>JAQPPZ010002456.1:4800000-6000000 GCA_028583015.1 Wollemia nobilis | reverse complement strand
TGGCTGCATAGTCTTGGTAGTGCCGTGGATGCGTAGGTTTGGCAGCACCATGGTGACGATGGCAGTGCTATGGTTGTAAAGCCTTGGCAGCGCCATGGCTGCATTGTTGGCAGCGCTATGGCTATGTAGGCAGTGTGATGGTTTCTTTTGGTTACGTGGAAACCAAAGTGCCCAAGATGGGGGAATGCCATCCCAGTCCTTGGGCACATTGGCATGAATTAAGAGAAATACCATCGGGTCTTGGCCTCAAAAAGTGACAACAAAAGTTTTGCTAAATAAGATTGGCCTATATTATTTTAGTTAATGTGAATGTGGTTTGATCACGTTCAATGTTTTAAAGAAGGTCTAAAATCGTAGGGGTTATAAGGTATAGTTAATGCTTTTATCATTCGTTTGATGGATGTAAAGGGGTATTCTTGGGTAGAATTATTATAAGAGAAAGGGAAGATATAAGGAGTCATGCAGGGTTATGTTTTTGTTAGTTTTTTAAAAGTAAGTAACGTTGAAAAGTGTTATGTTTATTAAATCACAAAAAATGATGATGGATTATTTTCTTATATCCATTCATTATTTTGGTTGTGAGATAAGATGAAGCGAAAAGACTTCTAAGCATTATTTATACCTTGCTATCCTACCTTTTTCAAGGGAACTGGAAATGATGTAACATTCCGAGAAAACAATAAAGAAAGAGCATTTTTCAGATTTTGAGAGGGTAGCAAACTTTTGTGAGCAAAATCAAAAGGAGGGTTTTTATCATAAAACTAACATTTTTAGTGTCTTATCATTTATGCATTTTAGTGACTTCTAGCCATTGTCTTATGCCATGAAATGGGTTGCAATAGGCGAAGGTCGAGATTATGCAGTTTCTTTATGTTTCCTTTGAGTCTCGTTCTTGATTTAATGGTATTGTGCTTATGTTGTAGGTCTATTGATTCAGGTTGTTTTATGATTACCTCATAACTTGGGATTTTGCAGGGAGGAGCTTGCTAAACTAATTTAGAATTTGAATTTTTCAGCTAATAAAATTTACATATTTATTTCATTTACTGTTCTCAAAGTTTATTTTATTTCCAGCATTCAAGCATTCCATTCTGGTCCATCTAGAATTTTAGTTTCTTTCATTTCCATTCTGGTCCTTTTCCAGAATTTCTACTAATTTCTTGTTAGTTTCATTTTTCTGATCCATTTCCAGAATTGTTAAGCTTTCAAGTCATTTCCATTCTGGTCATTTTCCAAAATTTCTGCACCTCCAAGTTTCATTAATCTAAAGCTTTCAGATAAAACTCATGGTTTAGGAGGGATACTAACCTACTATTTCACATTAAACTAAGATAAGAAATGAAAGCTAACTTTGCTAACATTGCTAACATGCTAACTTCTACTAACCACTATTAGGGTAGTGGCATCAACATAAGGAAGATAAAATGAACCCAACTATCTAAAATGTACTTCATCTTAAAGGCATGGGAATTAAAATGAGGTGGACAATTCCACATTTTGTCATTTGAATCCTTTTAAATGAAGATAAAATAGTCTACTAACATGGATTGAGGGTAGCACCAATTTAAAAAAACCCTAAAAATATTTGCTTTTATTTTTAGTTAGATCTTTCAAAGCATTGTTTAGAACTAGTAAAGGCCCCTTGTTTATGGTCACATGCATTATTGAATTATTTTTGGCACTATTGTAATATTTTAGATATTTTACCAGAACCTTGGAGAAGTTGAATGTTTGTCATTTGGTTTCTTTTCAAGAGAGAGTTTTCTATTCAATACTCTGCATGTGGTGGTATTTTGCAATTGGGCAAAATATATATTCAACAACATGTAAGCCAACCATGGAAGGGAACTCTTTAAATACCCGAGAAGGCACCAATGTATTCATATTTTGCAATTTAATGAAGTGTTGAAGGAGGTTGCCCCCTCGAAGAGGCCTGCGATTCTATCTTATTGTGAGATTGTTCCTTTATGCAAATTTTTGTTATAATGTGTATTTTGTTATGAATATTAATATGATGTTTATGTGAGTTTATTTCCAAGCAATTGTGTGAGAGTGTGTTTATTTGAGTTTATTTTACAGTAGTATCCTAATAGATTCTTTATGAATAGGTGAACCAAAGACATTGTGATTCTCTATTTCTAGTCTATTTTGTACCATAATTTGGATGGTCATTGTTCTATTCCCATGTTTTCTTTGTTTTGCCCTGTTATGAATGTTTTAAAACTCTTTGATTCTTAGTTTCTATTCAAATATTTTTTTCCTTGCTAAGATTATACATGTGTAAATGCTTTGGTTCTCTAAAGACATATTGATACTTTGTTTCTCCGAACATATTTTGATTCTTTGTTTCTAGACCATTTTGTGCTATAATATGATATTTTTCGACATACGTATCACCAATTATTTTTTGCATAAAGAATATTTTTCTTAAATTGATTTCAATTTGAATGTTAATTACCTTTGTGCTCTTGTCAGTTAAAGTGCTTTCACCAGAATACGAACCAATGATATAAACTGATAAATCACAATAAAGAATGGGAAGAAACAAGTATGTATAATCTACCACCCAAAAATTTATTTATTCTAGTTACAATATGTACACCCTATAGAAAGTACACCATATTCAACATTTTATTACTCTACTAAATTTAAAAACATTTTTTCTTACAAGTAAAATGTCACCCAGTGATGGAAAGAAAGGGGGCAAATCTTCTGCTGAAAAGAATATCCTCAAACATTTTAGCCAAACTTTGAAATGCAACGAGCCAATGCCATCTATGCAAATTCAAGGTACAAATAATTTTTGACTTCCCAGTATGTGCTTGATTGACAATATGAATATTTTTTCTATAAATTTTTTTATCCAAGAATGATAAAAAATATTATGGTATGCTACTATGCAGAATACCCTATCGATCCTGATATGCCTCCAGTTGAAGATATTACCCAATAAGAGATGCCTTCTAATGAAAATCCCCTTGACAATGAAATCCAAAAAATACTTGAAGACAACCCTCAAAATGACATCACAATTGAAAATGAAAGTGATAAATCAAAATCATTACAAGCTTCATACGAATATTCAAGAAAAAAGTCCCAAGAAATAAAAGCATCTAACTGGATACTTGGAAGGGGATTTAAGAATGAATGGGCAGAAAGATTTCCCTGGCTTGAGCTTGTCCTGACTAAGGATAACCAAATCAATGAAAAAGAATGTAGATGCAAAATTTGCAGTTGGAGACTTGGTAATGATCATAGGCTGCAAAACAAGATTGATACAATTGAAAACATGCTGGCAAAGATTATGTAAAAGTTATAAAAATTAATGGTGAATTTAGTAAAGAAGTTAAGTGGAAGGATACATCAGAATGTATGCATTTAAGATATGTTATAGAATATAACAATCACTTAAAGCAACAACAATCTCTTATTGAGAAAGGTGGAACAATTGCAGCCTAATTTCATAAAATTCATAAGACTATTTTAGCTTCAAAAAGTATGTAGTTTACCGTTGTTTATAATATTCTTAAGAAATGTAGACCAATGTTCGATTTTATTGATTATAAGCAACTATTACACATATTTAATGTGCAAAACCTTCCTAGTTCTCATTGGTCAGACGAAAGTGGTTGGGAAATGGCAAAATGTCTATCTTTGGTTGAGAAAGAAGACCTAAGGGAACAAGTAAAACTTGCCAGATTCATTTCACTTTCTATTGATGTGGTAACAATTGTGGACAACACATATTAGATTTGCATGCATGTGTACACATTTCAAAATCATATTAGAAGGCCTATTTTGTTGGGAATACATATGATGTTGGAAAGTTAAAATGTAGAAAATATTTATAATGTTGTTGTCAATAGTTTAAAGAATATTACAGGAATGAATGATATAGATATAACAACAAAGTTAATTTACATTAGAGCTGATGGAGCTACTATTATGTAAGGTCACAGATCTAGTCTTTGTGTTCAAATCCAAACCACAATTGCCTCATATATGATTCCCATTCATTATATGTCTCATAGAGTGAATATTGCATATAAAATCGTGAGCATATTTTCAAATGTTGCTAAAGTGGAAGGCCTTATTCGTGAAATTCATTCTTATTTCTCATTATGTCCAAAAAGGTTTGCAGAGTTTCAAAAGTTTGCACTAGGAGTAACAAAAGGAAAAAAAATATTAAAAGATGTGGATACAAGATGGATTTCATTGTATCAACCTGCTCAAAGAGTTTTTGCAGAATATCAATAATTGACGGGGTTTATGCATGCAAATTGCAGGATAGTTGATAAGGTAAAATATATGCTATTTTGTTTTACTGAATTGGAAAAACTTTTGACCTTATATGGTATTCTTCCAATGTTACAAGAAATGAACAGATTAATTAAACTTGCACAAGAGAGATCCATCTATATCGTTGATTTTATGAGGATAAGAAAACAAATATGCGCGCTTATTGATAGATTATATGTGTCTAAAGTAGATTTTACAGAACCTTTGTTTGATAGTTGGAATACATTGATAAACATAAATAATCCAAAAAGCTTTTTGAGGTTTGACATCAATGATCATCTTTGTATTAATGTTCATGAAAAGATGGTACCTGTTTATTATTTTGAAAGGCAATCAAGTATAGTTGTGGAATATTTTGAAGAAGTTCCTATAACACACAATATATTTCATGTTATTATACAAAAAATAAAGTGTAATTTATCAAAAATAGCAAAATATTTGATAGGTGAGATACGAGACCGATTTCAGAGAGATGAGTTGCTCGAGGCCATGTTTGTGGTTAACCTAATACTTTGGGGTCCTTGTATTGAATACAATTATGCAAATGAGTTGTTTATTAAATATATGGGTAACCTCATTAACCATTTTAGTAAGAGTGTGGAAGTCAATGGTGTTGAAATAAAAGGTATACTCAATAATGATATTTTGAAAGAATAATCACCACATTTTGGAAGAACAATGGTTGTGAAAACATCACTTATGATAGGTATCCATGAGATTGGTTCCACTACATGTTTGTGGCAAAAATTGTATCCAAGTACAGTATTACAAGATACATTAAGTGAATACTTTCGTTTATATGAATTACATGAAACAATGATTTTGGAGTTAGTCGAAGATGAAAGAGTTTTCAGTGCACTTTCTTTTGTTAAATCTAAACTCCACAACATACTCGACAAACATTTAGAAAATTGTTTAAGAATTTATGTGTCTTCATATCAGTTGAATAAATTACTATATGACAAAGCTTTGGCACACTGGATTTCCCTGGCAGATAGAAGAGGAATGTTGAATACGATTGATAACTACGATGATGATGCTTTTAGTGATCAGATGGTGGAGACACAAATTTATGCTATGCTTCATAATGATTCTAGACAAGCTGATATGTTTCAGCTACCATAATGATAATTATTCCATGATTTCATTGACATTGATAAACACAATATTGTATTGATTTCACAAATTTCATAGAATATTTCACAATATTGTTCCAAATTTATAAGATTTCATAGAATTGTTGTTTTATATCACATTATTGTTTTAAAAATTACATGTCTTATATATTTTTGCGGTTTTTAAAATTGTATGTTTATGTCTTGGTGTCTCAACTCTCTTCATTGATAAATATTTATGTTTCATGTTTTAAATTTTATTATTGGTATATTAATGTTGATATATAATGTTATCTATAATGATTTTGTTGCTTGAGATGAACATAGTGAACAATAGTAGCCAGAATTAAACTAAAATTGCAACACAAATTTATAAATGAATGCAAACTATGAATGATGGAAAACATAAAATGATAAACTTTCATTATCATTAGTTCAAATAAAAACACATTACATTGTAAAAAATTGTTGACTATAGTCAACTTGATAGCATATTACATTTTAAAACATTTTATTGGTGCTTTGTTGCTTCACTATCGGTTGGAGTTTCCGTTTCTTTTCCTTTATTGGCATATGTGACACTCTCTTCTGGTAGTGCTCCAAATATGACCAGGTTTTCACGTACTTTCACAATACTCGACACCAATGCTACTTCTTCTTTGTTTAGATCTTAAAGTATTTTTGGAAGCATTTCCTTTGTTTTCTCAAGTGCTATTTCTAGATCTTCTTTGAGCCTCTCGATGTATTTTTTTAAACAATTATTTTTTGATATTTTTGCTTGCATTTTATTTTTCATTTCCATTGCATTATTCAAAAATGTCTTCACCCTATTAATATTTATTTCCATGCTCTTAACTTGTGTTTTTAAGTGTTCAAAATTTAACCACAAAAATAAATTGAAAACATAATTCAAAAGGGTTATATTGAAATTATTACATATTTTCAAGAAATATAAAAATTTCATTGCAATAGAAAATTGAAACATAAAACATTTTCTTACCTCAGCCATATCCCTTACAACCTCAAAAACTGCAACTTTATCCTTATCAGAAGCCCACTGGTTATAAAATGCTTGGTCTTCGACATTAATGTTCTCCAATCTACCAAAAACAACATTCAAAACATCATCATCATAAATAAAAGCAGATTTAACTGATCTTGATGTGGCCTACTTTAGCAGGCCATCAAGCTTTTCTGGTTCAAATTGAACCAAAGAATAAAGAGAATCTATTTTTACATAATTCTTATATCGGGTATTAATTTCCCTTATAAGGACCTTTGCTCGATATTTTCATTCCTTCATTTTTTGTAAATCTCTTAGCACAACCTACTTAATAGTAACTTTAGTATTTTTAATTATTAAAATATTTTCATTAAAATCTGTAATATCATCCTCAGTTTGAGGACCTTGAGGACGAGGGTTGGCTCCTTGAGCTGATGGCAATGATGTATGCTCAAATGCATGGTCAAGGACTTCTCCTTGTTCTGCTTTTCCTCTAAGCATATATGTTACCTTGAAGCCTATAATGTTGCCCTACAAAAGATAATCCTCATCAAATGGAATATTATCCAATCCCTCTATAGAAAATTTTAGTGCCTGTGAATTTGTTGTAAATGTAAATTAAGACCATCCATGCCCATAACTTGGTGCTAGCATGTGTGATCTCTGTGAGTGTGAAAACCCACATCCAAAACTTTGTGCAGTGCCCTGTGATCTCTGTGAAAACAATCATTTTCCAACACAAATTTACCCTCGCATTGGCATAGGCTGTGTGGGTGCCTGTCGTTGATGTGGTAGAAGTGGTGGTTGTGGTGCAATAGATGACTGTGATGCAACTGATGGATGTAATGGAGGTGGTCATGGCATATGAACTCTAACTTGAGATGTTTGTACTTGTCATTGATTTTGAGAATCAACTAAAAACAGTCAAAAATATTTTGTTACAATTCTTATGAAAATAAAAAGATCTTAATTTAAATTAACTACACATAGATTTACCTGAAGATGATGAAACATGTTGAATTTGTGTTGCAATGGGGGAGGGGTTGGCCACACTAGATTCAACCTACATATTTTGTGCATACCTAGGTATATGAGAATCCCCAGGAGTAGCAACTTGCATGGAATTTTTGTACGACCTCTACAATGGTGTTTCTTTAGAGCATATGTCTTCATAATCACTATTTTGTTCTAGCCTGTGACCCCTATTGGTAGTAATCTATTTACACCTTGTATTGTCTACCTTATCTTGCATATAGATGAAAATAAAAATAAAAAAAATGAATGTGATAAAATATAAAATAGTATCTCAAAGTCAAAGATGCAGTTATTACCTTCAATTCCTCTACAAACATAGAAATAGCCTGTAGTGTTGCATGCACTATAGTTGGTACATGAGTAGTCTGCAAATTATAAAAAAACTCATAATATAGTGCTAAAAGAAAATTAGCAGTACCCACAATGGGCTATGTCTTGTTGGTTGCCATTTGTATGGTGTGCAACTCAGACCTGATTCGATCTAAAATATACGTGCACCAATCAAACTTTTGATTGTGCTTAGATTGAACAATATATGCAAGTGCCCAAAATAGAATTTTTGGTCTTCCCATCAGAATCAGTCTAGCCTAGAATAACTCGATAATGGCCTTTAGAGTTTGATGGTTAACATAGTTGATTGATAAAACTCTTTTTGACTAGGCAGAAGAAGCTGCATAAACAAAATTAGATGTCAATTTACAAATTTGAAACATTGAAAATTAATAAAATATAATTAACAACATTTATACCTACCAAATATTCTGATGAGAGACAGTGCTTTCTTTTGAGGTGTGCTTTGTCATTTGGAGACAACTGTAACCTTGTCGACACTTGAGGAAAATCAATGAAAGGAATACATGTCAATCTGTTAATATCTGCAGGGGTGATGGTGAAAAGCAGATTTCTATTTCATACTTTAATTCTCATCGTAGCCTTGTCATGGTCAACCGACTTATATGTTACAGAGGACTTTATCTGTTCTAAATTGTGGCATTGAAACAAGGGTTTTCAAACCTATGTTATTGAGCCATTTAAAGTCCATCCCTGGGGTTGTCATCAAATATGAAATCAAATAGCAAGAAAAATTCTTGAATTTTGGTGCAAGGTTGGAAGGGGTGGCCATCGCAAGAAGTTGAAAGTTGAAGAAAAAATATTGGGAATTAGAAGGTTGATTGGAAAGGTTAGCTCTGGTTGCTATAGTCGTAGAAACGAAATGGAAAAAATGATAGTTATTTCCATTTTATAGATTGAAGAAAGAGGGTTGACACATGGCAACATTGTATTGGACATGTGATGTTGCTGAATGAACATGTGACATGTGGTAGCTGAACTATACCTTATTCCCCATGAGGCCCACCACCCTAGAACCAAGCCTTTTTATGATTTCATTACAATGTCAGACTATATTATACATTCGATCTCGAATCAGATCACATTATGCATCCGATGTAGGATCGAATTCTATTCTGCATACGATCGATGACCAGATCATATTGTGCACCCGATATGAGATCGGGTCATAATATGCACCCGATGGGTGATCGAATCATGTTATGCTTTCAGTTAGGGGCCAGATCATGTTATGCTTCTGGTCCAAAATTGGATCATGTTATGCATCCAATCCAAGACCAGATCATATTATGCATCTGGTTTGAGATCATATCATATTATGCATCCGATCGGGGGCTAGATCATATTATGCATCTAGTCCATGACATAATCATATTATGCATCCGTTATGTGATCAGATCATATTATGCATCCGGTCCAAGACTGGATCAAGAATTATAAAGTGGTCGGCATCACCAAACTCCTTTTTTGCCTGGTCTGGTCATAACTTTGAAATTCACCATTTTTTACCAATTTATTTTTTTAAAATTAAGGTCATTCACCATGCCATCATACATGTAGTTTTCTAGAATTCGCCAGTTTTTCACAATAGATTCACCATTTTTTTACAAGTATCTTTCGGGTCCTACCTCTTATGCATAACCTTGTTCGAGCACTTGGGAAAGAGGGAAACCTAGCTGACAAGAAGATCTACCACAAATAACCCCAAGTTCCATAGGGTAGAAGACATACCAGATAGGAGGATTGAGATTACCTAGAGGTAGGAGGGGAAGGGTTCGACCTCCTACTCCAAGATGGACTAGGGATACACCACTCGTAAGTTTGAATTAGACTAGGAATGTACATTGTCTTTATGTACCAGGAGGACAAGTACTAAATCTCACAAGAAGATATCCATTGGGGCGACCATGACCTAGAAGGATAGAAGAAGGTAGAGGTTCACCTTAGGGAGAGGACAACCCATTTAATATGAGAAGAGGTTAACTAACAAGAGGAAGAGTTCACAGAAGATAGGTGCATGATAGAGGACTTGCTGGATGAGGAGGAGTATGCTTTAGGAATGAGGAAAGTCAAGAAAGACAAAGAACTTGCTCACCAAGTTTAGAGGCAGAATTGGTTCGAGGAGGTAGGATTAGAAGCTGACCAAATAGAAGTGGAGTGCGAAGGGTACCTGTACCTCAGGATCAGTCAATTGAGTGAGAAAATATAACTTTGTAAAAAGGACATGGTCGGTTGCAAATCGTACAATTTGTAATTGCACAAACCCAAACTGTATAATTGACATCAACACTTGTACGATTTCAAATCATACAATGGGCCAAGAAGTAGGGCCAAATCATAAAAATGACATAGGTACAATTTTAGAACATAGAGGGCACATGCAAGGAGTGAATCGTACAAATGATCGATCAAAACCTGATCATACGATTGTGTGAAATGAGGTGGTGGAACTCCCCAATGATATATCAGCAAAAGGGATTGTACAAGTGACCGTCACTATACGATTTCCTAGTAGGTAAGTGGAAAATAAAGTAATTGAAAAAGAAAAGAAAAATATCTTAATTGTGAAAATCCCTCGGGACACAATTAAGACAAAAGGTGATTGAAAACCAAAAATGACGACCCATTTTGGGAAAAAAAAGAAAAAGAAAAAGAAAAGAAAATAAAATAAAAAGAAAAGAACATAAAAGAAAAGAAAAGAAAAAGAAAAAATTATTCAAAAAGGCAAGAAAAAGACAAACAACTAGAAAAAGACAAAAACACATGCAAAAAGGGGTGAGTTGGCAATCATCTATACCAAAATTTAAAAATCCATGCAAAGAGGGATGAGGTGGAGAAATTTCATGCAGAAGGATGTTAGGGTTTAAAAAAAAAGCGCCATGCAGAATTATTTCACCAACTTAGCAAATTGTACAACGATGACAGTGAATTCAAAGTAATTTGGGAGCAAGGAGGGTGCAAATGATTATTTTTCTTCCACATGGGCATGCAAAAATCACCAGTTAACTAAATTTTATCGACCCATCATGAATTTGCATCGGTTGAATCTGCTTGTTTTCGAAAAAGCCTATCAAAATTAGAGAAAATCGATAAAAAGCTAGGTTTTTCATTCCAAAAATCTAGAGTTGGTTCCAAAAAATGTGTTGTAGGTGGAAAATCATTCTAATAAAGTGAAGGTTTGAGATAGAAGGTTTCCAAATGAAACCCTAAGTGGAGGGAAATGTTTCTAGGGTTTGAGTTTTTTAGAAAAAGCAGAATGGAGGGAAAATTTGTAAACCCTAGTGCATGAAAAATTGATTGGAGGAAAAACAAAATTTTTTCAGTCCTTGCATGTGGAAAAATATTAAAAAGAAGGTCGTACATCATATTGCCATACTTCCATAGGAATTCCTACTATTGAGGAATTGCACCATTTAGAGAAATTTTATTTGGCATAAATCCATTGGAATTGCACCGAAAAGGAATAATTACACACTAACGGTAGAAGGGTACCAACCAAATAATAAAAATAAAACAAAAACATGAATTTTGATCAAGGTAAGGTTTGAAGAGTACCTTGTATGATTTGGAGGTGAAAATTTATGATTATGGGAGATATTATACGATTTCAGGGCATTCGGGGACCCTATTTGTGCATTTTGGAGGTAATCGTATGAATTTTGATGCCATTGTATGAAAATGACAATACTTGTATGATTTGGAGCTAATTGTATGAATTCTAGGTGGAATTGTATGATTTGGAGCTCAAATTGTATATTTTTGTGAAGTACATAATCAAGTGTAGTTGTACAATTTCAAGATTCACTGTATGATTTGGAGAAGTGTTATATAGTTTCAAAATTTACAAGTATTATTTGGAGAAGTGTTGTACAATTTCAAAACATAAAGGTATGATTTGGAGAAGTTTTGTACGATTTTAAAATGTACAGGTACAATTTGAGGAAGTAGTGTACGATTGGTAGAAGTATCTGTACGATTTGGGTGCAGTTGTATGAATTTTGGAGCTATTTGTGTTGAAATTGTCTTGAGTTGCTGAGTGGAATATAATTTGTATGTAAGTGGTTTCAAATCGACCATAGGAGAAGAATGAGCTCAATGTAAGAATTTCAAGCTTGGTTAGAACGAATTGCAACCACTAGGGTGGAAGGCTCACCAAACCCATTACACCAAAGAGATTCATGACCCAAGCAAATGAATGAGACCTACCCAATACAAGGTTAAGGGCAAGAGTTTCATCCACAAGGGAGAAGTGACTAATGTCCTTGGAGAGGGAGAGGGTACAGACCATGGAGATGTCATCGAGGTTGGCATGGTGGTAGAGGAAGAGAACCATTGCAATATCAGAGAGAGATGATGGAACCACCAAGAGCACACCAATGGAAACTTTACAGTATGGTTCATCAGGAGATTACCTTGAAGGATCAAGAAGAACTGCTTAGTGAGGAGGAATAAGAACAAGTGGATATCAAGGATATCATTTTCAAAAAACTAATAATAGATTTTTGTCGAAAGTGGTGGGAAAAATATGATCTTAGGCATCCATTAAGGGTAGAATTGGCTAAAGCTAGAGTCAGTGTATTGGCACATATACCACCTTAGGATAAAGTGTTCTATAATGCATACTTGTTGCAGACCATACAATTGTACAAACCTAGGAAGAATCACACCTATGTGCAGGTGAATAATCACCATATTAAAGTGGAATTCTCGACAGTGGCATTTTGAAGGACATTCAAATTTACCAAGGAAGGAAAACCTATTTTGAAGAAGATGGTAGATAAAATTGAGGTCCACAGGCTGATTTTTACACTCACACAAGTGAACTCTCTAGCAGCGACTAAGATTTCTAGTTTGGAAAGTCATAAAATCAAGTAGATCTAGTTGAAGATAGATGAAATTGCTTGTACCATGAATGTAGTGATGGATCACTTGTCAAGAGAAACATGATATTCAGATATGTCGATATGGATGGCATAGTATATCGAAGGCATCACCAACGGTGTTAAGTATGATTGGGAAACCTATTTGGAGCAAATAATTTTAACACTATTGGTTAGAAGGACAATTACATTTTCCACAAATTTTCATGGTATTGCTCTCATATTGGATGTGGTATCCCAAGTAGGCATTCAGTTTCTAGGCTTGACACCACCTCATGATTTTTCACCAAATCAACCCATTATATTGTGATGGGTGAAGACTGTGCCTCTTTAGAAAGTGATTCCATAGAAATCTTGATTGGAGAAGGCAAAATAGAAACTAGAACCTTCGATTATGGAAGAGACTTCATCAGAGGAAGAATTTCATCCTTGAAAGAAGAGTTGAAGATAGCTTGAACCTACTTTGGAGCAACATACATTTGAGCAAAGGCTGTAGGAGTAACCACTATCTCAAGAAGGGGAGGAGGTAGTAGCACCAACATACAACCCAGTGCAGATTAGAATGCATAGGCATCAGGAGAGAAAAAATATTGAGCAGACTTCGATGCAGAAGAAGAAACTTGACTCTATGCTTGAGAATCTATGTGAGGTACACTTAGATCTTGAAGGTTTGGATTTTATGGATATTAGTGTGCCAGGTGGCACAAGACAGATGGAAGAAGCAACGAGATCTCCTGTATTGCTCTAGATCATTGATTTTGATTTTTTATACTCATCTAAAATTTGGCAAAAACCTCCAATGAAATCTCCAAAAATAAACCAAAAATAGTGATAGTATCTCCACCAAAAGAGTCTAAGGGAAATAATAAGATAAATATTATCATGCGAGGTGGAAACAACCAAAAGGAGCAGGCAAGAACACAACCACCACAAGAATGGTCTGATTCAACTCTGATAGTTGCAACCATGAGGGAAGTACAATTGAATACACAGGTTGAAAGGTTGATAAAAACTCGGTAGGATGACTTGCCTAACATACAAGAGGAATTCCAAGCACCTGTGGTAGAGTAGCAACTGCTCAAGAAAACCATCAATGTGGAAGAGGTCAGACCATCCAAAGAAGAAGATGTAGGTAGGACCGTAGCTTTAACTTTTCTATGGGAAGGGAATTAATCTGGTGCAATCAAATAAATTGGAATAAGTTCAAACCAACAAGATGAAGAAGAGGAACAAAATTCTCCACAGGAGAAGAATGAGAGCCTTCGTACACACTTTTTTCTTGAAGTGCCTCAGTTTGGTGTTCTAAAGAATGATGGAGAAGACATAGATGGATACGTGGATCACTTATTCCAACAAGTTACCAAGATGTTCGCTAGTGCCAGATTGTAATTTGTTATTGGTGGGGTGGAACACCTAAAGTAGTGGAGGGATAAAACCTTTACTGAATTAGAGAAGGTCATGAAGTGGGTGTGTAGTGAAGAACACATCAGAAAAATAGCCCAGATTCACACACAACACCCATGGTGGTTATCGAGGGGAGAGGTAACAACAATGTTGGGAATTACAGATTTCCTAGATGGAGTGAAGACCAATTATAGGGCATATCCATGAGTGTGTTTGGATTGGGTAACATTCCAGAGCTATCCACTAAATACATCGGATACAAAATTTTGAAGGGCACCTTCAAAATTAGTCTTCACCTTACAAAAATTGAATTTTTTGACACATTGGATTGAGTGACTAATCTTGGGTCTTGAACACATATACCAAGCCAAGGAAGCACAAAAGGAAGAAGTGGAGGCTAATTGAAAGAAAATGGTTGCAATTGAAGAATTAGAATGTAGTATGACCAATGCCAAATATAGGTTTAAAAAATCTAAAGCTGAATGGAATGGCATTAAGATGAATTTTAAAGATAAGATATGCTCAGGGGAGTAGGAGAAGCAGCTTGTGATCTAGTAAGTGAAAGAGCGCATGAAGCAACTAAAAGCACAAAGTGAACAATTGACAAAACAAAAAAGTAGTTGAAGGCAACTAAAGAACAACTGAAATAGAAGTGATATTCTCACAATGACACTGAGAGGGGGGGGTGAATCAGTGTAGCTAAAAATCTAATCTGCAACTCTTAAAACTGAAGCAAAGAGAACTTGAAAATAGATAAAGCAATAATCACAAAAGAGCACACCACAACACACAATGTAACGAGGTTCACCAATTTGGCTACTCCTCAAGAATGACTGCTTGGACTACGGTCCAAATCCAGCCTTTGCAAAACACCAATTTTACAATCTGTTTACCAACACCCACCTGGAAGGAGCACCAACCCCCGATTTATCCGCACCAACAGAAAGGAGCACCAACCCCTATCCAAGCACCTACTTGGATCCCTGTTTTGAAAGTTATATTAATGACATACAAATGCCTTCACTTTTACAAGACCCTGACTGGTCTCCAATTTATCAAAATACAGTAAACACTTCTTGCTCAGCCTGTCGCTCTCTTACAACACTCTTCTCACCCTCTTTCGGCAGCACTTTCACACATACGACAGCAACCTTTATTCTTCATGTAGACCTGCTTTTATAACATATTAGTCTCTATTTTTAACTTCCATTTTTACGCATGCAACCCGTAACTGTTTCTTAAATATTCTATTCTGCCACTTGTCAACTGTAACTTCATCTTTATGTAACTCCTTTTGCGTATATAAAGTGGGCATTTCGTTAAACACGTTACATGCAACATATACCTCTACCATGACTGTTCGTATTCTTTTATGTGCATGCATGCATTTTTTGATTCTATTTATGCGACTGTTCGATTTCTCCTTCTTTGACTGTTCTTAAAATAGCTGCATGATTTCTATCTGTAATTGCACCTGTAACTGTCGCATTTACTCCAGTTAACTCTTCTTATTTTGGCTGCATGCTTTTCCTCTACAACTACCCCTTTAACTGTTGTTCTGTTCCAGTTAACTGTCTGTTATCGTGCTGTTGCGACCTATCACGAAATCGTGACACTTCTGTATCTTTCTGCCCTTCTCGCCTTTTACCCATGAAAATACATGTCACGAAATCATGACATTTTCGGCCTCCTTGTTCACCTCTTGTCTTGCAGCCGCGAAAACCAGACATGTCACGAAATCGTGACACTTTTCGCTTCCTTGCACTTCTCTGCCTTCCGCTTGCGAAAACGGAACATGTCGCGAAATCGTGACACTTTCCTTGCTTTTCTCTTGGCCGAAAACAACAATGTCATGAAAATCGTGACACTTTTCCTTCCTTGCACTTCTCTCCTTTCCCTGAAAATGGAACATGTCATGAAATCGTGACACTTTCTGCCTTGTGCCTTTTCTGTCTTTGGCTGAAACAGAACATGTCATGAAATCATGACACTTTTCTTCCTTGCACTTCTCTCTTTCGCGTAAAATGGAACATGTCACAAAATCGTGACACTTTTCCTCCTTGGCGCTTTCTCTTTGAACCTGTCATGAAATCGTGACACTTTCTCTCCTTGGCGCTTTCTCTTACTTCAAAGATACTTCTCCTCGAAATCGTGACACTTTCTCTCCTTGGCGTTTCTCTATCGTGAAATCGTGACACTTTCTCTCCTTGGCGCTTTCTCTTGATCTGTCGTGAAATCGTGACACTTTCTCTCCTTGGCGCTTTCTCTTCGATCCTGTCATGAAATCGTGACACTTTCTCTCCTTAGCGCTTCCTCTTGGAACCTGTCATGAAATCGTGACACTTTTCTTTGCGAGCTCCTTCTCCTCGAACATGTCATGAAATCATGACAATTTTCTTTCCTGTGCCTCTTCTTCAAACATGTCATGAAATCATGACAATTTTTCTACTTGCCTTCTTCTCTGCCAACATGTCACGAAATCATGACAATTTTCCTTGCGCCTTCTCTCTCCTCGGCCATGTCATGAAATCATGACAATTTTGCTTGTGCCTTCTCTCTCCTCAGCCATGTCATGAAATCATGACAATTTTGCTTGCGCCTTCTCTCTCCTCGTCCATGTCATGAAATCATGACAATTTTGCTTGTGCCTTCTCTCTCCTCGTCCATGTCATGAAATCATGACAATTTTGCTTGCGCCTTCTCTCTCCTCGTCCATGTCATGAAATCATGACAATTTTGCTTGTGCCTTCTCTCTCCTCGGCCATGTCATGAAATCGTGACAATTTTGCTTGCGCCTTCTCTCTCCTCGTCCATGTCACGAAATCGTGATAGAAAACATGTCGCGATATCGCGACAGTTTTCTTACTTGTCTTTTTCTTTGATTTTTTGAATCTGGGCCACTTCTGTCTTCTTGGAAATTCACTGTACATGTTCTGACTGACCTCTGAACTCCTGTCCACTGCATCAACTGCATCAACTGATCTATCTGTCTGTGTTGACAACAATGACAATACTTTTGCTGCACCTTGCTCAACAATCTCCCCCTTTGGAATTGTTGGCAACACTCATGCACTCTCTTGTAATTCTTCTCCCCCTTTGACAATAATACCAAAGGGCTGCTGCAGACTCCCCCGAGTCTATGCACAACATTCTCAGATACACATTGTTATAGTTAGCAAAAATCATGAATATGAGCAAAACTATAAACATAGGCATAAATGCTCCCCCTGAGAATGTGATCCCAATTGATAGTCAGTTCTTGGGAAATGTGACTACTCCCAACTTACTCCGAAGGTACTCAAAAACTTCCTTTGGTAATGGTTTTGTGAATATATCTGCTACTTGCTCTGTAGTCGAAACAAAATCCAATTTGACCTCCCCTTCTGCAACTTTATCCTTCAAGAAGTGATACCGGATTGCAATATGTTTGGTTCGAGAATGCATAACCGGATTCTTTGATATGTTAATAGCACTAGTGTTATCACATTTAACTGAAATTGGCTCTTTGAAGTGAATACCCAGATCTTTCAGGGTTTGTCTCATCCATAATATCTGTGTACAACATGTTGTTGCTGCAATGTATTCTGCCTCTGCTGTGGAAAGAGAGACTGATTCTTGTTTCTTGTTGTGCCATGCTACCAACCTGTCTCCAAGATAAAATGCTCCTCCACTGGTACTCTTTCTGTCATCAATACATCCTGCCCAATCTGCATCGAATATGCAATAAGAGTGAAGTCCTTACCTTTTGGGTACCATAACCCATACTCCATAGTACCCTTGAGGTACCTAAAAATCCTCTTCACGGCTGTCACATGAGTCTCTTTGGGACTAGCCTGAAATCTTGCCACCATGCATACTTCCTGTAAGATATCTGGTCTGGTAGCTGTCAAATACAGCAGGCTTCCAATCATAGACCTGTACATGGTTTGATCTACATCTGGAGATTTGTCATCCTTGCTCAACTTGCAACCTGTTGTCATGGGAGTGCTGACAGGTTTACTATCCTCCATTGTGAACTTTTTTAGCATTTCTTTCACATATTTAACTTGAGAGATAAAAATGCCCTTTTTATTTTGATTGACTTGCAATCCTAGGAAATAAGAAAGTTCACCAATCATAGACATCTCAAATTCTTTCTTCATTTTAGTTGCTATGTCTTTACAATATTCATCCATGCTGCTACCAAATATTATATCATCTACATAAACAACAAGTACAATAAGATGGCCATTCTCTATTTTGACATATAAATTGTTGTCCACCATACCTTTCTTGAACCCCTGTTTAATAAGATAGTTATCCAGCCTTGCATACCATGCTCTGGGTGCCTATTTCAGACCATACAACGCTTTCTTTAACTTGCAAACAAAATCGGGATTGTCACCGAGTTGGAAGCCATCTGGCTGTTCAATGTACACCTCTTCTTCCAGTTTTCCATTCAAAAATGCTGATTTTACGTCCATTTGATATACTTTGAAATTTTTATGAACTGCTAAAGCCAGAAACATTCTGATTGCCTCTAGTCTAGCTACTGGTGCAAAGGTTTCCTCAAAATCAATGCCTTCAACCTGAGCATAGCCTTTACAGACCAATCTTGCCTTATTTCTGACAACCTGTCCGTCTTCATTTAATTTATTTCGAAAAATCCATTTAGTACCGATTATGTTTTTATTTGTTGGCCGTGGTACTAATTCCCAGGTTTTGTTTTTCTCAATCTGATCTAGTTCTTCATTAATTGCCTTCATCCAACTTTCATCTGTGCTTGCTTCAACAATATTTTTGGGTTCAATGCTGGATAATAGAGAGTAGTTCCGTACTACTGCTCTTCTTGTCTGAATACCAACTGTTGGGTCCCCAATAATCTGTTCTCTGGGATGATTTTTCTGCTAGCTACCTGTTTTGAATTTCTTGTTCTCTTCTTCTTCTGAGTCAATTCTTAAATCATCTGGGTCAATTTTTTGATTTTCTTCTATTTCCATTTCTTCATCTCCTTCAATGACTTCTTCATAAATAGGGTAGTTTTCTTGATAAGTAATTTCTCGATCTCTACCTTCATCAACTTTAACATCTGCACTCTCCACAATTTTCTTTAGCCTCTTGTTGTAACATGTGTAGGCTTTGCTTTTTGTCGAGTAACCAAGAAAAATACCTTCGTCAGCTCTATCTTCAAACTTACCGAGATTATCTTCAGTTCGTTTGATATAACACTTGCTGTCGAACACTTTGAAGTATCTTGTTGTTGCTTTCCTGCCGAACCACAGCTCATAAGGAGTTTTGCTTTCATGCGTCCTTAACATGCACCTATTTTGAATGTAAACTACAGTATGTACTGCCTCTTTCCAAAATCTGTCAGCTATTTTGTTCTCAGCCAACATTGTCCGTGCCATTTCTTGCACAGTCCTGTTCTTCCTTTCAACAACACCATTCTGCTGAGGTGTCCTTGCTGCTGAAAACTGTCTTTTGATCCCATATTTTTGATAGTATTCTGCAAACTCCTCTGAGATAAACTCTCCTCCTCTGTCTGATCTTAGGCATTTAATTCTTTTTCCAATTTGATTCTCAACCTATTTTTTAAAAATCTTGAACATCTCAAAGGCATCTGATTTAAGCTTTAAAAATAGTACCCATGTCATCCTGGAGTAGTCATCTATGAACAACATAAAGTATTTGTCACCATTTATGCTTTGTGTTCTCATGGGTCCACATAAATCAGTATGTATCAGCTCTAACGGTTTGCTGGTGAAGTATTCCTTTGCTTTAAATGTGGATCTAGTTTGCTTCCCTTTTTGGCATGAAGCACAGATGCTATTTACTGGTTTGCCAATGGTAGGTATATCTCTTACTGCTCTTTTTGAACTTATTTTTACCAGATTGTCAAAGCTAATATGACCGAGCCTCTTGTGCCACAACCAATTTTCATCTTCCTGTCCAATCAAGCATGCTCCTTCTAAAGTTTCTGAGAGAGTATATAGATTTCTAGAAGTCCTCGATCCAGTAGCTATCAGCTTCCCACTGTGTGCTTTTCTGACTTCACAACCTTGCTTCTTAAAGATGACTTCATGACCTCTATCACAGATTTGACTTACGCTCAGTAAGTTGTGCTTCAAACCAATTACAAACAGAACTTCTTTGGAATTGATCTTTCCATCACTTATCTTGACTGATCCTTTGCCAACTATTTTGGCTCCATCATTATTTCCAAACTTTACAGAACCCCCTTCATATTTCTGTAATTTTTCAAATTTTTGTTTATCTCCTGTCATGTGACTGGAGCATCCACTATCCAATATCCATGGTGCAGATTTGTTCTGTGCTTTGAATGTTGTCTATACAATCAAGGATTCCTTTTCTTCCTTGAGTTGCTCTTTTTCTTTCCATTCTGATTTGACTGTAGTTTTGGTCACTTGTTTAGACTTTTCTTTGTCAATGGCCTGTGCATGTTTATCTGGGAATTTTCTGTTTTGCCTTAAATTGTTTGGTTGAGTTCTTCTTCCCTGATATTTATTTGTTGCATATGTGCTTCTACAGTTTCTTGCAATGTGTCCAAAGTTATGACAGTTATAGCATTCTACTGCATAATCCATCAAGGGTGAAAAGACATTTCTACTGGTAAAATTTCTTTGTCCTATATTATAAATGCAGTCTGAAATCTTATGACCGTAAGTATTGCATTTAAAACAATAACCAAAAAAGGAATGATTGAACCTGGGAGTTGGTCTTTGCCAATTTGTAGTAGGAGCCACAAATTTTCTTCTCCTTTGATGTGTGACTTTTGTGAATCCCTCATTGTCAACAGTCTTCTCGTGCCTGGCATTGTTGCTTTCTTTTGCAAGATTCATTTTTCTTTGGTCAACCTTGATTTTATCCTCTTTCTTTACTGGTTCTACAGTTATGGCCTTTGATCCACTTGATGATTCTCCTTCGACAAACCCCAAGCCAAACTTGATGCCTGTAGTCCTCTGACTATTTATAATCTTTTCAAGCTTTGCAGAACTTCCTTCAAGTTTGTGATAGCAACTCAATTTTTGATTCTTTTCTTCTAGCCGCATTCTTAAAACAACAATCTCTTCTTCTAGTTTGCTGCACTCATCTATTCTCATGGTTAACTGTACTTCAAGTTCTTCAGACATTTTCTTAAATTCTTCTGTCTCGTACTTTCAAACTGTTTATTATGTCATTCGCATCCTCAAGCTTTCTTGAGACCTTATTATTCTTTTTCCTTTCTGTCTTCAACTCTTTAAGTGCAGCAACCAACTCTCCTTCCAGATAAACTTCAACCTCATCCTTACTTTTTGTATCACCTTCCTATTTTTCTTCTATTTTTGCTTCTTCAAATGCCATGAACAGAGCTTCACCTGTTTCTTCTTCAGAATCTTCACTCGAGCTATCTTCAGAAGAGCTGACATTCTTGGATATGAAACTTTTCTTTTTGAAATTGCTTTTCCTAAAGTTTGGTTTCTTCTTCCAGTCACTTCTTTCTTGGTGTGACCCTTCATCACTTTTGGTTTTCTCATTCATTGGACACTTAGCTGCAAAGTGACCGACCCCTCCACAATTGAAACACTTAAATGGTAACTTTCCTCTATATTTTCCTTTTCCCTTTGTAAGTTTTCGAACAAAGTTGGCTTCCGTTTCATCCGATGTCTCTTCATCCTCAGATTCTTGTTCAGCTTTTGTATTCTTGTGTGCTTTAAAAGCAGCTTCTCTGTCTATGGGCTTAGTTTGTCCTATTCTCATTTCATATGCAGTCAAAGAGCCATGCATCTCGTCCATGCTAAAACTATTTAGATCTTTAGCCTCTTCTATTGCAGAAACTTTAGAATTAAATCTTTTGTGAAGAGTTC
Source organism: Wollemia nobilis (assembly GCA_028583015.1). Lineage (NCBI taxonomy): Eukaryota > Viridiplantae > Streptophyta > Pinopsida > Araucariales > Araucariaceae > Wollemia > Wollemia nobilis. The sequence continues at coordinate 5,978,069 of JAQPPZ010002456.1, read as the reverse complement.
TAAGTACCTTTTTTACGACAACTGCATCTTCGATTTTTTTGTCGAGTCCTCTGATTGCATTAATGATTCCATTGACTCTCAGCATATAGGCCTCTATGTTCTCATCGTCATTCATTTGTAATGCTTCGAACTGAGCTCGATGAGTTTGCAGCTTGGCTTCCTTGATCTTGTTGTCTCCTTCATGGATGCTCTTCAGTTTGTCCCACATGTCTTTTGCTGATGTACAGCTCATGATCCTTATCAGTTCACTATCTACTAGCCCACACATTATGGCATTCTGTGCTTTGGAGTTATTCTCAAACTTCTTCTTCTCAGTAGTATCTGTTGGAGGAGTAGCGGGTACTGTGTATCCATTTTCTACTGACTCCCAAATGTCGTATCCTAACGCACTCAGATATGTCTGCATCCTGAGTCTCTAGAATGAGTAATTAGTTCCATTGAACAAAGGAGCTTTGTTTGATGAGAATCCTTCATTACCTGCCATTGTGTTCCTTCCAAGATCACCTAAGCTGATTAAGCTTTGTTCAGGAACCTTGCTCTGATACCAATTGATATTCTCACAATGACACTGAGAGGGGGGGGTGAATCAGTGTAGCTAAAAATCTAATCTGCAACTCTTAAAACTGAAGCAAAGAGAACTTGAAAATAGATAAAGCAATAATCACAAAAGAGCACACCACAACACACAATGTAACGAGGTTCACCAATTTGGCTACTCCTCAAGAATGATTGCTTGGACTACGGTCCAAATCCAGCCTTTGCAAAACACCAATTTTACAATCTGTTTACCAGCACCCACTGGAAGGAGCACCAACCCCTGATTTATCTGCACCAACAGAAAGGAGCACCAACCCCTATCCAAGCACCTACTTGGATCCCTATTTTGAAAGTTATATTAATGACATACAAATGCCTTCACTTTTACAAGACCCTGACTGGTCTCCAATTTATCAAAATACAGTAAACACTTCCTGCTCAGCCTGTCGCTCTCTTACAACACTCTTCTCACCCTCTTTCGACAGCACTTTCACACATACGACAGCAACCTTTATTCTTCACGTAGACCTGCTTTTATAACATATTAGTCTCTATTTTTAACTTCCATTTTTATGCATGCAACCCGTAACTATTTCTTAAATATTCTATTCTGCCACTTGTCAACTGTAACTTCATCTTTATGTAACTCCTTTTGCGTATATAAAGTGGGCATTTCGTTAAACACGTTACATGCAACATATACCTCTACCATGACTGTTCGTATTCTTTTCTGTGCATGCATGCATTTTTTGATTCTATTTATGCGACTGTTCGATTTCTCCTTCTTTGACTATTCTTAAAATAGCTGCATGATTTCTATCTGTAACTGCACCTGTAACTATCGCATTTACTCCAGTTAACTCTTCTTATTTTGGCTGCATGCTTTTCCTCTACAACTACCCCTTTAACTATTGTTCTGTTCCAGTTAACTGTCTGTTATCGTGCTGTTGCGACCTGTCGTGAAATCATGACACTTCTGTATCTTTCTGCCCTTCTCGCCTTTTACCCATGAAAATACATGTCACGAAATCATGACATTTTTGGCCTCCTTGTTCACCTCTTGTCTTGCAGCCATGAAAACCAGACATGTCACGAAATCATGACACTTTTCGCTTCCTTGCACTTCTCTGCCTTGCGCCTCGCGAAAACGGGACATGTCACGAAATCGTGACACTTTCGTGCCTTCTGCGCTTTTTTGTCTCTTGCCAGCGAAAACAAACATGTCACGAAATCATGACACTTTTCGCTTCCTTGCACTTCTCTGCTTTGGCCTCCGAAAATACAACATGTCGCGAAATCGTGACACTTTCTCGCTTGTGCCTTTTCATCTTTGGGGAAAAAAACATGTCATGAAATCGTGACACTTTTTCTTCCTTGCACTTCTCTCTTCCCAAAATGGAACATGTCACGAAAATCGTGACACTTTTCCTCCTTGGCGCTTTCTCTTCGAACCTGTCATGAAATCGTGACACTTTCTCTCCTTGCACTTTCTCTTCACATCTCAGTGAAATCGTGACACTTTCTCTCCTTGTGCTTTCTCTTGATCTGTCTGAAATCGTGACACTTTCTCTCTTGCGCTTTCTTCGATCCTGTCGTGAAATCGTGACACTTTTCTCTTCTTTAATCAACTTTCTGCTTCCTCTTGGAACCTGTCATGAAATCGTGACACTTTTCTTTGCGAGCTCCTTCTCCTCGAGCATGTCACGAAATCATGACAGTTTTCTTTGCCTGCGCCTCTTCTTCAAACATGTCACGAAATCGTGACAGTTTTTCTACTTGCCTTCTTCTCTGCCAACATGTCACGAAATCATGACAGTTTTCCTTGCGCCTTCTCTCTCCTCGGCCATGTCACGAAATCATGACAATTTTGCTTGCGCCTTCTCTCTCCTCGGCCATGTCGTGAAATCATGACAATTTTGCTTGTGCCTTCTCTCTCCTCGTCCATGTCACGAAATCATGACAATTTTGCTTGCGCCTTCTCTCTCCTCGTCCATGTCATGAAATCATGACAATTTTGCTTGCGCCTTCTCTCTCCTCGGCCATGTCACGAAATCATGACAATTTTGCTTGCGCCTTCTCTCTCCTCGGCCATGTCACGAAATCATGACAATTTTGCTTGTGCCTTCTCTCTCCTCGTCCATGTCGCGAAATCATGACAGAAAACATGTCGCGATATCGCGACAGTTTTCTTACTTGTCTTTTTCTTTGATTTTTTGAATCTGGGCCACTTCTGTCTTCTTGGAAATTCATTGTACATGTTCTGACTGACCTCTGAACTCCTGTCCACTGCATCAACTGCATCAACTGATCTATCTGTCTGTGTTGACAACAATGACAATACTTTTGCTGCACCTTGCTCAACAAGAAGGATCGTAAGATTGAGAAGATGGCCACAGATGCCAAGTGCTACAATGAAATGATATTGGATCATAAGTTTTGAATTTAGGCTAAGGATGAGCATAATGCATCTTGTGAAGCTGACATACATTTGAATCTTAATGTCATTACAAAGAAGAATGATGAGTTAGCCATAGTAGCTCACACATAAGCCACATTGAAAAAGAAAATATGCAAGGGATAATCCAAACGAGATAATTTAACCCAACTCTTGACTATTGCGAAAGATAAGGCCAATAAGTATGAGCTAAAGGCTATGGAAATTAACCATTATGCAGCTAGGTTACAGAATGAATGTATCGCTCTTCATCTTTAGCTTGAGGATTTCCAATAGGAATAGTTGGCTAAAGTAAAGAAAAATGATTTGGTGAGGACACCGTCTGATGTAAAGGGGAGGGCAGATATAGGCAGCAAATCCACCTCCTAGAAGAAGAAGTGAACATTGGATTTGCACAATTTTGCTAATTGCCAATTTTGTTTGATATACGATTTGTCAAAATGTACACATATGAGGTTTTGTCTAATTGTACGAATGAGTAGTTTAGAAAACATAAAATTGGGTGTAATTTTACAAATTTATAAAAAGTGCAATTAGAAATTAAAATCAAATTAGGTGAAAAGTGCATTTAAGGTGAATTTCATAATAATAAAATTAGACTTAGGAAGACCTTAATGCAAGTTGATTGTTATGGGGATGGTAGTTGTAAATGGTGGTTGTCTTAGGAACCACTTTAATACAGCCTAGGAAAGCATTATAAGGACCCCCATTCAATTTTAATGGTTGTTCATCATAGTTTAGTTCATGTTAGTTCATTAATGTTCATGGAGAGTTGATGTTATGTTCATATGTGGAATGGTTGTTCATGATTGGTGTTCTTACTATTGAAGAGAGTTGTCATTGATAATGATGTATAGATTCAGCATATTAATGAGAACAACATTGCAGGTTGCGAGTTATGTGAATTCCATTGTGTATGTGAATGGTAAAATCAGATTGTGTATTCAGTGTGAGTATGACCAAGATATTATGTTAGGATAGTAAAGATACAAAGGAATTGCCTTATTGATGAATCTATAACTTAGTATGTTGATAGATAATTTATTTAGGGGTGAATATTGTTGTATTAAAACATATTATGATAGTTGTATGATTTTTGGAATTGTTGTTGATAATAATAGTTCAATGGCACTGAAGTACGATTTGCATGTTGGAGGAAAAGTTGGCAATTGCAATAGAAAAACATCCTCAAACTTGTACTAAAGAGAGTTGTGGTACAAATTGACAAATATGTGAGTGGAGAATTTAGAAAATGTTTGGTGAAACCATATATCCTAACCACAAAATCGTACAATTGATCATTTTCCTAATTTGGAAATGAAATTGCATAGTTAGAACTTACCAAATATGGAAAACTAGTGTTTTGAGGAAATCGATTACAAAACTGATCGATTTGAGTTACAAAACCACTTACAATGAATTGACTAAGTGGAAAATCATACAATTTGTAGTGTTGTATGATTTGGATCATACAACTATACTATTTGGTGATCCTACAAGCAGTTTGAATCCTTTGTAAACCATACAAGGTAAATCATACAAGTTGTATTATTTGGGCAAAAGTTGTTATACCACATTGGGGTCCATATCCAAACCTCCCAAATAACCTCCCACTATAGGAATACTACACCCTGTGCTACAATATTTGATCTTGTTCATAATTTGGAAAAATTTCCAACAATGGTATTAGAGTTGCACTCTAGCTATTTGAATTTGAGAAGTTTGAAGGAAAGGGTTGAGGTTGCCCAAGTTGCAGTGAGGATATTGAGATAGGATGGGTTGAATTCACCCAAATATTGAAGGAAAGGAGGGCTGAAATCACCCAAAGTTGAAGATAGCCAGCTGAAAATATCGCTAGAATATTGCAAAGAAATTCAAGAAAGCTAGCACCAAAATTTGGTGTGAATATAGGGCTTAGGTCGCCCACATTGCTGAATATTGAAGACAAATAGCCAAGGTAAGGAAAAATTAAATTTGAAATTTATTTTAGAAGAAGTGATTTCAAGTTTTTTGAAAATATTATTTAAAATAAGATATATTTTTTGAGAAATAAGGAGAACATAAGAAATTTGAATAAGATAGAATACATTGATGCTTTGAGAAGGACGGGTTGATAAGTGCACCTGAAGAGTTTAAAAAAAAATTAAAGTAACAATTGATATTGCACCATAAAGGAGAATTTGAGGAGGACGTAATCCAAGGAAGAGTTGGAGGAGAAGGAATATTGAGGAGTATGTGTTGAGTTTATTGGAATCTAGAGGATGAAGTTTGCATGACAGTGAAGATAAAGCCACCTAAGAAAGTGAATATTCAAAGAACTTAAATGTTGTTAAGGAAGAAAGAAAGTAGAGACTAAATTGGGTTTTGGAAGAAAGAATATTGAGCAAGAAAAATAGCATTGTTTGTTTGAAGCCTAAATATGGAAGAAAAGGAGGACTTTCGCTGTAAAGACATATGCTGACTAGATTGTGAGTTGTAGAGGACAAGAACATGCAAGGAGTCAAGAACTCAAGTTGGACGAAGGAAAGTGCCTATAATTTTTTTTATAATTTTGTACCACATCGAAATAAGAAAGAAACAATGATTTGAGAGCTTGTGTGAAGCCCTAATTGGAAGATGCCATTCAAATAAGCAAATTCATGAGCATAATATGGAAGGTGAAAGTTGGTTGTAGAAGCCTTGAGGAAGATAAAGTGTGTGAAGGAAGATTAAAGGTGAAAGCAATAGTTTGTAATGAATTTCAAATACAACCTGAAAAACCCTGACAAGTCTACCCTAACGTGGAGTGTTACCTGAGTGCTTTGACATATTCTACTCAATTAAGTCATTTTGAACAAGCACCATTTGAGGTAAAAAATTTCTTTTGACATTTGAGCCTCATTTAAATATTTTTGAAGTTGATAATTGGATATATAAGGTGAAGTGTGAATTTATTTTGGCAGTGTAAGATTAATGACAGGAAATGTGCATATTTAATTATCTCCAAAACATTAAGGAAAAAATATATGGAAAAAATAATATTTAATTATCTCCAAAGTATGGAGAGATAAGTTGATAATTAGTTGATGATATTTGGAGATATAAGGAAAAAATAGATCATTTTATTGAAGGATTAATTAAAGGGAATGAATTGGGAGACAAGGAAACCAAATGCTTGTTTTTAAATTGAAAATTGAAGTGAATGGTGTGATAATTAGGAGTTATAATAAGATAAATTTGAATTTTATTGATTAATGAGTGAATGAAGTTGAATGAATGATTGAAGAAATTGATTGAGGAACTTATTTAATTAAATTTGGTAGACATAAGTCATTCTACAAAAAAGGAAATCTAAAATATTGAGAGAAGAATTAAATTGTGAGAAATAATCATGGATAGCAAAGGAAAATGAATGTTCAAGGAAATATATCAAAAGAACATTTGAAAAATATCATTGAAGTTGAAAACAATGCATCACTAGAATTAATAGAAAATTTGCAACTTATTTATGAGGAGAATAAAGATAGAATGTCTTTAATACTTCATCATTGTTTACATTGTTTTCTCAAGAATACTAATGACCATGTATACAAAGCCTTGGTTATTAAGACAAGGAAATAAGAACTGAAGAATAAATCCTTAATGAAGGATGTATGCTACAATATTCAAAGGAAAGATAAGAAAGATGTTTCAAAAGCATGTGCAATGAAATGTAATCATTGCAATAGAATTGGGTATGAAGAAGCAAAATGTTAAAATATTTATCCATGTAAATTTTGTGGAAGAAATAATCATCCTTCAAAACTTTGTTGGTACAAGGAGAACAATTATAATGAAATATTGGAAAAAAATGTTAATGGTGAGACTGGATAAACTTCTTCAAAAATTTATTTTTAAAACAATTCCAAAAGCCACCAAAGCAAAATCAAAATGGTCCATTTCAAAAGCATAGAAAAAAACTAAGATCAAGACCAACAAATAGAAGAACAAAGCAAAGAACCAAAAGAAGAACATAATGTGAAGGACAAATACCAGAATCAAAGACTGAAGACTAAAAGTCTTCACACCAAAAAATGTAATATGGGGGGGTGTTGGAGATATTACATTATTTGGTAGCATGTGGTACATTTGTAAATATTAGATTAGGGAGTGTGATTTATATTTTGTCTAATGTATATGTCAATGTGTGAGAAGTGTCTTAGTGTTATGTGATAAAGTGTGCAAGTGTGCAAATTGTGAGAGAGTGCAACATATCATGTAAGTCGAGTCATAGGTGTTAGTTGTCAAATATGCAAGTGAAGAGTCATATGATATGTGGAAAGATGTAAAGTGAAGATACATGAGAGTTCTATCATATGTGAGGAATAGGAAAGGATGTATCTCCCAAATTTTTGAGGATAAAATAGTTGAGTATTGAAGATTCATATTGTAAGGTTATATTATGGAGACAAAGCTCCATGTATTGTGATCAAGGAAGTATCAAGATTCAAAGAGATTGTATATTTGATTTATGTGTCATGACCCTCCTTGGTAGAACTTTTTGACATGAAAGACTATGCGATGATCAATTTTAATTTTATACTTAGCTTTGTGCAAATGAATTATTATACAATGTTTAGATTGATTCATTTTTGAAGAACATGGTATTGTTGACATGATTGTCAATGTGCAGGATAAAATACATTCGTGGGTGGAAGAGGTAGAATCATCCACCAAGAATGAGGGTACTTGAGTTAGGGAAATGATGATTATGATAGCTAGGGATAACATGGATGACTACCCTCATATAGGTATGCATTATCACTTAAGGGATAATCATCAACTAGCCATCCACCTAGAGCCGCAGTTGATAGCCTAGTAGCTATCGTAAATTCTTCGGTTGAGATAGGTGACTGGGTTGATGGAAAGACTCCCTCTTTGTTTGTTGCATATGTTTGGTTATCTTTTACTTCATCACTTTACTGCATCTTGGTTTGGAAAAATGTGCATAAGTTTGGTTGCTTTTAAATCCACTGAATTGTTGTAAGAGTAGCATGTTGCTAATGTGGTAAGAGAACCCTATATATATATATATATATATATATATATATATATATATATTTTTTTTTTTATATATATAGTAGAATTTATTTTAAAATAATAATAGAACTTTATTTGAATAGATCTTAATTTAAATAATAGAATTTTATTTAAATAGATAATAAGGTCTTAATTTAAATAATACAAGAATTGTATTTAAATAGATTTTAATTTAAATATTGATGGAATTTAAATTATATCAAGACCTTAAATTACAAAAAAATTATCATTTAAGTTTATGGTAAGGGAAAACTTATTTGAAATAACCTAGTAATATCATGAGTTCTTCTCCTCATGAGTATTTTATTATAAAAGTCTTTTCCTTCGAAGGAAGGAGAATGAAGTTTCCTTGCCAACTTGAGGAAGGAAGCTTCATTAATGTCAAACTTGGAATAAGGTGAAGTGTTAGAGTTAAAGTGCACTATGCCTTCACCTTGACACTTGTCAGTTTCTCTTGACAAGTGTCATGTGTTGAATATAGGCTTATGCCTATATATTGTAACCATTTGCATCAATAAAATAAAACCCCTTTAGTTTTAGTCCCAACATTTGGTATCAGAGTAGGCTTTCCCTGCCCTGTGAAACCCTTGAGGGGGGATTTCCCTCATGGAAATCCTCCCTCCCCTCATTTTTCATTCATTTTTTTTTGGATATTGAGGGAGTATGCTCTCCATCCCTTGCTGGATGGATCAGAAACTAGAAGTTGAAAAAAAAAATCCATGAAGTTTTTTCTTTTGTTCTGGAAAAAGTTTTATTTTTTTATGTGTGGCCTTCAACAAGGGTTACTAGGGTTTGCATTAGGGTTTTGTGTTCTACCGACAGAGATGAGGCACTGCTGGAGGTTGAGAAGTGAGCGCTCGGCCTTTGCGTCGCTACATCGCCTGCTCGATCTTGTCGATCTGCGGGTTCGTCTTGCGCTTGAGGTTGAGAAGTGAGCGCTCGGCCTTTGCGTCGCTACATCGCCTGCTCGATCTTGTCGATCTGCGGGTTCGTCTTGCGCTCGTTCCACACGGGCGTGTGGACATACGTGTGCGGGTCGGGGAACGCCGCGAGCCATGGCGGGATGTGGGCGTAATCGCCTCCCCCATGTAGATGAAGCTCGAGATCCTCACACCATTTTTTTCTTTGATATAGGGAAGCACGACACCGATCGCACGAAGGGGAGCTCGTCGATCCTGTATTGCACCACGTCGTGCACCGTCTACGAGGCAGAGAGTCAGTGGTGCATGACCCGTGTTAGAGGGACAAGAAGGGGGAATTGGAATTTCTGCTGTAAGCTGGGCTTCACTCACTGTGGGATGCACGATGGCGAACAAAAATTTCCTGTGGGCAGATCGGACGACGCCTCTTCACTCTGCCAGAAATTCCCTCGACAGCGTCGAAAGCTCCAAAAATTGATCCCTCAATGTAATCGCAGGTTTCAAACTCTGAATCTTCTTACCGCTGTTGCACTGGTGGTCGCGTGTGGCTTGGATCATACCCTACGGCAGAGCAGGTGGCTCGTGCTTACGACGTCGCATCTTTATTATTCCATAATTTCTGTGTGTATCACATAAATGCACCTGGGCAGGAGTTAGGAGCTGCAGCCATTTCATAAAATATTCCTCTACCTACAGTGGACGATCTTGCAGAGTAGGTTGTTGAAGTCCTTGACTATTTTGGCCTTAGGGAGGTTATTTGCATGGGAGTGACAGCAGGCGCTTACATCCTCACTCTCTTCTAAATCAAGTATAGGAAGCGAGTTGCTGGACTCATTCTTGTATCGCCTTTATGTCGAGAGCCTTCTTGGACCGAGTGGTTCTATAACAAGTTGATGATAAATCTTATTTACTTTTATGGAATGTGTGGTGTGGTCAAGGAAACATTACTTCAACGATATTTTAGCGAGGATCTGCGAGATATTCAGGGTGGGGAATATGACATTGTGCGAGCATGCCAAAGGCTGCTGAATGAGAGGCAAAGCGAAAATATTTCGATGTTTCTACAGGCAATTAATCAGAGATATGATCTTACAGAGGGATTGAAGAAGCTTCCAGCATTATCGGCAGAGTTTGCTTTGGGGTCCAGCAAGAATAGCTTGTTCGACATGGCTCTGAGATTCCTAGCCCAGGCAGCTGGAGCTGTAGGTGGGGCATTGGCTATCAGCGTCGAATATGATTCGAATGAGGACATCGCACTATGCAAGGCCATTTGTTGTGACGGACCATTTACCTAAATATTTTTGGACCTGCAAACCTCTGTAGCGTAACATCTTATTCTCCCTACGGAGCGGTTAGTTGTGGTCTGTTATTTTTATGAAGGATGTCTGTGTAGAACGAGCTTGTGGTGGTGGAGCGGAGGCAGAGGCAGAGATGGAGGCAGAGGAGTTTTATAGAATTTGTTGGGGTATGCTCGATGGTGCGGGTATTGCCAGGATCTGGCTCCCGAATACGCTGCGGCTACAACCGAGTTGTAGGGGGAGGTCGCCTTGGCGAAGGTAGATGCCACGAAAGAGGGTTATCTGATGCTTGCTGGCGGCATCATCGAATACTATGGAGGGAGCCGAGAACGTAGCGCAGGGCACCGAGCGGAGGCACGTGGACGCATCCAATGCCACTTGGCAGTTGGTGCGTGCAGTGGGGTGAAGACGGCCATGAGGGCATAGTTTTTGCTTTATCTATGGCTTCTAATGCTATGTTCCACAACACAAGAATTAATATGCCTATTTATGCCTAAAATTTTGTTTTAAATCTTTGGATTTCTGTTTCACGAAAGGTGCAGAGTCATGCTATGTTAAGATAGTATGAAATTAACAAAAACGTCGGGAAAATTGTTGGGTAGATGTTCAAGATTATCTATTTTAGATAATATTTTTTTTATAAGTTTGCAGGTTTATGTGGTTGCACCAGGAAAGACTTTTAAGTTAAATACACATTGTAAGGGGCATATGTTGTTAAACTAGAGGGGACAACTTTGTTATGTATGGGGAACTTGAATGCCCTCATTTAGAAATTGTATGAAGACAAGAGGGGAATGCTCATGAATAGTGGTTGACAGTATGGCCTATTTGGCCATTTTAATTTTTCCCACATGGCACATAGAAGTGGAAGGCCTAAATGGCCCATGTAAATCCCCTACGCGGGAAATTTTAATGCTGTTTTTTTTTCCGCTTGAGAGCGATGCCGCCATTGAGCGATGTTTATTTTGCTGCCTAGATAGGCATGTTGTCATTTTTCCAGCAAGTTGAAGGCCCCATTTAGACACAAGTATAGGGGTATTTATAGTCGTTGGAAATGGTTTTCCATGACGGACACAATGGTGGTGTCATATTGTAATTTTGAGGCTGTTTCAATTCAATTTTTTTAGCCTCAAAGTTTTTTTTACCTTGGAGTGCACTCTCGGTTGAACCCGACACTCCCAAGGTAATTTCATATGTGATCCTTGTACCTAGTGATCTTTTCTATACACTTGGCGAATGCAACGGCTGGTTACCCATGCATTTCGATGGGATGACATGGTCACCATAAGGACACTTATACTAGGGACTACAGACAAAGACACCCTAGACTCTATCCAAGGTTTTTTTCGGATCTACTTTTGAAGACTACAGATGAAGACACTTCAGAGGATTCTCTTCTTTTCTTCTTCTCTCCTCCTATTTGGATCTATGGCTCATTTTATTGTATTGAGTGCATTTTTGATAGAGATCGACACTCTTATATGGCTCGTTTTTCCTTTGTATTAGGTGCATTTTCGGTAGAGACCGACACCTTCTAGATTGAGTTCACCATGAGGAGGGATTTCATACTCATGGTGAATCTAGTTAGTGACCTACGAGAGGCAACATCCTCTGAGGATGACCTACAGAGGCAAAAGACCTAGAAGTGGCTGACCCTGAGGCACCCATGATGACCCCGAGGCACTTAGACGGCTGACCCAGTGGCAACAGACCCATGGAAGTGGCTAACCCTGAGGCAACAGACCGATATGTATACATAGTGAATCTAGCATTATTCATAGTTGGAGAGCCAAGCGCAAAGAGCACGAGCCTAGACCAAATCAGCAATAAGAGAGGATGATAGGTTGTTTTCGAGAAGTCAACATTAAGGGGGAATGTTACCTAATGTTGACTTGTTTTGTTTCTTCTTTAGTTAGGATAGTGCACTTTAAGGGGGAATGTTAGAGTTAAAGTGCACTATGCCTTCACCTTGACACTTGTCAGTTTCTCTTGATAAGTGTCATGTGTTGAATATAGGCTTATGCCTATATATTGTAACCATTTGCATCAATAAAATAAAACCCCTTCAGTTCCAGTCCCAACAGCAAGCAAGTATGAGTGAAGGAAGATGAGACATGTGATGTGAAAAATAGGGACTCATTTTTCGAAGTTAAGGGAGAGAGAAACATTGGAGGAGGTTCATTTTTTTGGATCGCTTGGAGAAGACAATGCCTTTCATCGCTTTAGAGAAGAGGGAGACAAAAGAAACCAGAGAGAAGGATTTTATGGCATCTATGAAGGAAACAAAACAAAAAGAGAAACAAATCCAACTCAGAAGAATTGATAGGTTGGTTTATTAAGCTTAGTGTATGCCCTAACTAGAGTATAGATGGTTTTAGCAAGAGAACTTTGTATTTTAGCTAGAATTAGTAGTACAGTTCAATGTGAAACTGTAACCTAATTTTCTCTTATTGGTTGTGATTAGGATAGATGGCACCTAAGGCTAGAAAAGAGAGGCCTACATCTTCAACCAGGTGAACTCAACAAAGTAATGTTGAAGAAGGGATCCAAGATGAGGATTCAAGAAATCCCAATAGAGAGGTAGATAACCTCACTACTATGGTTACCACCATGATTAAGAAAATGTTGGAAACCATTACAAATCAGAATTTGCAAGCTAGAGGTTCAGAGGTTAGACAAACCGATGAACTAACTGCAAAAAATTTGGAAGCCAGAGCTTTCTTGGAAAAGGAACTGACTAAGGATATGAAAAATATTTGCATCTCCAGATTTGGTGAAGGATAAGGGGATGCGACCAAAGCCTGGATGAGATAATTAGAAGTTTATTTCACAGTAAAGGGCTACTCCCTAGGAAACCAGACAATTTGGGCAACAATATCTAAAAGAGGCTGCATTAGATTGATGGGAAACCTACCACAAGAAAAATAAGATCAAATCTATCGATCTTAAATGGAAGGAATTTGTGGTAATATTCAAGAAAAGGTTCCTGACCGAGCATTTCTATGCATTAAAATTTGAATAATTTGCCAACCTTCAGTAAGGGACCAAAATAGTGGAGATATACTATAAGAAGTTGGTTCGGTTGCTTAAATATGTACCCACATATGATGAAAATATGAGAATCCATAAGTTTTTCCTTGGATTAGAATCTAGGGTGAGACATGATGTAAACATGCACAAGCCTAAGTCATTGCAAAAGGTGTATGACCTGGAAAATAAGGTAGAGTCTCACTTATAATTCAACTATTCCATATTATCTGAACAAGATCAGCAAGCACTTAGAAAAAGGAATAGTCAAGTATTCTTGAAATGGGAAGAGGAACATGATCAAAATACATGGAGAGACTAAGAATTCATAGTGAATAAGGATCATTTAAATCCTATATGTTGTCAGCTATGCAACTAAAGAAATCCCTAAAGAAGGGAGGGATAGTTTATGTTGTAAAACTCAATGAAGTTGGAGATAAAAAAAGAGAGGTGTTAGAGAAACACCCAATTTTGTAGGATTTTAAAGATGTGTTTCCTAAGGATTTACCAAGAATTCCTCCTGTGTGGGAATTTTATTTTACTATTGAACTTATGTAGGAGCAAAACCTATCCATAGATATCCATATAGGATGAATCCTATAGAGAAGTAGGAATTAAAAGTGCAACTGTAGGGGTTGTTAGAAAAGGGATTGATAAAACCAAGCATGTCATTGTAGGTGCACTGATGTTATTTTTCAAAAAGGATAGTTCATTAAAATTATGTATTGATTATAGAATGCTTAAAAAGGCTACAATCAAGAACCGATACCCTTTACCTAGAATCGAAGATTTGTTCAACCAACTGAAATATGCCACAATATTCACAAAGATTGATTTAAAATCAGGGTACCATCAATTAATAATACATGAGGAGGACACTCACAAAATGATATTTAAAACTAGGTATGGGCATTATGAGTTTACAATCCTACCCTTTGGATTGACTAATACCCCAACTGCATTTATGAATCTAATGAATAGTGTGTTTAGGAGGCATTTGGATCAGTTTGTCCTCATATTTTTAGATGATATTTTAATATACTCTTGAGATAGAAAGGAACATGATAGACATCTCAAAATCATGTTAGAGTTGCTAAGGGAGAACCAAATCTATGGAAATCTAGCAAAAAGTGATTTATATGCCTCGGAGGTATGATATCTAGGGCACATCATATCTAAAAAAGGAATTGCAGTAGATCTAGAGAAAATTGAAGCCATTTTGGATTGGCCACTCCCTACCAATGTGATAGAAGTGCGAAGCTTCATGGGGATGACAAGCTATTATATACGTTATATAAAGGATTACTCCAAGATTGTAGTTGTAATAAGTAACCTCCAAAGAAAGGATTTCGAATTGCATTGCTCAAAAACTTTAGCCAAACAAATATTTTAGTGCATTATTTATATGCATATTGTCTCCTTTCACAATGACATCGGCGCTCATGTTTTTCTTTTTAGTTTTTGACTTTCATATAGCCTCTGATAATTTTTGGCACTCTTTCTTTTTAAACCTTCTTTTTATTATAATATTTTACATCTAAAAGATTTAAATATTATAATATTTAAACCTTTGGCCCTTGGAAAAATAAATCTATCTTTAAACCTTTGCCTCCTCTTGTGGTCTTTAAATATTTTTCAAGCAATTATAATAAAACCTTTTAAACCTTGTCCTTCTTCATAATATTTAAATTTGACATTTAAATATTATTAATCCTTCTCTTAGAAAAATACTTTGGAGATATACCTTGCCTTGAATTTGTCCATATACCTTATTTTGAATTTTTTTCATTGCTTGCTATCAAAATCATAGGAAATATTTTTTCCTTGACTACCATGCACCTTTGACATCAAAATATTTCTGCCTCATGTACCCTTTGACAATAATGACAACTCAATATACTCAATATTTCCAACACATCCTATATTTCAATCAATTGCATCTTCATCTACACATGCTTTTCTACTGGATGTTTGATGAAATTCCTCGTATGATAAGCACGAGGGTAAGCATCGTGGAATACTCCTGTTCTTGGTTCCAGTTAAACCACATATCCATCCATGATATTGTCTGCTATTCTCACAATTTCAACTGGCATATTCCCCTCACTAAACTATGATCAACCTCCTTTGTTGAGAGAAAGTGATGATTATCCTCTGATGGTGAAACTATGAGCAAATTAACACAGAGCGCAACAACTTGTTGGGATTAAAACCCATCGGGCTGTCCAAACAGATCTACATGTGGATTATTTCATAGTCCATGCCAACGTCAAAGAAAATGAAAGACGTGCCAAACACCAGATTGGCCATCCACATACACGTAGGACATTTAACACCATCCACATACACGTAGGACATTTAACACCTAAACAGATTTGTTTGCGTTGTAGGTGATCAATGTCTGGTAAACTATCCATGTGGCCTTTCCACCCGATCTACCCGCATCTATGATGTTGTTGTTATCTACCGTGGTGTCCTCATATTGAATCATCCAATGCTCCAAGTTGGTCCTTATCTCCATCCGGGCATCCATGTGTCTATACGTATTTCATGCTAAGTAATTGCCATGCGGGCCCAAGTCGTGTCATCTTTGCGGGTCTTCCAATTGTTGATGCTATTCATTCCATGACACTGGTTTTGGTTGGCAAATGGTGCCATAAAATCACCAAATGCCTTTTCTCGCATCTCTACGTTCACCGTGTCATCACCCCAAACTTTGGCTATCCATCGTGGAGTTTGAATATGCATCATCGTCAGGATCATCCATTTTGACAGTCCATATCATCGATCGTCTTAATCGAGGTTTCCATGTCATTTCATCTTCACCGATTTGGCTATCGTGTCAACTTTGTGGCGCATGCATACCCTATCAAGATTGCCTTAGCTCACCCACCATGACCATCTGCAAACATTGAAACAAATAAAACTTTTATTAAAATTAAATTTAACAATTGCCTTTATTAAAACAAACTTTCATTTCTTAATTTTATTTTATTTTATTTATTATTATTATATATAATTAAGTGAAAAATAATTATTTATTTATTTATTTCTATTATATATATATATTCATAAATATAAATATAAATACTTTATTTTATTTTATTTTTATCTTTATCTTTAAAGTTTTATTGATTTAATCCATTTCAAATGTTTGAAATGGTTAAATCCAAACACTAAAATTAACCCAAAAATAACCAACCAAAATACAAAAACCAAAATCTAACCTACACATTAAACGAAAATGAAAATAGACCCTAGTCTAATATTGGACATAGGACTCTATAGAAGAAATCAACGAAACATGACAAAAAATCCAAAGAAGACTCAAAACAGAAGGTGGATCCCCATATTTGGGGCTAGTTGTGCAATGGCCACAACACGACTCAAACATTGAGCCACAATTAATATATCATCAACCTCCTCAACCTCTACATCAACAACCCCAAAAATTTCAAAATCTACCTCAGCAAGCTGCATCTCCGACCACATTGCCTCCCCTACAACCTCAAAATCAACCACAACTAGATAAGCATGATAGGCCATATCACAATTACACACCACTTCTAGAGCCTTATTCAACCATATTTTAGAGGCTCTATGAGGCTCAAGCAATCATCTTACCAAAAATGAAACCAAAGGACCTAAATAGACCTAAACCTAGGTATTACAATGAAGATCACTACTATGTTTACCACAGAGTGAAGGGTCACGACATCAACAATTTCTACATATTTAAAAATTTGGTCCAAGATCTTAATTGATAGGGGGATATTTTCCATAAATTATCTTCTCACTTCATCTCATCAAAACCTCAGTATCCATGAAAATCATAGCGGGGACACTCAAGGTATCACACCTCCCCCATAATCCACATCAAATACAATAAAATAATTTGGGGATTCTCAAGATATTGTACCTTCCCCACACTCACTAGTTATGAAACACTTTGGGGAAGCTTAAGGTATTACACCTTCCCCATAAAAAAACAAAAAAAATAAAGAAATTAAAATCATCAAAAAAACATACTTTTTTTAGGTGCCCATGCAAGTTCACCAAAGTCAACCATGATAGGCTAAGTCAACAGACCAAAAATAAACACTAGAATTAAGGCGATGAAAAGTTAATGGCCAAACGTAGTGAAATAAATAGTAGCCACCACAACCACTTCCAAGTGGTAGATTGTGGGAGGCTCCTCGACCACCAATATGTCACCTTTGCAGGGCAAGTGAATAAGGCGAGTATGGCCTCATTGAAGAGGAGGTCCATGATTTGAACCTTTGTGATGTGAAGGGGGACACAAAAAAATATTTTGTCACTTCCCTCTAGACAGTGGTATACCTGGATGGGATATCATCCACCTACCTAAGAGCGGCTCTTGAGATTTATTTCTAACCTAAGAAAATACAAAAACATAGCATCCACTCATTCCATCATGCATTGCATATCACTGCATTGGTTGTCTAGTTACATTAGGCATATTCTTTCATTGCACTAGCATTAGATTATTATTTTTTTGTTTTGGCATGCTAAGCATAGCACCATGCTTTTATGATTATCATCTATCTCAATCAAACCTTTTCTCTTGTCATCATTTGCACTTTTCCTTGTGATATTTTGATTATTAAGGGATCCTCGTAAGATAGGATAGATATCATATGATCATCAACAATGATGTTCATATGATCACTAACTATTTTACGCACATCTCTTAGTTTTAAAAATATCACAAGGAAAACACACACATCCCATAGATCATTTCTATCCATATGCCCCTTCCTTGGTGTTTGTGTTTTTCCCCTCAACCAATAAGTTGTTATAGGGCATTCAATAGGGTATTTCAATCATTCAACCTTTCCTAGTTTTCTTTTCAAGTGTTGTAGAAAGCTATATTGAATTTTGAAGTTAGGGTATTGCTTTGATTGTACCTTGTATATCTCAAAATCCCAATACATTTCCACATTTTTAAATATGAGTTTGAACAAGGAAGGATGACACTACAACATAGTCCTTACTCCTTAAGTGAAAGGTTTTCCTTATTCATCCTATTATGTGCATGGTCTAGAATATTGAGAATTGACAAAAGAACAAGCTCCCCCCTACCTAAAGCAATAAATTCCCTTGCTCCACTAAAAAATGAGCAAACATCCCTTCAAAAAAAAAACAAAAAAAAAATCCCTTGCTCTTCCACAAAACGAGTAAGTATCCCAACAATCCCCCTCCTAAAAAAATAAAATTAAAAGAAAAAAAGGGGTGAAGAGCTTGAATCCCTAGAATTCTTAGTTTTTGAACACCATGGGGCAATCCATCACTAGTAACGGGCTATAGATGCCATCCTGGAAATGGAGTAGCCTTACGCATGGTGACATGTTTGTCACATTAGTGATCTTCTTTTGTACAGACCAATGATAGCTTGTGGATGAGCTAACTTTTGGTGGCTTGTGTTTTCTAGTATTCTAGTCCAACTGCATTCAAATTCATGTTAATAAACATCACTATGCACACACAGGAATATTGAATATTTTGGTCTTCCTAGCATATTTTTATCTTTCAAATTCTTGCATGGTCAGTATACAAATTTTAACTGGTCAACTAGGGTGTTTGAGTCTCATGAAAAACCTCATTGTTCCCTTGTGATATCTCACTATTTCACATCCATCATTCACATTTTATTACATTACATTACATTTCATATAGTTCATATTCAAATGTATGACTTTTGTGAAAAGGTTATCATTTTTAGTGACTTTTATACATTCAGCGGTGCTTATACTTAGTTTGTTTTGCATCATAGATTCATTCATTATGTTTTAACATTTATACACACAAATCATATTTTGCATCATCATGTCATTAGTACCTTGCATACATACCTAGTTCAATGCATACATAATAGCTCTATCATATATTAAAAAAACAATCATCTAACATACATGCATCATCATATCACATCATCAACACCAACTGGGGAGGTTCAAGGTCTTACACCTTTCCCAAAAATCACATCAAGAAATTAACCAATTTGGGGGAGGGTTCCAGGTCTCACACCTTCCTCATCCATCATATCAAATAGTCATCAAGTAGCTTGGGGTGATCAAGGCATCACACCTTCCCTGCCAATCAATCATATCAATCAATCAAATTTGAATATTCAATCAAACGAACCCAATAAAAATTGGGGGTGTTAAAGGTATCACACATTCCCCAAAATCAATCAAACAGGTCATAAAACAACTTGGGGGTGTTCAAGGTATCACACCTTCCCCTAATCAAACAAGCAATCAACCAACTTGAGGTAATAAATATAGTGCATCTTTCCCACCAAAAATCTAATTCAATTCAAGCATCAATCAATCACATAATCATCAACACCAATAAATCAACTATCAGGTTCAAAATATTTCATCCTTTTTTTAAATGTATTCAATCAATCAACACATCAATTGTTGGGTTCAAAAGGTTGCATCCTTTTATCAAAGGTTGCACCATTTACCTTACATTAAATCAATCAAAAAATAAACTACTAGGTTCAAAAGGTTGCATCCTTTGCCTCTCCTTCATAGACACATTTGATTTCATTTTACTTTTTAGTTTTTTATTTTTCCCATTCAACCCCTCCATGCAAAAGTTTGGATGAACCTCGTATCTCATGATATAATCTAGTCACATGGCGGTTGCAACGACTGGCTATCCATGCAATACGATAGGATGAGTAGATTACCATAAGGACACTCATCATGAAATTAGTTCAAACAACTCCAAAGACACCTAAATCATTTGGTCAAATAAATTCAAAAACTCCAAAGGCACCAAACTTCTTTGGTCACATTCACACTTCAATTCAACAACTCCAAAGGCACCTAACCCCTTTGGTCACACTTCAATTCAAAAACTCCAAAGGCACCTAACTCCTTTGGTCACAATTCAATTCAAAAACTCCAAAGGCACCTAAACCCTTTGGTCAAATCAATTCACAATGCTCCAAAGGTACCCAAAATCCTTTGGTCACATTTCAATTCAACAAGCTCCAAAGGGCCTAACCCCTTTGGTCCAATGATCCTCAAGTAAACCTTGTATCTAGTGATTTACTCTAGTCACCTGGTAGTTGCAGCGATTGGTTATCCATGCAATATGGTAGGATGGGTACATTACCATAAGGACACTTATTTTTATTATCATCCATAATATCAAAATCACATTTCAATTCAAAAGGCTCCAAAGGCCCCTAATCCCTTTGGTCAAATCAATTCAAAATGCCCCAAAGGCAACTAACCCCTTTGGTCAAATCTAACTCAAAATTCTCCAAAGGAGGCATCCCTTTGGTCAAATTTAACTCAAAATGCTCCAAAGGAGGCATCCCTTTGGTCAAATCTAACTCAAAATGCTCCAAAGGAGGCATCTCTTTGGTCAAATTTAACTCAAAATGCTCCAAAGGAGGTATCCCTTTGGTCAAATTTAATCTAAAAAGCTCCAAAGGCACCTAATCCCTTTGGTCAAATCTAACTCAAAAGGCTCCAAAGACACTTAACCCCTTTGGTCAAACCAATTCAAAAAGCTCAAGTGAACCTTGTATCTAGTGATTTACTCTAGTCACCTGGCGGTTACAGTGATTGGTTATCCATGCAATCTGGTAGGATGAGTAAATTACCATAAGGCCACTCAAAAAAATTAAAAAAATTAAAAAAATTTAAAATAAAAAATCAGTCCACAAAAACTTACCTTGAGCCAATTAGGCCTCCAAAAAGTCAATGTTGCCCAACATACCCAAGTTTACCATCTCATTATGGTAAAGTTACCTATTGATTTCATCATTTTCCATCTCCTCTATCGACTCATCACTTGAGGGGGTAGTCATATAACTTAACAAATTCAACATCAAGTCAATAATTACACTCAAAAATGCAAATCGTGTTTGTTCAAGAATCATTGCCAAAGATAATCATACACCCTCCTTGCTGGAGAAAATAACAAGCAAACAAGAATCTCAACCAAAAAAACACTTGGGAAACCCTAATTCCTAAAGCTTCTAGACTAAAATATTATCTATCCATGGCTAAAAGCCTAAATCTTTGGAGAGTAAAATTTTGTCTACTCATGGTTGAAAGTTTACCAATATTTTTTAGAGTTAGAGTATATTACATCATTTGGGTCATGTAAATGTACCGCCTTAGGTTATAGTTAGGATAGGAGATTACTTTAGGGGGAATTTATCTAGTTACTTCAAGCAATGTAATAAATGCACAAGTGGTATATGTAAATTGTAATGTGCAAGGTGTCCCCTTGTACATCTAGGTAGAGTGTTGGTCAAGGAATCTATCTTCCTATATAAAGGGTCTCATAGTAGTATATCATATATCACATCCATCCATATCATCTCTCAAGTACTCCTGTATGGAGTACAATGTAGCTCTTTAGCTTATATTAATGGAGTGACCATTTCCTCCATATTGCATTGTATTTTCATCATTTCTATTTATAGCATATTTCAGTTATATTGTTGTTTTGCTTTCTTTCATATTTCTTGTATTTTATTGGGACCTATGTTAGATCTCTCTACAACATATATCTTCAAAAGCTAATAGTGTTATCAGAGCCACAATTAATTGAGATAGGAGGACCTACATCCATTATAAGAGAATTCCAATAGGTCAAGAGGAATAGAGAGAATCACCATTACTACTGTTGGCCTGCATCTTTGCAAACTAGATCTACCATTGAGTGCTGCTACATGCAAAAGTTTACATTAGGATTAATTGGTAGAAAAAGCCATAGTAAGCTAGATTAGGAAAGTGAGGATTGAAATCAATCTCAGTTGTAGAAAAATTGAGATTACATATGGCTAGGGTCTTTCCATAGAGTTGCATAAAAAACTCGTGAAGACTAAGACTCAACATTTAAGCCACTAGTTTGAAAAATCAACCAGTGAAGATTATTATCTCCAGACTTATAAGTTCTTCCATTCCGGTTTCTAACAACTTGTTGCAGGGAAAGGAGATTCAGGAAAAATTTGGAAAGATTCCTACAAGAGAGTTAGGAAGAACATCTTCAAGAACCATTCCAGCACTTGCAACAACAAGGTAGAAGACTAAATATTTTAAAGACCTTGAGAAATATCTCATTACAAGAGATAAAATCCTACAAATTATAGAAGTAAAGAAAAGGCCACAATAGCCTTATAGTAGAATCAATGAATAAGAGACTCTAGAAGTTGAATCGTAAGGAGGAGATAGGAGATTCGTGATCTCCATTCAAGATCAATACCTGTAGAGTGCATAAGAAGAAAAGACCAAATAAGCCTAGAAGAATAGGCCAAATAATCCTAGAAGAAGAATAGAAAAAAGAAGCCTTGAAGTAGAAAAGGCCATAAAAGCCTTAATTTTGAAGAAAAATTTAAAGAATAAATCCTATTTTAGAAGAAAAATTCTTGATTCAGAAGTAAATTCCAAAGAAGAGTTCCTAAAGAAAACTTCAGAGAATAATTATTGATTCAGAAGAAGAATATCTCACTCAGAAGAAATACTCCAAAGAAGAGTCCAAGAAATAGGATAGTGGTGATCTCCATCAAAGCCTACAAATTGTAGAAGAAAAAGAAAGGACTAGTGAATTCCTATTCTAGAATTTAGAAGCAACATAATCAGAGATCCGATAGGAAGATCTCATAACCAACACTTCCATAAGTAGAAGGTTGAAGAAAATATCTCAGTCATAAGACCAGATAAGCTACAAGATAGAAGACCTTGAAGATGTCTCAAAGAGGACAAATAAGGCTTGGAGAGCCTTTTTGTAGAGCTCGTAAAAGAATCATCAAGAGAGTTCCTAGGAGAACTTGTTGGATAATTCCACTACCAAGGAAAATTTCTTGATAGTGAAGGACTTGGGACAATTTTTGTCATTCAACAAAAAGCCCAAGAGAAGAAGAATTAGGCAAGAAGTACCAAATCCAAGAAGAAGAATTTGAAAAGGAGTGTCAAATCCTTGAAGAAGAATCCAATGAAGACCTCAAGAAAAATAGAATCTTGAGAAGAACAAGATCATGTTTGAAGTCAGAATTTAACAAGAAGCTTGAAGGAAGATTCAAAAAGAAGAAGCCTACCAAATCTAGGATATTTGGAGATTACCTCTCACAACAAGAAGACACAACTTAGAGAAAGGAGTTCTCCGAATCTACAATAGAAAGCAAACGATCACTGGAAGGATTAAGTCACCAAATCCAAGGCTCAAGATAAAAGTTCAAGGCTAGAGATTGGTGAAGGAGAAAGTTATTCAAGATAGCCAACTAATAAGTTGTGTATCCATCTACTACAAGGCAACAACTTAGTGAATCAGAAGCATCATCTATAGAAGCCATAAAAAAGGTAAACAACTAAGGTGCAACTAGTTGAACTTCATTAGGGTTCATTATCAAATTCTATTAAGCACCATATTTGGATTAAAATTTGCTAAAGAATAGATTGTATTATAGAATTCAAGAAAGTTCAAAAAGGGAGAATTCATTTTAAGGATTATTTGCAAATTAATTTGGAGTTGAATAGATTTCAGAATCACAACTATATATCAACTACCTATCATATAATTTGGAAAAATAAAAGAAAATTAGATCCTACAACTTTATTTGTGGTGAAAATTTGTAGAATACTTATTAAGGGTTCATTAAATATTACTCTTGAAAGTTGCAGAGATTATTAAGTGCATATGAAATTATTTTGAGATTTTATTGGAGTGATAAGGTGAGATTGTTAGTGCATTTAATTGATAGTATTACTAAGATCATTTGCACTACACTAATTACTCTCAAAAAGGGTAGTTTGTGTTTATTTATTGTTAAGGATCAAGAGCACAAAAACCAGTAGATTAATCAAAGTTTCTAGAGACACTATTTGGTGCATAGAACCTACAACATTTCATGGCCCAAAGAAGCCACCAAAATCAGATCAGATTCCTCCAAGGAGTGGAGAAGAAATCCACCATTAAAATCAACAAGAGAAGCTTCAAATCGAGACTTGGTGAGTCTCAAGATTCAAAGTGCACAAAAAAGAAGTGCAAAAATTACTTCTACAAAAAAAGGAAGCTTCTATCTACGTGGTTACAAGCTTGGGTTCATTAGGAAAATATCCAAGAAAAAAGGATAAATATGTCTAATCAAAAGACAACCTCAAAATACCCCATTGCCTTCAAGAACACTCGTGGTAGGAACCTAGGGTTCCTAGCACATAAAATGATAAATAAATAATAAATAACCTAAAACTAAAAGAATCGCCTTTTGATATTGTCGGGAAGTCCCTTCAATAAATTATATTATATTTTATATTCATGGATGATTGAATGATAAGTTCTTACAATGTTTTATACCCCTCTAGGGTTATAGGTGAAAGGTTGCAATGCTTCCTAACCCTAATCTTATAATAATATAATAAATAATATAATTAATTATTATATTATTTATTATTATATTTTTTTATTATTATGACCATAGGATATAATATATTATTATTATTAAGATTATTAATTAATGTTAGGATAGGATCCTAACATTCCACCCCTCTTGAAAATAGCTTTGTCCTCAAAGCTGAAACCCTATTTCTTTTATAATCACCATGTATAAGGCCTTGTCGGAAGAGCTTCGTATGCCTTGTATCACTTGTTAAATGTGATACTCTAGCCAAAACCAACCAATTTAATTTTCATAAAGGTTGATGCCAA
This sequence comes from Wollemia nobilis, assembly GCA_028583015.1. Classification (NCBI taxonomy): domain Eukaryota; kingdom Viridiplantae; phylum Streptophyta; class Pinopsida; order Araucariales; family Araucariaceae; genus Wollemia; species Wollemia nobilis. Next base: position 5,953,074 of record JAQPPZ010002456.1, on the reverse strand, counting down.
CATTCTTCAAAAGGAAACTCGAAATTTACTTGTATTCACCCCCACCAAGTTGCATACATCATGAATTTTTAGCATTTGGATACGGCAAGATGCAAAAGTGTTTGGTCATTGGAACACTTGTAGTACATATCCTTAGAAGATGTGACTTCTAACAATATTTTCAAGGGGTGTTATAATACTTTCCTTGGTAGCTTAAAAACAATACCGATTCACCATCGTTATTTAGATTAGAGGCGAGATCAACATATTCCTCTAATAAATACTTCACTAGCTTATCATGCTCTCCTTTGGCTGCTGTATTTTTTTTTTTAATACAATCAAGTTTTTAAAATATAAGATGAATGTATTTAGTCACAAGGGTAACAAATAAATTTGAAAGTATATTCCGCCTTCCATCCTTTTTAAGGCTCTATATCCCCATATTCCTCTGTAAAAGAAAAAAAATTACACCCTGAAATAAAGTTTTTGGCTGTGTAAAGAGTCAAGAAAATTTACTTTTGGAATAGATCATCCTTGTTTTGGTTTCCACTTTCGTGCCCAACTGTCTTTGAATTCTCTGTCCTCCACACATGCTGATGTCGAGCTCAAGTTGTGGCGAGATGTTCCCCAAGACAAATAACATGACATGAGGAATAGTGGTATCATGGTGGTCATAAACCACATATTGGGCGAACATATTAGGTCTTAGACTTCGGCTTATGAATCTGGTCACATTTCCACTCGCAGATGTTTCTTCATCACATAATGTTGGACCAAGTGTAAAGGATGGATCTTCTGAGCCTCCAGGTCTTTTTTTTTTCTAAAAGCCACTCTTGGTATGTTTAATAGCTCACATGTGTGGAGCAATTGCTCTTGCCAACCATATAGCAGGGACTTTATCACCCATATGAGGCCAATAAGTTGTTTTTTCTTGTTTTACATTTGTTAGATTGTGCCATGTTGAACGTATTATCTATTTCATTGCTTTATTGAGCTAGTATTACAATCTCTGCACAACATCCAGTTCTTCTTGGACATCGGTCATGGACTCAAACCACTTGTTGTCCAGAGTGATGCCAATGCACCCTCTTTGCGTCTCCTTTTTATTCACATAAATACCATGATTGTTACCCTTATTATTTTTAGACATCATTTCTGTTATAAGAGTCTGCATTCTATTCCGTGACCTCATTCTTTCCATCCAACGCAGGGTTCACCAGATCTGAAAGTTGTGTGATAAGGACTACTGCAGTCATAGCAGCAAGGAATATGCAAACTACCGCAAGCAGACCCAGCAGTTTCAAGTATGATATTTTTTTGTTATTCAGAGAGACTGTAAAATCAATCTGGGCATTGATTACTAGATGTTGAGCATGTTTATCCCAGATCACATAGATCACTGTCACAAGTTGCTGAGCAATCACAAATTATGTCAAGTATAGTTTAAGGATAAGCCCACGCAGTATATCTTTGCTACTGGATAGGTACTTGGATGAACTAAGAGGAATCATTGTGTACGTAGAATGGGCATAAAGTGTTAAAATACAACAAACTGGTAAGCTAGTTATGTTTTTCTTGTTCTACTGTTCACACTTTGGTAACATAACTTTTGACATTGAGTATATTTGTAATTGAATTTGTGATGTATTTGTGTATTTTTTTACAGGCACTAAGGAAATTTAAATGTCGCATCTGGGGAAGATATTTCAGGCTTGGGACACAAAAGTGTGTTGTTTTATTTCAAGTAATCAATTGGTTAAATAATAATAATAAAATTAAATCGAAAAAAAAGAGAGGCCAGCTTCAGGAAACATGGGGTGAGATGGGCACTAAGAAAAATGTTTTTTTTTTGTTTGTAAATACGGAATCTTCTGTTGATAATAATGGGTTTCTTTTGGAATTCCACCTCTGAAAGGCCTGCGACTTCTCCAGGTGTGGAGAAGCAATTGATCACTTGGTAAAAAAAAAATATGAAAATGATTTAATGGGTCCAATTATTAGTCTCATATTTTGTGTGTTCAACTTCCCTTGGTCATGTATGTTTGCAAATATCTGGTGCTTCCTGTACAGCCAGTTGCTGAGAGCAATTCATCATTTACTGTTGATCGATTCATCCTACTACAGTCATGGTAAAATTTAAGGCCTCTTGAGGTGATTGCTGGAGAATTTCATAGTAACGCGCTACAAAGGTTCTTGTTGCCATATATGCCAGTGCTTCTTGATCGTTAGCCATTGTAGAACCGATCAAAAGTGGTGTTTGATCAGATTGAATTTGTTGTGATATTGAAAACCAAATAATGAAAGGAGTTGGAGATTTCGGTTATTTTCAATAATTAACAGTGTTTTTGTGGTCTTAGATTCTTATTGTCTATATGATTTCAAACAGATTGCATACTGCGATGACGTCTGCGCCATATGTGAATCCACTTCTGCTATTTCGGATTTTTATTTTTCACCTAATGGTGGTGGCCATGGGGGCGGTCTCGAAGGAGATAGACGTCCACTAGTAGTGATATCATGTGCTACTGGCAGTATATTTCTTCCCAATGGATCGTATGCTGATTTTGTAAATACACTTACTTCCTTAACATTAATTAAATTATTCCAAAAATCATTGCGAACAGTATTGGAGATATTGGAAAAACTTGTTTGTTGCTTTAGGGTTATATTAGGTTGTTTTCCACATTGATGGTTATGTGCATCACCCATATGCAAATATGTAAAACACTATTTTTTGGAAGCCTTTTTCCTTGATATCCCTTTCTTCTTGGTACACTTCTTTGAAAAAATATTTACATTTTTAGGGTTTTGAATTTTTTTTGGAAGTGCAATATGTATTTCTGAAAGTTCTTTGGTTATGGGCTCATCCAGAGAAACAATTAATTTAGGGTTTGGAGCAATATGTTCAGTTGCATTTTTTTCTTTCTTGGGAAGAGCAATGGGTACCACCTGGGATTCGTCGGCTATGGGTTCTTCCTCCACCTAGGATTCCATGGCTATGGGTTCTTCCTCCTCTACCAGAGATTCCATGGCTAGGGTCTCCTCCTCTTGCATTTCCATTAAATATTGTATAATACGATCAGAACGTTCCATTTGTTTTTTTTGTTTTTGTTCAATCATTCTTCTAATTTTTGCAATGTCATTTTTCATTTCCTTGACCAATATGGTTGTATCCATAAGGCTCTGATACCAGATGGTAGGAACCTAGGGTTCCTAGCACATAAAATGATAAATAAATAATAAATAACCTAAATCTAAAAGAATCGCCTTTTGATATTGTCGGGAAGTCCCTTCAATAAATTATATTATATTTTATATTCATGGATGATTGAATGATAAGTTCTTACAATGTTTTATACCCCTCTAGGGTTATAGGTGAAAGGTTGCAATGCTTCCTAACCCTAATCTTATAATAATATAATAAATAATATAATTAATTATTATATTATTTATTATTATTTTATTTTATTATTATGACCATAGGATATAATATATTATTATTATTAAGATTATTAATTAATGTTAGGATAGGATCCTAACACATTGCCATAAATATCAGGAAAGATAGATTTAAAAAAGGAGTGCAAAAGGAATCCAATAAGGGTATATTATTATATAAAAAATATATTACATATTGGTGCACCAGTCTAGTCTATTCTACTTAGAAATTAGGGTAGATTTTAAAGTGCCTAAAAGGTACACTATTCAAAAGGTGCAACAGCTGAAGGTAACCAAATATTAGCACACTATGAGCAAAGAAAATAAGCCTCTCGAAAGGCTCATATCCTTTACATCTTCGATAATCAAATATACAAGCAAACACAACACATTACAAGGAAAAGGGAAGCATTATATTCAAGGGTGAAAAGGAGAGCATAACAGGTTGAAGCAATATCAAAGCCAGACATACATCCAAGGAGCATTCTATACCACTATTAGAGGTTCACCAATGCTCCACCAAAGCATTGATCTTCACTCTAGCTGGAACCAACTCATAAGCAAGCACCATAAACAAAGAAAGAGCCAAGAATATTATAATGTTTAAAGGTGATCCAAAGGTACATTAAAGAAATGTTATAAAAAGGGCCCATGCATAAGGAGCAAGTGACACTTGTCACTTGAAAAAAATCCTAATGTTCACTACATGAGCGTCCATATTTCACACGTTCGAGCAAAGGAATGTTACTAGCAAGTAAGGTGGTACGTTAGAACAAGGGAGACACTTGTATTCAAAGAAAATAAGTTCTCCAAGGTTGTAATGCTTAGACGTTACAAGAATCTTTGTTCCCTCCAAGCCATCAAGAAGTAACTGATGTGACACTTGTCACATTGCACAAGAACTCCCTTCTATTAAAAGGTGCCAAAGACCAAGGAATTTGACATATTCAGTATTCCAGCATTTACTCACAGTACAATATGAATTACAATAGGGACGAAAGGTGAAATAGCATTAAAATCTCTGATTAAGGAGGTCAAAGAAGTCCAACGTTGAAGCCAAGTGAAAATCAATGCACATCATTCTCCATAAGCGTTCAAAGAAAAGGCAAAGTGGACTATCATATACATTCGAGATCTATGAAAAATACATAGAGAATACATAATCAAAGGTAAGGTCTCTATTAATATTTTCTTTCATTAACCGAGAGTTATAAGGTATAACATTAGGTTGAAATACTAAATAAAATCAGCCATATTTGAAATCAATATAAAAGAGAGAAACACATATTAAATAGCCTAATATTTGTTATAACATAGGAAAATTAAGGAATTCTACATGGAAATCAAAATTTCTATTATTGCAAATAATTGTTTTCTAATATTCCACATTAGGAAGTTATAAGGAATACTACATCAAAGTAGGAAATTGGAAATTAGAAACAATAAATATCAAATTATTAAAAGCTATAAAAAGAGGCTTATTAAAGAATATTAAGCATTAAAAATTAATTGGCATATTTGTCTCAAAATTCGTTAAAAGGATAAAAGGAATCCAACTATTAAAACCTCATCAAATTAGAAAGTTCTTAAAGTTCAATAGGAGTAATAAGGTGTAAAAGAAGTTGATTTTTGCTATTCTCAAAACTTTACAAAATATACCCAAAATTGAACTATCATTCTCAAAAGTACTTTATCTATCATATAGCATTTCCAAAATCACTAGGGAGACATAAGGTATTCTACAAAACTTGATAACAATAGTATTCATCAAATATTATCAAGTACTAAGGTCTCTACAAAGTCTACAAGGACTCTACTAAATCAAAATCACTAGGGAGATATAAGGAAGCCAACAAAGCCAAAGCTCTAAAAGGTTATATCAAATCCATATTTACAATCCTAAGGATTAACAAGAAACACTATCTCAAAACTATCAAGAAGGAATATGGATGAAATAATAAGAAATGCCTTTATCAATAAAGAATTATTTCATGAAATGGAATTATATTCTCATAACTTTTTTGAGCAAGGTGCAGTAAATAGTATTGTCATTGTTGTCAAAATAGACAGTTAGATCAGTTGATACAGTGAACACAGTCATGATGCAGTGGTCAGGAAGTTTAGAAGCTGTTCAGAATATGCAACAGTATTGTCATTGTTGTCAACACAGTTAGATAAGATCAGTTGATACAATGGATAGGAAGGTCAGATGCTCAGAAGTTATTCAGATGCAGTGGACAGGAAATTCATAAGCAATTAAAAGTATGTATAGTGTTTTTCCAAGAATATTGAAGTGATCCCCATGCAAAATTTCATAGAAAAATACAAGGAAAGTGTCACGATATCACGACATATTTAGAAAACAGGAAAACTGTCACGATTTCGCGACATACTGGAGGAGAGAGAAACAACAAAGAAAACTATCACGATTTTGTGACATGTTCGAAGCAGAGGCGCAAGCAGGTAAAACTATCACGATTTCATGACATGTTGGAAGAGAAGAAGGCAAGTTGAAAAACTATCACGATTTCGCAACATGTTCGAAGCAGAGGCGCAAGCAGGGAAAATTGTCGCGATTTCATGACATGTTGGAAGAAAAGAAGGCAAGTTGAAAAACTATCGTGATTTCTCGACATGTTCGAAGCAGAGGCACAAACAAGGAAAACCATCATGATTTCGTGACATGTTGGAAGAAAAAGAGAAAGCAGGAAGAAGTGTCGTGATTTCGTGACAAGTTCAAATAAAGAGAACAAGTTTGAAAAGTGTCACAATTTCGTGACATGTCGCATTTTCATGACTTGAAGAGAACATGAATGCAGAGAAGGCAAAGTGTCACGATTTTGTGACATATTGCAAGGAAGATTGTACGGACAAAAAAATGTCATGATTTTGCGACATAATGTAGGAGAGAGAGTCCAAAAGAAAAAGTGTCATGATTTCGTGACATGTTGCAGAAAATAAAGTTCGAGAGAGAACTGTCATGATTTCATGACAAGTTTGAGGAGAGAGAAATTAAAATGAGAACTGTCACAATTTTGCGACATGCTGCAGAAGTCGAAGTAAGAACTGTCATGATTTTGCGACATGCTGTAGAACTCGAAATGAGAACTGTCGTGATTTTGCGACATGCTGTAGAAGAAAGATTTCGAAGTGAGAACTATCATGATTTTGTGATAGGTTGAAGAGAAAGCATACGGATGCAAAAAGTGTCACGATTTCATGACAGATTGAGATGGCAGCATATGGTTGGAGAAAGTGTCACGATTTCACGACAAAAGCAGAAAGGAGGTCGACAAAGGGAGAAGTGTCGTGATATCATGACAAAAGCCAAAAGAAAGTGTACAAAGGCAAAGGTGTCGTGATATCGTGACATGTTGTAGTTTTGTGGCAAAAGCTACAGAAAAGTTATAAAGGCAGTTGAAGCCGACAAAGTTAAATGTGAGCCAACGAAGTTTAGGGTTTGAAGCCGACAAAGTTTAGGGTTGTGCAGCTGACTAAGATCAGGGTTACAGTCGACTAAGATTAAGGTTTTTGATCTTGAAAATGTGGTTATAAAAGGAAGGTTGTTTTGAAGAGTTGGTGGGTTGTTGAAGTGTGTCGATTGGTGCAAGTATCAAAGTGTGTGAGATGCGGTCGTAAGAGCATAGATAGCGTAAAAACAGCGAGATGATGATGAAGTGCGTAGAGTGAGCGAAGAGTTGTGTCGAACTGTTCTAAATGCGACTATGATCACAAAGTAAGAGGAGAGTGTGTAGAGAGCAAAAAAGTTAAATTTGGATCGAAGTACAGCTGTGATTACGTAGAAAGAGCAGAGGGCACAGAGAGTGCAAAGGGCAAAGAAGAATGCAGAGTGCTATTGTGTAAGCGTAGAGTGTGAGCAGAGTGACGTTTTAAAGAAGGCGAAGTGCAGCTGTAAGAGTGTAGAAGGTGTGTCTATTCTGTGAATAGTTGGGCATGCAATAGACTAGTCAGGGTATTGTAAAAGCGAAGGCATCTTTATGTCAAACATTTACTTTCAGAATTGGAGTCCAAGTTGTAGCTTGGCATTAGGGGTTGGTGCTCCTTCCAATAGGTGCTGGTAAATCAGGGGTTGGTGCTCCTTTCTGTTGATGTAGATAAATAAGGGGTTGTTGCTCCTTCCAGTGGGTGCTGGTAAATGATTGTAAAGTTGATGCTTTGCAAGAGGCTGGATTTGAATGGTAGTCCAAGTAGCCATTCTTTTTGAGGAGTAGCCATTTTGGTGAACCTCGTTAAAATCCTGTGTTGTGTAATGCTCTCTTGTTATGCTTGCTGTTTCTAGTTTTAGTTTTCATTATTCAGCATTAAGAGTTGCAAATTTAAGTTTTTGAAATGCTACACTGATTCACCCCCCCTCTTAGTGCCATACTAAGTACAACAATTGGTATCAGAGCCAAGTTCCCAGTTCAGGCTTAATCAGTCTAGGTTGATCTTGGATTAGTACACAAATGGCAAAGAAAGGCAAAAGTGGAACCATGAGACACAAGAAGAAAAGATCACACAGGGTCATAAAAGAAAATAAATATGAATTCAATGTTGCTATAGATTCAAGAGATGAATCAAACAATGGAGAAAATGCCAAAAGATAACTCGGTCATGATGCATGATCACAAGGTACAAAATGTTTTATTTGTGGACAACTCGGTCATAATGAACGTCAGTGCCATGGGTTTAGTAGCAGTGAATATGAAGATGATCCGTTCAGAATTGGTAAAGAAATAGATTCAGAACAGGAATGTGATGAAGGAGAAAGTGATGTAGAAGTAAAAAGGGAACATAAACTAACTTTAGCTTTGGGTAAAAAGCTTGAGTATGCAGAAGATATGATTACCAATTTGAAAGTACAGACATAAGAATACAAGAAAGTTTTTGAAGATCTCGAAATGCAATTAACAAGGAAATCAGAATATTGCTATAAGCTAGAAAAATAAATTGATGGTTTAAGAATGTTGACAGAAGAAATGAGTAATAAAATCGATATATGCAACAAAAATGAAGAGGAATCCAACAAAGCTATTAGCAATCTGAAGCTGCAAATAGAAGAGTCCAAAAGGATTGAAGAAAATTTCAGGTCTCAGATCAATGAGAAAGAGACTGTTTGCTACAAAAAAGAAGAGGATATTATTTTATTGATGAAACAACTACAAAAGGCCAATACAAATCTCAAATTCGAGAAGAGCATAGAATTGCTAGATAAAATGATAAGCCAACAGAGAAGCTCCATAGATAAGCATGGTCTTGGATATGAAGCTGAACAACCATCATCTTCCAAAAATGCAGAGAAGAAGAAGTTCACTGATAAAGGAAAGAATAAAGAAAAGTCTGAAGCTGAATCTTCAAAAGAAAGAAAATATCAAAGAAGACCTACAACAAAGCAACCACCACAAAAGAGGTTCTCTCACTCCCACTCTTTTAATAATAATGCTTTTAATGGCTATTGTTCTAAATGCAACTGCTATGGTCACAAGGCATTTTATTATGGACTGAACAATAGATCAAAAAGTTATGCTAATAAAACACATCTGCTTTCCTGAGTGAACACCCTATGCAATGTTTTAAATGTAATGTCCATGGGCACATAGCAAGGTTTTGTCCAAGCACTTCTGTATCCAATCTAAGGCAAGACCATAGATTTCATCATACACACAGAATGCAATGTAGACAGGGAATAAAACATGTGCAATGCTTTAAATGTAATGGTCAAGGGCACATAGCAAGGTTCTATCCAAACACTTATGTATCTAATCTAAGGCAAAACCCTAGATTTCATTAGACACAAAGAGGGAAACACAGACAGGGAACATATCATGTGCATAAAAGAAAAGAAAATAATCATCCATCAAGAATGTACAAGAGACAATCCCGCAAGAGAAATGTTCAAGTTCACGAACAGGGGCAAAACAGGGAAGTAATTGAAAGACTCAAGCCCAAGTTCAGGAAAGTCTGGAGAAAGGCAGAATAAAGGAAACCGTGTCTCCTTGGACTGAAGGAGGCTACTCCACCATTGCTCTAAGCAACTCCAGGTGGCACATCCTCAGGGGGAGCAATATTAAAGTTTTATTTTAATGCTCCTCTGTATTTGTCAGGTTATCTGAGGATGAAAGGAAAGCAGTCAGGTTATTTTTGTATAGGTGTCAAAATGTGTTTTAGTCCATATAGATGTTTGTGGAGATAGTATCAAACTGATGTGCTTCAGCAAAACAACATGGTGAACAACCAGGTTTTTGATGCAGCAGCTAATAGGCATTATCTGGGATAGAACTTGCAACACAGGTCGACGTATCATGGAAGCATAAGCTGACAGGTGTTGATTTTGAAGCCTATAACATTCACAATCTACAAGTAAAATAGAATTCATGTTCTAAGTGGGAAGGCATGCGTTTCTTAACCAAAAAATACAACTCATCATTTGGTATAAGAGAGCATTAATTTTCTCTAAAGAAGTAGCCATTATCAAAGAGGTGTCGGAGTCAAAGCAATCAGTGGCACTAGCTCCCAGTTGGTCAAGGGTGCCAAGTGGCACATGCAAGGTAGAGACGTTGAGAGAATAGCGCCCAGGTGGTGAAGTGTCAAGGAGGACAAGTTGCCTATGCACCCAAGAAAGTCTTGCATTATTTGAGGAATGCAAGATATTGCCTGAGGAAGCAGAATACTGAGAGTTGATGACTGCATGCGGATTGAGGTTCCAACGCTAGAGGTAACGGTCTAGAAGTATTGAGTTTGGAGTGAAAATGTTATCTACTAGGTATTCTTGTTGGTGTAAATCTTAGTTTCTAGATATTGAAGATTGTTTATGCATTAAAATCATTGATGAGTTTTCTTTGGGTGAATGCATAATTCTGGTTGAGGAAGAGGAAGCATTTTTCACTAGGGTTTATGTTAGTATGTCTTGCTACTTGCATTGAGAAGGTGAAACCCTTAGTTGGCTGTTTTGAGATTGATGGTTGAGTTGCTTACATAAGATGTTGTTTTGATCAAGTTAATGCTTTACTTGATACATGATTTGGGCTTACTCTATTGAGATTGATTTCAGCAAGTTATTCTTTGCTTTGATGATTTGTGTTGGTGACTGTTTTGTTCAAATACCTTTGGAAGGAAAAGGATGTCTACTAGTTTCCTTTTAATGTAGTGATTGGTTGATTGCTTCAAGGTCAATCTTGAGTTGAATGATGTTGGTTAAACCTTGTCTATAAGCATTGTTGTTAAAGCTCTAATTTCTTGAGAAAAACATACTACATCTATCTTATTCTTTTGAGATTGATATTGAGTTGAGATTGAGATTGGGAGTTAAGTATAGAACATATTGAGTCTCTAAAAATTCTCTTTATGCTTCTATGAGGTTGATGAATCACATTAGGTCTCTAACAATTCTCTTTGTGGGTTCATGCTAAGCAAGTTTTTCTTGATGAACTTGTGAGCTGAATTAAGGTAGTCTGCTAGATTCTCACTACAGAGAAAGACAAACAACTGTCAGTAGGTTCAAAGCTTGTTGAGAATATCCAGGATGTATATGTAGATGCTGCTTCCATTACAGAACAAAAAGTTGGATGTATATATGATCAGTGTATGCCTTCACTAACAGTGGATAAGTTTGAGATTGCAGAGCAACAGAGGGTTGAGGCTCAGAAGATAGCATGAAATGAAGTGGTCACATATTCCTGAGAATAGACTAAGATTTAGCTAGCCATAAAAATCAAATTCTCAGGGGGAGCATTTATGCATTTGTTTATCATATTGCTCATGTTTATGATTTTTGCTAAACAATAATAATTTTTTCTTGAGAATGTTGTGCATGGACTCAGGGGGAGTCTGTAGTAGCCCTTTGGTATTATTGTCAAAGGGGGAGAAGAGTTACAAGTAATTGCATGTGTGTTGACAACAATTCCAAAGGGGGAGATTGTTGAGCAAGGTGTAGTAACAGTATTGTCATTGTTGTCAACACAGATAGTTAGATCAGTTGATGCAGTGAACACAGTCATGATGCAGTGGTTAGGAAGTTCAGAAGCTGTTTAGAATATGCAACAGTATTGTCATTGTTGTCAACACAGTCAGATAAGATCAGTTGATACAATGGATAGGAAGGTCAGATGCTCAGAAGTTATTCAGATGTAGTGGACAGGAAATTCAAAAGCAATTCAAAGTATGTACAATGTTTTTCCAAGAAGATTGAAGTGATCCCTATGCAAAATTTCATAGAAAAAGGCAAGTAAGAAAAGTTTCATGATATCGCGACATATTCAAAAAATAGGAAAACTGTCACGATTTCGCGACATACTAGAGGAGAGAGAAACAACAAAGAAAACTATCACGATTTCGTGACATGTTCGAAGCAGAGGTGCAAGCAGGTAAAACTGTCACGATTTCATGACATGTTGGAAGAGAAGAAGGCAAGTTGAAAAACTGTTACAATTTCGTGACATGTTCGAAGCAGAGGCGCAAGCAGGGAAAACTGTCACGATTTCGTGACATGTTGGAAGAAAAGAAGGCAAGTTGAAAAACTATCACGATTTCTCAACATGTTCGAAGCAGAGGCACAAGCAGGGAAAACTATCACGATTTCATGACATGTTGGAAGAAAAAGGGAAAGCAAGAAGAAGTGTCACGATTTTGTGACAAGTTCAAAGAAAGAGAACAAGTTTGAAAAGTGTCGCAATTTCGTGACATGTCACATTTTCACGACTTGAAGAGAACAGAAAGGCAGAGAAGGCAAAGTGTCACGATTTTGTGACATATTGCAAGGAAGATTGTATGGACGAAAAAGTGTCGCAATTTGGCGACATAATGCAGGAGAGAGAGTCCAAAAGAAAAAGTGGCATGATTTCACGACATGTTGCAGAAAAGAAAGTCTGAGAGAGAACTATCATGAACAGTTGGGCAAAGAAGAATGTAGAGTGCTGCTGTGTAAACGTAGAGTGACATCTGAAAGAAGGCGAAGTGCAGTTGTAAGAGTGCAGAAGGTGTGTCTGTTCCATGAATAGTTAGGCATGCAATAGACTAGTCAGGGTCTTGTAAAAGCAAAGGCATCTTTATGTCAAACATTTACTTTCAGAATTGAAGTCCAAGTTGTAGCTTGACATCAGGGGTTGGTGCTCCTTCCAGTAGGTGCTGGTAAATCAAGGGTTGGTGCTCCTTTATGTTGATGCAGATAAATAAGGGGTTGTTGCTCCTTCCATGATTGTAAAGTTGGTGCTTTGCAAGAGGCTAGATTTGGATGGTAGTCCAAGTAGCCATTCTTTTTGAGGAGTAGCCATTTTGGTGAACCTCATTAAAATCCTGTGTTGTGTAATGCTCTCTTGTTATGCTTGCTGTTTCTGGTTTTAGTTTTCATTATTCAGCATTAAGAGTTGCAAATTTAAGTTTTTGAAATGCTACAATGATTCACCCCCCCTCTCAGTGCCATACTAAGTACAACAAACTTGATAGATACCCTTGAAGGATATGAGAATCTATCAACTAGCGATAAGGAGAAATTCTCCTTATTATCAAAGAAGCAAAAGAGGGTAGCTTTGAAGCATTAATTGGTTATCTTCATGAAAACATCTTCAAAGCATGGTGGAATTCACAAAATATGGTTATATTCACATCTTAGGAGTGTTTTATGATTTACCTATCATTAATTATGTGTGTACTCACTCAACACATGAAGCAAACTAGCAATACAAATCAATATTATTGTGATGATAGACTAACTCCTCATGAAGTAAAACTTCCACCAGTATCCATGCAGAATCATAGGAGAAGAAGGTGGAAAGGGAAGAAAATACCTATTAAAATAAATTTTAGCAAATAAGACATGAATAGCAAAGAAATCATAAATAATTAAGTACCCTTAGATACAACTCTCTTTGCATCATATGAAGACACAAACTACTTACCTGATCAGACTAAAATAAGCAATGAAGGAGAATACAAGTTCCAGTTTTGACTCCAAGAAGAAGAGCCAATGCAAGAAGGCATATAATGCATTAACAAGGACCAAATCAAGTTGAAGAACATCTGAAGACAAAGATCCACATTGAATATTGAAATCCTCAATACCCAAATAATGTAATATAGGGGTGTGTTAGAGTTAGAGTATATTACATCATTTGGGTCATGTAAATGTATCACCTTAGGTACATAGTTAGGATAGGATATTACTTTAGGGGGAAGTTATCTAGTTACTTCAAGAAATGTAATAAATGCACAAGTGGCATGTGCAAGTTGTAATGTGCAAGGTGTCCCCTTGTACAACTAGGTAGAGTGTTGGCCAAGGAATATATCTTCCTATATAAAGGGCATCATAGTAGTATATCACATATCACATCCATCCATCTCATCTATCAAGTACTCATGTATGGAGTACAATGTAGCTCTTTAGATTATATTAATGGAGTGACCATTTCCTCCATATTGCATTGTACTTTCATCATTTCTATTTATAGCATATTTCAGTCATATTGTTGTTTCATTTTCTTTCATATTTCCTATATTTAATTGGGACCTATGTTAGATCTCTCCACAACATATGTCCTCAAAATATAACAAGATCAAGTGTACCTAAAGCCCAGACTAAAATTCTATCTATCCTCAGTAAAAGGGTTTACTAAAAACTTAAGTTCTTCAACTCGTCAAAAGAAATGATTCAAAAGTGCATGCTCTTTTCATGATTGGAGCAACTTACATTGATTTATTTAATTAATATCATTAACCATCAAATTGACTATTTTATGTTATCTATTTTTCCTCTACATTGTGCTTTCACATAGAACATCCCAATAAAGGCATCTGTAGACACCTAAAACACATCATTTTAAGAAGACTACCTGAATGGACTTCTTTTAGACCACATAACCCACCTTGGGTGTAGGTAATTTGAACTACAATATCATTGATTTCATGAACATATATACAATTATAAATGCTATGATTAGCCTGTAACAATATGCTAACAAATTCTATCAACAACTAACAATAGCAAATAAACTAACAAATAATATTCTAAGCTAACAATAGATTATACGTTAGCTTCTAGAGTAATATCTAGGATAGCACTAATAATATAATAACTATAGCCTAGCCTAAAATTGGGCAGTCTAAAGGATAACACAGTGGTTTTCACCACTTTTGGGTACTTTCCCCATGAAAAGTCTAGTCATCTCAACCCGAGATGACCTCCAAATCAGGACCATATCAAATCAAGACGATCGCCATATTGGGACCATATAGACCCGATATGATCACCAAAATTCAAGTTTAAAAATAAAAGGGAGCACAAATGGAAGTCAAAAATACTAGTTAAACCCACGCATGATCTCGCATTGACATTAAGCACCTTGCATGGGCCAAAATAGAAAATGCATGCAATTATCAATCACATGGAATTCCAGAGATAAACATATTATTTTCTAAATGTGAAATGCCTCTCTGCTTTTTCATTTAGGATGCTTTTTCCATTTTTAGCTTCCACCTGAGAAGTATATAAATTGACACTCACCTATTCAATTCAAACCCCTAGCTCATGTAAATATTTGAGAGATATACAATGTTTAAGCTTTTGCATAACAAAGTGCTACTATTTTTTATCCTCAAAGCCTACTAGCGAGACCATGCTATCAAAATTTTATAAGAGATTGAAATTCATGCTCTTGTATTGTGTATAATTAAATATCTCCACTCAGATTACTAATCTAACCCATCAAGCCACTTCCACAAGCACAACAATTCATTGACAACACACCAAGATATCTCAAATGCCATTCGAACCTGGTTTTAAAAAATATAGTCCCAAGACAATGACCATATTGATCCAAGATGGTACACAAACAAGGCTATCTCGACCCGAGATGGTCTTGGTCAGAGATCTAGTTTTTTTGCTTTTTCTTTTAGTTTGGCATAAAAACATAATGTCCTGATTTCTGCATCAGATTACTTTTCAATTTATGCATTTGCTATCTCTCTATTTTCAGCATTCATTATCATTAATATAGGTCCAACTTCGATGGACCCTTCATATATTTCTATTTCACTTTAGTTTCTTTGTGTATAGGTGATAGGATTTGAGGATGACAAAGAAGCTCCAGGCTCACATCACGATCAAAAGCAACGGTCATAGAAAACCTGCTCCCAAACAAATTGCGTTAGCAAGAAGATAATTTAGAGTGCACTAGGACTGCTAAGAGGGGAATAAAACCCTCATATTTTAATAATTGTATCACATCTATGAAATCCCTAAGAAATACATCATTAATAAAAATCTATTTTCCTATTTTTATCATTCATGTTTCAATTACATACATGTAATTGTTTTTTATTATTGGTGCATGATTTCCTGCTTTCAGGAACCAATGAGGTAAATCTTCCTATAGAGAGATATGGTCACCTAGATTTTGTGCCAATCAACAACCAAAGAATTTTTGGCTAAGGAATGAAGAAATTAAAGGTTAGTATCTGAGGAGATCATCAAACTCTATGTAGAAGTATTTCAATAATCTGTTAGAGTTTCCAATGGTGTTTGAATCATTTTTGGTGCAAAATAAAATCCTCTATAGTTTTCATTATTTTTGGAGATTTATGCTAACTAAGAAAGAGAAAAACAAAAGTTCTCCCACAAATTTTAAGAATCCCAAAAGTTTCTATAGGCCTTGAAGAGTCACCATGACTTTTGGACTTCCTAGAATGTGAAATTGAAGTTTTGTAACATCATTTTCTCTCTTGTAAATTTAAAATAGAGTAAAATAGTTATAGAATATTGTGTAAAAATCCTTGTAATACTTTTGAGTTCTTTTGGAATGAAAAAACAACATTCTATTCCATTCATTTTGTGAAAAAATATGCTTGTTGTCCCTATTTTTTGAATCTTGTAGTCAACTTTCAGAGCTTATAACTTTTGTTTTATAGACCCATTTTAATTTGTGATATACAATTGGAAATTTATTCTTGTGTAGAATTCACTACCAAAATTTCATAATTTTTTGAGCACTTTTGGTGCCTCAAATTTAGACTATCGTGCATTGTTACAATTTTTGCTACTGCAATTTTTTTATTGTTATTTTTTTGCTGCACTTTGGTGCTCTTCATTTTTGGGTCATTTACTTCATTTGGTATCAGATATTGGTTGGTTTTTGGGTTTTAGTGAACTTAGGTTCATGGTCATTCTAACATTTGATCAAGTTCTTGGACAAGTTCATTGAAGAAAAACATCATTTGTTGTTGCCTGAGTCTAATGGCAAATATCAACAACTCATTACCCATTCCAAAATTTAAAAAGCAATATTATGATTATTGAAGCATAAATATGAGAATAATATTAATTGAAAAATATATTTGGAAAGTAGTGGAGAGTGGTTATGAAGAACCACCTGATTAGAATACATTGCAAGGAAATGGTAAAACATCAAAAAGGGAAACAAAGAAGAAGAATTTATTATCCCTATACCATATTCACTCTGCTCTTGAGAAGAGTTTATTTCCATTTATTGTTGTTGCTACATCAGCCAAGGAGGCTTGGAAGTCTCTTCAAGAGGCTTACAAAGGAAGTGACAACATGAGAATGGCTAAGTTACAAACCATGAAGAAAGAGTTTGAGAATTTGTAGATGAAATAGGCTAAAAGTGTGGGTGGTTAGTGTGTTAGAGTGAAGGATGTGGTGAACAATATGGAAACCCTTGGAGAGAACTTAAAAATGGAGGTATTTTTGAAGAAGGTATTGAGATATATTATCCCTAAATGTAAAGAGTTTGAGAATCTACATATGAAAGAGGCTGAAAGTGTGGGTGATTATTGTGTTAAAGTGAAGGATATGGTGAACAAGATGGCCACCCTAGGAGAGACCTTGAAAATGAAGGTATTTATGAAGAAGGTTTTGATATCTCTAAACCCTAAATGGAATCATGTTACAATTTTTTTTTAGGAGAGTAAATATTTTTCTACACTTGAATTTGATTGTCTAGTTGGTTCTCTTATGTCACATAAGGAAAGACTAAGGGAAATTAATAAAGAAAATGAGGAGGATGTTTCAATTCTAAGTTGATTTTTTTTTAGAATAATGAAGTTGGTAGAGGAGGGAGAAAATTCATGATAACTACTATGCTCCCAATTTGAAGAATAATTTGTTGAGTGTTGGACAACTTGTAGAAAAAAACTACAAATATGTGTTTGATAACAATGAATGTATCATTATGATAAGAATAATATGAACCGTATTGTCACCATTGTTCCTATGACAAAGAATCAAATATTTTATTTGAAGTTTGGAGGAAAATGGAGTATGAACATGGCACATATGGTACTTGAAGATAAAAATTTGGACACTTGAATTTTAAAAGTCTAGAATTTTTGTCTTCACAAGACATGGTAAATGGACTACCTAAGGTTGGAGAGAACAAGGGTGTGTGTGAAGCATGTGTGATTGGAAAACATGCAAGGAAGAAGTTTCCAAAAGTAAAAGCATGGTGGGACTCATAACCACTCCAACTTATACATTATGATATTTGTGGACATATGAAAACATAAATTTTGGGTAGATCTTCATATTTTCTCACACTCATGTTAGCTTTTGATACTATATACTTAAGGAAATGCAACCCAAAGGTATAAAACGAGCATGCAATATTAACTATATGATAATGATAATATATTAAGCATGTAAATAGCATGAGAAAATTTTGAATATACTCATAAAATAGCCATTAATGAAAGCTCACGAAAATGGGATCTTCATACAAAATATGGAGATCTCAAAAACTCCATTCTTCATTCTTTCTCTACATTGTGACTAAATTGAGCACTACTCTACTCTAATGTTCTCATGTGCTCTCTCTAACTTACTCTCCACACCTTTCTCTCTACTACAAAGGCCAATATAGAATGGAGTATGACTCTTGGTCTTTCATCTTCCTATGACTCACTATATTTCTATTCTAGACTCACGTACACATGGGCAACCTGCACATTTACATCATTGCACATTATAATAATACTTATGCATTTATTATATTTGAAGAACATGTGCTTATACTAAGAGGGGGGTGAACAGTATACAATAAAACTTTTTGCTTTTTAATCCAAATAATATCATCGACAATATTAAAGAAGTAAACATCACACAAAGCATCACACACATGAGAGACATGATTTTACGTGGTTCACCCAATGTGGGCTACTCCACGGAGAAAATATTCCTTATAAATTTTTCTCAAATAAATTCTCTTGGGAATCCTTTCCCTACAATGTTTATGGACCTCTATCCAAAGGAGATGTTGATCCCCTAAATCAAGTTTGTGGATCTCTATCCATAGGAGAACTCCTTCTCCTCTACTCTGGTTGGTGATCCTCTAGAAGACTACTACCTCCACTGCACTGGCTTGTGGATCTCTCTCCACTGAAGACTCTTGTCCCCACTCAGAAGACCTGTCCTCACTGCCCTGGCTGATGGATCTCTATCCACTGGAGACTATTGTCCTCTCTGCTCTGTCACCTCCAAAGATCTATCTCAAATCTGCTCAATAGGTCCACTCAGAACCTACTCAAATCTTCTCAATAGGTCCACTTAGAACCTGCTCAAATCTTCTCAATAGGTCCACTCAAAACCTGCTCAAATATGCTCAATAGGTCCACTCATAACCTGCTCAAATCTGCTCAATAGGTCCACTCAGAACCTTCTCAAATCTGCTCAATAAGTCCACTTAGAACTTGCTCAAATCTGCTCAATAAGTCCACTCAGAACTTTCCAAATATCTCAACCCCAACTTCAATTCTCAACAAGTCCACTCAAAACTTCTCAAATCTGTATTGTAAGCTTCCACAAAAATCTCACACAAAGTCAGTCCACAAGTCTTCTCAAAGACTTGCCTCAAATCTGCTTAACAAGTCCACACAAAACTTGTCCAATCTCATAGAAACATAAAGAGAATTGTTAGAGACTCAATATGTTCTACACTCAATGCTCAATCAACTCAAATCAGAATATAGAATAGTTTGTCTTATGGAACTTGAACAATCACTTCATACAACCACTTGACTAGGCTCAACCAACTCTACTCAACCAATCACTTAATGAAACACCCCTTTCTCACAAACCCTAGTCCAAGCATATAACCACCAACTCAAAATATTTCCAACAATGCTCAACAACAAATCTCACATAACAATGATACTCATGTTCTTTTCAAACCCTAGTTCAAGTTCTTTGCATAACAACTCTCTTCAACAACAATGCTTATAAAACAATCTTCACATAACAATGATACTCATGATCTTTGCAAAACCCTAACTCAAGTTCTTCACACAACCAATGGCTTCAACAACTATGCTTATCAAACAAGGTTTTAACCACACTTCTTTATTCCAGAAAACCTTGAAGCAATTACTCAAACACACTCAAAAGGAAACCCTAATCAAGTCCTTTTCACTCCAAACTTATTTTCCATAAATTAAACAATCAACTCAACCAAGGAAGAATTTGCCCATACCTTTTGCTTGACAAGGAGTAGACCACACAAATCTGCCACACTCACAATCACTTCTTTGCCAATCTCAAGAGAGGTTAGAAGATAATAATTTTCTCAATGAATCACAATACAAAATGATATCAAACAAAATACACCTTATCACTCCAACTTTAAAATAATATCCAACACCTTCATAATAATCTCTTTGGAAAAAGTCCCTTTAAAAATAAAATCAACACTCTTAAAGTCTTACTCCTCCAATATGCAAATATAATAATTAAGACTTTATTTAAAAATAAAATCAAACTCCTTATAACTCCAAATTTTATTAAAAACAATTTCCAACAAACACCAATTTTCAACTAGCAACCCTTTCAACTATTTCCAACTAGCAACCCCTTTTAACTCCCAACTTTAGGCAATATTAAAAATAATCAAAATTTAATTACCTTACCTTTGGAGGGATTCGAACCCTCAACGCAGCCCATGACCAACGCCTTAGCCATGGCTCCAACCGCCGCGTGAGCTACGTGCTCGCTTGGAGTGTGGAAGCACCACGTGCTTCAAAAGTATCCTCACCTTGCATTTTGCAAAATGTGTGCCTCACCTTTGGTGCCTTCAACCCAACACAACTACCAAGCACAACCACCACATTTCAAACGCTGGTCTCCTTGCGTCCAAGCACTCTAGCCACTGCCCTCTTGCCACTAGGCCACACTACCCGGATGGCTTCCAACTGATCTGTGCCTTTCCTTTTATTTCTATTCGCTGGCATACACAAACACGAATTTCATAGTATTTTTCATGAGCTCCAATTCACATGCAATTTTTTCATTCGAGCAAGGATAAAAATTAATGCCCCTTGGGCATGGTTTATATAATAATTTCCACCTTTGTTTGAATACATCGGTGCTTCAAATTTTCTTTAAACCACGTGACGTCGGCGCTTCGAATTTCTTCCAACTATAGAACATGGGCGCTTTAGACTTTATTAATTTATAATTTATTTAAATTCTTTTGAATTTAAATATTATAAATTAATTATTTTAGAAACCTTTGGGCTTATTAAGTCCTTCTTTATTTTTTAAATATTTTTTTATTATAATAAAATATATATTAAAATAAATAATAAAAAAAAAAAAAAAAAATTTATTATCTCTTATGTATTTAAGCTTCTTCCTGGATATCAAATGACAACCTTGACAACTTTATTTCTTGACGAAGTCCTTGACATTAATGATGACTTCATCCGGTGACATCAATGACAACTTTGACTTAGGGACTCAAAATGTCCAACAATCTCCCCCTTTGTCATTGATGGCAACCCAAAAACTTTTTATCAAAAACTTGACTTCTTCTTGTGTTGCTCCCCCTGGGACATTGCTCCCCCTGGCTCAATGCTCTCTTCAAGTATCAAGTCTCTCCCCCTTTGACATCAATGGCAAAGGGTCACCTTTGGGGCTCGGGGCTAAGAATGAGCCTCTTAGCTTAGCCCCTCCCCCACCTCCTTTTGAGGTGGTTAATTCTGGGGTGGGAGTCTCACTCCCAATTTTCCTCGAAGATACTCAAAAGTTTCCTTTGAAAGTGGCTTAGTGAAAATATCTGCTATCTGTTCCTTTGTAGTGACATATTCCAATCTGACCTATTTATTTATCACCTGTTCTCTCAAAAAATGGTACTTAATCGGAATGTGCTTTGTCCTGGAGTGCATCACTAGATTTTTTGAAATACTTATGGCACTAGTATTATCACATAGTATAGGAATGGGATGATCATGCTTTATTTTGAAGTCTTCTAGAGTTCTCTTCATCCATAACACCTGTGTACAACTGGCTACTGTTGCAATGTATTCTGCTTCTATTGTAGATAAAGATATTGAAACCTGCTTCTTACTTAACCAAGAGACTAGACATTCTCCAAGAAAGAATGCTCCTCCACTTGTGCTTTTTTTGTCATCAATGTTGTCGGCCCAATCTGCATCTGTATATGTTGTTAGTGTGAAACTGTCACTTTTGGGATACCAAAGCCCAAAATCCATAGTCCCTTTTAGATATCTGAAAATTCTTTTTACTATTGCCACATGTGTTTCCTTAGGTGCTGCCTAAAACCTTACCACTAATCCCATTGATTGTACTATGTCTGGTCTCGTAGCTATAACATATAGTAAGTTGCCAATCATAGATCTGTATAATCTCTGATCTACCTCTGGAGATTCATCCTCCTTACTCAACTTGCATCCTGTGACCATGGGAGTACTTACCGGTTTACAATATTCTAACCTAAATTTCTTTAACATTTCCTTTATGTACTTGGCTTGTGAGAGAAACACTCCCCTTTCTAATTGTGAAATCTGAAGTCCAAGAAAGAAGGACAATTCACCAAGCATAGACATCTCAAATTCATTTTGCATGTTCTTAGCAAATTCCTTACACATCTTATCATTGTTTCCCCCAAAAATTATGTCATCAACATAAACAACTACTATTAGAAGATCACTCCCTTCATTTTTTATATATAAATTATTGTCTGCTATTCCTTTTCTGAATCCCTATTCCTGAAGATACTTATCCAATCTTGAGTACCATGCTCTAGGAGCCTGCTTTAAACCATACAATACCTTTTTCAACCTTGCATACCTGATCTCGGTTTATCTTCTAGTATGAATCCCTCTTGCTTTTCAATATAAACCTCTTCTTCTAGAACCCCATTTAGAAATGTTGACTTGACATCCATCTGATATACCTTGAAGTTCTTGAAACTTGAGAAGGCTAAAAACATCCTTATAGCTTCAAGTCATGCAACTGGAGAAAAATTTTCATCAAAGTCAATTCCTTCTACCTGTGCATAACCTTTGCATACTAACCTTGCTTTATTTCTGACCACTTGTCCGTCTTCATTTAATTTATTTCTGAATACCCATTTTGTGCCAATCACATTCTTGTCCTTTGGTCATGGAACAAGTTCCCAAGTTTTGCTCTTCTCTATCTGATCCAATTCCTCATTCATTGCCTTAACCCAAAATTCATCCTCACTTGCCTGAGTGAAGTCTTTTGGCTCAATCTTAGATAGCAAGGAAAAATTTGCTTGTTGAGATGGTTTTATTATTCTTCTCCTTGTCTGTATTTCATCTGGATTCCCGATGATCTGCTCTTTTGGATGATGTTTTTGTACATACCTGGATGGAGTTTTGGGAAGAAGTCTTTGTGTTTCTTCTTCTTCTTTATCTGATTCCTCACAAAATTCCTCTTGACAACATCCATCTTCTTGATACACAATTTGTTGAACTGGTTCTCTGGAATCTATCTTCTCATCAATTGTTACATTTATACTTTCCACCATAGTGCGTGTTCTTTTGTTGAAGCATCTGTAGGCTTTACTCCTTGTGGAATAACCAAGAAAAATTCCCTCATCACATCTTGGATCAAACTTGCCCAAGTTTTGGTCTTCCCGTCTTATGTAACATTTGCTCCCAAAAATTTTGAAGTGTTTTATAGTGGCAGGTCTTCCTTTCCAAAGCTCATATGGAGTCTTGTGATGATTTACCCTCAATTGAGCCCTAGTGATTATGTATACTGTTGTGTTTACAACTTCTCTCCAAAAACCATCTGATAACTTAGATTCATTTAACATAGCTCTAGCCATGTTTTCAACAGTCCTATTTTTCCTTTCAACTACCCCATTTTGTTGAGGAGTTCTTACTGTTGAGTACTCTCTCTTGATTCCATGTTGTTCACAAAATTCTATGAATTCATTTGAAGTAAATTCTCCTCCTCTATCAGATCTTAGACACTTAATCCTTTTTCCTGTTTCATTTTCAACCAATTCCTTGAATGCTTTGAATTTTTCAAAGGCCTCTGACTTCTCTTTTAGGAAGGTTACCCAAACCATTTTGGAATAATCATCTATAAACAACATAAAGTAACTCTCACCCTGAATGCTTTGTGTTCTGGTAGGACCACACAAATCAGTATGTATTAGGCTCAATGGCTCAGATGACATATAACCTTTTGGCTTAAAGGTTGTCCTAGTTTGCTTTCCATGTTGATAGGGTGCACAAATTGTGTTTTGAGGTCTTCTTATTTTGGGTAAATCTCTAACTGCCTATTTATTGCTTATATTGACTATGTTGTCAAAATTCAAGTGACCCAATCTTCTATGCCACAACCAAATCTCATATTCTTGTGATAGAAAGCACTTTTCCCCTTTGATCTCATTGAGCATGTATAAGTTGTTTGGGGTTCTTCTTGCATTGGCAATGATTTTTCCAGTTTCTAATTTCCTTATCTCACATCTATCCGGATGGAAGGTGACCATGTATCCTTGATCACAAAGTTGACTTATACTCAACAGATTGTGTTTTAACCCTTTAACATACAAAACATTCTCTATTTTTGTTTTTCCATTGTCTAAACTTAGAGTTCCTCTTCCACCAATCCTTGTTGATCCATTATCACCAAAACTTACTGATCCTCTATTTGTTTCTTTTAGTACAATGAATTTATCTTTGTCTCCTATCATGTGACTAGAGCAACCACTATCAAGATACCATTGTTCTTCTTTATCCTGAGCATGAAGGGTTGTTTGCACTAACATTGATCTAGCCTTAACATTTTTCTTTTCATCTTTCCTAGTTGTTGAAATTGTTTTTCTAGACTCAAGAAGTATCATTTTACACCATCTAGCCTTGTGCCCAAAATTATTGCATTTGTAACATATAACATCATCATCCATGAGAGGTGCGAAGGAATTGAAATTTCTATTGTATCTTGCATAATGAATACAATGTGCAGCTCTATGACCATATTTATTGCAAGAAAAGCAATGACCATGGAAGAAATTATGTAACCTGTTTGGATGTCTTGGAATTTGTGGAGAAGTCATATTCCTCTTGTGATTAACTCTTATCCAGGGTTCTCCTTTGCTTTCTTCCTTTTTGATATCCTTTGCTTGCTTATCCTTGTTTGAGGTTTCTACTTTCTGAAGACTTGATTCCTCTTTCTGTTTCTCATATTCTGTATCTTGTAGTACCTTGGTCCTTTCAACTTTATTCCTTAGGAGAACAATTTTTGCTTCCAATTTTTCACATTCTATTTCCCTGGCTCTCAATAGATCTGTCATATCTTGCTCAATATTCTTTCCTTCTTCCACCCTAATCTTGAGTTCTATGAGATTTTGTATAAGTTCCATCCTTGCTTCTTCATCTTCTTGAACTTGTTCCTTCAAGCTTGAATTTTTCTCTCTAAGTCTTTCCAATTTTTTGAGAGCAACAAAGAATTCTTCTTTTATGTCAAACATAGTCTCTTCTTCACTTTCTGAAGTCATGTGTGCTACTGATGGATCCTCTTCCAAGCTATTAGTCTTTTCACGGAGAGACCCGCTCTGATACCAATTGAAGAACATGTGCTTATACTGAGAGGGGGGTGAACAGTATACAATAAAACTTTTTGCTTTTTAATCCAAATAATATCATCGATAATATTAAAGTAGTAAACATCACACAAAGCATCACACACATGAGAGACATGATTTTACGTGGTTCACCCAATACGGGCTACTCCATGGAGAAAATATTCCTTATAATTTTTTCTCAAATAAATTCTCTTGGGAATCCTTTCCCTACAATGTTTATGGACCTCTGTCCAAAGGAGATGTTGATCCCCTAAATCAAGTTCGTGGATCTCTATCCACAGGAGAACTCCTTCTCCTCTGCTCTGGCTGGTGATCCTCTAGAAGACTACTACCTCCATTGCACTGGCTTGTGGATCTCTCTCCACTGAAGACTCTTGTCCCCACTCAGAAGACCTATCCTCACTACCCTAGCTGATGGATCTCTATCCACTGGAGACTACTATCCTCTCTACTCTGTCACCTCCAAATCTCTATCTCAAATCTGCTCAATAGGTCCACTCAAGACATGCTCAAATCTGCTCAACAGTCCACTCAAAACCTGCTCAAATCTGCTCAATAGGTCCACTCAGAACCTGCTCAATTTCAAATTAATTCAATTGTCAAAGTCACTGAACTCAAATCTGCTCAATAAGTCCACTCAAAAATTGCTCAAATCTACTCAATAAGTCCACTCAGAACTTTCTCAAATATGCTCAATAAGTCCACTCAAAACTTGCTCAAATCTGCTCAATAAGTCCACTTAGAACTTGCTCAAATATGCTCAATAATCACTCAAAACTAATCTAATGTAAGCTTCCATCAAAAGCTCACACAAAATCAGTCCACAAGTCTTCTCAAAGACTTGCCTCAAATCTGCTTAACAAGTCCACACAGAACTTGTCCAATCTCATAGAAACATAAAGAGAATTGTTAGAGACTCAATATGTTCTACACTCAATGCTCAATCAACTCAAATCAGAATATAGAATAGTTTGTCTTATGGAACTTGAACAATCACTTCATACAACCACTTGACTAGGCTCAACCAACTCTACTCAACCAATCACTTAATAAAACACCCCTTTCTCACAAACCCTAGTCCAAGCATATAACCTCCAACTCAAAATATTTCCAACAATGCTCAACAACAAATCTCACATAACAATGATACTCATGTTCTTTTCAAACCCTAGTTCAAGTTCTTTGCACAACAACTCTCTTCAACAACAATGCTTATAAAACAATCTTCACATAACAATGATACTCATGTTCTTTTGCAAAACCCTAACTCAAGTTCTTCACACAACCAATGGCTTCAACAACTATGCTTATCAAACAAGGTTTTAACCACACTTCTTTATTCCAGAAAACCTTGAAGCAATTACTCAAACACACTCAAAAGGAAACCCTAATCAAGTCCTTTTCACTCCAAACTTATTTTCCAGAAATTAAACAATCAACTCAACCAAGGAAGAATTTGCCCATACCTTTTGCTTGACAAGGAGTAGACCACACAAATCTGCCACACTCACAATCACTTCTTTGCCAATCTCAAGAAAGGTTAGAAGATAATAATTTTCTCAATGAATCACAATACAAAATGATATCAAACAAAATACACCTTATCACTCCAACTTTAAAATAATATCCAACACCTTCATAATAATCTCTTTGGCAAAAGTCCCTTTAAAAATAAAATCAACACTCTTAAAGTCTTACTCCTCCAATATGCAAATATAATAATTAAGACTTTATTTAAAAATAAAATCAAACTCCTTATAACTCCAAATTTTATTAAAAATAATTTCCAACAAACACCAATTTTCAACTAGCAACCCTTTCAACTATTTCCAACTAGCAACCCCTTTTAACTCCCAACTTTAGGCAATATTAAAAATAATCAAAATTTAATTACCTTGCCTTTGGAGGGATTCGAACCCTCAACGCAGCCCATGACCAACGCCTTAGCCACGGCTCCAACCGCCGCATGAGCTACGCGCTCGCTTGGAGTGTGGAAGCACCACGTGCTTCAAAAGTATCCCCGCCTTGCATTTTGCAAAATGTGTGCCTCACCTTTGGTGCCTTCAACCCAACACAACTGCCAAGCACAGCCGTCGCGTTTCAAACGTTGGTCTCCTTGCATCCAAGCACTCTAGCCACTGCCCTCTTGCCACTAGGCCACGCTGCCCGGATGGCTTCCAACTGATCTGCGCCTTTCCTTTTATTTCTATTCGTTGGCATACACAAACATGAATTTCGCAGTCTTTTTCACGAGCTCCAATTCACATGCAATTTTTTTGTTCGAGCAAGGATGAAAATTAATGCCCCTTGGGCATGGTTTATATAATAATTTCCACCTTTGTTTGAATACGTCGGTGCTTCGAATTTTCTTTAAACCACGTGACGTCGGCGCTTCAAATTTCTTCCAACTATAGAACATGGGCGCTTTAGACTTTATTAATTTATAATTTATTTAAATTCTTTTGAATTTAAATATTATAAATTAATTCTTTTAGAAACCTTTGGGCTTATTAAGTCCTTCTTCTTGGATATCAAATGACAACCTTGACAACTTTATTTCTTGACGAAGTCCTTGACATTAATGATGACTTCATCCAGTGACATCAATGACAACTTTGACTTAGGGACTCAAAATTTCCAACAATATTGCATTAGGTAAATACTTAAATCCTAATATAAGACACTCTTCTAATATAGATATGTATCCAAAATGGTACATTAGCATGTACCAAATAATGTAATATATTCCAACACCCCCATATATTACATTATTTGGTTATCGAAGAATTTAGTCTTCAATGTGGTCTTCATCCTGGTTTTGGAACTTGATCTCTTTTTTCTGCTTTCTTCTTTGTACTCTCTGTTTGTATCCCAATCAAGTTAATAATTAGTATCTTCAGTATGAAAGATATTTAACTTCATGTTTATCTTTAGGTTCTTCTAGTTGTTGAATTTCTTGAATATCTCAAACTAAATATCCTTTTTATTTTCATTCTCTATATTGTAGTTGAGGATGATTGTATTGATTTTGAGAAGTATATGGATGCTGAAATTGTTGTTGATGTGGATTATATTGATTCTAATATTATCTTGGTTGGAATGGCCTACTTGATTGGCTTCCAAAATTTGTTTGATTTCCTTGATACTGATTTCTTGGATTGAATCTACAATAATTGGTACTATGTCCTTTCTTTTTGCATACTTGACAATATATATTATTCCATTTTGATCTTTCTTTTGAGAATGAAGCAACATTTACTTGTGGATTATCTTTTGAGACTAAGGCATTGTTAGTATTTTTATATTTTACTAAACTTTCCATCTCATATTCTTGTAGGATATTGACTAACTCATCAAATAATGTATCTTTACTTAGAATTTATAGAAATGTGACCAGATGCTTGTATCTTTCTAGAAGTGCTCTTAGGATTACTTGAACAAGAAACTTGTCTTCAACAATTTCTCCTAAGGTTAATAATTTTCCTTTTATATCTGCTACTCTTCTTAGAAATAATTCTATACTTTCACCACTATTAAATTTTAAAGAATGCAATTGAGTTTGAAGGTTCAAGATAGTGGCTTTATTCTTTTCTTCAAATATCTTGGCTAAAGTTTTCCAAGCTTATGTAGAAGTTGTTGTTGAACTAATGTATGGTTGTATTTAATTTTTAATTGCAAATGTTATTATCATGAGTGCTTTTGTTTCATCTTATTCAAACTTTTGAATCTATCTATCCCTTGTAGTAGGTTTATTTTTTTCTCCTTTAATAATATTCCAAAGCTTTTCAACTATCAATATTGACCTCACTTTGTTTTTCCATGAAGTGTAATTAGGTCCTTTAAGAAGTTGGGATTCTAAAAGAAAGAATTTATTTGTTGTCATGATAATACTTGTAAGCTACCTTATATCTCCCTAGTTTAGAGTATGTGATCAAGTTTGATAATATATTTTCAATTTTTGAGTTTTGTAGAATACCTTGTATCTTGCAAGTGTTTTGAATATAGAATGGTCTTGATAAAATGTTTAGCTTTCTAGGTTAACTTTGAGTTGAATCCCTTTTATCTCCCTAATGTTCAACTTCTATTCTTCACCTTATTTCTCCCTATTTATGAATGGAAAGCTAAATATATTTTTATGCACTTTCAATTTTGATGATATTCTTGGTTTTTCAATACCTTTAAGTTGGAATCCTTATGTCTCATTAATTTGAGCAAGAGACTAATATCAAAAGTAATTTTTCCAACTCTCTAGCAACTCTATGTTTTGCTTCTTTCAATTTTCAATAATATAGTTTCTAAATTTCAAGATATTTAATTTGGTGTTGAACTCCTTATAACTCCCTAGTTGGAAATTTAGAAAACTAAGTCTTTGCAAATATAATATTTCTATTTCAATGTATAAATCCTTATTCCTCCAAGTTAGACTATTTGCAAAAATATTTCAATGCAATTTGAATGAGGTAATTTCAAAAACCTTTATAAATATTTATTTCTTCAAAAACTTCTAAGGCATTCAATAATACTTCTAAGGTTTCAAATCTATACCTTATTTCTCCTTTTATCAAAAACCCTAAGTATAATAAATTAATTAACTTACCTTCAATATTATGCCTTGTATCTTTTGCAAAGGTTTAAATAAGACTAATTTATTATCTCCTTTAATATAGTGCTCCAAAGCTTTATCTTGCTTGCTTTATACTGCAATCTATGCTCTTCTTCCTCTATGATGCATTCAATACACTCTGATGCTCGAGCTCCAAAGCTTTGACTCTCCACCTTGCATCTTTCACTTCCCTTCAACATGGTGCATATACCCTAATATTTAAGTTTCACTCCCTCTTATTCACTATATTCTCTTTGTGCTCTTAGTGTTCACTATTGACTCTTCGAATTGCATCTTTCTCTTCCTTTTAATGCATGTAGAAGGCATTACGTTATGTAAATATTGGATCTTTTTTTAACAAGACGCTTGGCATTCGATTTGGCACTATGCTAGAGGATTGGAAGATACATTCCTTACGTGATAATTGGAGTTGTGCTCTTTCTATGGTGCCTAAAGACTCCTTAATAGTTGGCACTTTGATGACAAGTGTCTTTTACATCTGTTGCACATTACAAATTCCTACCTTCTAGGTAACGTTAGGGTTATTATTGTGCTTGTCTTGTTTGTTCCCTCTATAGTGATTGTTTCACTTCCTTGGTGCTCAAACTCTCCTCATGGTTCTTTTCTTATCTATTCTTTTTGTGTACCATATGATTGCTAACACCTTTCCTTCCAATGTAATGCTCTTTAATGAGCAATTTTCAACCAACTCTATCGCTCTTCCTTCTATATACATTATGTTGGATGCCACTCAAGCATCTTATATTATTTTTGCATTATGTAGCAAGTATTATATCCAATGATGATAGCATCTTCATTTTCCTCCTTTCAATGACCTGTTATTGAGTTTTGTGCAACCCTAATATTGTTCGCTCTTTGTTATCCTCAACTTTTTTCTTGTATGAATGATGATGGTGCTCTAGGTAATGTTCTTTGAATATGGTGGTGGATACTTTATGTTTGCCTAGTGGTTATTCCACTTATTTTATAGTTTCTCAACTTGAAACTAATTGATATATTCTAATTAGTGGTGCTCTTACCTCTTTATTTGGTATTTGACTCACTTGGCACTTTTTTATGTAACCAAAACTACTTTTGGGTGCTTAACTTCAATAGATATTTATGCTCATTTTATGTAACATATTATCAACTATTGTATGTAGCTTTAGATATACTATAGCTATTGCTTGCACCCCTTCATTTTTAGACCTTCTTAAGCTATTATACTAGCTTTCTTGAAATAGTGGCTTTCTTATTCAATATGGTGGCACTTCTTCTCTTTGCTAAGACTTGATAATGGTGGTTTTACTTCCATGAAAAATTCTCCTTGTTGTCTACTCTTCCAAAACAACTTCTTATCTCTATGTTTGGTAGCTTCTTATTTGATGACTCCAAGATTCTAATGTGTGCCTTTCAAGTAGAATGATATTTCTATTTTCTATTGCAACTTATTTAATTTTAAAGGGCTAGTAAGGATATGATTTCTTTCCTTATATTATTTTTAAATTATCCTTTATTTATTGCAGATTTTAATCCCTTAGGTATGCTATCTTCACCAATTTTGAAGATATAAAATTGAGACCTTTCCTTTTGCAGCTTTAAAAAACTTAAACGTGGTGCTTTTAAAGACTTAATAATAAGCTAATATGAACATTCAAATAATGAAATTTTTTTCACCAATATTGCAAACCTTTTGGCCTCCTTTTGGCATCCTTTTTGTAGTTTTATTTCTTGGTGATTTGGTTCACCTATTTTCTGCCTTGATTTATGAAACTTATTGCTTCTTTTTGTTGCTAAAATCAGATCTTAAACTCTTCCAATTTGTAGCTTTATAACTCATTTAACTTGCTGCCCACTCTTGCTTTAAATGTTTGAATCCTTCTCCTTTAGTTGCTTTCCTAAACTCCTCTATTGTGTAGCTTCAAGTGCTACCTATTTCTCCTTCAATTGTGTTGTCCACGAGTATGTAATTTTTCAGCTATAATACTATCTAATCCTCCTTGCAAATCAATCTTCAAGCCTTAAATGGTAGTCTTTAAATTTCTTGAATTGGTGGCCTCTTCTACCTTATTTCTCCTCCTTACCTCTTGTCAAATTTAGATTTCAAACTTGACCTATTTAGTTGACCTTTTTCTGAATAATATGAATGTCTTGAGATCTTCAAGAATCCCTTCTAAATTTGACAAAATTCTTGCCAAATCCTTTTTTCTTTTGGGCTTGTTTTTGGATGGCGATAATTATCCCAAATTTTTATTTTTAGGAGCTACTCCTTATTGCAATATTCTATCTTTATTTACCTTCAAATCTTCTCCAATGACCACTTTTCAATTTCTTCAATATGACTTCTCTAGCCTTCTTTCTCCTTCCAACTTTTCTTGAGACCTCTTCTTTTGGTTCTTCAATTTCTGTAGCTTCTTCAATATGAATTTTCTTAGTCCTCTTCTATATTCAATCTTGTATCTTTCAAATCTATAATTTCTTCAATGGGACCTCTTTCTTGGGTCTCCTCCTTCTAGAGATACTTTCTTTAATCTGCAATTTGCAATCTTCAATATTCTAAGGGAACCTTCTTCTTACATTTCCTCAATATTCAATAGGGTTCCTTTGGCCTATTTCTTCTCTTCTCAATATTTAATCTAAAATCTTCTATGGAGGCTTTCTTATTAGTTTTCCTGAATATTAAATGTCTATTTTTATGCAACAAATAACTAATCCCTACACGAGGAAAGCACATAGAATTTCAGATAATCAAAGATGAAATTCTTATCTATCCATTGTATAATGCTCCTCACTTTTGAGAATTAAATTTCTACAACAAAAAGCTTAGATAGTAGTAAGCTAATCCATGCAAATATTTATACATCTATAAATCAATAAACTTCACTAGTTATCCTTCAATCTAGTGGAAAAATAGATCTATGCTGAGTTCGAGTCTTCACAAGTTTTCCTACAAATCTGTGGAAAGACTCTAGCCAAGAAATAACATTGAAAATTCTAAAAATAAAATCTCCCTATCTCCTCTCAATATTCTTGTGGCTCTATCTATTTTATATCAATCTACCTTATGCTATGATACCACTGTTATATTTTGATACTATATACGTAAGGAAATGCAACCACAAGGTACAAAATGAGTATGCAATATTAACTATATGATAATACTAATATTTTAAGCATGTAAATAACATGAGAAACTTTTGAAAATACTCATAAAATAGCCATTAATAAAATCTCATGAAAATGGGATCTTCATACAAAATATAGAGATCTCAAATACTCCATTCTTCATTCATGCTCTACATTGTGACTAACTTGAGCACTACTCTACTCTAATGTGCTCATGAACTCTCTCTAACTTACTCTCCATACATTTATCTCTACTAAAATGGCCAAAATATAAATGAGTATGACTCTTGGCCTTCCATATTACTATGAATCACTATATTGCTATTATGGACTCATGTACACATGGACAACATGCACATTTACATCATTGCACATTCTAATAATACTTATGTATTTATTACATTGCATTAAGTAAATATTCAAAACCTAATATAAGACACTCTCCTAATCTAGAGATGTACCCAAGATGATACATTAGCATGTACCAAATAATGTAACATATTCCAACAATTCATTAATGACTTTTAAAGGAAGTATTGGGTGTATTTTTTGAAACATAAGGATGAAGCTTTTGGCATGTTCAATATTTTCAAAGCATTGGTTGAAAATGAAAGTGGATATAAAATAAAGTGTTTGAGAATTTATCATGGAGGATAATTTTGTTCAAATGAGTTCCATGATTTTTAAAACAATATGGCATCAAGAGGTAGCTCACTACTTTCTATACACCACAACAAAATAGGGTAGCTAAGAGAAAAAATAGAGCCATTATAGAAATAACAAGAAGTATGTTAAAGAAAAAATGTTTGAGCAATTATTATTTGTATTATGTAATTGATATAATAATGTATATTCTCAATAGATACTCCATAATAGCACCACATAAGAAGACTCCACATGAAGCATCGTATAGCACAAAATCCACTATAATTCATTTGAGAGTTTTTAGTTGTCTTGCATATGCACATGTGAATGATGAAGTGAGAAAGAAGTTGGATCCCAAGAGTGAGCCATGAATTCTTATGGGATATTATGAAACAAGGCATATAGACTTTATAATCCAAAAATTCACAAGTTTGTAGTCTCTAGAGATGTAATTTTTGATGAAGAGGGAGTGTACAGTCATAAAAAAATACAGTTGGGGTAAAACCTTCAAATTTCTCCTTTACTCCTCTAAGCCCATCTAGTAGCCCATAAAAAATTTTAAAGGACACTACACCAAGTTCAAGCATAAGAAACTCATCTAAAAGTCCCACCAAGAATACAAATAAAGAAAAGAGAATACTCAACGCACATCCAACTAGTCAAATGATAGACAAGAACTTTCAAAGGAGGTTAACAAGAAGTCAATTGCAAGTGTTAGACCAAGTTGTTTCAAGATTAGAAAAGCTCCAAATGTATGTTGATGATGAAGAAGAACCAAAAGGTGAGTTGGTGAATTATTCTCTATTTTATGAAACTTATTTGAAACCTTCATGTTATGAAGATGCTTGTACTAATGATGTTTGGGTGCAAGCAATGAAAGAAGAAATTGAGTCCATTGAAAAAGATGACACTTGGAAACTTGTGGAATTGCCTAAGGACAAGAAGATTGTAGATCCAAGTGAGTCTACAAAACAAATTTTTACAATGATGAAAGCATAGAAATATACAAATCAAGGATTGTTGCAAAAGGATTCACTCAAATATATGGTGTGGATTATGAAGAAACATTTGTCCCTATTATAAGACAAGAGATAATCCAAATGGATTTTTCATTGGTAGCCAATAAATACTGGAACACTTATCACATATACATGAAAAGTGTATTCTTGAATGGTTATCTAGATGAGGAGGTTTATGTTCAACAACCTTAAGGCTTTTAATTAAAAGGAAAGGAAAAACATGTTTACAAATTGAAGAAATCATTGTATGGACTGAAGCAAGAACCTAGAGCATAGTACTCAAGAATTAATGGGTACTTCCAATATTCTGGTTTCAAGAAAAGTAAGAATGACCCCACACTATATTTCAAGAATGAAGGTGATGATATTCTTCTTGTGTGCCTTTATATTGATGATTTGATCTACATGGGAAGTAGTTCAAATATGATGAATGATTTTAAGAATGCTATGATGAAGGGATTTGATATTAAATATTTAGGATTAGTGCAATACTTTTTTGGTGTGGAAGTACATCAAGGTGGTGGTAAAATTTTTATTTTTCAATCAAAATATGCAAAATATATGTTGAAGAAATATGGCATGGAAAATTGAAAATCATTTTGGACACCTGTGGCACATGGATAAGTGTTGTGTAGAGATGATGGAGAAGAGAAATATGATGAAAAATTATTTAGAAGCATTATTGGGAGCTTAATGTTCCCTACTAATATAATACCTAATATTGCATTTGCAGTTTCACTTGTATCAAGGTACATGAATGAACCTTCATAAAGCCACATGAGAGAATCCAAGAGAATATTGAGGTATGTCAAAGGAACCTTGAATTTTGGCATACATTATAATGCTAACAACAAAATGGAGCTTGTTGGATATAGTAACTCAAATTAAGAAAGTTGGTTGGATGATAGAAAATCACCTTTTGGAAAAAAATCATTTGATTTAAGAGTGATAACACAGAGCTCAAAGAAGAAAAGTATTTTTACTTCATCTTCTACATAGGAAAAATATGTTGCAGTTATTGTAGCAAGTACAAAAGTACTTTGGTTGAGAAAGGTGTTTGAAGAGATTGGTGAAGTTCAAAACAAATCCAACAATAAGTTTTTGCAACAACACAAGTGCAATAAAGATTGTAAAAAATCCAATCCATCATAGTAAAACTAAACATATTGATTTAAAAATTCATTTCACAAGAGACATAGTGGAAAATAAGGTTGTAGATTTGAAATACTGTAGCACCAGACAATAGCTTGTAGACCTATTTACCAAAGGTGTCAATAAAGAATAATTTTTTAGATTGAGAGATAAACTTGTCTCACCATTTAGCATCAAGGGGGAGTATGTTGGATATTTATTTTGAATAAGAAAGAGAAAACCAAAAGTTCTCCCATGAATAAGAAGCCCAAAAGTTTCTACAGGCCTTGAAGAGCACCATGACTGTTGGACTTCCTAGAATTTGAAATTGAAATTTTGTAACATCATTTTCTCTCTTGTAAATTTAAAATAGAGTAATATAGCTATAGGATATTGTGAAAAAAGCCTTGTAATACATTTTAGTTCATTTGGAATGAAAAAAAACATTCGATTCCATTCATTTTGTGAAAAATATGCTTGTTGTCCCTATTTTTTAAAACCTACAATCAACTTTTAGAGCTTATAACTTTTATTTTATAGCTATATTTTTCACGTGTGATACATTGTTGGAAAGGAATTCTTGTGTAGAATTCACTCCCAAAATTTCATCAATTTTTTAGCACTTTTGTCCCTCAAATTTAGACTGTCATGCATTGGAATAATTTTTACTGCTATAATTTTTTTGTTGTTGCATTTTTGCTGCACTTTGGTGTTCTTTGTTTTTGGGTCATTTACTTCAGTTATCATGTCCTTTGGATGCATTGGAGGGATACCTAAATATTTTTGTTTTTGGGGATCATACACAACTGTGCCACATAACAGAGACATAAATACAACACATCACCTATAGTGGATTTTGATCTTGAAGAGAGAATTGCAAGCACAGTGGCTACTCAGGTATTGAAGTTGCTACGAGTTTCTATGATGTCAAAAATAGTTTGCAAATGCATAGATTGATTTTGTATTTTTAAAAATATTTTGTGCATAATATTAAAATAGAGTTAAAGTTGCAAATAGGCAAAGATTTTGCCATTACATCTAAGAGGGTGAACGACCAGTAAAACAAAACACAGTAAACAAAGAAAAAAGGGAG
Organism: Wollemia nobilis; assembly: GCA_028583015.1. Classification (NCBI taxonomy): domain Eukaryota; kingdom Viridiplantae; phylum Streptophyta; class Pinopsida; order Araucariales; family Araucariaceae; genus Wollemia; species Wollemia nobilis. Next base: position 5,916,183 of record JAQPPZ010002456.1, on the reverse strand, counting down.
AAAAGAAAAAATGGAGAATTAGAAAAAATGAAGAAAAATAATTAAGGATTAATTTAAGGAAGAGCCATGCAACATTCATGTGGATCTCTAGAATGCATTTCCTATACACTTTTATTCATCACATACAAGAAATAACTTATAAATTTGACTAGTCAGTTTGGCATCAAGGCCAACATAGACTTTCAAGATTGTAGGTTTGAGGTTCAATTCCTTGCTTCTCATTTTTACTATGAAATTATATTATTTTAAAAGGGGTTAAAATTAAAGCATCATTTTCCCCTTTCCATGCATGAAGCATTTAGTAGGGGAGTTGGCAAGTTGAAACAAAGTATAATTTTTTAAAGCAAGGGTCAAGGGGTTAAAAGCCACAAAGATCTATTTTGTTTTACAACCCTATGAAGGAAATTATTTTAATTTTACAATTTCCTATAGTTCTTTAAGGGAAAGTAATTAAAAAATAGACTATAGTGAACATTCTACAAAATTAAAGGGGGTAGTAAATTTTTTGTAAAATGTACAATTTTTATAGTGATCGACACCTTTAAAATTTTAAGCTATTGTAGCCTTACTACCATAGAATTTCATAGGTCCCAATATAAAATAGCCACAATATTAAAGGTCAAAATAATAATATAATGAGTAGAATAATATATGAGAAAATTAATATGTATATCAAGGCCTATATAATACTAAAAATAATATTCACTTATATAATCAAATATGAATGTAAATAGCCTAAGTCATTCATGAACTATGCATGAAGAAAACTTACAATATTAATTGCTCAAAATCTATATACAAGCTTTATTCATTTTCTTCCTCTTACAACTCAGTAATATAATATTCAAATTATATTCTTATGGAGTATTGTCTCCATAATTAACCATAATAATTTGACTCTTCAAGTACTTTATTGTTGCTATCCATATGACAAGTCCCATGACCTTTGGCTTATCATATTACTACTTGCATACTAGACTCTTAACTTTATTCTTGTATGCACACTTGACTCTATGACACTTACACACATCTACATGACTCTTACACTTCTACATGCACTCCTAATCTAAGATACTTATGCACATCCTCACATTATATATTTGCACTCTTACATACAAGACACTTGTGCACATTCTCTCAATCTACACTTGCACTCTAACTTACAGAAACTTGTGCATTTCCTGCACATTACACTCTTACATGACACTTGTGCATTTCTTTCACATTGACACTTACATAAAAGGGAATATATAAATAGCACACCTAAATTAAAAAATCAACCCGAATCTATTACATATTTATAATTATACCATTAAGGTACCATGGGGTACATTAGCATGTACCAAATAATGTAATATTCCTCAATAACTATTTGCTTTAAAATTTGCATAGTTTGTATATCAATTAAACACATGCTTAAGAACATTTATAGAATTTTTTATCAACAAAACCTATGGATTACATTTATAGGTAAAGCTATAATGTTAACCTATTGTGTTGATATCCTAACAAAGCTGCCCTAATGACATCTAGGCATTAACCCTTTAAATCATAAATTAGATATAAGGACATCACTTTTTGTGATAGTTTCACTCCATCCTTTATTACCCTATTTGTCACTATCTCTAGACAAAAATCCTAAAATTTACAAATTTTGAGTATATAGGGAAGCTATGTCCATGTACAAGTATTTCTCTTTAAGCAAGTGTCATTGATAGCATGAATCCCTTTTCATACTTGAAGAACAAAAGCTTATACTGAGAGGGGGGTGAATAGTATAAGACCACTTTTTACTTTTCTTTCCCAACCAATATTATGCAATGTATCAATAGCAATATCAACAATAGTAATCAAAGCAATGCATACATCACCACACACAATTGAAAAACCAATTTAACGTGGTTCACCCAATGTGGGCTACTCCATGGAGAAAATATTTCAAATAAATTTTCTCAATAAATATCTTGGGAATCCTTTCCCTATTACAATGTTTATGGACCTTTGTCCAGATGAGACACCAATCCCCTAATCAGGTTCATGGATCTCTATCCACAAGAAAACTCTTTCTCCTCTACTCTGGCTGGTGATATTGTAGAAGAACTATTGCATCCACTGCACTGGCTTATGGATATCTATCCATTGAAGACTCCTACCCTCACTCAGAAGACCTATCCTCACTACCCTGGATAATGGACCTCTGTCCAATAGAGATTGTCATCCTCTATACTTTATCACATCCAAAGCTTACTCTCAGTTTTGTCTCAAATATACACTAAACACAGTCCTTCAGTCTAGCACAAATTTGATCAATCTCTATCTTTGATCTATACTAAACACAGTCCTTTGATCTAGCACAAATATTCTCAATATCTATCTATGATTTGCAATAAACCTTAACCCAATATTTGAACAAATAAATCAATCAACTCTTCTCACAAGTATTCCCAAAGACTTACCTCAAATTTACCTTTTAAGCTTCCAAAAAAGATCACACTAATATGTCCGCAAGTCCTCTCTAGAAATTTTATAATATGATCAACAAGTCTTCATGAAGATTTACCTCAAATCTGCTCAACAAGTCCTCACTAGAACTTTTCCAATATGCTCAACAAGTCCTCACTAGAACTTGTCCAATATGCTCAACAAAACCTCACTAGAACTTTTCCAATCTTCTCAACAAGTCCTCACTAGAACTTATCCAATATCACCAAAATATATAGAGAATTTTTAGAGACTCAATATGCTTCACACTCGTAACAATGCTCAATCACTTTTAATCTCTTTCTCAAATCAATTTAGAATATAGAACAATTTGTTTCATAGAACTTGAAATATCACTTCAACACTTCTACTTAACTAGGCTTATACAAATCCACTCAACCAATCACTTAATGAATCACCCACTTACAAACCCTAGTCCAAGCATATGAACACTCAATTATTTCCAACAATACTTATGAAACAATCTCACATAATAATGATACTAATGATCTTGCACAAACCCTAGTTCAAGATAGTTGTCAACTTCACATAACAATTATACTCATGATATTTCACAAACCCTATTTCAATATAGTTTTCAACTTCACATAACAATGATACTCATGATATTTCACAAACCCTAGTTCAAGCATATGAAAGCTTTACTCCAATATTTCCAACAATGCTTATCAAACAAGGTTTTTGTCATCAACTTTCACTTAGAAAAACCTTTAACAATCAAACTCAACAATGCTTATCAAACAACCCTTTTTACTCCAACTTAGCATTCACAACATCTAATAATCACTCACAAGGAATATGTGCCCATACCTTTTTGTTTGATGAAGAATTGCCCTTAAAAACCTGTCTCAATCACAATTACTCTCTTTGCCAATTTTAAGGGTTAGATAGCAAAAACCTTCTCAAAATTTTAATCAATAATTTTCTCACAAATTATTTTCACCATACAAAACATGAGAACTCAATTATCCTTATTACTTATTTCAATTATTAAACAAAATAACACTTCATTTTAAAATAGCATTCAAAACCATCTAAAGTCTTATCACTCCATTCAACACTCTAATCACCAAAAATCATAATATAAAAATCTACTTTCACAAACCTTATATCTCCCTAAAATCTTATGCCAAACAACCTTAGGACAAAAATCAAATTTAAAAAATTTAAATACCTTTTTTCCTTGGTGGGAATCGAACCCACACTACGCTTCCACCAGTGCCCTAGCCACGGCTCCAACCACCGTGTGAGCTAGGTGCTCACCTTGGATGCAAAGAGAACCATGTGCTCTATATCCTTCCCTTTTTGTGCCTAAACCAAAAGAAGAGTGTGTTGCTTCCTTTGGTGCCCAAAAAAAAACTTTACCAAAACTGCCACCAAGATTCGATCGTAGGTCCTCCCGCTTGCCAAAGCCCTAAGTCAGCACCACTTGCCACTAGGCCAACCCATCGGATGGATATGAAGCTTAGAGCCTTGTCAACCTTATTCCTTTCGCTGGCACACACAAAACAAAAAAACTTGGTCTTCTTCCTTGCACGAAAATTGCATTAATCACAGGCTTAGAGTAATTCGAACGAAGGTAAGGTCTTTGCCACCAAGGTATATGGTATTTATACCATTATGCCACCACAACATTAGACATCGGTGAAGATATTTATTCATGACTTTGACGCATTTCTTTTTGCCTTGCAACCCTAACTTTAGGGTTAATTAAATTAGATTATAATTTAATTAATAATAAAATTATTATAATTAACTTATAATTAATTTAATAACCATAGGGTTAATTAAATTAAATTACAAATTAATTTATAATGAAATTATTATAATTAATTAAATTACTTTGGGTCTTTCCATTAGAACTTTAATAGTATAATATTATTTTTCTTGGGCCTTCTAACTTCTCTTGTAGAACTTATCTGATCACTTTCTTATTTCTGAAACTGACTCTTGAAATCCTTCCTCTTGCACTTATCATTGAAACTGACTTTTGACATCAATGACAACAAATCTTGCTCATATTTCCAATAATACTACCTTGGTACCTTATATCATTATCTTTCACATACCTTCAATTCTCTCTCATTTATGACCATGTATATCGATAGGACTAGCTTCTTTCACATACCGACATGTATATAAGAAGGGTAGGTATATAGAATTTTTTGATATATTAGACTAGTGGTATAATGAAAGGGGGGCCATAAGGAACTTTCATCATGCAAGCATCAAAATATCTTACAAAATCCAACTACTCAAAGGTTCAAACTTTGGACCTTGGAATACTAAGGTGAGAACCATCTTGATAGTTGAGAAACTCTAGGACATTGTCATTGACAAAGTTACTCAAACCTAAAGAGGATGAAGAAGACCAGCAAAAATTTGATGATGTAGATGTCAGACCATTGATGATCATCACCCTTACCATAACATATGTTATTCAACCACATATTTATGTAGCATAAACATCCAAGGAGGCATGGGATGCATTTTATATCATCTATGAAGGAAATAATGAAGCGATCATACATCATCTTGAGTCTCAATTCCACACATTGAGAGTTTATTATAGATAAAGCATTGAGGTAGTTCTTCATCAAGTTGTAGAGTTAAAAGCTATATTAAATGCCATGGATGAAATAGTAGAATATAAGCTCTTAGTACCCATCATACTTCAAGCTATCCTTTTAAATGTTGATCACTTCCCTATAAGTATTAAATAAAAAAGTGTCCTTTGATGAGTTGGTGAATTTTTTTCAATATGAATAAGCAATCAACTAGTTGAGGTATTAGTTTATGAACCATGTTCTCATTTCAATAAAATATGACAAAAAGAATCCATAAAAGGATACTTATCCATATTCATCACATAAACAACCACAAAACTAAAAGAGGTACTCTCATTTTTGTGAAAAATGACATGATACAAAGTGTTGTCGATATTATTCTTTGACTCAGAAAAAAATAGTCTGAACCATGTCCCAAGTAGAAGCAACAACAAGGGCATGTTGCACATGAAGAACTTGAATATGAATTTGAAAAGGCCTCAAATTGATATGTAAGGACTAATGTCCAAGGTGATGAAAAATTAAAGAATGATATTTGGTACATTGATTAAAGTTCTAGCAAGCACATGACTGGGAAGAGAGCATGGTTTGATTCCTTCTAAGTTAAATATGAAAAATCATCTACTATTACCGATGATAAAATCTATCACATTATAGGAATGAGATATATTCCTCCTACTCTTCCTTGAGGTGAATGCACCATTTATAAGGTACTCTATGTACTTGGATTAATAAACAACTATTTGTCTATAATATAAGTTTTGGAATTTAACATGGTGAAATCCCAAGTTGTTGATGGCAAAAGAAGTGCTTTATCACAAAATATGGGAATATTGTGGTAATAGTTTCCTACAAGAATGACTTGTTTGCACTCAATGTTATATTATCTCCTAATGTCACACTATCTACATCCACTACAAATGTTACCTCCCTTTGGCATAGGAGATATGATCATCTTAGTTCTGAATACTTCAACTAAGCAAACATCACATGGTGTTAGATCTACCCAACCTTTCATCCACATTGCTAGTATGCTTGGGTTGTTAAGTAGGGAAGAAAAAATGAGTACCTAAAAGCACGAGATTTCGAAAACAAAAAGGAAAGACTAAACAAAATTGCATTAAAAGGAAAGAACACAAATGAATGAACACAAGATATAAAAGCAATATAAAATATGACCCTTTTTATTGATATTCTTTTCAGTAATGTGTTACAATACGTCTCCTTCCTTTTTAGGGGATAGGAGCGTTAAATGTTGGTCTTTTACAACTTGTTTTAGAATTCCTTCTTCCGCGTGCCCACATATAAGATGGGCGAACCAAAATGTTGCCGTCGCTTGTGTTGGTAAAAGTAGATTCCTCGCTGCTCCTCTAATGCTGAAAATCTGCGTTCAAAGAAACAAACAAAGAATCAGTAGCACCTGTGTATGAAAAATAAAAGATAAATATAAACCTGCAATAAGGCAGGGGGTGCCCGAAGGCAAACCACCCACGGGTGAAACTTTGTTTCGACACCAATCCGCTTGGGATGGGTCCAAAACCTGTTGTGATGTGTTGTCGACAAATTGGTAGGGTATTGTGGTCAAAAAATTGGGTTTTAGGTCTTGATTCGTGCCTCCAAAATCACCCAATAACCTCCTTTTCGATTAAGAGATTATGGATGTGAAGCACAAATCGTAAGTCAGTAAACTGTCAGCACTTCGTCGCTCAAAATGCTCCTTCTCTGTATCTCCTTTTGGGTGAGGAAACTCACCATTTTATAGACCCAAGGGGTCTCTTTGAATTAACATGCAGAAGTGCTACTTAGCATGAATGCTTTTTGTGAAGAGAAGACTTCGTCTTGATCAAGGGCTTCTTAACTGCCTCTGTGCATGTCTTTGCAACTGGTACTGTAACTGCCCCTGCATGCTCAAAAAACTTGACTCGAACTCCCATGCAATGAAGGGATAGTTAAGTGGCAGTTCTGAGTTATCATGCACCGAGATTTGACTTTTTGTCGGTCAAACCTAGAATTCATCCCACCCAGGAGCGAGCGCGAATTGAAAGTCCGTATTCGTCCCTGGGTGAGACGAATATGGGGCAGAGTGCCTGAAAGGTGCCAAAATGGTGTCTGACCTTCCAAAACTGCTGTGAGAGTGGTTAAGACCACTGTTTAACCTCTGTGGGCTGCCCTGGGGTTGTGTGTGTCAATGCGATCAGTGTTTGCAGTCACATAATCGGATTGGTGCTGTTTTGGTGTCTACAGATGCCCCTTTTTGGGAAGCGCTGTGCAAGGCACAGCACCGAGCAAAAATAGATAACCAAAGCACTAATGATTAGGGTTTCTTAGTAACCTAACCAACTCTTGATGCCCCAAGTATGGAAAGGGCATGCATTCTTGAATCCTTGCTTCTGACGAGCTAAGGAATTTGATTTCAAGTATTAACCTGTTTTGGTGAGGTGTGACTTGAGCTTGGTCATTGATCAGTCATGAATAGGCAAAGGGCGCAACCTTTTATCCATGGGGGAACCTTGTGTTCATGCTTCGGGAATGCCAAGTGTTTGATCAATTTGTGATTATTGCTTGTTTGCTGCCCCAAGCAAGAGCGTGATTGTCTTTGTCAATGATTCTTTGAATGCATGCCATTTCCTTGATTGGGTGTGTTTTTGTTGATTGGTGACTTAAGTGTGACTACCCCCTCAAGCGACGAATCGATGAGGGAATGACCGCCATGAGAAAAGCGACGAGTCGCTTGACCCAAGATGACTTAAGTGAGGGTGCCTTTAGATGTTGTCCGTTGAATGCTCGAGCAGTTTCTCGATTTTTGGACCTATTTTTGGTGGGTAAAAACCCTTTTGGTGATGCCAAAATGGGGTGAAATCGTCGAAAACCCGTCTTCCCGTGGAGCGGTCCGGCTATGGTAGCCTTCTTGGGGAAGTAGGAGAGTGACAAGTTGAGCCCCAAAATCGATTTTCTATGCCAAGAAGTTAAGTGCAAAAGCACTTGTGTCCGACAATGCTTATTACTTTGTTTTTGTGTTGCATTTTTTTTTGTTGTTTTTATTGTTTTTGGTGGTTTGCTGTTTTATTGTTTTTGAGTGGGTTTTGACCCATTTGGGACGTCGTTGGGGGGTGAAATTGTCAAAAATCCGTCTTCCCGTGGAGCGGTCCGGCTATGGTAGCCTTCTTAGGGAGTAGGATAGCGACAAGGTAGACCCCGACATCAGTTTTTTATGCCATTGAATGTCAGGCGCAAAGGTGCCTTTGTTCAACACTTTTATTGCTATTGTTTGTGGATATTTGCTATTTTTGTTGTTTTGATTTTCTTGCTTTGTGTATATGTCATATTTTCATGTTATGCACAATGATTGATGTTGATGGATGCATGCTACGTGATATTGATGTATGCATATGATATGATAAATGCGAATGTTGTTGAGTTATATGATAGGTAATGGAATGGATGAAATGATTTGTTGATAACCTTGCATTGGCACCATAGACTATACAAGACTTATGGCTTTGTGTACTGGGTGATTGTTGTGGTAAATGCTTTTGTGTATATATGTTGCTCTTTTTTTTTTTTTTCTTTTGGATGGTGATATAGGGATGAATTATATGCAACGGTTGGCGTAGAATGTAGCTAAGTGTTTCTGAGACTCAGATGGTTTAACTAACTAGCCAAGACTGTACTATTGTCTTACAAGATGTTTGAACAAGGTATGAATCGGACTTGTCTTTAACCAAGCTATTTCACATCCCTGTGTGTGCAATTGAGTTCGTTTATGTGGTATTTGTCAGGATACCGCCAGTGCCAGATGGGCTTTCAACCGAACCTGTATTGAGGATCACCTGATTAGTTCCACTAACTCCTTTGTTGTATTGGGTCAGATTAATCTGTTTTGCATTCTAGGATACCATAAGCTAGCTCATCCACATGCAAACATTGATCTGCACACAAGTTAATATGGCAGATATATCGTCATGCGGGAGGTTTACCGCCAGTGATCGATAGGCTATCCACCAAACCGATACTGAGGTTTGCCTCATGACCTGTCGAACTACTGAGAGTTCCAGGGATTCAAGTTCAACTCCCTTCTTTTCTTCATTTGTATTGGGATACTTGCTCGTTTATAGTGATAAAAATCACTATTTATTTTATTTTGATTTTTCTTTTGAGCAAGGGATTTGAATTTCGAGTGATGAGAATCACTATTTTATGTGCCTTTGGATGTATGCACTCGGGTGGTGATGTCAAATTTTTGGAGTTTTGACTGTTTGCAAAATTTTATGATGTTTGCAACTTTTGAGAACTTGGGATTCATGGGGAATTGGGTAGGGAGGATGCTTGTCCTTTTGCCAACTCTCAGCATTCTTGGGGTCATTCGCACAGGGGGATGAGCGAGATAACTATTTCGCTTATGGTGACCTGGATTACTGGCAGGTTTCATCTTTCATTGACACAACTTGGGAATTTGTTTTTATGTGTTTTTGAACTTGTGATGGGATGCTACGTAACAAGGTGTATTTCAAGTAAAACTCTACCATTGTAACATCCGTTTGACTTTGTACAATTCTTGGCTAGAGATCTAATGATAGCTGAATGACGAAAACTCTAGATACATTGGATGACCACTGATTTATGATATGGCGAAATGTTGATTGTCGTTTATTTTTGTTGTATTGTTTTCAAAATGGAAAATGTGAACGGTGGTGGATTTGCCAAATAATGACAGTCTATGGTGCCTTTGCCTTGTGTGATCAACAATATGCAATGGATGGATGTAATGTTGATGCAGCTATATGTATTTTGATTTTTGAAGTATGCATGAAAGTGAGATGCAGATTTTGTTTGTTGTTGATGAGTTTGTTTGTTTTTTTTTTGGATTTTCTTGACCAAGCGATTGTGATAATCCTTGGAGCTTTTGGGGTGGCCAAGGGATTGCGATAACCCTTGGAGCTTTTGGGGTTGACCAAGAGATTGCGATAATCCTTGGAGCTTTTGGGGTTGACCAAGAGATTGCGATAATCCTTGGAGCTTTTAGGGTGACCAAGTGATTGCGATAATCCTTGGAGCTTTTAGGGTGACCAAGTGATTGCGATAATCCTTGGAGTTTTGGGGTGACCAAGGGATTGCGATAATCCTTGGAGCTTTTTGGGATGACCAAGCGATTGTGATAATCCTTGAAGCTTTTTGGGATGACCAAGCGATTGCGATAATCCTTGGAGCTTTTGGGGTGACCAAGGGATTACGATAATCCTTGGAGCTTTTGGGATGACCGGTTGTGTAATCCTTGGAGTTTGGTTTGTTGGGGCAGGTTGGTAATCCTTGGAGCTTTTGGGTGACCAAGCGATTATGATAATCCTTGGAGCTTTTTGGGATGACCAAGCGATTGCGATAATCCTTGGAGCTTTTTGGGATGACCAAGTGATTGTGATAATCCTTGGAGCTTTTAGGGTTGACCAAAGGGTTTATGGACACCTTTGGAGCGTTTGGTGTAATCCACTTGCTCTTCAGGGAATAGAGGTACCCCCAGCGTGATGATCGTTGTGCACCGGATCTGGCTCTATAGGGATGGGCACGAATGGATCGGCCTTATGCACGGAGAGGAGGACAGGGTCCGCCCTCGGCACTGATGGTGCTATGATATCTCTTGGTGGAAGTTGCTCGTGATCTTCCCAAAGGAGCAGAATCAACATTTGATGCCAGTGGGCTGGGTCTATGTGCCACTCATGCCCTAATCTTATGCCTAGTTGTGCCATCAGTTCTTCATGGGTTACAGGGTGATTGTGCCATCACGCATGATTGAGATATTCCATCTCAGTTTCATCTTCGTAATCATTGTCAAAGATCCAAAGGCCCTCGTTGGCCCCGACAGCTGTCTGTGACATTCTAGGCTCTTCTTGTTCGAGCAGATTGATGTGGTCCTCGTGGGGTTGTTTCGCATTTTGCGGGGGGACCTGATTTTCTTACAATGGCATGGGCTCGATGGGAGCCTCCAAAGGGAATAATGTTAGGAGAATTTTGTGATGATCATCCATGGGGACCACCTGTGAATTATTGTTGTCTGACTCAAACGGGTCCCATGGTGCTATTGCATATGCTGACTCATCTTTGGTGAGAGATTCAGGCTCATCAGAATCTGGTGAGTCTGAGATATGGAAGACCTCATCATCAGGTAGCTCTACAACCAGGGGTTGATCCTCTGTGAGAGGAGTCTCACATAAGTTGGGCTTTTGGAGCCCCAAAATCTTGGTCTCTACCGACTCTAAGTGCTTTGGCAGCGCATTGCTTGTATCGGGGGATTTGAGCTCCTCCTCTTTGATTTGTTCCCATTGCAGGTTGTGGGGAACTTGGGGCCTTGGGAGGGGTGGCAGGATAGCACCCCCCATGCCTTGGTATGGCATTTCATCCTGCTTTTCTTCTCGCTCAAGTTCCTCAGAGGCTTCTTGAAGAATTTGTGAGGGTGGCCCATGAACCTGGGTGGGTGCCTGAAGAAGGTGCCCATCATTGGTCTGAGGAGTAGCCTCCCGCTCAAGTCTAGGAGGCATCGGGGGCAATGTTTGATAGGGTCATGGAGACCTATTTCTCATCGAGGGGTTGTGTCCCTCATAATGTTTTGTCTTATGCGTGTGAAGGGTTGGAGTCCTCGCCTGCATAGTGTGTTGGAACAACTCATCCTCCTGGCATTGAATGCACTCTTGATTTAGAAGATATTGTTGCTCTAACTGTTGTTGTTCTAGCTCAAGTAGCGTGAGTTGCATCCGACATGCGATATGCTTGGCAGATTCTAAGATAGTTGGTCCTACCGTCTCATGTCTAGAAGGCCTAGATGCCTCTCCTAGATATCTATCTCGATCGTGGTGATCCGAGATCTCTATAGGCTGCCTCCCTCTATTGGGGGTATCGACACTCCCCCGAGGCTTTGTCCTCAGTAGGTGATCCTGATAGCTAGCAGTTGCGGAGGCGTATTGCTCCCGCGATGTATATTGCTCTTGAGGAAGGTAAGGGTTTTCCTCGTGCTCTCTTTCATAAGTGAAAAAGGAATGGGCGAAGTTGGCTCACCCCGCCTGAGGAGCCTTGTGCTCTGGATTTGTCCTTGTAGTCCTGACAACTAGAGGGGGTGAAGGAGGGATAGTGTAATCATGTGGTTCCTCCCGTCGAACCCTATGTTGACCTAGCGCTTCATCACGCGGTGACCACTCATAGCGAGCATCTAAGGGAGCTCTCCTATGGATGTACCCCTCATGGAAGGGTGTGTGCTGGGTGCTATGCTGAACAGGAGTGCCCCTAGAAGAGGTGCCCCTATAGTCCCTTTCCGTTAAGGTGTGGAGGGGACTGCCTTGTGTGTTAGGTCACCAAGGTGGTATGACCAAATCCTTGGGACTGTAATGGAGGCGACTCGTGCCTCCTTGGCTATTCCCCACAGCATCCGCCCGTGATTGGGCTTGGCTACGAGTGAACACCATTGTGATACTTCTCTACAAAATGCATAAATTTTTGTCTTTTGTTTATGATTTTTTGATTTTTGATTTTTTTTTTTTGTTACACTAAGCAGAAAAGAACATACACACACAAAGCAATGATTATCTCTTTTAAAGATTAATGGTGTGTCCTAGACTGGTTTTAGTGTGTTTTTGATGATGATTTTTGTTTTGTTTTTGAAAATTTTTGTGAAGACCGTTTAAATGCAAAATGTTGGCTCATATGACTCCCATAAATGGTCGCCCTTCAATATACCATTGCCGGACCGATATACCAACCTCTCTATATACCCGCCCTTACGTGAGGGAGACTATAGGTACGTGAGAGCAGATGATACATGGAACATAGGCGGTATAGAAGGGGGATTGTCCTGTTAATGACACCTACCATAGAAGACTTATCCTCGCACACTGGGAATCACCCCAGTGACACTTGGTCAGCTTTCGTCAGGATTTACGCCTAACAACAGTGACAATCGGGGTAAATGGATGCAAAAATCAAGCCAAGGTGGTGATGAACCCACCGTTGGTCTTGATCAAGGGCTGGGGTCTTACGACCAGCTCCTTGGTTTAAAAAATGCCATGTGATGTGTGTGGGGTTCCTTTTAATTTGCAAAAATTGAAACAAGAAAACAAAAAGGAAACTTTCCCTAAGCCATATAAAAAACTAAAAACTAGAAAATAGAAAACAAAAATTTGACAGAGGCTTGTTAAAAACCCCTACCTCTTCTCTGCCCACAAGGATGCTTCTGATTTGCTGGTCTAAAAAATGCACAGAACGCTATTCGTCCCTGGGTGAGACGAATATCAGAAAGGTATTCGTTCTAGGGTAGGACGAATGCCTATTCGTCCCTGGGTGAGACGAATCCCAATTCTGTAATCGTCACTGACAGAAACGAATAACAGTCTGATGACTGAAAAATAGGTACCTGTAATCAAAACAAGCAATTTCAGGTCAGAAATCTAACCTAAAAAAAAAATGAGGATAGCAGGTCCCACCGTGATCGCCACTGAAAGCACGAGATTTCGAAAACAAAAAGGAAAGACTAAACAAAATTGCATTAAAAGGAAAGAACACAAATGAATGAACACAAGATATAAAAGCAATATAAAATACGACCCTTTTTATTGATATTCTTTCAGTAATGTGTTACAATACGTCTCCTTCCTTTTTAGGGGATAGGAGCGTTAAATGTTGGTCTTTTACAACTTGTTTCAGAATTCCTTCTTCCGCGTGCCCACATATAAGATGGGCGAACCAAAATGTTGCCGCCGCTTGTGTTGGTAAAAGTAGATTCCTCATTGCTCCTCTAATGCTGAAAATCTGCATTCAAAGAAACAAACAAAGAATCAGTAGCACCTATGTATGAAAAATAAAAGATAAATATAAACCTGCAATAAGGCAGGGGGTTCCTGAAGGCAAACCACCACGGGTGAAACTTTGTTTCGACACCAATCCGCTTGGGATGGGTCCGAAACCTATTGTGATGTGTTGTCGACAAATTGGTAGGGTATTGTGGTCAGAAAATTGGGTTTTAGGTCTTGATTCGTGCCTCCAAAATCACCCAATAACCTCCTTTTCGATTAAGATATTATGGATGTGAAGTACAAATCGTAAGTCAGTAAACTGTCAGCACTTCGTCGCTCAAAATGCTCCTTCTCTGTATCTCTTTGGGTGAGGAAACTCACCATTTTATAGACCCAAGGGATCTCTTGAATTAACATGCAGAAGTGTTACTTAGCATGAATGCTTTTTATGAAGAGAAGACTTCATCTTGATCAAGGGCTTCTTAACTGCCTCTGTGCATGTCTTTGCAACTGGTACTATAACTGCCTCTGCATGCTCAAAAAACTTGACTCGAACTCCCATGCAATGAAGGGATAGTTAAGTGGCAGTTCTGAGTTATCATGCGCCGAGATTTGACTTTTTGCTGGTCAAACCTGGAATTCATCCCACCCAGGAGCGAGCACGAATTGAAAGTCCGTATTCGTCCCTGGGTGAGACGAATATGGGGCAGAGTGCCTGAAAGGTGCCAAAATGGTGTCTGACCTTCCAAAACTATTGTGAGAGTGGTTAAGACCACTGTTTAACCTCTGTGGGCTGCCCTGGGGGCTGTGTGTGTCAATGCGATCAGTGTTTGCAGTCACGTAATCGAATTGGTGCTATTTTGGTGTCTACAGTATCTTTTGAATTAAATACTCACAAAGCTAAAGAACCATTGGATGTGATACACACTGATCTGGGTAGAACCATGCCAACCAGTTTCAATGGACATAGATACTTTCAATTGTTTGTAAATAATTACTCACAAAAGATGTGGGTGTATTTCTTGTAATTAAGGTCAAAAGTGCTCAAGATTTTCTAGCACTTAAATAAGAAAATAGAAAAGGAAAATAGACATTCTATTTGAGTCCACTTATATCAATGAGGGAATATACATCCAAAAACTTTTCAAGGTTTCTCATACAAAATGGGATTAAACAATAGCCCAATATTGCATACACTCCATAATAAAATGGGATTGCTAAGAGAAGAAACCATTCCATTATGGAAATATTTTGTTGCATGCACACAATAGCCAATCTAGAGTAGTAGTATTAGGATAAATTTATCTCCATTGTGATGTATCTTCAAAGTAAAACATCCATAAATGCACTACAAGGAGTTACACCTAAAGAAGCTTGTTCTAGAAGGAAGCTTTCAATTGCACATCTCCAAGTCTTCAAAAGTAAAGTATACATGCATATGCCAAAGGAAAAGAGGATCAAGTTGGATGTAAAGACCTCATTATACGTATTTCTAGGCTATGATGATGTGTTAAAATCTTATGAAATGATAGATCCAATAACCAAGAAATTTCTTATAAGTAGAGATGTGGTGTTTCATGAAGAATTTAAAATCAAAACAAACATCAAGGATTCTAAGGAGTCTGAGGATCCCACATTTCTAGTTGTGAGAATGGAGTCAAATGAGGAAGCTTTATTGGATTTTTAGCCAAACTATCATAGGTACCAATATTTAGGATCACAATATATCATTCAATATATGTCACCAATACTAATAAACAAACATTCATATAAAATAATAATAATATGAAGTAAAATGGCCAATATCATTTATGCAATAACATGAAAAAGCTTACAATAGAATTGCTCAAATTGCATACAAGCTTCCATATTATCAATGCTTGAATGACATCTTCTCATACATTACATGGAGCTTTGTATCCATAGTATAATCTTAGAAAGGTGACTCTTGGAATCTTTGTCTATTGCTCTCCTCACATATCCGAGAGATGCATCCTTTCATATTCCACATAAGACAAGCCTCTCATGTATTTTGGCTTCTCATATTGCCACATGTATACATGAATCTTGACTCTCTATCTATGCTTGTACAATTTACTCTATGACACATTGCACACTCCTACATTTATACACATGCACACTCTATTACATGGTACTTGGACACTTTCTCATTCCTCACACTTGCATACATAATTACATGATACTTGTGCACATCCAACGCATAGACACATACATAAAGGGAAATATAAATCACACTCATAAACTATAGAATCACACCCTAATATAATATTTATATATGTACCATGGGGGTACATTAACATGTACCAAATAATGTAATATTCTCCAATAAGCTCATAAAGAAGTTCTATAAGTGGAGGAAGTTCATGAAGAATTTCTAGAAGTTGATGAATCTATATTAGTTGCTCCATCACAAAAAAGAAAGACTCCAAAAATGGCTCACTAGTGCCATTAGAGATGCTAAATTTGATGCACCACCTTACCTCACTTCCACACGACCACAAACTTGTAGTAGTACATTGCAAGAAGTAAATTTGGACCTAATGACTTCAATGATGGAAGGTTCAAAATCAACATCAGTGATCAGTAGTAGGTGGATCAAGTGCAATACCATGTCATTGGGCACCACCCACACCTAACATTTTGGCCACTTTGTAGGTTATCAAGGTGAAGTACTTGCTTATAGACACATACATAAAGGGAAATATAAATCACACTCATGAACTATAGAATCACATCCTAATATAATATTTACATTTGTATAAATAAAAAAATATATATTTATATTTGTATCATAAGGTACCATGGAGGTACATTAGCATGTACCAAATAATGTAATATTCTCCAACATCCCCTATATTACATTATTTGTTTATTGAAGACTTTAGTCTTAAATATCTAATTCTTGTATTGTATCTATGTATACTATCTTTGATCCATCTTCATGTTTCCTATATTTTGGAGAAATTGAACAAATCATCATTAATATGTTTTGACTACAAGATAATCTAATAGTCCTTCTAAAATCGAAGGTCCAAGTTTTAAATCTTGGGCCTCATCATATTGAACGCTTGTCCCTTTTATGGTGCTTTCAATGGCGTAAAAGGTTTAAAATTACTGTGGCATGGTGGTTATAGGTGCGGACTACACAAAGATCTATGTGGCAGCCATAAAAGTCAAATAGCCTGCCCGGATTCATGGCGGCTACCGATTCCATTATATAAATTCAAAAAAAATATATATATATCTATATCTATATATATATATATATATATATTCCTTCTAAAAATTTAATTATGTCTAAAGCAAATATTTCATCTTTGATGGAACCCATAGCTTTAATTTTGTCTTGTTTCCTTATGACACATTTTCTATTTCCATTTATAAATTTGAATTCCACTATTCTTCCTTTTTCAACTAATTGAGCAACTGAGATAAGATTACTTGATAATCCTGGAACATATAAAACATCATCTAGCACAAAATATGAGAATGGCATGCTAGGTATAATTTTTCCAGATCCTTGAACATAATAAATCTTATTATTTGAAATCCTTAGTGGAAAATTTGGTTTGATTTCCAATTATTCAAACCAATGCAAGTTTTTGGTCATATGATAATTAGCTCCTGAATCAATATACAATATGCCTTTTTCTTTTCTAATGTTTTTATGGAATTCAAATGATTTTATTTCATATCTTTGATAGAAGTTTTGAAAATCCCTTCTATTATTTTAACCCTTGAATATAAAATTTTGTCTTGATGCATTCATATTTCTTTTTCATTTATCCTTTTATTCAAATACTCAAAATTTTCAAGTCCTTTGAAGTAGAAGACCTTGTGTCTCCCAATTTTCAAATAATCAATTTTTGCAAGTCAATAAAGCAAATAAACAATTTGCAAATTCTTCAATCAATTCCTTTTCTCTAAAATTCCTTTCTGGAGTAGACTTCCTTATCTCTCCAATATTTAATCAATTTTAATTTGCAAATATCAAATATTAAAAATTTCAATTTTCAAAATTTGATTGTCAATATGCAAAATATTTAATTTTGAAATAATCTTCAAATTAATTTAATTCAATTTTCAAAAATAAAAAATTTTAAATCAATTTAAATTTCATTTTGGAGGAGAAAAACTTATCTCCAAACTTTATTTTTTTCTATCAAATATCAATTTATTAAATTTCAAATCAAATTTTTGCTTTTCAAAAATCAAATTGAAATCATTTCAAATGTCCTTATTACTCCAAAAATAATTAAAAGCATTAAAAACTTATAAAGCTTATCACCCTTTTAATAATATCAATCATGCACCTAATTA
This sequence comes from Wollemia nobilis, assembly GCA_028583015.1. NCBI lineage: Eukaryota > Viridiplantae > Streptophyta > Pinopsida > Araucariales > Araucariaceae > Wollemia > Wollemia nobilis. The sequence goes on along the minus strand of JAQPPZ010002456.1, from coordinate 5,898,002 downwards.
TTTTATTATAACCTTATTACTCCAAATATTAAAGGTGCTAATATTGAACTTTTCCCTAAAGAATATTTGTCAAAAATAGATTTCAAACCTTACCTCTTATTTGTGCAATTTCCAATGGTTCACCTTTTGGTTGTTAGGCCGAGTTCAAGTATATGAAAGGGTGAAGCTAGGGCACACAACTACATCTCAACAAACATTATTCATATTTCTCTAGGAAGCATTTCACTAGTGCAATCAATAGCAATATGATTCCTCTCCTTTTGAAAGATTGCAATCAATAGCAATCAATTGCATTCATCTTAATTGAAAGATTACAAAGCTTAAATAAGAGAATTACTAACAATAACCTAGAAAGCTTAGGAAGAATAATAGGGAAGAAGGAAAATAGGGAGGAAAGGAAAAATGAAGTTAGGAGTCAAACTCCCTGCTGTCCATGCCGTCCAATCCTACTGACTCACTTGTCGTGCAAGGAGGTAAAAGGGTAAGGTCCAAAGCTTATAGCGGTAAAACAAAAATTTTACCTTTTTTACCCTTTTAACTTTCAACATTCTCCCCCTTAAAGTTGAGAGGCCTGACTATACAGTCTCTCAGCTTTATATATTGAGCTTTAGCCATGCATTTGGTGAAGATATTTGTAATGTTATCCAAAGTGCTCCAATATTTAAGCTCAACTATATGTTGCTCCACCATGTCTCGAATGAAGTGATACTTCATATCAAAATGCTTTGATCTACTATGGTGGGTTGGATTGTATGCCAATTGAATGGCACTTATGTTATCACAATACAATGGAGTTGGACCACTTTGAATTTCACCAATATCTTCAAGGATTTTTCTCAACCATAAGGCTTGAGTACTAGCATGTGTGATGGCTATATACTCAGCCTTAGTAGATGACAATGCTACAAAAATTTGTTTCTTAGAACTCCAAGTTATTAGTCCTGAACCTAGACTAAAACAGTTCCCTGATGTAGATTTCCTATCATCTACATTGCTGCCCAAATCATTATCACTGAAGCCAATTAATTTCACAGAATTACACTTGTGGTAATGGATTCCAAAATACAATGTACCTTTTGCATAACTTAAGATTCTTTTAGTTGCTTGTAGATGCAGCTCAGATGGACTTGCCATAAACCTTGAAACTAGAGAAACAACATATTGAATATCGGGCCTTGTGTTGGTGAGAAACATTAGAATCCCAACCATGCTCCTATAAGTGGTCATGTCAACCTTTGGTGCTTTGTTGTCCTTGCTTAATTGGATTCCATGTCTAGTTGGAGTTGCAACTGATTTGCACTGCTCCATGGAAAATTTCTTGATCATGTCTCAAGCATACTTATGTTGACATAAGAAGATCCTCTTATTTGATTGATGCACTTCCATGCCTAGGAAGTATCGCATTAAACCAATATATTTCATCTCAAACTATTTCATCATGGAGTTTTTGAACTCCATATTCATTTTATTGTTACTACCCATAAATATTAGATCATCCACATACAAACAAACTATGAGAATGTCTACTTCATGCTTTAGGTAGTACAAAGTTGGTTCACTTTTGCTTCTCGTGAATCCATACTTGCTAAAATAGCCATAAATGTGTGAGTACCAAGCTCTTGGTGCTTTCTTGAGGCCATAGAGTGCTTTTTTCAATTTATAAACAAGGCTCTCCTTTCCTTGTTCTTGAAAGCCTTGAGGTTGTTGAACATAAACCTCCCCAGTCAGGTATCCATTCATAAAAGCACTTTTCACATCCATGTGTTGAATGTTCCATATTTTATGGGCAGCTAAGGAAAGAACTGATCTAGTTGTCTCTTGTTGTGCAACAGGGGAAAAGGTTTCCTCATAGTCAATGCCAATTTTTTGAGTAAAATATTTTGCTACTAGTCTCGCCTTGTGCCTCTCAATTCTTCCATCAGCATTGTATTTGTTCTTGTAGACCCATTTACATCCAACACATTTTTTTCCTTTTGGAAGCTTTACTAGCTCCCATGTATCATTATTTTTTATAGAGGTTATTTACTCTTTCATGGCTTCTTGCCATACATTTTGAGTACAAGCCTTCTCGTAGCTAGATGGTTCTAGTTGTGCACTAGTTAATAAAGCATAATTAACTACATCTCCCTTAGGATCTTGGGAGTCATCATCCCCATACATATGCAAATTTTCAAGTTTCTACAAAACTGAATTCATTTCACTAGCTTGGCTTCTAGTGTATCTTTTATGGTAATTTTGATCCAACATTTGAAAATATGGATGATGTTGTAATGTTCTTTTGCCTCTTGATGGAGAGTCAATGTCCATCGGTGAAGAACTTACAGATCTCTATGGAGAAGGACTTGGAGTGGCATCATATGTACTCGAAGTACTCTTGCTTGGGCTTGGAGGGGGTGTGCCTTTGTTTTTCTTGGGAGACACCTGTTGTACCTACTGTACCTGTGAAGAATTTACATCTTGGGATCCATCATTAAAAAAAAGTCTTTGATGACCCTATTCTCCCCCTTCATCAAAAAATACATCCCTTGAGAGAATAATATTATGAGATTTGGTATTAAAGAGTCTATATGCTTTTGTAGACTCACAATAACCTACAAAAATGTAAGCTTGAATTTTGGGATCAAGCTTCTTCCTCTTCTCATCAGGAATGTGTGCATATGATATAGAACCAAAAACTTTGAAATGCTTTACATTTGGTTTATTTTTGTACCACCCATCATAAGGAGTGACACCATCTAAACTAGAATTTGTACTTCTATTTAGAATATATACACTGGTTCTTACAACATCAACCCAGTACATATTAGTTAGATGCTTAGTCTGAAGCATAATTCTTGCCATCTCAACTATGGTGCGGTTCTTTCTCTTGACCACACCATTCTGTTTTGGGGTATAGGCAGTGGTGAATTACATTTTGATACCACTTGATTTACAATATTTCAAGAATGCATTGGAGGAGTACTCACCTCCTCGATCTGTCCTAAGACATTTTACATAATTCCCACTTTGTTTCTCTACATTGTTTATGAAATCTATGAAGCAATCAAAAGCTTCATCTTTATGTTTCAAGAAATAAATCCAGCACATGCGAGAGAAATCATCTATGAATGTGAGAAAATAAGAATTATTTTCGATACTCTTTATCTGCATTGGACCACAAATATCTGAATACACTAACTGAAGTGGATAGCTGGCTCTCCATGCTTGTAATTTTGGAAACTTTGACCTTGAGTGCTTTTCCAAAGCACATCCTTCGTAGATCTCCTTCTATTCGTTGATTTTGGGAAGTCCTATTACCATAGCTTGAGAAGTTAACAGTTTCAAGCTAGCGGAATTAAGGTGACCATATTGCAAGTGCCAAAGCACACTTGGATTAGTTATAGTTACATTTGCAAGTTGAGCTCCCCTTGGCTCACCAAATTTGAGAGGGAATAACCGATTATTGGTCATTAGGACCTATGTGATGACACGATTACAATTGTTTTTATCAAGAATGATACATTTTCCTTCATCAAAAACAAGTTTGTAATTATTCTCCATCATTTGTCCAACACTTAGCAGATTGTGTTGGAGCTTAGAGTGTAGTAGATGTCATTCACTTTCTTTAGTCCTTCTTTTGTTGGAACATCCATGGCTCCAATGCCTTCGAATTGCAAAGTTTTATCATCCCCTAACTTGATTTGGGATTTATAAGTGGAATCTAGAGTAGCAAATATATATTATTTGCCACTCATATGGTTTGAGCAACCAGTATCCAAAATCCATGTGTCATTTAGATTCTGTTCTGATTGTCCATATGATAGAAAAATATTAGAGGTATCATATTCTTCTCCATAATTTCCATATTGGCTACTGCTACTTTGAGAAGTTTTTGACCAGTAGTCGCGAGAAAAGTAACCTAGCTTGCCACAGTTAAAACAAGTTGTTTTGGACTTGTCACTTCCTCGTCCTTGATTTCCACTTTGTCTTGGATTTCCTCCTCAACTTTGGTTTCCACCTCTGTTCTGATTACCTCCTCTGTTGAAATATCCTCCTCTATTCTGATTGCCACCTCTGTAGTTGCCTCTGCCTCTACCTCTTCTCTGGCCTCTGCCTTGATCTCTTCCATGTCCTTTGCCAGTATTTTCATTATATGTGAAGGCTTTATCATCACCTCCATAGCTGATTGAAGGAGATTCTTATAACCTCTCTTCATGAGACATTAATGACCCTATTAATGCATCAAATGTTAAAGTGGAAAGATCTTTTGACTCTTCTATGATTATGGCTATGTGATTCCATATTTGAATAAGTGTTTGTAACACTTTATTTACAATTATTTTAGGCTTAATTTCTTTGCCAAGAGTAACCATTTTATCAACTACTGCCTTGACTCTGACACAGTAGTCACCAATTTTTTTGTCTTCTTTTATTTTGATATTTTCAAAATCTCGTTTCAGTGTTTGAAGCCTTACTTGCTTCACTTGATCACTTCCCTGGAATCCGTCTTTCAAAGCTTTCCATGCATCTTGTGCAGTTATACAAGCGGCTATTATAGGTAATATACTTTTCTCCAATGTTGCTTGGAGATGATAAAGAGCAAACGAGTTACTACTTTGTGCTTCTTTCTTTGTTTTCTTATCTGTGGCACTTAATGTTGTCCAGTCTATGGGTTTGGTGTAACCCTCTTCAATTATGTCCCACAATCATTTTCCTATGAGCAAAATATTCATTTTGATAGACCAATACTTGTAGTCATACCCGTTGAACTCTAGAATTGGTAGATTGTTATGTGAGGTCATAATTACTAAAATACTCTTTTAATTTCTTGATTAAAATAAAGCACTCTACTTTTTCAAATAATGAATAAGGAAGAAGGAAGAAAGAAGAATAAAGAAGAGATTACAAATTTAAGTCAAATCTAACTTGATTCACTCTATCACTGATGGCCTGTTCCTCTTGCTGTGGTGCTGCTATTTCTTGAGTCACGAAATTGTCTACTACTTCTGATTCATCATCACTGATCAATATTATCTCTGGTGATTCTAGTTTTAGGATTTCCACTAAATTACTATAATGAGTATAATCAGATTCTTGAGGTGCAATTTCTATGGATTCAGATTGCTCAAATCTACTCCCAAATGAATTTTCTTCAGAGTCTGCCTCGTACCCTGAATCTGGATGTCTCTGATGTGAGATTACTACATTTTACAACTGACTAAACACAGTATGAAGCCCATAAGTTCTCACTTTTTCATAAAATTTTTCAGCATTCTCTCTTACTAAAAGTGCACAAAGTGCATGATAACATCCTGTGGAGCGAATCATGAATTTTGCCCTTCAATATGTCTCTTTTACAAAATTCTAGTCCTCAAAGTTTTGCCTCTCTCAGAATTTTAGAAATAAATATCTAAAGCCATTTAGGTCTTTTACACAATATTCTATCACCTTTTAAGCCTCTTAGTCACAATTTTGCAATTTTGATTCTGCTTACATAAATTGCCTCTTAGGCAATGTCCTTTTTTTAAAAATATATTATAAAAAAAATATCTATATTTGTATTTAATAAAAAAAAATATAATTGCTTTAAAAAAAAAAAAAATAATTATTATTTAATTTTTTATTAAATATAAAGATATATATATATATATATATATATTTAATATAATATAATAATAAAATTTATATATAAAAAAAAAACAAATTAATAAAAAAAATTTAGACTCCGCAGGAGTCGAACCCGCGACTCCTATCTGCCAAGCGAAGCCTCCTAGCCAACTCGGCTATAGCTGCAGATGGAACCTAAGCAGCATACACTGCTATTTCAAGATAATCAAGCAGATTTCATACAAAAATAAAAAAAAATTAACTTGCAAAAACGTCGAGTTTCGAACCCATGACCTCCTAGAGGGCATGCAGCTTAAGGCTGGTTCCTCGAGCCAGTCAAGCTGCGTGGCCCGACGGGGAGGCAAGGGAGGCTTGCCTTATTTATCTCGTCGTGGCCACACACAAAGAAAAAAAAATGTTCGAGGACTTTAGTCCCACATGCACTATGAAAAATAGTGCGAGGTTTTTAAAATTCTCAACATGCCCCTACTTAGTTGATTGCCTTCGGGCAATCAATGATCACCCTTTTTCCTCCTACTCGAGCCTATCACTGCATGCCACATCATCGTTACCCTTTATCTGCCATGTCACCTGCCACGTAGCCTATCTGCCATGTCACTTGTCTGCTCTGGTCCGCATGTCCGCCTTCATCCACTTACCATGTGTCACCTTTTGGTTAGCTCCTCGATTTGCATGCTCTCTACGAGCCTTTATTGATATTTCCTTGATTCATGTGCCTTCTACGGGTCCTCTTCAACCTCACCTTGGTTCGCATGTTGTGGGCTTCTTGACCTCCTCGATATCCGTGCCTCACCTACGGGCTTCCTAGACCACCTCAGGATTCGTGTCCTCCTGTCGATCTCCTTGAGCTTTGCGTCTTACCAACCTCTCGACCTCAGCTCTATCTTTGATACCAGATATAGCAATCACGAATATTAGAAGCACTTAGATTATTAACCAAAATTACATTCATCTTAATTGAAAGATTACAAAGCTTAAATAGGAGAATTACTAACAATAACCTAGAAAGCTTAGGAAGAATAATAGGGAAGAAGGAAAATAAGGAGGAAAGGAAAAATGAAGTTAGGAGTCAAACTCCCTACCATCCATGTCGTCCAATCCTGCTGACTCACTTGTCGTCCAAGGAGGTAAAAGGGTAAGGTCCAAGGCTTAGAGTGGTAAAACAAAAAATTTACCTTTTTTACCCTTTTAACTTCCAACACTCAATAGATGCAAGACTCTTCAACTCTACAAGATTATTGCATATTCTATTTCTTAGGGCACTTCTTGTTCCTTTTCTAGAACTCTTCTCAAATAGTTTATTCAATGCTTCTCAAATATTTTTTTTGTTTGTGGAAAATACTCCAAATGAGATGCCACTTTTGGGTAAGTCCCAAGGAGGCAGAGGTATCTATTCCACCAAAAACACCTAGTGCTTGCACCTAGACTGCCCCCTTTGGCACACTCAATGAGCATACCTAAAACAAAAAACAATAACAAACAAACACAAAACACAAAAAAACACAAAAAACACAACATCAAAAAACAAAGACAATCAAACAAACAAAAAATAAAAACCACAAAACAAACAAAAACAACATAAAAGCATAAAAACAAAAAAAAAACTCAAAAAAAAACAAACAAACAAATAAATAAATAAATAAAAATAAAATAAAAAATAACAACAAAACACAAAACACATAAGAAAACCATAAAAAAAACAAAACAACACACAAACACTTAAAAAAAAAAAACAAAAACACAAAACCCAAAAAACAAAAACATGAAAAACAACAAAAACACAATAACACAAAAACATAAAAAACAAAAAAAAATAAAATAAAAAAACACAAAAATAAAACAATACAAAAACACACACACATCCCTCGAAAAACTAAAAAAAAAACAAAACACAACTACAACCTTTCTAGGCCAAAAGAATATTAAGGCAAGATTCAACAGAGGAAACATAGGAAAGATATGTCTAAGTTAGGGAACTAAAATACCCCGACCAAACCAAAGAGAAGCAAAAACAAAGCAAAAAGGAACTAGGTACCTCTAGTACTGGAGCCATCCAAATAAAGGATAAAAAGTAGAGCTTCTCTTATTTGTGAAGCCCACCATTTGGGAGGGTGGTCGTAGCATATAATATCACCTTTGTCCAATGCCCAGTTACCTAAAGCATAAACACTCTTTTTCTGTTCTTTGACCACATGATTGTAATCCACTTTCAAAAATCCCACTTGGATTAATTGAATCTTATCAACAATTATTTTATTCTCCAATCAACCTTATGATTATTAGAAGGAGTCTTTAGAATATTAATCATGAATTGGGAGTCAGATTCAACCAACACATTTTCCCATAAAACCTTAGCAGCCTCTTGAAGGCCTTTAAGGATACCATACCCCTTAGCAAGGTTATTGGAAAGGATGCTCAAATTCTCAGCAAAAGTGAAAAACCACAGAGCCATCTAAAAGTCTACCAATTCCTCCTGCACTAGCTTTTCCAAGGTTACCCTTGAAGGCTCCATCGGTATTGAATTTTCCATAATCCTTAGGAGGAGGCTGCCAATTCCTTGTTCTTTCCATCTTGCAATTACTCACATTCCCTTTAAGTTAGTTGCCCTTAGAAGAGTTAATCTTTAATCTTTGCATCACTTGATCCCATTTTTTGTGGGAGTTTTGGGGGTGATTAAGGAGCTATTGGAATGATTCAACTAAGTTGGCAATGGCATTTTTCTAGATATAGTGAATATCCTTTATTTCTTGATTGAAAATCCGGTTGTTCCTTTCATTCCAGATATTCCAAGGTAGAATGGTAGAACCCGCCCAAACTAACTGCCTAATGAAATGATCAACACCCTCCTATTTAGGTCAATCCCTCCAAAGTTGTTCAAAAGTAGAAAAATTGGACCATTGTAAGCCAAGTAAGATGGCCATTCTCCTCCATATATTAGAGGCTAAGGTACACTCAATAAAAATATGGCTAAGATTTTCCACATTCTTTCCACACATTTTACATCTAAAAGGGCCATGAAAACCACGTTTTATAAGTTGCTCACCAGTTAGCACCCTACAATGCAATAAAATCCAAATAAAGAACCTCACCTTAGGCTAGAGCTTTTGAGCCCACAACTGAGAAAATATATCATAAAATTGGTTGGGATTATTATGGCATAAGGTCAAATAACCTTGAGCAACTGAATACTCACCCTTAGTAGTGTTGTTCCATCCAAAACAATCTTTATCATGGGACCAAGAGAGAGATATCATATGTAGGATGCGTTGGATGTCTTATTTTTGAATTTTTGAAATTTGAATAGGCCAGTACTCAATAAGGATCCAATATACACCAACCTCTAAATTACCAGTATGGTATCGATAGTTATTAGCCACCTTTATCCAATTAGCTCGATGAAGCTCCTCCATTCAAGACCTCCAATCATGAAACTGAGTTATTAAAGGTTGGTGACCATCCCAAGAATCTGTCCAAAAATTTAGTTGTTGAACATTATGAATGATCCAAAAATAAATTTTTCTTAATCAAATCCTCACCAGTCTTAAAAACCACTAAAATGGGAGAACCTTTGGTAGGCAATTGATAGCGAACAAGGTCTTCAGGACTTTTGTTCTCAGCATATTTAGCACAAATATTATTGACCCAAAGGGCATTGGGGTTATGTAAAATCCTCCAATACAATTTAGTAGGTAAAGCTTTGTTGTTATTAATAGTAGATCAAAATCCTAACCCCACTTCATTCTTAGGAAGACATAAAGTGTCCCTTTTTACAAAGGCCCATTTTCTTTTCTCCTTAGTACCAATCCATAGGAACAGATGATTAATTTGATCCAATTCTCGAAGAACAACCATTGGGATAGTCAACATGGTAGAAACATAAATAGGTATAGCTTGAAGGATAGACTTTACCAAGGTAATTCTACCCCAAAAAAAAGCCACCTATTGATCCACTTTACAATTTTCTTCTTAACTTTGTCCAACAACCAATTCCAATATTTATTTTTTTGTCTTTGAGTATTGATAGGGATGCCTAAATAAGTGATTGGAAGGGAGGTCTTATTATATATTAATTTATCCAAGACCATGGATTCCTATCTGGTAGAGCAGTGAAAGAAAATGACTTTAGACTTGTCTTCATTTATCAATTACCCGGTAGCCTTAGAAAAATAGCTAATGATTTGCTTAATTTTAAAAGCTTCCTTAATTGTAGCTTTACCTAACAGAGTAGAGTCATAAACAAATTGAAGATGATAAATAGGCCTAGCTCCATGAGCAATGGTAACTCCCTCAAGGATTTTCTTGTCTCTATTTTTTTTTATAGTCCTACCCAAGCATTCAACAAGAATGGTGAATAAATAAGGGGAGAGGGGGTCACCTTGCCTAATACCTCTAGAAGCTGAGAACAGTTGAGAAGACCTACCATTGATAAGAACTAATTAGGATACTTAAGAGATACAACCCATAACCCAATCCATCCAATATTGAGAGAAACCAAATTTCCTCAAAACTTTGATAAGGAAGTGCCAATCCACTCTATCATAAGCTTTGGATAAGTCTAAATGAATGAACATAGAAGGATATTTTTGCATTTCCATGGAATGGATGGCTTCCTAAGCAAGAACTATCTCATCCACTATTTTATGCCCTTCCACATAACCTCCTTGTTCAGGGAAAATAATCTTATGCAAAATAGGCTTCAACCTTTCTACCATGATCTTAGTAATGATTTTGAGAACATTACATAAAGCACTAGGTCTAAAAGCTGAGATATGATAAGCCTCTATTAGAGTATATTTATATACCTATGTATTTAGGTATCTATGCTAGCTCAAGTTCACTAGATAATATAGTGTGTTCCTAGGTATTTAATAATTTTGGTATGCTTTGTCATCCTTATCTATTTATTATTTATTGACAATTGTGATCTTGATCCTCTCCATCCGATCGTGTGGCTATCATTGCTCTCCTGGCCTATTTAAGCAAGGTCTCTTGTCATTTTGACATAATGCAAGCAATCATTTTTCTCTCACTCATTTGTGATTGTATTTATGGCTCTGATCTTGGGTGCGAAATGATATTGCTGGTTTGTTCCTCTTTCATGGTACCAGAGCTAAGGAGTTTTTTTGAAGATTTTTCTTTGAAGCTCACGCTTGCATCTTGGCTCTCTAGGCCTTCATTATGTAGATCCAAATTTTTTGGCTCTTTAGGCCTACTCTTCTACAGATCTAAATTTTTTGGCTCTTTAGGCCTTTCTTACTCCAGATCTATCATGGTTTTTTCAACCCAGCTCTCTACAGTCTAATTTCTCGACGTCTCATGACGCTCCCTAACAGCTCGACATATCTACTCGAGCTTGATCGAACCTCTGAGAATCGTGCCATTCTTGCTTACTGTGTAGTTGTGGTCATTGCTTGCACTGCTTGTGTCTTCCCATGGCTCACTCTAGCTCGTGAGGTGTTTTGACAGTCGGCCCATTCAATGGCCTTCGAGGCCCTTTAATTTGATTTTTTATGGCACCCGATGATTAATTGCATAGAATCCACATACAAACTTTGATTCACGCAATTATTTTTGCATTGGTATAATGAATTTGCCTACTTTGTTGTGGATCAGTTACATTTTGCCTTTCTATCTTGTAAAGTGGTGAAACAAAATCTTTTTTGGGGGGATTATGTAAAGTTTTTGGGACCTTTAATTTGATTTTTGAGGGCACCCAATGATTAATTGCATAGAATCCACATACAGACTCCGATTCATGTGATTATTTTTGCATTGAGATCATGAATCCACCTACTTTGTTGTGGATCAATTGCATTTTGTCTTTCTATCTTGTAAAGTGGTAAAATAAAACATTTTTTTGGGGGATTGTGTCGATGCTGATTGAAAGCACCCTTGTGTATTGCTTGGCTCCTTGTTTCTTCTTGTTGCTTTGGTGATACCTTAAAATGGATTTAAGATTCAAGATTGAGCCTCTTACACCTCATAACTATCACACATGTAAGCCACACATATTAACAATATTGGAACAAAAAGGCTTAAACACACTCATTAAGGAGCAAAAATTCACTTTCAATACATTATGAGACTTGGTCTTTCTCTAAAGAACTTGGTGAAGCACCTAGGATGATTAAAGCAAATAATAGTGAGGGTTTGTGGTTCCATTTTTATGAAATAACTACTCCTTATGAGGCATGGAATAAGCTTGAATCATTTTTTGGTAAAGTTGATCAAATTAGGGCAATGCAATTGGATGCACAACTTACCTCTTTATCACCTGATGATTATCCCACCATGGTTGATTTTATTAATAAGTTTAAGGAGCTTTAAACTCAACTAAAAGGCAATGGTAAATCCAAAAAATAAGATGAATGTGTATTCTTAATATTTTCAAAATTGAAAGGTCCCTTTCATGTTTTTGCTTCCACATTTCTCTCTAATATGGATGCTATGGGTGATACTTTTAAAATGCCTAGTTTGGAAGAGTTTTGTGATCGTATTACGAGGGAAGAGACCAAAATTTCCATTCTTGAGACTTCTTCATCTTCTTTGACTAAGGCATTTTGACAACATCACATCCTAAAGGTAAAGGTAAGCCCAAACCTAAGCCTCAAGACACCGTACCTCCTTCACAATTAGGTCCTCATCCCAAGTATTCCAAACCCAATCAGAAAGGTTCTTCTAAGAAGAAGAAATCAAAGTCTAGTGAGACTTGTGATTTTTGTGGCATTGTTGGTCATCCTGTAGCTTGATGTTCCAAGAAGATGTGTGCTTTGGAAGATTCCATGAAAAAACACAAGATTGATGTTCCTAAGGATGTGCTTAAGGATCATGGTAAGGCTTTGAATGTTTGTGGTTGGATAGATTCTGATTTAGATATTTGGATAATGGATTCGAGTGCTACTCATCATATGACTTCTTCCAAGAAGTCTTTTGCATCTATTGGTTCTAGTTCTATTTCAAGGATTGAAGTTGGTGATTCCTATTTCATTTCTGTTAAGGAGAAGGATGATATTATTCTGAATGGTGGTCGCATCAATGATGTACTCTTTGTTCCTGATATAATAAACAACTTGCTTTTTGTATATCATATTTGTAATTCTAGTACTGGATGGACTATTTTGTTTACATCACAAGGATTTAAGATTTGTAGTTTTTTGGAGCCATAGTCTTTGATTGCACGGGGTGTTGTTGATCACTCTTTGAGACTCTATCATTTTGAGAGCTTTGATGATTTAACTTTTGGTACTGGGTTGGTTGCTCATGCAAATTATTTGAGAAGAAAATAACATGAGATATTTGGGTATCTCAACTACTGGTATTTGTAGCAGTTGAACACTCATGAAATGGTCATCGATTTGCTGAAGGTTTCTTGTGTTGATGGTGTTTTTCCTGGTTGTGCTCTTGGCAAGAAACATCAAGATCCATTCCCCAAAGGCAAATATCATCGTGCATATTCACCATTGGAGCTTGTTCATAGTGACTTTATGGTCTTTCCTCATCTATCTTTCATAGGAGCTCAGTATGCACTTACATTCATTGATGATTACTTGAGACATACTTGGGTCTACTTTCTCAAGTACAAGAGTGAGGTATTTTCTCACTTCAAAGTCTTTAAGGCTTTTGTCAAGAATCAATCTTCTAGTTGCATCAAGAAGCATTGTATAAATAATAGGGGGAATAATTCAGCAAAGATTTCTTTGATTTCCTTGTGGTACATGGCATTATTCATCAACACTCAGTCCCTCATACTCCACAGTAGAATGGGGTTACAAAAATAAAGAACAAGACTTTGAAATAGATGACTAACTACATGATGCACTCTCAAGATTTACCTCCTATATTTTGGGCAGAGGTAGTTAATTATGCAAATTACATCTAAAATCACACTACACATCATGCACTGGCACATATAACTCTTGAAGAGGCTTGTACTTGACACAATTTGGATATGTTATCCTTCAGGATCTTTGGTAGTCATGCTTGGACTTTTATTTTGAATAAACAATGTAAGGCTTTGGATAGGAAGAGTAAGCCACTCATCTTTGTTGGCTATAGTGAGGACATGAAGGTTTATCGCTTATTGAATCCTAATACACATGATATTTTATTTCGTACTCATGTTCAGTTTGATGAGCGTATTTTTTATCCTCCTCCTTCTTCTCCTTCCTATCATTCTTTAGTTTCTTTAGATGACTCACATGATACCACTCTTGATATATTGGATGTGGAGGACACTCATTTAGTTGTTGATCCTCCTGTTGTTGTTACTCATACTTCACCTACCTTGTCTAGGTGGGCTCATATTACACTTGAGTATGCAACACCTTTTATTCAGTATCTTCCTCCTTCCTGTCGTTATTCTACCGGTACTAGACTAGCTGGTAAGGTAGTTTCAGGTGATCCACAAACTTTTTTAGAGGGTAATGGGATACAAGAGTGGGATGATGCTATAGTGGCAGAGTATTCTTCTTTGATGAAGAATCAGAATTGGGATCTTGTTCCTCTTTCCAAGGGGAGGAAGTTGGTTCGTTGTAAGTGGGTTTATCGAATCAAGTATGCAGTAGATGGTTCTACTGACAAGTACAAGGTTCGTCTTGTAGCTAAGGGGTTTTCATAGGTTGAAGGTATTAACTACTCTAATACCTTTGCTCTTGTGGCCAAGATGGATTTTTTTCATCTTGTACTTGCTCTTGATGCATCATAGAGATAGCCTATCTTTCATATGGATGTGAAGAGTGCCTTCTTGCATGGTGATTTATAGGAAAATATCTATATGGAGTAGCCTACTGGATTTTTCTAGGATCCTTCACTTTTTTTGCACCTTAGGAAGTCTCTCTATGGCCTCAAGCAAGCACCTTGGGCTTGGTATGAGAAGATGGACTCTTTTCTTCTCTCTACTGGTTTTGTACGGTATCAGTCTAACCCTATTGTTTACATTTGGAGATATGGAGACCACATCACCATCCTTATGTTGTATGTTGATGACTTGCTTCTCATTGGAAGCTCACTTTCTCACATTCAGTCTGTACAATAGTCTCTCTACTCATTTTGAGATGGCAGACCTTGGACTTGCTCACTACTTTCTTGGATTTTAGGTCACTCAAATAGATTTTGGAATCTCACTATATTAGCATAAGTATGCCTTATATATTCTTCAATGGTTTTGGATGGCTGACTGCAAGCCATCCCTATCACCTTTTCATATGGGGGTTACTTTTACTTCTTGCACTTCACCATTATGCGATGCTACTTTATATTGGCAGTTGGTTGGAAGTATTTTGTACCTCACGCATACTCCTCCTGATATCTCCTATGCAATTGGGCTTGTTTCTCGGTTTCACAGTACCCACATGAGACTCATTAGTAGGCATCCAAGAGGATTCTTCACTATGTGAAGGGCACTTCACCCTTTGGTTTATTCTATACCAAAGGTGATCCAAAGTTGGTTGCTTACACTAATTCAGGTTGGGTTAGTTCTTTCAATGACCATCGTCCTACCTTTAGCTATGTGTTTTGTCTTGGAACTTCTCCCATTGCTTGGTCTTGCAAGAAGCATCAGGCTATTGCACTATCATCCACTGAGGCAGAGTATAGGGCAACGATTACTATGAGTCAGGAGGATCTTTGGCTTCGACAGTTGTTGGAGGAGTTTCCTTTCCCATAGGATCAAGCTATAGTTATTTGGTGTGACAACCAAATCACCATACACATTTCTCGCAATCTTGTTGACCATCAGTGTACCAAGCACATTGAGGTTCATATGCATTTCATCCACTAGCACATCTAGGATGACATTCTCGGCTTGGAGTATCTTCCTACTCAGTAGCAGATTGTGGAAATCTTCACTAAACCTTTTGCATTGCCTCATTTTCATGAGTTGTGTGGCTTGCTAGGGGTGAAGGAAGTTGTCCTTGGGGGGTGTTGAGAGGACATCTTCTTCTCCACCTTCTTTTCTCTTCTAGTAGATGGTTTTTTCCCATGTGGTTTTTCATCATCTACAGGAGAGTTTCATGTTTATGTGATAGCCATTGTACATGAGTACCTTAACAAGCCTTGTTTCCGGGAATCATATTTTTGGATCTTACCACTATATATTTTTTTTGTTAGCTATCCCCACTCATTCGTAGTATCACTTAAGGGTGGGTGTTAGAGTATATTTATATACCTATATTTTTAGGTATCTAGGCTAGCTTAAGTTCACTATATAAGATAGTGTGTTCCTAGGTATTTAATAATTTTGGCATGCTTTGTCATACTTATATATTTTTTATTTATCATGATTGTCATCTTGACCCTCTCCAACCGATCGTGTGGCTGTCATTGCTCTCCTTACCTATTTAAGAAAGGCTTCTTGTCATTTTGACATAATGCAAGCAATCATTTTTCTCTCGCTCATTTGTGATTGTCTTCATGGCTATGATCTTGGGTGTGGAATGATATTGTTGGTTCGTTCCTCTTTCAACCTCTTGAGATTTTAGGATAAGATTTATATAAGTTTTATTGATAGCATTCAAAATCTCTTTGGCTTTCCTAGCTTCTTCCACCACCTCTAATAAATTATCATGAAGGATATTGCAGAACTCTTGGTAGAAGTCAATGGGAAAACCATCAAGACCTAGGGTTTTCACTTTTTGCATTTTAAAAAAACACTTGTTGAAGCTCATTAATAGTAATAGGAGCAGTAAAAATAGAGTTCTCCTTAAAGTGATAAGAGAAAGGATCACTTGAAGAACATTTTGTTGAGAAGTTGAGTCAAGAGGAGTAGCAACAAAAATATTGGAAAAGTAATTCACAACAATAGATTTCATGCCATCACAATGTAGCAAACCTCTACATAATCTAAATTTAGGAAATAAATAAAGTTATGATATCTTCAAGCTAGAATATATTTGTGGAAGAAATTTGTGTTTCAATCCCCTTCTTTGAGCCATTGAATTCTAGATTTTTGCTTCCATAAGAGTTCTCTTTTTCCCATTCCTCTAGCTGAGCTGTGAGTATAATTTCATCTATATTTTTTCTCTTTGTGAGGCCATATAAAAAGATTTTATTATTCAAATTTTCAAGTTGAGCAATAAATTCATGTTTTTTGTTGAACATCCCCAAACTCCTTCCAGGTCCAAGTCTTGATTTTAGATTTAAAATATTGTAGCATTTTCGTAAAATAGTATATCTTAGTCCCATATATTAGTTTACCTTACTTCCACCATTGTTGCACTTAAGGTATGAAGGAACTGTCTCTAAGCCACATTAACTGAAAATGAAAAGGAGAGAAACTCACATTGGTTTTTCAAATTTCCACCATGACTGGCTAGTGATATGAACCAACATTGTTAAGAGTCTTTACTTTATGAATGTGACCATGGATTAAGAAATGATTAGAGAGTAGGAACCTATCCAATCTCTCCATGATACAAGCTAATCCTTACCTTCTGTTAGACCAAGTCATGAGGCCATTATCTAGTTGGATGTCCACAAGATGAAGGTTTACAATATATTCATTCATGAGGTTAGTGCTCCCATCCAAATTTCTATTTCCCCCATTTTCTCATCTAGATAGATGATGATATTGAAATATCCTCCTATAAATATCCAAGCTTCAAGAAAATGAGAGATAATATAAGTTATATCCTTCCACTATCTTCTCTTTTCCTCCAAAGAATTTGAAGCATAAATAGTTATGAAAAGCATAATTTGGTTGGAATATCTACTTTGAATAACAATATCCAAAATACCCCAGATGCAAACCATATGGTGAATAACTACCTCTTTTGGGTCCCAAAGGTAAGCAATGCCACAAAAAGTCCCTTGGGAACTAAGGGAAACAACTTTTCTAGTTGGCCAAATTTTACTAGCAATTGAATCCATTTCCTCTATTGACATCTTCATTTATTGAAGGAAAACAAGATGAGGATGGTTTATCTGAATCATTCTTCTAATTTCATTTTTTTTGAAAGACTCCCTTTGAGTCCTCTAATATTCCAAGTGATGATATTCATTAATACCCGGGCTAAAATAGTTGGTAATGGAATTAATCTTACCTTCCTCTACAAGTTTTTCACCTTCTTTTACCATATATTGTTGATTGGTCTTGCGACCTACCTTTTGATAAGAATCCATCTTCAATTTTTTTTCCTATATCTTGACTTACTTCAATTGAATCCGGGATGTATTCTAACCTTGAATAATGCATGTATAAATTCAAACTATTGCTGGAAGGTTCAACAGAGTCTATCTTAGGACTTGTATTATTTTAAGTCTCACCATTTAAAAGATTATTTTTCTTGTGTATATGTTCTACCTTTTTTTGTTGAAAACTTTTGATTTGTTGGCTTGTATCCGAGTTATTCCTTTCATCTCTAAATTGTGTTTCTAAGATTTTTTTTTTCCATTATTTCCTCTTCCTCACCTAGGGCATAATTTGTGGAAAGAATTTCAAACATATTAGCTGATAACTTTGATTGATCATTCATAACTGGTTTTTTTAGTGTTCTTCTTAGGCATTTGGAAACCTGTTTAATTTGTATCTTCTTTCTTTTGATCTGAAATTTTATTTGGACAAACACTGGCCAAAAAACCATATTCATGGCAAATTCTATAATGAAAAGGAATGTTCTCATAGTCCACTACCTGCTCCCAAGTGTCCTCCCCAAATTGTAAAGTGATTTTTTTAGGTAGGGTTTTGTCAAAATCCATTAAAACACAAATTCGAGCATAAATAATATGTTCAATTTTTTTCGTACAATCAACAATCATCATAAAAGTTCCCAAAGAGTTTCCAATTGCCTAAAAATATCCGAATTCTAGAATTCAATTGGGAGGCCAAAGATTCTAACCCACATGGGATCTGTAGAAGGCATCTCTTCTTCAGATTTAAATTAGTATGTCAGGGCTTCATAAAAATCCCTGTCCTTCCAAAGAACCAGGACCCCCTTGAAATTTTTTCTCTCTATCTTCATTATTGGTAAATAAAAAAGAAAATAACCATTTGGATAAATGGATATTTGTAACTGACCTTTGGTTTTCCAGCTTTTTTCAACCTAGACTTTGAAAGTAGATAGGCTTGAATGAAAACCCAAGAAACAACAAATTAGTCCTCTTTTTTCTAAATCTTCAATGCTAGTATGAATGTCACCCACATCAAGCTTAACAATAAGATTTCCATCAACTGCTCTAAGACATCCTAACTTATTTTTCCTCAGATCAATATTAGTCATTCTTAGAGGTTTACGAGAACCCCTAAGATTAATGTTAACATTAGAATGAGGTTGTCCACGATGAAGGAAATCCCTAAAATTCATTTTTTGGACCGAGTCTTGGGAATACTTACCCTTAAAAGGGGTTTCCATTATGGATTTATTTTGGGGGTGCACCTTAGCACCAGATTTGCTTGAGATCTGAACCATTTTTTGATTAGTTGCTTGAAACTTGTTTTGTGATCTCTTTAATCCTTGCCCTAGACATCGAGGAAAGGTATGCTTTTCACTTATGTTTTGTGCAAAAAATTGGAAGCCATTGTCAATCAAGTTTATCGCATGATTTATTGAAAGATAAATTTCTTACCCATCTTGGTGAAGAGAAATAAAGAGCGCCGATAAACTAAAACATAAAAGCAATAATAACAGAATCAAAAGAAGATCACAGATTCACACATTACACAATATTTATCCTGGAAACCCTCAATTGGGAAAAAACCAACATAGTATTATCTTATTATTGCATTAACTTGATCATCTCCAATATAATAATATTCTCCTTCTATCTCCCCAAACCCTAATGTAAGTGTGATATATATATAACAAAGGAACATGCACAGATTTTTATAATATCATGGGTGAAAAAGCATGGGTTCAAATATAGTAACCCTAAAAGCTTATATAGGTCTAAAAATAACTTAAACCCTAAAAATTTTCAACCTCGGCAAGTATAGGTACAGAGTGTCCAATACCTTTTAGTGTTAGCCCCACTAGAATAACATGGAAAATATTCAACATATTTTCAACATTCTCCCACTTGTTGAATACTTTCCATAGGGTCCAAAAACTACCATTATCAACTGTCAATGGCAACCATGCCCATAGATCTTCTACACCAAGAAAATTTATGAGCAAGTACAACATTTGTTAATGAATCAACAATATTCTTCTCTGTATAAACTTTCTCCAATATCACCTGATTATCTTCAACCATCTCTCTCACAAAATGGTACTTGATATCAATATGTTTTGAACGATCATGAAAAAAAAGATTATTGGCCAAAAATATTACACTTTGACTATCATTGTTAATTCTCATAGCCTTTTGTTTAAGACCAACTGTTGAACAAAACCTCTATAGCCACATTGCTTCTTTACAGGCATGAGTTGCTGCAATGTACTCTGCTTTTGTAGTGGATAAAGCAACAACTAATTGCTTTTTACTCATCCAACTTACTGCCCATCCAAACAACCTGAACACATAAGCACTAGTGGATATTATCTTGTCAATATCTCAAGTCCAGTTAGCATCCATAAACCCTTGTAGATTTACAATATCATTATCTCTATAATTTACTCCATAACAAATAGCATAATCTATAGTTCCACGTAAGTATCTGAAGATCATCTTCACAACAGTTCAATGTTCCTTTCTTGGATTTGACATATATTTTCTAACTACTCCCATTGCATGTGCAATATCAGGTCTAGTACAAACCATTGCATACATCAGATTGCCCACAAAACTAGCATAAGAAACATGATGCATTTCTTCAATTTCCTCATTTGTTTTAGGACACTGTTCAACATATAACTTTTGACCAACCGGATATGGAGTACATATTGGTTTACAATCATGCATCCTAAAGTATCAAATCAACATATTTCCTTTTATTTAGCCACAAATTTCTATTTGCATGATCCCTTATTATTTTCATACCCAAAATATTTTTTTAGCACCCAAATCCTTCATGTCAAACTCAAAAGATATCTTAGATTTTAGTAACTTTATCATCTCCTTACTCTTACCAATTAACATGTCATCCACATACAATACAATGATAACAAAATTTTCACCTTCCTTTTTGAAATATATGAATGGATCTGCTTTGCTTTTCAAAGCCCAAGTGTCAAGACAAACCTGTCAAATTTTTGGTTCCACATCCTTGGAGACTGCTTCAACCCATAAAGAGACTTCTTCATCTTGCATACCAGGTCATCCTTACCTTTTACATTAAAGCATTTGAGTTGTGAAATATATGTATCTTCATCAAGTTCACCATGTAGAAAAGTTGTCTTTACATCCATCTGTTCTATTTCAAAATCAAAAGCAACATAAATAGCCAAAAAAAATCTGATTGAAGTTAGTTTAACCATAGGAGAAAAAATCTCATCAAAGTTAATTCCCTCAACTTGAGAAAATTCTTTTGCTACCAAGTGAGCCTTGTACTTCTCCAACTTTTCTTCTACATTGTACTTCTTCTTGAATAACCACTTACAACCAACATGTTTTCTACTAGGAGGTAATTTCACCAAGTCCCATGTCTTATTTTTATCCAAAGACTCCATTTCTTCTTCCATAGCCCTTTTCCAAGACTTATTATCACTTGACTGAATTGCCTCCTTTACAGTATTGGGATCTTCATTAGTAACTGATAAATTAAATGTAGAATAAAAATTTAAAGGATTATACCTGTTTGGAAGTCTTTTATCTCGATATGATCTCCTCAAAATTATATTTCTAGGTTCTACATCTTCAGCTTCCTACTCATCTTCTTCCTCTGAATATTCCTCTTCAGACTGTCTCTATAATTCAGGTTCTACCATAGGTTCTTCCTCATGTTCCAATTTTACCTACACTATATTTGGTTCTTTGCTTGGTTGCATTTCCTTTTTTAGAACCCATTTTATTTCTCTAAAGATCACATTATAACTGTAAAAAACCTTCTGTGTTTCTAGGTTCTATAACTTATATCCTTTAACACTAGTACTATAACCCATAAATATACATTTTTTAGATTTATAGTCTCGCTTAGTCCTTTTCTCTTTTGGTGCATACATATAAGCATCACAACCAAAAACCCTTAGATGTCTGAGAGAGGGTTTCTTACCAGTCCATACTTGCTGTGGAGTCACGTCCATCAAAGCTGAGGTAGGAGATATATTGATGAGATAACAAGCTGTTAACACAACTTCTGCCTAGAATCTCATTTTTAACCTTGCACCACTTAGCATGCTTCTAGTTTTATCTATCAATGTTTTGTTCATCCGTTCTGCAACCCCATTTTGTTGTGGAGTATACAGAGTTGTTTTTTGCCTTTATATTCCACGGTCCTTGCAAAACTGCTCAAATTCATTATATAAATACTCACCACCATTATCACTTCTCAAAACCTTTATATTTTTCTCTATTTGATTTTTTACAAGAGCCTTAAACTCTTTAAATTTATTAAAAACCTCAAATTTATTCTATAGAAAATATACCCAAGTCTTTCTTGAGAAGTCATCTATAAATGTAACAAAATAGATAGATTTACCTAATGATGGTACTTTTTTAGCTCCAAGCACATCATTGTGAACTAGATGCAGAATTCCTTCAGACCTTGTAGCACTACTTGGAAACTTGACTCTATTTTGTTTTCCAAAAACATAGTGCTCACAAAAATCAAAATTTAATAGGCAATCAGAAAGTCCTTCAGCCATACCTTTCATTTTCAATGTTCAAAGTCCTTTCTCACTAATATATCCCATGTGTTGATGCCACAAAATTGTCTTAGCTGTGGGAATACTTAGAACAATTTCAATCGTATTATTTTCCTGTACAACTGAAGAGTTATTGTAATTAATACTTATAGTGCTAGAATCAAGTCTAAACAAAGTTCTTGTGCAAAATACTCTTGCCAAAACCAAGGATCCATGGAACATCTTGCAGTTATCCTTGTTGAATACCACATTCACACCTGCATCATTCATATTACTCACAAATATCATATTCCTTGTCGAACCTAGAATATGTAACACACCAGGAAGGGTTTTAATTCTTCCATTTTTTAGCATCAACTTGACTCTTCCTTGACCTATTATTTTATATGTTGAATTGTATCCCAAGAAGACTTTACCTCCATCTATATTTTCATATTCACATATGAGGAGCCATATGAAAAGAAGCACCTGAATGAATCAACCATGAGTAATCACATTCACTTGAGCATGTTGTAGCTAAGAATAAGTCCCTTGAATATTCATTTGTGGTCTTTGTTTTTGTAGAAGTTCCTTCATGAGATGATTGATTATTATCAACCTTTTTATATCTACAATCTCTTTTATAATGGCCTGCTTTACCGTAATTACAACATTTCCTCTTTTCTGGGGCAACAAATTTACCCCTAGATTTTGATTTCTTTTCTCTTGATTTATTTTTGTTTATTTCTTAAGAATGACCTCTCATAATCAAGGCTTCCTTTTGATGATAATCCTCAGAATATTTTCATCTCACATCTTTAGACAACAAAGTTCCTGCTATATCCGTTACTTTCAATGTAGATGTAGTATTGGTGATAGCCATAACAAGGTTATCCCATGAATCAGGTAATGAACAAAGTAAAGTAATAAATTTTTCCTCTTCCTCCATTTTTACTTCTACAGAGGTTAATTGACTTACCACAGTGTTAAAAGAATTCAGATTTTCAACCACAGAGTCACCATCATTCATCTGAAGTGAATGCAACTACTTTCAAAGAAAGAGTTTATTTACTAGTGACTTTGTTTGATATAATGTTTTTAGCTTCTCCCATAAAAACTATGTCATGGTCTCTGTAGATACATTCAACAATATTAAATCAGATAAGCACAATTTGATAGAGCTTATTGCCTTCTTATCAATTTTAAACCAATCCTCATCTATCATCGATGTTGGTTTTATTCTCGAGACCACAATCCATTGTTCTAAAGAACACAAACTTATACTGAGAGGGGGGGTGAACAGTATAAGACCTCTTTTTACTTTTTCCTTTATACTTCAAAACATTATAGCAATATACCCAAAGCAATATCAAAGAAATGCATAATATCATCCATAAAGTGACACCAATTTTAACGTGTTTCACCCAGAATGGCTGGGCTACGTCCACAAAACTTTTCTCTAAAAGTTATCTCAAAGTTCTTTGGGAATCCTTCCCAATTACAATGTTTATGAGCCTCGGCCCAAAGGATATACCTTCCCCCAATCATAATTTATGAGCCTCTGCTCAAAGGAGATACCTTCCCCCAATCAAAATTTATGAGCCTCTGCTCAAAGGAGATACCTTCCCCTCTGCTCTAGAAATGATCCCTCAG
The DNA here is from genome assembly GCA_028583015.1 of Wollemia nobilis. Classification (NCBI taxonomy): domain Eukaryota; kingdom Viridiplantae; phylum Streptophyta; class Pinopsida; order Araucariales; family Araucariaceae; genus Wollemia; species Wollemia nobilis. The sequence continues at coordinate 5,874,087 of JAQPPZ010002456.1, read as the reverse complement.
AAGATCAATCGCCTCTACCTCTTGCCAGACACGTGGAACTCCTTTCCACCGAAGACCTCTTGTCCTCAATGCTTAGCCTAAGAGACCTTCGCCTTCTATGATCACGTCCATAGCAGCTCAGCAACCTGTACCAAACACAGTCAATCAATCTAGTACAAGTCTTCCTTTGTCTGTCAGATCTATCCAACTATTGAACAAATCAATCCTCTGCATACAAGCCTTCTCAAAGACTTGCCAACTATCCTCAGGTTCTTCTCATAAAACCAATGCACCTCTGTCCTCAAGTTCTCTGCTAGAACTATCAAACTCAGCTCACAAGTCCTTTGCTAGGACTTATCCAAATCTGCTCACAAGTCCCCACCGAAACCTTTCCAAAACTACTCACAAGTCCCCACCGGAACCTATCCAAAAACTGCTCACAAGTCCCCATTGGAACTTGTCCAAAAACTCAACAAGCTCACCAAGAAAAACTTTCTTAGTAGGAAATCACAAAGTGAATTGTTAGAGACCCAATGTGATTTTTCAAACTCATAGAAGCATAAAGAGAATTGTTAAAGACTCAATATGTTCTATACTCAAATCCCAATCTCAAAACTCAACTCAAATCAACTCAGCTCAATCTCAATCTGAAAACTCAACTCAATATCTGAAATAGATAGAATAGAATGCTTTCTTTCAAGAACATGAAACCCCAACAATTGCCAACTATGCAAAGAATCACATAACAATGATACTCATGTTCTTTTCACCATCAATTAGGGTTTCAACAACAATGCTAATCAAACAAGGTTTAGTCAACCAACACCATTCAACTCAACATCAACCTTGAAGCATTCAACCAATCATCACAAGAAAAGTAAACAAGTAGAAATCCTTTTCCCTCCAAAGATATTTGAACAAAACAGCCACCAACATAATATCACCAAATGCAAAGAATAACTTGCTCAAATCAACTCAATGGAGTAAGCCCAATATCATGAATCAAGTAAAGCAATAACTTGATCAAACAACCTCTATGGAAGCAACTCAATCATCAAACTCAAAACAGCCAACCAAGGGTTCCACCAACTCAATGCAAGTAGCTAGACTCACAAATATAAAACCTAGTGCACAAAGCTTCCACTATCTCAAACCAGAAATTATGCATTCACAAAAAACTCTCCTTAAGGATAACAATGCATAAGTAGTCTTCAAAAAACCAAAAAATAGGATTTACACCCAACCAAAGGAAACCTAGTTGAAAACCTTTTCACTCCAACCTTAATTCAGAAAAACATACACCAATCATACTCATAAGGAAAATGTGCCCATACCTTTTTGGAGTAGAAGAAAATTGATCCTTAAAGCTGTCACCACACACAACTCTCAAAATTCCAACCAAGTTAGGGTTAGAACCAAGATAAATGAGCATATATAAAAACTTTCCTTAATACACCTTTTAGCTCCTCTTCTTTAAAAACAACCACCAAAGAAGCCAAAAACACAACCAAAACTTACACCTTATATCTCCATTTTTAAATTTAGCATAGCAAAAGACTAATCTCAAAAATACAACCAAAGAAATATCCCCTTATTTCTCCTATGTCTTTTAAACAATGCTAAACAATGCCAAAAATCATATCAAGAAAATAATCACAACTTATAATGGCTGCCCTTGAAGAATCCAAAATTCGCGACACAAAACACGTTTTAATAAAAACATGACTAATCCATGCACAGCTCCCTCTGTGAGGATCGAAACGCAGACCTCCACCTACGCAAGGCCCAAATGCAGCCTTCGCTGCCACTAGCCCACAAGGGGCTTACGAAGTCCAAGACGGACTTCCTTCCACATAAACGGTCAAGCTTTCCGAAAGCTTTTCAAACCACGAGCTCTCCTCTTTCACAACGTAAATAGAACATTTGATCGCAGCAAAACCAATTAATTGCCTTCGATTTTCCAAGTTGGTTTAACCTTAGGAACCTTCTCATATTTATAGTCCATACGTGGACTTTAGAACACGTCGGCTGCAAAGAAACGTAATTTCGAATTTAATCGAAATTTGCTTTCTAAAGGGTTTAAAAACACTTAAAGTATTTTTAATAAATTAAAAATAATTTCTCCCTTAATTAATTAAATAATTAATTAATTAAAACCTTGAAGGGTTTTAAATAATAATTAAATAAATAATAAAGAGAACCTCCATTGGTTTTAATAAAAACCATTGCCAATGGAATCTCTCCGGATTCTCTTGGAATCTTCCACCTTTGAAGCCAACACATCCTCTTAACATTAATGCCATTTCCTTTTGACATCAATGACAACTCATAGACAAGAAGCTAGGATCTCAAACCCAAAATTACCAACATGTTCTCTATCAACCAACAAATCCTCCATATTGAGTTTCCACAACTCAAAATTCTATCTATTAAATTTTTTAATCTCTATTCGTGTGCTTTCCATATTTCTCCTTTGCTTGGATCCTTTCGCATACAACTCTCACTCAAGAATTAATTTATCACAAGGTTGAAACCCTTACTCCTTAAACAAATCTAAAACCTAGCTCTGATACCAAATGAAAAGAAATTGTATCGCTCCAAATTTTTCGCACCCCTACCTTCAGGCTATTGGATCCGCACTCGGAAGGAGGATGGGAAAAGGATGGTGCGGTACCTCGGACGAGAGGACTTTGCGAAGGTCCCGCCTCTCAAGGGAGGTGCATTTTGGTGATTTTTCGACGGATGGTGGGTTCACCAGGAAACATTTAAGGGTAGTTTCCATGCCTAGGTTTTGGAATGTGTTTTGATGTGTTCATTTTTAGTCTTAAGCATTCAAGTCCTAGGTTTGGCCAAAATGCGTCTAAGCTATGCTATATGAAGATGCAGATTAAATGAATACAAAAAACAAAATTAAACATAAAACACGAGAAAATATGCTAGATGAGAAAAGCCATACCTAATTTTGGATGTTTGATGGAGATTCTAATTTTTGAAGCAATCCGGATCGTCCGGAATTTGACGAGGATCGTCTCCGATCCGACAGGATCGTCCCCGATCTACCGATCCGACAAGATCATCTCTGATCTAACAAGATCATCTCTAATCTGACGATATCGTCTCTAATTTTACAAGATCGTCTCTAATTTGACGAAATCGTCTGACGATTTTGTCGAGACCTGCAACTACAGAAATGGATACCAAGAACAAAAAATACAATTGCCAAAGCAAGGGAAAATGATAGAAATGAAAGTATGAATGTTAGAATGACAACTTTAGATAACATATTAAGTAAAATGCATTCTTTTAATGATCAACTTTGACTTTATTATGCATCTAGGCTACATGAGGTGAACTCCAAGATGCAAAGCAGTAATAAGCTTAACTAATGCAAAGCAAAAATAGTAGATAATGAACATAGAATGCAAACTCGGGGCACAGATTGCCCCCAACATTGGCTGCAATCGAAATCGTCTGCAAAATGAAGAATCGTCTTGAACTGTGGCATGATCGTCCAAGATTGTACGAGATCATCCGACGACGATCCGAGCTTACTCCGGCTGAAAAACAATGAAGTTCCCGCAAACAAACTTGAAAAAATGCGAATGCAAACAGTGATTTAAGATGATCTAGTGCGTGTAGAATTTGAGTTACAGGGAATTTCAGCCAGGGGTTGGGAAGGGAAGGTCCTAATGATTAAATAGGCTTAGGGGAGTAGTTAGGAGGTTGGAGATCATCCCAATTTGGGAGATCTCCAATGGGGGAGGGTCCCAACGACGCAGACACGCTTCTGCCCAGATTGGAGACCCGTTGGAACAGATTCCAACTATGCAAATTCAGTTTTGCGACAAGATCGTCTGGACGTTCTAGTCTAGATGAAATCATCAAATCTGGGGCGATATCGTCTGATCGGCGATGATATCGTCAAACGGTCAAAACAACCTCTAAAAATGGCGCGAAAAAGGGGGAAACGGGTTTCTCGACGGTTAACGGGCGGTTTGGGAGGTTAAATTTGATTTTAAATTTATTTACTAAGGTGAATGTAAATTTTATAATTTTACTGTGCCAATTTTAGGGTGCTACATTTTGCCCCCTCTTTAGCGAATTTTCCAAAGAAAATGCATTAAAGATGAGTTCTTCTTGATCTACGAGAAAGCAAAAATTTATTCCCATTTTTAGGCGACGATTCTTGGTCGAATCGTACGACAGCTTACTATGGTGCCCCCTCCGTGTTTTTACCCAAATCGAACGTTTGAGGTAAAAACGCGGAAAAGCAAAAAAATTATTTGAATTATTTTTGAATGAAATTATGTTTGATATATGATATGTTTTTGATCATATGACTTGTGTTATGTGTATGTTTATGATGCTTTTATGTTTGATTTGATTGATTTGATTAATTGGATTGATGATTCATGTAATTATGTCGTTGGAAATATTATAATTGGATGTCATGCTATAAAATTTTAAATGAAATAATCTGATGTAACAAAGTGGTTGTATGTGATGCAATAATTTGATAAAAATAAAAGGGGACTTCTAACAATAATTTCAAAGGACATTGTCGCTATTATAGACCATTTCATGGAGTCGCCGCTCACTCGGTCATCAAGCTAATCCCAGTATAGAAATATTGTTAAAAGTAAAAGAGTGCTTAAGAGACTGTCTTAAGACTTTGTTGTAATAGTGCAAATGATGATGATGATGATGATTTGTTTTCAGATTTCCATGAAAATATTATGCATGAAATATTGTTAAAAATGATTTTTGCTAGGCATAAATTCCTAAGTGTGATAAAATTTGTGAATAATTCCTTAGGAATTATACCATCATTGCAAAGTTGAAGGTTGACATAATGACATAAAAATAGTGAAAAAATGGGTTTGCTTTTGAAAAGCATAATTTGTGTAAAATGAAGTCATATGTTTTGTATGATTTTTGATAAATTGGGGAATAAAAATTGTTACAATGGTTTGCGCTAGGCATAGAATATGTAGGTATAGACTTATACCATCATCGCGAAAATCAAAGAAAAGATAGTTTTTATTGCATGGTTGATTTTTTGATGAACGAGAAAATATGATAATGAGGACTTGCGCTAGGCATAAAATTCCAATTTTGGTTTTGAAACTATACCATCGTTGCGAAAGTCAACCAGATATATATGATTTGATTTGTGTAATTTGGAAGAAATTTTTGATTTTTCTATTATATAGTTGTCTTTGTGGAAAATAATTGTACTTGATTTATTCCAAACAAGTTGCAAAAATAATATTTCAAAGTATTTTGAAGATAAAAAGTTAGATTTATAAGGAATCCCATGTGCATATGTGAATTCATTGCCAATCTTGATTTATCATAATGATAGACAAAATCTCTCAAATACAAATGTGTGTGCAATTGTATTGTTCATTTACCGATTTTGAGCAAGATACTATGATACAAGTGATTTGAATAAACCAAATAAGTGTTCATTAACCATGATGTAGATGCATATAACCATACTAGGCTAATATGTAGATGGGATTATCAAGAGCTAGCTAATCCATAAGCGAGACATAGGTCCGTACAAAAGAAGGTCGCTAATGTGACGGACATATCGCCACGCTAGGAGTTACCCAAGGCCAAGCGGGTTGGGCACAAACCACCTGTTATGGGGCTTACCTCACAGTTTTCGAATAATTGAGAATTCCAGGGATTCAAGCTCATTAACCCTTCTTTTCTTTTCAAAGGGTAGGGAAAGGGATTTTATTGCTTTCTTGCTTTCTTTTGAACTTTGCTTATTTTTCTTTTTGTATTTCTTTTGCTTGATAATACTTGGAACATTGCTGAAATAACATTTTTCTTTTCTCTTCTTTCTTGAATTTTTCTTCTCTTTTTCTTTGCTAGGGATACTTGCTCGGATTAGCTGTAGAGAAAGGGATTTTTATTATGGGTAGGGGTGAGCTTGTCCTTTTGCCAATTCTCAAAGATTCTAGACCATGTGCATGATAGGACAGCAGGGGAAACTTTTCACTCAAGACATCAGTTCTACTATGTAGCAAAACATGGAAATTACAAATATAATCATTTTATTGTGGAAAGATGTGCTTGGTTTAAGTAAATAACAAGATCAATTCTCTATGCTCAAACTTTATTTAATTGAATTTTGTGGACTTTGATATAAGAGAGATTAGTAATCATGCCAGATAAAATCAAGATATTTATTGTTGTGAGTGTGCAAGTGAGGGATTCAAAATAAATGCTAATTTATCCAAAATAAGTTGAAACATATAACTGCAATAATTGTAAGAAAAATATATATAAATGATTTTTGAGAAGTTTTGAGAATGTTGACTCTCTCTTTATTCTATATATTGTTTTGGTTTCGAAAGAGTCAAGCATATAGCTGTTTTTGGATTTTTATGTTGATTTTTGTTTTAAAGCAAAAGGAACTTTACAAGTGCTTTAAATAAATGCAATAAATATTTTTGAAGATTTTTTGAAGATTTTATGAATGTTTTTGAGGTTTTTGAATAAATTGAAAGAAATACAAGATAATGATTTTGAACAAATATATACATGGATGAAATAACCAAATTTATGCATAATAACGTTTAAGATGCAAAATATTCATGGGTTCTTTAAGTTCTTTACCATCTAAGGTAGATAATTTATATGCTCCTGATTCAAATTTTGCTAGTAATGATGTATGGTCCAAGCCGAGTTGGGCTCAAATTTACCTTTCAGTTCTTTGGTTGCATTTGTATTTTTTTGATTTTGAGGATTTTGATTTTTTTTTTGTATTTTTGATTTTAATTTATGAATTGAAATTGGGGGTATATACAAGATGATCTATATACACTATACAAGGTTATTTGAGTATAGCATGTCTAAGGTTGCTTCAAAATCAAAGGAGGTTTTGAAGGATAATTTGGTTGAGGTGAAGGTAAGAACAAAAGGTGATGAATAAAAGGTAGTGATAACAAAAGCTTTGTTATAATGTAGAATAATGTAGAAAAAGATTTGACTTTTATATGTGTAAAATTGATCATGTTACAAAATAAAATGTAAGAAGGATAAGAAAGTTCTTCATTCTTATCACTATATTCCAAATCTTGATAAGATGGAGAAAGTATATGTGAAAGATATGCATGGATGTTATTTGGTAAACAAGGATGATCATATATGGATGAAAAAAAGTGATGGATAGAAGATAATTGTGATAATAGAGAATGTATAGAACTTGATGTTTCAACCATTAAATATTCTTCAAATGGTGTTGGGTCACCATGTATGGTAACAATTTTATTTGCAAGTTCAAACTTCAAACATTGGTGAAGAGTGGAAGGGACAACCCTCATCGTATGAATCCAAGGACTCTGGAGAAATAGGTTGTAAGGTGAAGGACAATATCCTACAAAGAATAAAGTATCCAAGATCTTGGATCCAATATTAAAGGGAAGAATTATAGTACCTTGAGCTTCTTGAATTTCATTGTTAAAATATTTTATAATAACATTTGATTCATTAATATCTTCTTCCTTTATTTTGAGTTTTTGGAATAATTGATAAGTGCATAAATTAAGAGAGGAGTCATTATCTACCATGATAGTTTTAACAAGTGTTTCTTTACTAGATCCTGTAATGTAAAGATAGTAGTCTTCTTGTGGAGTAGAGGAAGGAATCTCCTCATCATAGAATGAAATATGGTTAACCTCAAGAGGGTTTACACCATTAATTATGTTCTTAGAGAAAATATGATGAGGAACAAATTGTTGGCTAGGTATTTTGAACAAAATTTCCTTGTGATAAATTTGTAATACTTCTAAAAGGGATATCTTTGCTTGAGGATTAATCACTTGTTGTTGGTTATCAAAGTGGATTTCAGATTGAGATTTTGATTCTAAATATGAGCTTTCTATGCTTACATTCCATTTTGGATCATTCTATAGAGCCAAAGATAGTTTTGAAGGTTGGTCAAATGAGGAATCCATATCTTGAATATCAAATTGAGTTGATTGAACTTGAGGTTGCTCATTTGTAGTTTTTGTTACAATATTAATAATATCATCATGATGGGACACATTAACATGCAATATTTGATTGGTTTCTTGTTGTTGATAATTGAATAGGGGTTCTTGGGAGATCCCCATGTCTTGATTGATTATTGGTATTTGTTGTGTAGGAGTTTGATAGTTTATTGGAGATTTATAATCGGTTGTAGATTGTAATTCCTTTATATTAAAAAGATCCTTATCAATCAAATCTTGAATTGCACATCTTAAATCTTTACAATTTTGTGTCATATGTCCATCTACTCTATGATATTCACAATGTAGCTCGGGTTTAAACCAATCTGTTGTGGTATCAAGTTGTCTTATGGAAGGAAGTTCAATCCTATTTGTATCAAGTAAATGCTTGAGAATTATATCCATTGGTTGATTAAGCCTAGTAAATTTACGTGATGAAGGTTTTTGAGAGGTTTTTGATAAATGCCTTAGGAATTTCGTCATAAAAGGACCTAATGGTTTCTCACCTCTACTTTCTTTATTATGGGTAGAATGATGATAGGAAGATTGCGATGTAGGAGGTGAGTGCATGGTAGAATTGGAAGAATAAGTATTTTCTTGTTGAAATGGATGTGTTGTATTGAAAGAAGAGTATTGAAAAGGTGGAGGAGGATTATATGTGGGTTGATAGACATAATATGGATATATGGGAGAATAGATAATATCATTATGAAGAGGATTGGCAAAGGGATTGTTTTGTTGGGTTATGGATGAAAAATGAGAAAAGTGTGATGGAGGTGGTGTTGAATAGGGATGAGGTTGGTCATAATCAACAAATGTATTTGGCTGAATTCTTCCAACATTACTAATGGGCTCATATTGATTTGAGTAAAAACTCATGGTTTCTTTAGTACTTCTAAAAGTAATATTTAGCATCTACTATTTAGAATTGAATCTAAAACATACAAACTTGAAATGATGATTTTGTTATTTTTTTTTTTTTTGTATACATATATATATTTTTTTGTTTTTTTGTTTTCAAAAGGTTATGATGCATTCACGTCGGGTTCACCAAAATGTATCGCTCCAAATTTTTTGCACCCCTACCTTCAGGCTATTGGATCCGCGCCCGGAAGGAGGATGGGAAAAGGATGGTGCGATACCTCGGACGAGAGGACTTTGCGAAGGTCCCGCCTCTCAAGGGAGGTGCATTTTGGTGATTTTTCGACGGATGGTGGGTTCACCAGGAAACATTTAATGGCAGTTTCCACGCCTAGGTTTTGGAATGTGTTTTGATGTGTTCATTTTTAGTCTTAAGCATTCAAGTCCTAGGTTTGGCCAAAATGCGTCTAAGCTATGCTATATGAAGATGCAGATTAAATGAATACATAAAACAAAATTAAACATAAAACACAGAAAATATGCTAGATGAGAAAAGCCATACCTGATTTCGGATGTTTGATGGAGATTCTAATTTTTGAAGCAGTCCAGATCGTCTGGAATTTGACAGGATCGTCTCTGATCTGACAGGATCGTCCCTGATCTACTGATCTGACAAGATCGTCTCTAATCTGACAAGATCGTCTCTAATCTAACGATATCGTCTCTAATTTTACAAGATCGTCTCTAATTTGACGAAATCGTCTGACGATTTTGTCAGAAACCTGCAACTACAGAAATGGATACCAAGAACAAAAAATACAATTGCAAAAGCAAGGGAAAATGATAGAAATGAAAGTATGAATGTTAGAATGACAACTTTAGATAACATATTAAGTAAAATGCATTGTTTTAATGATTAACTTTGACTTTATTATGCATCTAGGCTACATGAGGTGAACTCCAAGATGCAAAGCAATAATAAGCTTAACTAATGCAAAGCAAAAATAGTAGATAATGGACAGAGAATGCAAACTCAGGGCACGGATTGCCCCCAACGTTGGCTGTAGTCGAAATCGTCTGCAAAATACAGAATCGTCTTGAATTGTGGCATGATCGTCCAAGATCGTACAAGATCGTCTGTGACGATCTGAGCTTGCTCCGACTGAAAAACAATGAAGTTCCTGCAAACAAACTTGAAAAAGTGCAAATGCAAACAATGATTTAAGATGGTCTAATGCATATAGAACTCGAGTTACGAGGGAATTTCAGCCAGGGGTTGGGAAGGGAAGGTCCTAAGTTTAAATAGGCTTAGGAGGGAAGTTGGGAGGTTGGAGATCATCCCAATTTGGGAGATCTCCAACGGGGGAGGGTCCCTAACGGCGCAGACACGCTTCTGCCCGGATTGGAGACCCGTTGGAACGGATTCCAACTATGAAAATTTAGTTTTGCGACAAAATCGTCTGGACGTTCTAGTCCAGACGAAATCGTCAAATCTGGGGCGATATCGTCTGATCGGCGACGATATCGTCAAACGGTCAAAACAACCTCTAAAAATGGCACAGAAAAAGGGGAAACGGGTTTCTCGACGGTTAACGGGCGGTTTGGGAGGTTAAATTTGATTTTAAATTTATTTACTAAGGTGAATGTAATATTTTCTAATTTTCTCGCGCCAATTTTAGGGTGCTACATTTTGCCCCCTCTTTAGCGAATTTTCCGAAGAAAATGCGTTAAAGATGAGTTCTTCTCGATCTACGAGAAAGCAAAAAATTATTCCCATTTTTAGGCGACGATTCTTGGTCGAATCGTACGACGACTTACTATGGTGCCCCCTCCGTGTTTTTACCCAAATCGAACGTTTGAGGTAAAAACGCGAAAAAAAAAAATTAATTTGAATTATTTTTGAATGAAATTATGTTTGATATATGATATGTTTTTGATCATATGACTTGTGTTATGTGTATGTTTATGATGCTTTTATGTTTGATTGATTGATTTGATGACTGTATTGATGATTCATGTAATTATGTCGTTGGAAATATTATAATTTGATGTCATGCTATAAAATTTTAAATGAAATAATCTGATGTAACAAATTGGTTGTTTGTGATGCAATAATTTGATAAAAAATAAAAGGGGACTTTTAACAATAATTTCAAAGGACATTGTCGCTATTATAGACCATTTCATGGAGTCGCCGCTCACTCGGTCGTCAAGCTAATCCCGAGTATAGAAATATTGTTAAAAGTAAAAGAGTGCTTAAGAGACTGTCTTAAGACTTTGTTGTGATGATGCAAATGATGATGATGATGATGATTTGTTTTCAGATTTCCATGAAAATATTATGCATGAAATATTGTAAAATGATTTTTGCTAGGCATAAATTCCTAAGTGTGATAAAATTTGTTGAATAATTCCTTAGGAATTATACCATCATTGCAAAATTAAAGGTTGACATAATGACATGAAATAATGAAAATGTGTTTGCTTTTGAAAAGCATAATTTGTGTAACATAATGAAGTCATATGGTTTTTATGATTTTTGATTTAAATATGGGGAATAAAAATTGTTACAATGGTTTGCGCTAGGCATAGAATATGTAGGTATAGACTTATACCATCATCGCGAAAATCAAAGAAAGGATAGTTTTATTGCATGATTGATTTTTGATGAACGAGAAAATATGATAATGAGGACTTGCGCTAGGCATAAAATTCCAATTTTGGTTTTGAAACTATACCATCGTTGCGAAAGTCAAAGATATATTTTGATTTGTGTAATTTGAAAGAAATTTTTGATTTTTCTATTCTATAGTTGTCTTTGTGAAAAATAATTGTACTTGATTTATTCCAAACAAGTTGCAAAAATAATATTTCAAAGTATTTTGAAGACAAAAGTTAGATTTATAAGGAATCCCATGTGCATATGTGAATTCATTGCCAATCTTGATTTATCATAATGATAGACAAAATCTCTCAAATACAAATGTGTGTGCAATTGTATTGTTCATTTACCAGTTTTGAGCAAGATACTATGATACAAGTGATTTGAATAAACCAAATAAGTGTTCATTAACCATGATGTAGATGCATATAACCATACTAGGCTACTATGTAGATCGGATTATCAAGAGCTAGCTAATCCATAAGCAGACATAGGTCTATACAAAAGAAGGTCGCTAATGTGACAGACATATCGCCACGCTAGGAGTTACCCAAGGCCAAGCGGGTTGGGCACAAACCACTTGTTATGGGGCTTACCTCACAGTTTTTGAATAATTGAGAATTCCAAGGATTCAAGCTCATCAACCCTTCTTTTCTTTTCAAAGGGTAGGGAAAGGGATTTTATTGCTTTTCTTGCTTTCTTTTGAATTTTGCTTATTTTTCTTTTTGTATTTCTTTTGCTTGATAATGCTTGGAACATTGCGGAAATAACATTTTTCTTTTCTCTTTTTCTTGAACTTTTCTTTTCTTTTTCTTTTTCTTTGCTAGGGATACTTGCTCGGATTAGTTGTAGAGCAAGGGATTTTTATTCCGGGTAGGGGTGAGCTTGTCCTTTTGCCAATTCTCAAAGATTCTAGACCATGTGCATGATAGGATAGCAGGGGAAACTTTTCACTCAAGAAATCAGTTCTACTATGTAGCAAAACATGGAAATTACAAATATAATCATTTTATTGTGAAAAGATGTGCTTGGTTTAAGTAAATAACAAGATCAATTCTCTATGCTCAAAACTTTATTTAATTGAATTTTGTGGACTTTGATATAAGAGAGATTAGTAATCATGCCGAATAAAATCAAGATATTTATTGTTGTGAGTGTGCAAGTGAGGGATTCCAAATAAATGCTAATTTATCCAAAATAAGTTGAAACATATAACTGCAATAATTGTAAGAAAATAATAATGATTTTGAGAAAGTTTTGAGAATGTTGACTCTCTCTTTCTTCTATATATTGTTTTGGTTTCGAAAGAGTCAAGCATATAGCTGTTTTTGGATTTTTATGTTGATTTTTGTTTTGAGCAAAAGGAACTTTACAAGTGCTTTAAATAAATGCAATAAATATTTTTGAAGATTTTTGAAGATTTTATGAATGTTTTTGAGGTTTTTGAATAAATTGAAAGAAATACAAGATAATGATTTTGAACAAATATATACATGGATGAAATGACCAAATTTATGCATAATAACGTTTGAGATGTAAAATATTCATGGGTTCTTTAAGTTCTTTACCATCTAAGGTAGATAATTTATATGCTCGATTCAAATTTTGGTAATGATGTATGGTCCAGCAGTTGGGCTCAAATTTACCTTTAAGTTCTTTGGTTGCATTTGTATTTTTTTTTTTGATTTTGAGGATTTTGATTTTTTTTTGTATTTTGATTTTAATTTATGAATTGAAATTGGTGGTATATACAAGATGATCTATATACACTATACAAGGTTATTTGAGTATAGCATGTCTAAGGTTGCTTCAAAATCAAAGGAGGTTTTGAAGGATAATTTGGTTGAGGTGAAGGTAAGAACAAAAGGTGATGAATAAAAGGTAGTGATAACAAAAGCTTTGTTATAATGTAGAATAATGTAGAAAAATATTTGACTTTTATATGTGTAAAATTGATCATGTTACAAAATAAAATGTAAGAAGGATAAGAAAGTTCTTCATTCTTATCACTATATTCCAAGTCTTGATAAGATGGAGAAAGTATATGTGAAAGATATGCATGGATGTTATTTGGTAAACAAGGATGATCATATATGGATGAAAAAAAGTGATGGATAGAAGATAATTGTGATAATAGAGAATGTATAGAACTTGATGTTTCAACCGTTAAATATTCTTCAAATGGTGTTGGGTCACCATGTATGGTAACAATTTTATTTGCAAGTTCAAACTTCAAACATTGGTGAAGAGTGGAAGGGACAACCCTCATCGTATGAATCCAAGGACTTCGGAGAAGTAGGTTGTAAGGTGAAGGACAATATCCTACATAAAATAAAGTATCCAGGATCTTGGATCCAATATTAAGGGGAAGAATTATAGTACCTTGAGCTTCTTGAATTTCATTGTTAAAAGATTTTATAATAACATTTGATTCATTAATATCTTCTTCCTTTATTTTGAGTTTTTGGAATAATTGATAAGTGCATAAATTAAGAGAGGAGTCATTATCTACCATGATAGTTTTAACAAGTGTTTCTTTACTAGATCCTGTAATGTAAAGATAGTAGTCTTCTTGTGGAGTAGAGGAAGGAATATCCTCATCATAGAATGAAATATGGTTAACCTCAAGAGGGTTTACACCATTAATTATGTTCTTAGAGAAAATATGATGAGGAACAAATTGTTGGCTAGGTATTTTGAACAAAATTTCCTTGTGATAAATTTGTAATACTTCTAAAAGGGATATCTTTGCTTGAGGATTAATCACTTGTTGTTGGTTATCAAAGTGGATTTCAGATTGAGATTTTGATTCTAAATATGAGCTTTCTATGCTTACATTCCATTTTGGATCATTCTATAGAGCCAAAGATAGTTTTGAAGGTTGGTCAAATGAGGAATCCATATCTTGAATATCGGATTGAGTTGATTGAACTTGAGGTTGCTCATTTGTAGTTTTTGTTACAATATTAATAATATCATCATGATGGGACACATTAACATGCAATATTTGATTGGTTTCCTGTTGTTGATAATTGAATAGGGGTTCTTGGGAGATCCCCATGTCTTGATTGATTATTGGTATTTGTTGTGTAGGAGTTTGATAGTTTACTTGGAGATTTATAATCAGTTGTAGATTGTAATTCCTTTATATTAAAAAGATCCTTATCAATCAAATCTTGAATTGCACATCTTAAATCTTTACAATTTTGTGTCATATGTCCATCTACTCTATGATATTCACAATGTAGCTCAGGTTTAAACCAATCTGATGTGGTATCAAGTTGTCTTATGGAAGGAAGTTCAATCATATTTGTGTCAAGTAAATACTTGAGAATTATATCCATTGGTTGATTAAGCCTAGTAAATTTACGTGATGAAGGTTTTTGAGAGGTTTTTGATAAATGCCTTAGGAATTTCGTCATAAAAGGACCTAATGGTTTCTCACCTCTACTTTCTTCATTATGGGTAGAATGATGATAGGAAGATTGCGATGTAGGAGGTGAGTGCATGGTAGAATTGGAAGAATAAGTATTTTCTTGTTGAAATGGATGTGTTGTATTGAAAGAAGAGTATTGAAAAGGTGGTGGAGGATTATATGTGGGTTGATAGACATAATATGGATATATGGGAGAATAGATAATATCATTATGAAGAGGATTGGCAAAGGGATTGTCTTGTTGGGTTATGGATGAAAAATGAGAAAAGTGTGATGGAGGTGGTGTTGAATAGGGATGAGGTTGGTCATAATCAACAAATGTATTTGGCTGAATTCTTCCAACATTACTAATGGGCTCATATTGATTTGAGTAAAAACTCATGGTTTCTTTAGTACTTCTAAAAGTAATATTTAGCATCTACTATTTAGAATTGAATCTAAAACATACAAACTTGAAATGATGATTTTGTTATATATTTTTTTTTTTGCACACATATATATTTTTTTGTTTTTGTTTTCAAAAGGTTATGATGCATTCACGTCGGGTTCACCAAAATGTATCGCTCCAAATTTTTCGCATCCCTACCTTCAGGCTATTGGATCCGCGCCCGGAAGGAGGATGGGAAAAGGATGGTGCGGTACCTCGGACGAGAGGACTTTGCGAAGGTCCCGCCTCTCAAGGGAGGTGCATTTTGGTGATTTTTCGACGGATGGTGGGTTCACCAGGAAACATTTAATGGCAGTTTCCACGCCTAGGTTTTGGAATGTGTTTTGATGTGTTCGTTTTTATTCTTAAGCATTCAAGTCCTAGGTTTGGCCAAATGAATCTAGATTATGCTATATGAAGATGCAAATTAAATGAATACAGAAAACAAAATTAAACATAAAACACAGAGAATATGCTAGATGAGAAAAGCCATACCTGATTTCGGATGTCTGATGGAGATTCTAATTTTTGAAGCAGTCCAGATCGTCTGGAATTTGACAGGATCGTCTCTGATCTGACAGGATCGTCCCTGATCTACTGATCTGACAAGATCGTCTCTAATCTGACAAGATCGTCTCTAATCTGACGATATCGTCTCTAATTTTACAAGATCGTCTCTAATTTGACGAAATCGTCTGACGATTTTGTCAGAAACCTGCAACTACAGAAATGGATACCAAGAACAAAAAATACAATTGCAAAAGCAAGGGAAAATGATAGAAATGAAAGTATGAATGTTAGAATGACAACTTTAGATAACATATTAAGTAAAATGCATTCTTTTAATGATCAACTTTGACTTTATTATGCATCTAGGCTACATGAGGTGAACTCCAAGATGCAAAATAGTAATAAGCCTAACTAATGCAAAGCAAAAATAGTAGATAATGGACAGAGAATGCAAACTCAGGGCACTGATTGCCCCCAATGTTGGCTGTAGTCGAAATCGTCTGCAAAATATAGAATCGTCTTGAATTGTGGCATGATCGCTCCGAGATCGTACGAGATCGTCGAGACGATCCGAGCTTGCTCCGGCTGAAAAACAATGAAGTTCCTGCAAACAAACTTGAAAATAGTGCAAATGCAAACAGTGATTTAAGATGTTCTAGTGCATGTAGAATTTGAGTTACAGAAAATTTCAGCCGGGGGTTGGGAAGGGAAGGTCCTAAGATTAAATAGGCTTAGGGGAGTTGTTGGGAGGTTGGAGATCATCCCAATTTGGGAGATCTCCAACGGGGAAGGGTCCCAACGGCGCAGACACGCTTCTGCCCGGATTGGAGACCCGTTGGAACAGATTCCAACTATGCAAATTTAGTTTTGCGATAAAATCGTCTGGACGTTCTAGTCCAGACGAAATCGTCAAATCTGGGGCGATATCGTCTGATCGGCGACGATATCGTCAAACGGTCAAAACAACCTCTAAAAATGGCGCGAAAAAGGGGAAACGGGTTTCTCGACGGTTAACGGGCGGTTTGGGAGGTTAAATTTGATTTTAAATTTATTTACTAAGGTGAATGTAATTATTATAATTTTACTGTGCCAATTTTAGGGTGCTACATTTTGCCCCCTCTTTAGCGAATTTTCCGAAGAAAATGCGTTAAAGATGAGTTCTTCTCGATCTACGAGAAAGCAAAAAATTATTCCCATTTTTAGGCGACGATTCTTGGTCGAATCGTACGACGGCTTACTATGGTGCCCCCTCCGTGTTTTTACCCAAATCGAACGTTTGAGGTAAAAACGCGGAAAAGCAAAAATTATTGTTGAATTATTTTTGAATGAAATTATGTTTGATATATGATATGTTTTTGATCATATGACTTGTGTTATGTGTATGTTTATGATGCTTTTATGTTTGATTGATTGATTTGATAATTGGATTGATGATTCATGTAATTATGTCGTTGGAAATATTATAACTTGGATGTCATGCTATAAATATTTTAAATGAAATAATCTGATGTAACAAATTGATTGGTTGTGATGCAATGATTTGATAAAAAATAAAAGGGGACTTCTAACAATAATTTCAAAGGACATTGTCGCTATTATAGACCATTTCATGGAGTCGCCGCTCACTCGGTCGTCAAGCTAATCCCAGTATAGAAATATTGTTAAAAGTAAAAGAGTGCTTAAGAGACTGTCTTAAGACTTTGTTTGTGATGATGCAAATGATGATGATGATGATGATTTGTTTTCAGATTTCCATGAAAATATTATGCATGAAATATTTTAAAATGATTTTTGCTAGGCATAAATTCCTAAGTGTGATAAAATTTGTTGAATAATTCCTTAGGAATTATACCATCATTGCAAAATTGAAGGTTGACATAATGACATAAAATAGTGAAAAAATGGGTTTGCTTTTGAAAAGCATAATTTGTGTAACATAATGATAGTCATATGGTTTTTATGAATTTTGATTAAAATGGGGAATAAAAATTGTTACAATGGTTTGCGCTAGGCATAGAATATGTAGGTATAGACTTATACCATCATCGCGAAAATCAAAGAAATAGTTTTATTGCATGGTTGATTTTTTGATGAACAGAAAATATGATAATGAGGACTTGCGCTAAGCATAAAATTCCAATTTTGGTTTTGAAACTATACCATCGTTGCGAAAGTCGATAAGATATATATGTTTGATTTGTATAATTTGGAAGGAATTTTTGATTTTTCTATTATATAGTTGTCTTTGTGGAAAATAATTGTACTTGATTTATTCCAAACAAGTTGCAAAAATAATATTTCAAAGTATTTTGAAGACAAAAGTTAGATTTATAAGGAATCCCATGTGCATATGTGAATTCATTGCCAATCTTGATTTATCATAATGATAGACAAAATCTCTCAAATACAAATGTGTGTGCAATTGCATTGTTCATTTACCAATTTTGAGCAAGATACTATGATACAAGTGATTTGAAGAAACCAAATAAATGTTCATTAACCATGATGTAGATGCATATAACCATACTAGGCTACTATGTAGATCGGATTATCAAGAGCTAGCTAATCCATAAGCAGACATAGGTCCGTACAAAAGAAGGTCGCTAATGTGACAGACATATCGCCACGCTAGGAGTTACCCAAGGCCAAGCAGGTTGGGCACAAACCACCTGTTATGGGGCTTACCTCACAGTTTTCGAATAATTGAGAATTCCAAGGATTCAAGCTCATTCACCCTTCTTTTCTTTTCAAAGGGTAGGGAAAGGGATTTTATTGCTTTTCTTGCTTTCTTTTGAACTTTGCTTATTTTTCTTTTTGTATTTCTTTTGCTTGATAATGCTTGGAACATTGCTTGAAATAACATTTTTCTTTTCTCTTTTTCTTGAATTTTTCTTTTCTTCTTCTTTGCTAGGGATACTTGCTCGGATTAGTCTGTAGATCAAGGGATTTTTATTCCGGGTAGGGGTGAGCTTGTCCTTTTGCCAATTCTCAAAGATTCTAGACCATGTGCATGATAGGATAGCAGGGGAAACTTTTCACTCAAGAAATCAGTTCTACTATGTAGCAAAACATGGAAATTACAAATATAATCATTTTATTGTGAAAAGATGTGCTTGGTTTAAGTAAATAACAAGATCAATTCTCTATGCTCAAACTTTATTTAATTGAATTTTGTGGACTTTGATATAAGAGAGATTAGTAATCATGCCAAATAAAATCAAGATATTTATTGTTGTGAGTGTGCAAGTGAGGGATGCCAAATAAATGCTAATTTTATCCAAAATAAGTTGAAACATATAACTGCAATAATTGTAAGAAAATAAATGATTTTTGAGAAAGTTTTGAGAATGTTGACTCTCTCTTTCTTCTATATATTGTTTTGGTTTCGAAAGAGTCAAGCATATAGCTGTTTTTGGATTTTTATGATGATTTTTGTTTTGGAGCAAAAGGAACTTTACAAGTGCTTTAAATAAATGCAATAAATATTTTTGAAGATTTTTGGATGATTTTATGAATGTTTTTGAGGTTTTTGAATAAATTGAAAGAAATACAAGATAATGATTTTGAACAAATATATACATGGATGAAATGACCAAATTTATGCATAATAACGTTTGAGATGTAAAATATTCATGGGTTCTTTAAGTTCTTTACCATCTAAGGTAGATAATTTATATGCTCCTCGATTCAAATTTTGCGTAATGATGTATGGTCCAAGCCGTTGGGCTCAAATTTACCTTTAAGTTCTTTGGTTGCATTTGTATTTTTTTGATTTTGAGGATTTTGATTTTTTTTGTATTTTGATTTTAATTTATGAATTGAAATTGGTGGTATATACAAGATGATCTATATACACTATACAAGGTTATTTGAGTATAGCATGTCTAAGGTTGCTTCAAAATCAAAGGAGGTTTTGAAGGATAATTTGGTTGAGGTGAAGGTAAGAACAGAAGGTGATGAATAAAAGGTAGTGATAACAAAAGCTTTGTTATAATGTAGAATAATGTAGCAAAAGATTTGACTTTTATATGTGGAAAATTGATCATGTTACAAAATAAAATGTCAGAAGGATAAGAAAGTTCTTCATTCTTATCACTATATTCCAAGTCTTGATAAGATGGAGAAAGTATATGTGAAAGATATGCATGGATGTTATTTGGTAAACAAGGATGATCATATATGGATGAAGAAAAGTGATGGATAGAAGATAATTGTGATAATAGAGAATGTATAGAACTTGATGTTTCAACCGTTAAATATTCTTCAAATGGTGTTGGGTCATTATGTATGGTAACAATTTTATTTGCAAGTTCAAACTTCAAACATTGGTGAAGAGTGGAAGGGACAACCCTCATCGTATGAATCCAAGGACTCTGGAGAAGTAGGTTGTAAGGTGAAGGACAATATCCTACATAGAATAAAGTATCCAGGATCTTGGATCCAATATTAAGGGGAAGAATTATAGTACCTTGAGCTTCTTGAATTTCATTGTTAAAAGATTTTATAATAACATTTGATTCATTAATATCTTCTTCCTTTAATTTGAGTTTTTGGAATAATTGATAAGTGCATAAATTAAGAGAGGAGCCATTATCTACCATGATAGTTTTAACAAGTGTTTCTTTACTAGATCCTGTAATGTAAAGATAGGAGTCTTCTTGTGGAGTAGAGGAAGGAATATCCTCATCATAGAATGAAATATGGTTAACCTCAAGAGGGTTTACACCATTAATTATGTTCTTAGAGAAAATATGATGAGGAACAAATTGTTGGCTAGGTATTTTGAACAAAATTTCCTTGTGATAAATTTGTAATACTTCTAAAAGGGATATCTTTGCTTGAGGATTAATCACTTGTTGTTGGCTATCAAAGTGGATTTCAGATTGAGATTTTGATTCTAAAGATGAGCTTTCTATGCTTACATTCCATTTTGGATCATTCTCTAGAGCCAAAGATAGTTTTGAAGGTTGGTCAAATGAGGAATCCATATCTTGAATATCGGATTGAGTTGATTGAACTTGAGGTTGCTCATTTGTAGTTTTTGTTACAATATTAATAATATCATCATGATGGGACACATTAACATGCAATATTTGATTGGTTTCTTGTTGTTGATAATTGAATAGGGGTTCTTGGGAGATCCCCATGTCTTGATTGATTATTGGTATTTGTTGTGTAGGAGTTTGATAGTTTACTAGGAGATTTATAATCGAGTTGTAGATTGTAATTCCTTTATATTAAAAAGATCCTTATCAATCAAATCTTGAATTGCACATCTTAAATCTTTACAATTTTGTGTCATATGTCCATCTACTCTATGATATTCACAATGTAGCTCGGGTTTAAACCAATCTGATGTGGTATCAAGTTGTCTTATGGAAGGGAGTTCAATCTTATTTGTGTCAAGTAAATGCTTGAGAATTATATCCATTGGTTGATTAAGCCTAGTAAATTTACGTGATGAAGGTTTTTGAGAGGTTTTTGATAAATGCCTTAGGAATTTCGTCATAAAAGGACCTAATGGTTTCTCACCTCTACTTTCTTTATTATGGGTAGAATGATGATAGGAAGATTGCGATGTAGGAGGTGAGTGCATGGTAGAATTGGAAGAATAAGTATTTTCTTGTTGAAATGGATGTGTTGTATTGAAAGAAGAGTATTGAAAAGGTGGAGGAGGATTATATGTGGGTTGATAGACATAATATGGATATATGGGAGAATAGATAATATCATTATGAAGAGGATTGGCAAAGGGATTGTCTTGTTGGGTTATGGATGAAAAATGAGAAAAGTGTGATGGAGGTGGTGTTGAATAGGGATGAGGTTGGTCATAATCAACAAATGTATTTGGCTGAATTCTTCCAACATTACTAATGGGCTCATATTGATTTGAGTAAAAACTCATGGTTTCTTTAGTACTTCTAAAAGTAATATTTAGCATCTACTATTTAGAATTGAATCTAAAACATACAAACTTGAAATGATGATTTTGTTATATTTTTTTTTTTGTATACATATATATTTTTTTGTTTTTTTGTTTTCAAAAGGTTATGATGCATTCACGTCGGGTTCACCAAAATGTATCGCTCCAAATTTTTCGCATCCCTACCTTCAGGCTATTGGATCCGTGCCCGGAAGGAGGATGGGAAAAGGATGATGCGGTACCTCGGACGAGAGGACTTTGCGAAGGTCCCGCCTCTCAAGGGAGGTGTATTTTGGTGATTTTTCGACGGATGGTGGGTTCACCAGGAAACATTTAAGGGCAGTTTCCACGCCTAGGTTTGGAATGTGTTTTGATGTGTTCATTTTTAGTCTTAAGCATTCAAGTCCTAGGTTTGGCCAAAATGCGTCTAAGCTATGCTATATGAAGATGCAGATTAAATGAATACAGAAAACAAAATTAAACATAAAACACAGAAAATATGCTAGATGAGAAAAGCCATACCTGATTTCGGATGTTTGATGGAGATTCTAATTTTTGAAGCAGTCCAGATCATCTGGAATTTGACAGGATCGTCTCCGATCTGACAGGATCGTCCCTGATCTACTGATCTGACAAGATCGTCTCTAATCTGACAAGATCGTCTCTAATCTGACGATATCGTCTCTAATTTTACAAGATCGTCTCTAATTTGACGAAATCGTCTGACGATTTCGTCAGAAACCTGCAACTACAGAAATGGATACCAAGAACAAAAAATACAATTGCAAAAGCAAGGGAAAATGATAGAAATGAAAGTATGAATGTTAGAATGACAACTTTAGATAACATATTAAGTAAAATGCATTGTTTTAATGATTAACTTTGACTTTATTATGCATCTAGGCTACATGAGGTGAACTCCAAGATGCAAAGCAGTAATAAGCTTAACTAATGCAAAGCAAAAATAGTAGATAATGGACATAGAATGCAAACTCAGGGCACGGATTGCCCCCAACATTGGCTGCAGTCGAAATCGTCTGCAAAATGAAGAATCGTCTTGAATTGTGGCATGATCGTCCAAGATTGTACGAGATCGTCTGAGACGAACTGAGCTTGCTCCGGCTGAAAAACAATGAAGTTCCTGCAAACAAACTTGAAAAAATGCAAATGCAAACAGTGATTTAAGATGGTCTAGTGCGTGTAGAATTCGAGTTACAGGGAATTTCAGCCAGGGGTTGGGAAGGGAAGGTCCTAATGATTAAATAGGCTTAGGGGAGTAGTTAGGAGGTTGGAGATCATCCCAATTTGGGAGATCTCCAACGGGGGAGGGTCCCAACGGCGCAGACACGCTTCTGCCCAGATTGGAGACCCGTTGGAACAGATTCCAACTATGCAAATTCAGTTTTGCGACAAGATCGTCTGGACGTCCTAGTCCAGACGAAATCGTCAAATGCAGGGCGATATCGTCTGATCGGCGACGATATCGTCAAACGGTCAAAACAACCTCTAAAAATGGCACGAAAAAAGGGGAAACGGATTTCTCGACGGTTAACGGGCGGTTTGGGAGGTTAAATTTGATTTTAAATTTATTTACTAAGGTGAATGTAAATATTATAATTTTACTGCGCCAATTTTAGGGTGCTACATTTTGCCCCCTCTTTAGCGAATTTTTCGAAGAAAATGCGTTAAAGATGAGTTCTTCTCGATCTACGAGAAAGCAAAAAATTATTCCCATTTTTAGGCGACGATTCTTGGTCGAATCGTACGACGACTTACTATGGTGCCCCCTCCGTGTTTTTACCCAAATCGAACGTTTGAGGTAAAAACGCGGAAAAGCAAAATTAATTTGAATTATTTTTGAATGAAATTATGTTTGATATATGATATGTTTTTGATCATATGACTTGTGTTATGTGTATGTTTATGATGCTTTTATGTTTGATTGATTGATTTGATAATTGGATTGATGATTCATGTAATTATGTCGTTGGAAATATTATAATTTGAATGTCATGCTATAAAATTTTAAATGAAATAATCTGATGTAACAAAGTGGTTGTATGTGATGCAATAATTTGATAAAAATAAAAAGGGACTTCTAACAATAATTTCAAAGGACATTGTCGCTATTATAGACCATTTCATGGAGTCGCCGCTCACTCGGTCGTCAAGCTAATCCCATTATAGAAATATTGTTAAAAGTAAAAGAGTGCTTAAGAGACTGTCTTAAGACTTTGGTGCGATAGTGCAAATGATGATGATGATGATGATTTGTTTTCAGATTTCCATGAAAATATTATGCATGAAATATTTTAAAATGATTTTTGCTAGGCATAAATTCCTAAGTGTGATAAAATTTGTGAATAATTCCTTAGGAATTATACCATCATTGCAAAGTTGAAGGTTGACATAATGACATGAAAATAGTGAAAAAATGGGTTTGCTTTTGAAAAGCATAATTTGTGTAACATAATGAAGTCATATGGTTTTTATGATTTTTGATAAAATGGGGAATAAAAATTGTTACAATGGTTTGCGCTAGGCATAGAATATGTAGGTATAGACTTATACCATCATCGCGAAAATCAAAGAAAAGATAGTTTTATTGCATGATTGATTTTTTGATGAACAGAAAATATGAAAATGAGGACTTGCGCTAGGCATAAAATTCCAATTTTGGTTTTGAAACTATACCATCGTCGCGAAAGTCAACCAGATATACAGGATTTGATTTGTGTAATTTGGAAGGAATTTTTGATTTTTCTATTATATAGTTGTCTTTGTGAAAAATAATTGTACTTGATTTATTCCAAACAAGTTGCAAAAATAATATTTCAAAGTATTTTGAAGACAAAAGTTAGATTTATAAGGAATCCCATGTGCATATGTGAATTCATTTCCAATCTTGATTTATCATAATGATAGACAAAATCTCTCAAATACAAATGTGTGTGCAATTGCATTGTTCATTTACCAGTTTTGAGCAAGATACTATGATACAAGTGATTTGAAGAAACCAAATAAGTGTTCATTAACCATGATGTAGATGCATATAACCATACTAGGCTACTATGTAGATCGGATTATCAAGAGCTAGCTAATCCATAAGCGAACATAGGTCTGTACAAAAGAAGGTCGCTAATGTGACAGACATATCGCCACGCTAGGAGTTACCCAAGGCCAAGCAGGTTGGGCACAAACCACCTGTTATGGGGCTTACCTCACGGTTTTCGAATAATTGAGAATTCCGGGGATTCAAGCTCATCAACCCTTCTTTTCTTTTCAAAGGGTAGGGAAAGGGATTTTATTGCTTTCTTGCTTTCTTTTGAACTTTGCTTATTTTTCTTTTTGTATTTCTTTTGCTTGATAATGCTTGGAACATTGCTGAAATAACATTTTTCTTTTCTCTTCTTTCTTGAATTTTTCTTTTCTTTTTCTTTTTCTAGGGATACTTGCTCGGATTAGCTGTAGAGCAAGGGATTTTTATTCCGGGTAGGGGTGAGCTTGTCCTTTTGCCAATTCTCAAAGATTCTAGACCATGTGCATGATAGGATAGCAGGGGAAACTTTTCACTCAAGAAATCAGTTCTACTATGTAGCAAAACATGGAAATTACAAATATAATCATTTTATTGTGAAAAGATGTGCTTGGTTTAAGTAAATAACAAGATCAATTCTCTATGCTCAAACTTTATTTAATTGAAATTTGTGAACTTTGATATAAGAGAGATTAGTAATCATGCCAGATAAAATCAAGATATTTATTGTTGTGAGTGTGCAAGTGAGGGATTCAAAATAAATGCTAATTTATCCAAAATAAGTTGAAACATATAACTGCAATAATTGTAAGAAAATATATATAAATGATTTGAGAAGTTTTGAGAATGTTGACTCTCTCTTTCTTCTGTATATTGTTTTGGTTTCGAAAGAGTCAAGCATATAGTTGTTTTTAGATTTTTATTTTGATTTTTGTTTTTGAGCAAAAGGAACTTTACAAGTGCTTTAAATAAATGCAATAGATAGTTTTTGAAGATTTTTGGAGATTTATGAATGTTTTTGAGGTTTTTGAATAAATTGAAAGAAATACAAGATAATGATTTTGAACAAATATATACATGGATGAAATGACCAAATTTATGCATAGTAACGTTTGAGATGTAAAATATTCATGGGTTCTTTAAGTTCTTTACCATCTAAGGTAGATAATTTATATGCTCCTCGATTCAAATTTTGAAGTAATGATGTATGGTCCGAGCCATTGGGCTCAAATTTACCTTTAAGTTCTTTAGTTGCATTTGTATTTTTTTGAAGATTTTGAGGATTTTGATTTTTTTGTATTTTGATTTTAATTTATGAATTGAAATTGGTGGTATATACAAGATGATCTATATACACTATACAAGGTTTATTTGAGTATAGCATGTCTAAGGTTGCTTCAAAATCAAAGGAGGTTTTGAAGGATAATCTGGTTGAGGTGAAGGTAAGAATATAAGGTGATGAATAAAAGGTAGTGATAACAAAAGCTTTGTTATAATGTAGAATAATGTAGAAAAAGATTTGACTTTTATATGTGGAAAATTGATCATGTTACAAAATAAAATGTCAGAAGGATAAGAAAGTTCTTCATTCTTATTATTATATTCCAAGTCTTGATAAGATGGAGAAAGTATATGTGAAAGATATGCATGGGTGTTATTTGGTAAACAAGGATGATCATATATGGATGAAGAAAAGTGATGGATAGAAGATAATTGTGATAATAGAGAATGTATAGAACTTGATGTTTCAACCGTTAAATATTCTTCAAATGGTGTTGGGTCACCATGTATGGTAACAATTTTATTTGCAATTTCAAACTTCAAACATTGGTGAAGAGTGGAAGGGACAACCCTCATCGTATGAATCCAAGGACTTTGGAGAAGTAGGTTGTAAGGTGAAGGACAATATCCTACATAGAATAAAGTATCCAGGATCTTGGATCCAATATTAAGGGGAAGAATTATAGTACCTTGAGGTTCTTGAATTTCATTGTTAAAAGATTTTATAATAACATTTGATTCATTAATATCTTCTTCCTTTAATTTGAGTTTTTGGAATAATTGATAAGTGCATAAATTAAGAGAGGAGTCATTATCTACCATGATAGTTCTAACAAGTGTTTCTTTACTAGATCCGATAATGTAAAGATAGGAGTCTTCTTGTGGAGTAGAGGAAGGAATATCCTCATCATAGAATGAAATATGGTTAACCTCAAGAGGGTTTACACCATTAATTATGTTCTTAGAGAAAATATGATGAGGAACAAATTGTTGGCTAGGTATTTTGAACAAAATTTCCTTGTGAGAAATTTGTAATACTTCTAAAAGGGATATCTTTGCTTGAGGATTAATCACTTGTTGTTGGTTATCAAAGTGGATTTCAGATTGAGATTTTGATTCTAAAGATGAGCTTTCTATGCTTACATTCCATTTTGGATCATTCTCTAGAGCCAAAGATAGTTTTGAAGGTTGGTCAAATGAGGAATCCATATCTTGAATATCGGATTGAGTTGATTGAACTTGAGGTTGCTCATTTGTAGTTTTTGTTACAATATTAATAATATCATCATGATGGGACACATTAACATGCAATATTTGATTGGTTTCTTGTTGTTGATAATTGAATAGGGGTTCTTGGGAGATCCCCATGTCTTGATTGATTATTGGTATTTGTTGTGTAGGAGTTTGATAGTTTACTTGGAGATTTATAATCAGTTGTAGATTGTAATTCCTTTATATTAAAAAGACCCTTATCAATCAAATCTTGAATTGCACATCTTAAATCTTTACAATTTTGTGTCATATGTCCATCTACTCTATGATATTCACAATGTAGCTCAGGTTTAAACCAATCTGATGTGGTATCAGGTTGTCTTATGGAAGGAAGTTCAATCTTATTTGTGTCAAGTAAATACTTGAGAATTATATCCATTGGTTGATTGAGCTTAGTAAATTTACGTGATGAAGGTTTTTGAGAGGTTTTTGATAAATGCCTTAGGAATTTCGTCATAAAAGGACCTAATGGTTTCTCACCTCTACTTTCTTTATTATGGGTAGAATGATGATAGGAAGATTGGGATGTAGGAGGTGAGTGCATGGTAGAATTGGAAGAATAAGTATTTTCTTGTTGAAATGGATGTGTTGTATTGAAAGAAGAGTATTGAAAAGGTGGCGGAGGATTATATGTGGATTGATAGACATAATATGGATATATGGGAGAATAGATAATATCATTATGAAGAGGATTGGCAAAGGGATTGTTTTGTTGGGTTATGGATGAAAAATAAGAAGAGTGTGATGGAGGTGGTGTTGAATAGGGATGAGGTTGGTCATAATCAACAAATGTATTTAGCTGAATTCTTCCAACATTACTAATGGGCTCATATTGATTTGAGTAAAAACTCATGGTTTCTTTAGTACTTCTAAAAGTAATATTTAGCATCTACTATTTAGGATTGAATATAAAACATACAAACTTGAAATGATGATTTTGTTTTTGTTTTTCTTGTATATATATATATTTTTTTGTTTTTTTGTTTTCAAAAGGTTATGATGCATTCACGTCGGGTTCACCAAAATGTATCGCTCCAAATTTTTCGCATCCCTACCTTGAGGCTATTGGATCCGCGCCCGAAAGGAGGATGGGAAAAGGATGATGCGGTACCTCGGACGAGAGGACTTTGCGAAGGTCCCGCCTCTCAAGGGAGGTGTATTTTGGTGATTTTTCGACGGATGGTGGGTTCACCAAGAAACATTTAAGGGCAGTTTCCACGCCTAGGTTTTGGAATGTGTTTTGATGTGTTCGTTTTTAGTCTTAAGCATTCAAGTCCTAGGTTTGGCCAAAATGCGTCTAAGCTATGCTATATGAAGATGCAGATTAAATGAATACAAGAAAACAAAATTAAACATAAAACACAGAAAATATGCTAGATGAGAAAAGCCATACCTGATTTCGGATGTTTGATGGAGATTCTAATTTTTGAAGCAGTCCAGATCGTCTGGAATTTGACAGGATCGTCTCTGATCTGACAGGATCATCCCTGATCTACTGATCTGACAAGATCGTCTCTAATCTGACAAGATCGTCTCTAATCTGACGATATCGTCTCTAATTTTACAAGATCGTCTCTAATTTGACGAAATCGTCTGACGATTTCGTCAGAGACCTGCAACTACAGAAATGGATACCAAGAACAAAAAATACAATTGCAAAAGCAAGGGAAAATGATAGAAATGAAAGTATGAATGTTAGAATGACAACTTTAGATAACATATTAAGTAAAATGCATTGTTTTAATGATTAACTTTGACTTTATTATGCATCTAGGCTACATGAGGTGAACTCCAAGATGCAAAGCAGTAATAAGCTTAACTAATGCAAAGCAAAAATAGTAGATAATGGACATAGAATGCAAACTCAGGGCACGGATTGCCCCCAACATTGGCTGCAGTCGAAATCGTCTGCAAAATGAAGAATCGTCTTGAATTGTGGCATGATCGTCCAAGATTGTACGAGATCGTCTGAGACGAACTGAGCTTGCTCCGGCTGAAAAACAATGAAGTTCCCGCAAACAAACTTGAAAAAATGCAAATGCAAACAGTGATTTAAGATGGTCTAGTGCGTGTAGAATTCGAGTTACAGGGAATTTCAGCCGGGGGATGCTAAGGGAATAGCTTAGGGTTAAATAGGCTTAGGGGAGTAGTTAGGAGGTTGGAGATCATCCCAATTTGGGAGATCTCCAACGGGGGAGGGTCCCAACGGCGCGGACACGCTTCCGCCCGGATTGGAGACCCGTTGGAACAGATTCCAACTATGCAAATTCAGTTTTGCGACAAGATCATCTGGACGTCCTAGTCCAGACGAAATCGTCAAATTTGGGGCGATATCGTCTGATCGGCGACGATATCGTCAAACGGTCAAAACAACCTCTAAAAATGGCACGAAAAAGGGGAAACGGATTTCTCGACGGTTAACGGGCGGTTTGGGAGGTTAAATTTGATTTTAAATTTATTTACTAAGGTGAATGTAAATATTATAATTTTCTTGCGCCAATTTTAGGGTGCTACATTTTGCCCCCTCTTTAGCGAATTTTTCGAAGAAAATGCGTTAAAGATGAGTTCTTCTCGATCTACGAGAAAGCAAAAAATTATTCCCATTTTTAGGCGACGATTCTTGGTCGAATCGTACGACAACTTACTATGGTGCCCCCTCCGTGTTTTTACCCAAATCGAACGTTTGAGGTAAAAACGCGGAAAAGCAAAAATTAATTTGAATTATTTTTGAATGAAATTATGTTTGATATATGATATGTTTTTGATCATATGACTTGTGTTATGTGTATGTTTATGATGCTTTTATGTTTGATTGATTGATTTGATGAATTGGATTGATGATTCATGTAATTATGTCGTTGGAAATATTATAACTTTGATGTCATGCTATAAAATTTTAAATGAAATAATCTGATGTAACAAAGTGGTTGTTTGTGATGCAATAATTTGATAAAAATAAAAAGGGACTTCTAACAATAATTTCAAAGGACATTGTCGCTATTATAGACCATTTCATGGAGTCGCCGCTCACTCGGTCGTCAAGCTAATCCCGTGTATAGAAATATTGTTAAAAGTAAAAGAGTGCTTAAGAGACTGTCTTAAGACTTTGTTGTGATGATGCAAATGATGATGATGATGATGATTTGTTTTCAGATTTCCATGAAAAATATTATGCATGAAATATTTTAAAATGATTTTTGCTAGGCATAAATTCCTAAGTGTGATAAAATTTGTGAATAATTCCTTAGGAATTATACCATCATTGCAAAATTGAAGGTTGACATAATAACAGGAAAATAATGATAACGTGTTTGCTTTTGAAAAGCATAATTTGTGTAACATAATGAAGTCATATGGTTTTTATGATTTTTGATAAATGGAGAATAAAAATTGTTACAATGGTTTGCGCTAGGCATAGAATATGTAGGTATAGACTTATACCATCATCGCGAAAATCAAAGAAAAAGATAGTTTTATTGCATGATTGATTTTTGATGAACAGAAAATATGAAAATGAGGACTTGCGCTAGGCATAAAATTCCAATTTTGGTTTTGAAACTATACCATCGTCGCGAAAGTCGACACGATATATATGATTTGATTTGTGTAATTTGAAAGAAATTTTTGATTTTTCTATTATATAGTTGTCTTTGTGGTAAACAACTGTACTTGATTTATTCCAAACAAGTTGCAAAAATAATATTTCAAAGTATTTTGAAGACAAAAGTTAGATTTATAAGGAATCCCATGTGCATAAGTGAATTCATTGCCGATCTTGATTTATCATAATGATAGACAAAATCTCTCAAATACAAATGTGTGTGCAATTGCATTGTTCATTTACAAGTTTTGAGCAAGATACTATGATACAAGTGATTTGAAGAAACCAAATAAGTGTTCATTAACCATGATGTAGATGCATATAACCATACTAGGCTACTATGTAGATCGGATTATCAAGAGCTAGCTAATCCATAAGCGAACATAGGTCTGTACAAAAGAAGGTCGCTAATGTGACAGACATATCGCCATGCTAGGAGTTACCCAAGGCCAAGCAGGTTGGGCACAAACCACCTGTTATGGGGCTTACCTCACGATTTTTCGAATAATTGAGAATTCCAAGGATTCAAGCTCATCAACCCTTCTTTTCTTTTCAAAGGGTAGGGAAAGGGATTTTATTGCTTTCTTGCTTTCTTTTGAACTTTGCTTATTTTTCTTTTTGTATTTCTTTTGCTTGATAATGCTTGGAACATTGCTGAAATAACATTTTTCTTTTCTCTTTTTCTTGAATTTTTCTTTTCTTTTTCTTTTTCTAGGGATACTTGCTCGGATTAGCTGTAGAGCAAGGGATTTTTATTCTGGGTAGGGGTGAGCTTGTCCTTTTGCCAATTCTCAAAGATTCTAGACCATGTGCATGATAGGATAGCAGGGGAAACTTTTCACTCAAGAAATCAGTTCTACTATGTAGCAAAACATGGAAATTACAAATATAATCATTTTATTGTGAAAAGATGTGCTTGGTTTAAGTAAATAACAAGATCAATTCTCTATGCTCAAACTTTATTTAATTGAATTTTGTGAACTTTGATATAAGAGAGATTAGTAATCATGCCAGGATAAAATCAAGATATTTATTGTTGTGAGTGTGCAAGTGAGGGATTCAAAATAAATGCTAATTTATCCAAAATAAGTTGAAACATATAACTGCAATAATTGTAAGAAAATATATATAAATGATTTTTGAGAAAGTTTTGAGAATGTTGACTCTCTCTTTCTTCTGTATATTGTTTTGGTTTCGAAAGAGTCAAGCATATAGCTGTTTTTGGATTTTTATTTTGATTTTTGTTTTTGAGCAAAAGGAACTTAACAAGTGCTTTAAATAAATGCAATAGATAGTTTTTGAAGATTTTTGAAGATTTTATGAATGTTTTTGAGGTTTTTGAATAAATTGAAAGAAATACAAGATAATGATTTTGAACAAATATATACATGGATGAAATGACCAAATTTATGCATAGTAACGTTTAAGATGCAAAATATTCATGGGTTCTTTAAGTTCTTTACCATCTAAGGTAGATAATTTATATGCCCCTGATTCAAATTTTGCAGTAATGATGTATGGTCCAAGCCAGTTGGGCTCAAATTTACCTTTAAGTTCTTTGGTTGCATTTGTATTTTATTTTTTTTTGATTTTGAGGATTTTGATTTTTTTGTATTTTGATTTTAATTTATGAATTGAAATTGGTGGTATATACAAGATGATCTATATACACTATACAAGGTTTATTTGAGTATAGCATGTCTAAGGTTGCTTCAAAATCAAAGGAGGTTTTGAAGGATAATCTGGTTGAGGTGAAGGTAAGAATAAAAGGTGATGAATAAAAGGTAGTGATAACAAAAGCTTTGTTATAATGTAGAATAATGTAGAAAAAGATTTGACTTTTATATGTGGAAAATTGATCATGTTACAAAATAAAATGTCAGAAGGATAAGAAGGTTCTTCATTCTTATCACTATCTTCCAAGTCTTGATAAGATGGAGAAAGTATATGTGAAAGATATGCATGGGTGTTATTTGGTAAACAAGGATGATCATATATGGATGAAGAAAAGTGATGGATAGAAGATAATTGTGACAATAGAGAATGTATAGAACTTGATGTTTCAATCGTTAAATATTCTTCAAATGGTGTTGGGTCACCATGTATGGTAACAATTTTATTTGCAAGTTCAAACTTCAAACATTGGTGAAGAGTGGAAGGGACAACCCTCATCGTATGAATCCAAGGACTCTGGAGAAGTAGGTTGTAAGGTGAAGGACAATATCCTACATAGAATAAAGTATCGAGGATCTTGGATCCAATATTAAGGGGAAGAATTATAGTACCTTGAGCTTCTTGAATTTCATTGTTAAAAGATTTTATAATAACATTTGATTCATTAATATCTTCTTCCTTTAATTTGAGTTTTTGGAATAATTGATAAGTGCATAAATTAAGAGAGGAGTCATTATCTACCATGATAGTTCTAACAAGTGTTTCTTTACTAGATCCTGTAATGTAAAGATAGGAGTCTTCTTGTGGAGTAGAGGAAGGAATATCCTCATCATAGAATGAAATATGGTTAACCTCAAGAGGGTTTACACCATTAATTATGTTCTTAGAGAAAATATGATGAGGAACAAATTGTTGGCTAGGTATTTTGAACAAAATTTCCTTGTGATAAATTTGTAATACTTCTAAAAGGGATATCTTTGCTTGAGGATTAATCACTTGTTGTTGGCTATCAAAGTGGATTTCAGATTGAGATTTTGATTCTAAAGATGAGCTTTCTATGCTTACATTCCATTTTGGATCATTCTCTAGAGCCAAAGATAGTTTTGAAGGTTGGTCAAATGAGGAATCCATATCTTGAATATCGGATTGAGTTGATTGAACTTGAGGTTGCTCATTTGTAGTTTTTGTTACAATATTAATAATATCATCATGATGGGACACATTAACATGCAATATTTGATTGGTTTCTTGTTGTTGATAATTGAATAGGGGTTCTTGGGAGATCCCCATGTCTTGATTGATTATTGGTATTTGTTATGTAGGAGTTTGATAGTTTACTGGAGATTTATAATCGGTTGTAGATTGTAATTCCTTTATATTAAAAAGATCCTTATCAATCAAATCTTGAATTGCACATCTTAAATCTTTACAATTTTGTGTCATATGTCCATCTACTCTATGATATTCACAATGTAGCTCAGGTTTAAACCAATCTGATGTGGTATCAAGTTGTCTTATGGAAGGAAGTTCAATCTTATTTGTGTCAAGTAAATACTTGAGAATTATATCCATTGGTTGATTGAGCTTAGTAAATTTACGTGATGAAGGTTTTTGAGAGGTTTTTGATAAATGCCTTAGGAATTTCGTCATAAAAGGACCTAATGGTTTCTCACCTCTACTTTCTTTATTATGGGTAGAATGATGATAGGAAGATTGCGAAGTAGGAGGTGAGTGCATGGTAGAATTGGAAGAATAAGTATTTTCTTGTTGAAATGGATGTGTTGTATTGAAAGAAGAGTATTGAAAAGGTGGAGGAGGATTATATGTGGGTTGATAGACATAATATGGATATATGGGAGAATAGATAATATCATTATGAAGAGGATTGGCAAAGGGATTGTTTTGTTGGGTTATGGATGAAAAATGAGAAGAGTGTGATGGAGGTGGTGTTGAATAGGGATGAGGTTGGTCATAATCAACAAATGTATTTGGCTGAATTCTTCCAACATTACTAATGGGCTCATAT
Organism: Wollemia nobilis; assembly: GCA_028583015.1. Classification (NCBI taxonomy): domain Eukaryota; kingdom Viridiplantae; phylum Streptophyta; class Pinopsida; order Araucariales; family Araucariaceae; genus Wollemia; species Wollemia nobilis. The sequence goes on along the minus strand of JAQPPZ010002456.1, from coordinate 5,839,389 downwards.
TGATTTGAGTAAAAACTCATGGTTTCTTTAGTACTTCTAAAAGTAATATTTAGCATCTACTATTTAGAATTGAATCTAAAACATACAAACTTGAAATGATGATTTTGTTTTTTTTTTTTTTGTATACATATATATATTTTTGTTTTTGTTTTCAAAAGGTTATGATGCATTCACGTCGGGTTCACCAAAATGTATCGCTCCAAATTTTTCGCATCCCTACCTTCAGGCTATTGGATCCGTGCCCGGAAGGAGGATGGGAAAAGGATGGTGCGGTACCTCGGACGAGAGGACTTTGCGAAGGTCCCGCCTCTCAAGGGAGGTGTATTTTGGTGATTTTTCGATGGATGGTGGGTTCACCAGGAAACATTTAATGGCAGTTTCCACGCCTAGGTTTTGGAATGTGTTTTGATGTGTTCATTTTTAGTCTTAAGCATTCAAGTCCTAGGTTTGGCCAAAATGCATCTAAGCTATGCTATATGAAGATGCAGATTAAATGAATACAGAAAACAAAATTAAACATAAAACACAGAAAATATGCTAGATGAGAAAAGCCATACCTGATTTCGGATGTTTGATGGAGATTCTGATTTTTGAAGCAGTCCAGATCGTCTGGAATTTGACAGATCGTCTCTGATCTGACAGGATCGTCCCTGATCTACTGATCTGACAAGATCATCTCTAATCCGACAAGATCGTCTCTAATCTGACGATATCGTCTCTAATTTTACAAGATCGTCTCTAATTTGACGAAATCGTCTGACGATTTCGTCAGAAACCTGCAACTACAGAAATGGATACCAAGAACAAAAAATACAATTGCAAAAGCAAGGGAAAATGATAGAAATGAAAGTATGAATGTTAGAATGACAACTTTAGATAACATATTAAGTAAAATGCATTGTTTTAATGATTAACTTTGACTTTATTATGCATCTAGGCTACATGAGGTGAACTCCAAGATGCAAAGCAGTAATAAGCTTAACTAATGCAAAGCAAAAATAGTAGATAATGGACATAGAATGCAAACTCAGGGCACGGATTGCCCCCAACGTTGGCTGCAGTCGAAATCGTCTGCAAAATGAAGAATCGTCTTGAATTGTGGCATGATCGTCCAAGATTGTACGAGATCGTCTGAGACGAACTGAGCTTGCTTCGGCTGAAAAACAATGAAGTTCCTGCAAACAAACTTGAAAAAATGCAAATGCAAACAGTGATTTAAGATGGTCTAGTGCGTGTAGAATTCGAGTTACAGGGAATTTCAGCCAGGGGTTGGGAAGGGAAGGTCCTAAGGATTAAATAGGCTTAGGGGAGTAGTTAGGAGGTTGGAGATCATCCCAATTTGGGAGATCTCCAACGGGGGAGGGTCCCAACGGCGCAGACACGCTTCTGCCCAGATTGGAGACCCGTTGGAACAGATTCCAACTATGCAAATTCAGTTTTGCGACAAGATCGTCTGGACGTCCTAGTCCAGACGAAATCATCAAATCTAGGGCGATATCGTCTGATCGGCGACGATATCGTCAAACGGTCAAAACAACCTCTAAAAATGGCACGAAAAAGGGGGAAACGGATTTCTCGGCGGTTAACGGGCGGTTTGGGAGGTTAAATTTGATTTTAAATTTATTTACTAAGGTGAATGTAAATTTTATAATTTTATTGCGCCAATTTTAGGGTGCTACATAAATAAATATCCTTGATAAACTATAATATAAAAGCAGTAATAACAGAATCAAAAGAAGAAGATCGTAGATTCACACATTACACAATATTTATCCTGGAAATACTTAACCGAGAAAAAACCAACACAATATTATCTTATTATTGCATTAACTTGATCATCTCCAATATAATAATATTCTCCTTCTATCTCCCCAAACCCTAATGCAAGTGTGATATATATAACAAAGGCACATGCACAAATTTTTACAATATCATGGGCAAAAAATCATGGGTTCAAATATAGTAACCCTAAAAGCCCATATGGGTCTAAAAATAACTTAAACCCTAAAACATTTCAACCCTGACGAGTATAGGTATAGAGTGTCCAGTACCTTTTAGTGTCAGCCCCACTATAATAACATGGAAAATATTTAACATATTTCCAACATTCTCCCACTTGTTGAATACTTTCCATAGGGGCCAAAAACTGCCATTGTCAGCTGTCAAGGGTAACCATGCCCATAGATATTCTACACTAAGAAATTTTTTGAGCAGGTACAACCTTTTTTAATGAATCAATATTATTCTTCTCTGTATCAACTTTATCCAATATCACCTGATTATCTTTAACCATCTCTCTCACAAAATGGTACTTGATATCAATATGTTTTGACCAATCATGAAAACCAAGATTATTGGCCAAAAATATTGCACTTTGACTGTCACTGTTAATTCTCATAGCCTTCTATTTAATACCAACTATTGAACACAACCTCTGTAGCCACACTGCTTCTTTATAGGCATGAGTTGTTGCAATGTACTCTGCTTCTATAGTGGATAAAGCAACAACTAATTGTTTTTTACTCATCCAACTTATTGCCCATTCAAACCACCTGAACACATAAGCACTAGTGGATCTTCTATTGTCAATATATCCAACCCAGTCAACATCCACAAACCCTTGTATATTTACAATATCATTACCTCTAGAAATTCCTCCATAACAGATAGCATAATTTGTAGTTCCATGCAAGTACCTTTTACTATTAGTCCCACCAGAATAACATGGAAAATATTCAACATATTTCCAACACTTGGGTCCCCTGCAACATATCCTGCTAAAATCTTGAGCAAAAAACACAAATATGTTGGTCACTAGGGCCTTAAAGCCCTGAAAAACAACCTCTAGAGTTGCTTACACTCAACCTAGATGAAACCCTCATACATTCTCTTGCCAAAACTCTCGTTCATACATAGGTATGTGCTAGGATCTATGTTGCTCCAAATTATCTAATAATTGATGGATATGTTCTAGGGTTTGTCAGGCATCTACCCTCAAACTTTTAGCTCAATCCAAATCTGAATAAGTGAAATATGGCCCAAATAAGTTTGGCATTTTGGGCAGTCCTATGAAACAAATCTCTTCAATTTTTACGTGCTTCTCAAATATTTTGTTCTAAATAGACTCACAACCTTTTCATAAGCTCTCTAAGTGCTTCTTATTTCTACTTTTTTCCTAATAATTAGAACCAATAAGTTCAATATTCTCCTGTAGGAGATTCTACTTTTATTTCAATTTCTTCTTCATGTGGCTTTGACCACTAATATTTTTTGTTTCTTGGTGGATTAATCCACATCTTATTTGGTTCTCTTTCTTCACAGATAATCCAACTAAATTAGGGTGACTTTGATTATCCCCTCATGCCAACTTCTTTCAGAGTTAGTACTTCAATGCATCATTCATCAATATCTTCTTAGAAGTTGCTCTATATTTAAATATTTCTAAATTTGGGTAGATTTCCATGGCTCTCTCAAGTGACTCTATTGGAAATTTTGCTATGCTTCCACACTCCTATGATCTGTGTCCAATGTTGTTGCTTATCCTCTATTCTTCTAGGTCCAAATTTTACTCCTAGAGATATCATGGACTCCTAGTCACTTCAATAATTTCTTGCTTCCTAAAGATAGTAGTTCAAACCCCAATATTATTGGAGTCAAACTCAAATATAACATCAAGCTTTTTATTTAAAGCTTTGAGTTTGAATTCACACCAGAGATATTTTTCCTTATGCTAGTTTCTATCTAGAACCTATTCCAAATTAAATTCACATCGCATTTATTTTGATGCTAGCTTTCAAATATGCCTCTTCCAAAATTATGGATAAAGGGTGGTAGCTTTGATACCACTGTTGGCTTTTCAGCCAAATTATCATAGGTCCTAATGTTCAAGATCACAAATATATCATTCAATATATTTGGCCAGTATTAATAAACACACATTCATATAAAATAATAATATGAAATAAAATGACCAATATCATTCATGCAATAACATGAAAACTTACAATAGAATTGCTCAAATTGCATACAAGCTTCTATATTATCAATGCTTGAATGACTTCTCAAACATTACATGGAGCTTTATCTCCATAATATAACCTTAGAAAGGTGACTCTTGGACTCTTTGTCTATTGCTCTCCTAACATATCCGGGAGATGCATCCTTTTATATTCCACACATAGGACAAGCCTCTCTTATCTTTTGGCTTTTCATATTGCCACTTATATACACGACTCTTCACTCTCTATTTAGTCTTGCACACTTTAATCTATGACACATTTCACACTTCTACATCTATACACATGCACACTTTCTCACTCCTCACACTTGCACACATAATTACATGACACTTGTGCACATGCTGCACATAGACACATACATAAAGAAAAATATAAATCACACTCCTAAACTATAGACTCACATCCTAATCTAATATTTACATTTGTATCATAAGGTACCATGGGGGTACATTAGCATGTACCAAATAATGTAATATTCTCCAACAAGTTCATAAAGAAGTTCTATAAGTGGAGGAAGTTCATGAAGAAGTTCTAGAAGTTGAGAATCTATATTAGTTGCTCCATGACAACAAAGAAAAACTCCAAAAATGGCTCACTAGTGCCATTAGAGATGCTAAATTTGATGCACCACCTTACCTCACTTCCACACGACCACATACTTGTAGTAGTACATAACAGAAAGTAAATTTGGGCCTAATGACTTCAATGATGGAAGGTTCAAAATCAACATTAGTGATCCGTAGTATGTGGATCGAGTGCAATATCATATCATTGGGCGTCACCCACACCTAACCTTTTGACCACTTTGTGGGTTCTCAAGGTGAAGTACTTGCTTATAATTAGCATTTCCATAATCTAGTCCTTACCCATATCAACAAGGCTATACCTAATCTTCATTCGGTTGTGTCTTAAGGTATCTACATATCCACCAAATTTTAATTTTGTCCAAGGAATTTATTATCCATATGCAACACCTCAATTTTCACAAGTATATTTTGGACCAACAATAACAATGTATCCTCATGCACAACTAACACAAAGCGTGATTGGCTATTGTACCTCACTTGGATATACTATGTAGGAACCACACAATGCTCAGTATAGTAGTCTTAAATTGGTGACAACAATAGTTGCATCACTGTATGCATATGGAGCATCAATCCTGAATGTTAAGAGCTAGAGCCAAAGCCAAAGCCAATTTGGTAGACACATGGTTGATGGACATTCATGAAAAACCAAATACTGTAATAAGGGCGGGATGTTAGATAATTATTACATTATTTTCTCATGGGATATTCGAAGAGAACATGAAACACCGAAGAGAATATGAAACACAAATAGTCTCTTAAGACGCACAAGACACATCCTATTACATATATGTACAATATTTGAAGTTTGAATTGAAGTTTCATTTCTTTGCTTGATCCATTAGGTTAACCTTGTTATGGTTAAACTTTATTTAATATTTTTAACTAACCTAAAGCCCACTTGTTATGTTGGCTTAGGTTAAACTTTATAATATAATTTGGGGCTTTGGCAATACCCTCACACTTCTCATTTCTTATCAAAGTGTTGTGTAATATAATATACGGATAGTGATTATTTATGGTGTTTATGGATGCCCATCATATATGTCTCTTCTTTTTGTTCTTTTACACTTTTTATAAGATTTGAGTGAATAGTATGCTTTTGTTTATTTTTAAAAAATATTATAAATTCCAAAAATATGAAGTGTTGTTACTTTTAAGGTTAATTAAGAGCCTCTAATCTTTCTTTTGATTACTAAGAAAATTCACCTTTCAAAAATTCATAATATATTATATGATGACACTTTAAAACAAAAATTAACACAATATAAAAATAAAAGATAAATAAATAATTAAATTGCACAAAAACCCTTCAATAAACATATCATTAATCTTCAAATTTATACATTATATTTCAATATAAATATAATATCCTACGAATAAGTGTGTATATATAAGATGTCTCTTGATTATTCTGTTAGGTGAGAATATTTCTTTTTTTTCTTTGCTATTCCAATTCCTGAATTTGAAATCGTAAATATTAGAAAAAGAATATCAATTTCACTCCAAGGGATCTATCACTTATAAATGCACCCTGAAATGTGAACAAAGATCTTTTAGCTTTTAGCCTTCAAAAGTTGGTGAACCCATTCCGCCATTTTTGTTATTTTATTGTTGTGGCCGTTAAATTCCTGAAATTCTGAATCGGTCCAATCATTCATTTTGTCTCTTTGGAGAGGCAGCAGAACAATGTACGAATGGACGAGATTGGCTCCAGAGGCAAATCTGTGCTTCCAATGCTGATGGTGAGGTCTGTTTTGACAGAATGTAGCGTCAGAATATGTGGGAGAAGTACTGTTGTGACAGAGGTGTTTCAAATTTGCATGTACTTTCCTCTCTTCAGCTCTATTTCACTTCGAAGTTTCTTTCTAATAAGTAGATTATGATTAAAACATTGCATATCAAATTTTCTTGTCTTTTTTTTTAATAGTAGTGTTGTGCATGAGTAGTAGACTCATCTTTTTAGGTGAGTATTTGTTAACTTAAAATCTGTTATTTCAACCTTCAATCCCTCCAAATCAATAAATAAATATTTATTGAGATTGACCATTGTTCACAACCTAGTAGAAAGAGCCTTTGGTTATTATATCTTCCTAAATTTTAAATAATGATAAATGGTTACTTTCAATACTTTTTGTTAATTGTTAATGGTCAGACGAGATCGATTCCGCTAAATTTTTGTTAAATTCCTGAAATTCCGGAACGGTCCAATCATTCCTTATCTCTTAGGACCAAGCAGAACAGTGTACGAATCGACGAGATCGGCTCCACAAATACAGGAGGCAAATCTGTGCGTCCAATGCCGATGAAATGGTCTGTTTTGACACATAGTTACAGCGGAAGAAAATGTGGGAGGAGTACTTTGTGGACTAATTTCAGATGTGTATGTACTTTTGTCTGGTAAGGTCCACGGTCTAAGATGCTCCACTGAAAATGTTTATTAAATGTAAAAGGCAATTTGAAAAAACGTGAAGAATCTCCCTTCAATTATTTGTGGTTAATTTCCATTACAAATCTGCAGTCAAATGGAATTCCATTGATACGCATTTTATATTTTCATATCTTTTATTTTACTGCAATTGCTCCCAAGGGTCAGGTGGATTGGTAATTGTCTGCCTGGCTAGGCATTTACCAAGAAGAAACCTAGGTTCAAACCCTAGGAGCATGTCTATTGCAAAGGTAGTAGTCTGATCTAAATCCTTTGGGTGCACATCGACGGTGGTAGGAATCTTGAGCGACAGGTGGTCCCCCTCACACTGGGTCATCAACAACGAGGTGGTATAGACTTGTTGGGAGTAGTCCTTGTGGTTTGAACCCTGCACTTGACAGCTACTAAAAATAGGGTGGATGTAATCAATTCCCTTATGTATAAAAAAAAAAAACTACTGCCATTGAAAGGCCACTGTGATAAGGTTAGTGGGATAAAACAAAATAACCACTACAAGGTTATAGGTTATAAGAGGGATGGATTTTGGAGAAGCATTATAGAAAGTCCATTCTAAAAGAGATATTTACATATGCTATATGAATTTTGGAGCTCATTCACATTGAACTTATGGGTACACCATCTTTTTCCAACAACAAGTACATTCTTTTTTCCGTTGATGATTTCTCTTGGTATGTATGATTGTATATTGTTCGTACCAAAGACGAGTCTTTTAAAATTTTTAAGGAATCTAAAGCACTACTGGAGAGTCAGTTGGAATGGAAGATCAAGTGCCTTAGTACAAATAGAGGAGGTGAGTATGTGAGCAACATTTTTTAGATTTCTTGGTTCTTCATGGTATTACGTTTCAAAATACTTTTCATTATACCCTAGAGCAAAATGGGATAGCCAAGTAGAAGAATAGGGTGATTAAGGAGATGTATTTATGTATGTTGCATGCTAAGGGTATGGAGCCCAAATTTTGAGATGAAGCATTCAATTGTGCAACACAAAGCATCAACCAAGTTCTTCAAGGAATGACTTCTCTTGAGAGATGAATAACAACAAACTTGATGTTTCCTTCTTCTATATCTTTATGTCCATAACATGGGTCCATATACAAAAGGATATTGAAGAAAGAAGCATCAAAGAGTCAAAGATGCATTTTTGTAGGGTATTTAAATGCCTCTAAGGTTTATCGTTTCTATTTAAGTTGTTGAAAAAATCTTCTCGTGGGGTCATCGCTTAGATATTTGTAATCCAACCACCTACTTCAAAGATGGACCAAATTCTTGAAGATTTGCAACTTGTTCTGACAAAGCACAATGCAGTTTTTACCAAACCATCATATTTGCTACCACATCGCTCCTATAACCATGCCATTCTATTGGTACCTGGTAGTGTACCGCCTAAAATTAGGCCATACCGATATCCTCATGCCCTTAAGTCAAAGATAGAGAAGTTAATATAGGAATTGTTAAAATCTGGAGTCATTTGGCCTAATAATATTCCTTACTCTTTTCCTGTCTTATTGGTATGAAAGAAATATGGGTCCTGGTGATTATGTATCGATTTTTGTGAGCTCAATAAGCTCACTATTAAGGATAAATTTTCTATCCTTGTGGTGGATGAATTACTGGATGAGTTGCATGGGACTATTTTTTTCCAAATTATATCTTTGCTCCGGGTTACCATCAGATGAGGCCCAAGGATGAAGATATTCCCAAAATCGTATTTTGTACTCATGAGGGTCATTATGAATTCTTTGTGATGTCATTTGGCTTTACCAATGCACCTTCCATATTTTAAAGCCTCATGAACAATATTTTTCATCCATTCCTTCGTAAATCCATTCTAGTTATCTTTGATAACATTTTGGTTTATAGTCGCTCTTGGGAAGAGCATCTCTCCCATGTGGATCAGACTTTACAACTTTTGGCACAACATCAACTTTATGCTAAGTGGTTCAAGTGTTCTTTTGGGTTGATGGAAGTGGAGTATTTGGGACACATTGTCACCAAATATGGAGTTAAAGTTGACCCTAAGAAGATTCAAGCAGTTCAAGAGTGACTGAAACCTCACACTCTAAAAGATCTTCGTGGCTTTTCGAGGCTTACAAGCTATTATCGTAAATTTACCTGTAACTATGGTAAAATTATCGCTCCCTTAACATTCATGTTAAAGAAGGATATTTTACTTGGATTGGTCCAGTTGAACAATATTTCCTTTATTTGAAGCATGCTATGACAACCACCCTGGTCTTAGCAATACTTGATTTTTCCAAGCCTTTTGTAATTGAAAGTGATGCTTTAGGTAATGGTATTGAAGTGGTGTTGATGCAGGAATTGCACCCCTTAGGTTTCACTAGTAAAGCGCTCTCCAATTGCAATCTAAGCAAATCAACTTATGCTAAGGAAATGCTTGCATTTTTACATGTCGTCACTCATTGCTGACCTTATCTCATTGGGTGTCATTTCTTCATTAATATAAATCATCAAAGTCTCAAATTTTTCTTGGAGCAACAAGTTGCCACCCCCGAACAACAAAATTGAGTCTCTAAGCTCATGGGCTATGATTATGATATTACTTATAAAAAAGGCAAGAACATTGTAGCGAATGCTCTCTCTCACCAATTTGAGGCTCACAGTATGCTATGTGTCATTTCTTCACCCATTCCATAGTGGATAAATTCTCTTCGTGAGGAGGTGCTTAAGGACTCAGGCTTACAAAATTTGGTTTCCTCCCTTCAAACAGAGCCTACCTCATGTCCAAGATACACTTGGGATGGACAAGATTTACGCTACCACCAACACCTTGTTGTTCCTCACACGTCTCCACTCTAGGAACTCCTCATGAAGGAAATGCATGCTTCACCCATTGCAGGCCATTCTGGGTTCCTCAAAACATATGAAAGGATTTAACGTACCTTTTTATTGAAAGGTATGAAGAAGGACATTCATAATTTTGTGGTAGCATGTGACACCTATCAACAGATAAAATGCAAAGTGATGCATTCTTCAAGAACTCTATAACCCTTGCCTATTCCCGAATAGGTCTCGATAGATATTTCCATAGACTTTATTGAAGGGTTACCTAAGTCTAGAGGCAAATCAGTAATTTTCATGGTAGTGGTTCGTCTCTCGAAGTATGCTCATTTTTGCTCCCTCTCTCATATTTACACGACCTCCACAATTGCCTAAATTTTCCTGGATTCTATATTTTGCCTTCACGGTATGCTTACGTCTATTGTGTATGATCGTAACCTTACCTTCACTAGTAATTTTTGGCAAGAATTGTTTAAGTTGTAGGGAACTTAGGTCAAAATGAGTTTAGTTTATCATCTACAAACAGATGGCCAAATTGAGATTGTCAACAAATGTTTGGAGACCTAACTTTGTTGTTTTACCTCTTATCATCCTACATAATTGGCGAAGTGGTTTCCCTTAGCCGAGTGGTGGTATAACACTTCCTATCACATGATGCCCAAGGTCACCCCTTTTAAAGCAATTTATGGATGACCTCCATTCACACCCTCCTCCTACATTCTAGGCAGCTCCAAGGTCCATGCACTCAACACTACACTCAGCCTACATGCCAAAGTCCTCTACCAACTGAAGATGAATATGGAATTGACCTAGAACCAGATGCACCAACAAGCTAATCAACATCATTATGATATTAGCTTTGATGTTGGTGATATGGTATTCCTTCACTTATAGCCATATAAACAAACATCCCTCCAGCTCCATAGGTGCTAAAAACTCGTTGCCAAATACTATGGAACCTACCAAGTTTTACAGCAGATTGGTGCCACGACCTCCAAATTTGCCCTACCATATACATCCAAGCTCCACCCTATCTTTCATGTATTCTCTCTCAAGAAGGTTATTGGAAATCAAGTATAGGTTCAATCTGCTCTCCCAGAACTAGATCAAGACGATTTTATCTTGCTTGAACCAAAATAATTGTTGGATTGTAGGATGAACACTCTTCACAACTGAGCCATTATTGAGGTCCTTTTTTAGTGGTTGTTGGAAATAAAGCTAGTAAAAAGACCAAAAAGGAGTAAAAAAGGTGTAAAAATTTGTTTCAACTATAAGCTTTGGATCTTACCCCTTTTACCTCCTTGGACGGCAGCTTGACTCGGACAGTAAGTTTGGCTTGGACGACAACTGATCGGGCGAGATTGGACGACAAGGGCATCAAGGCGAACCAACTCAATTTATTTTTTCTCTTTCATCCCTATTTCTTCTATTTCCCTAACTTCCCTATATTCCCTAAGTTCGGCTAATACTACGAGTATATATTCCAATGTAATCGAGGTTTTCGAAGGTTGAATATAATATTGATTATCTAATTTTTGCTCCTAACTTCTCTCAAATCACATCTGGTATCAGAGCCGAAGGCAAGGGAGGCCCGAGGATCGAGAGTCGAAGCCAAGGATAGCACGATAATCAAGGTGAAGGAAGCCCGAGGATCGAAGCAAGAGAAACTCGTAGAGCACAACTTGTATCTAGACCAAGGTGGGGCCCGCAACTTGAAGCTCGAGGCCAAAGAAGCCCAAAGGCACATGGATCAAGGTAAACAAAGGAGCAGGCTAGCACAACAGCCGGTAGATACGGGAGTGACGCAGAAGGACAGATCATAGAGCGACATGTGGTGATAGGGGGACAAGTTAGGAGCTGACGTGGACAGACAATGAGGCATAAGGAGTTGACATGGACAGGCACATGGCGTGCGAAGGGAGGAGCAACGTGGCAAACAAAGGTGGGCAGACAAAATACAAAAGGGGAAATCGAGCGATTGCTCGAAGGCAATCGAGAAGCATACTACTTCTCTGTGCTTTTAAAGCACAAAATCCCCTCCGCATAACGGATGTGGGATTATTATTATTTTTAAGTTGTTTGCATGATTGACGAGATAAAGGAGGCAAGCCTCCTTTGGATTGTCGTCGGGCCACACAACTCAACTGGCTCGAGTAGCCAGCCATAAGTTGCCCGACCCCCTGCAGGTCGCGGGTTTGAAACCCAGCGACAGTGAAATTCTTTTTTGTTTGAAATTACCACAAAACTCCATAATAAATATATGACCTTCCTCCTCCATACCCATCCATGGGTGTAGCTCGATCGATGAAGGCAGATTGGTTGTGAATCACATATCCCAGGTTCGAATCCCACGAGGACAAGTTTTACTAGTTTAAAAAAAAAAAAAAAAAGCTGAAAAGGGTTCGAATTAGGCTTTATAAGGAAGTTGGACTTCCTTAGCTCACGACAGGTGAGCTACTGTCATGGCAAACGCACACGTTGTAAGGCCTAAGGCCATCATATGTCAAGGGTTCGAAACCCTTTGCCCTCATTTCTATAGTTGAACTTTTTTTAAATTATTATATTAAAAATATTTATATTATATTTAATAAATTAAAACTTAATTGTTTAAAAAAAAAAAAAATTAAAAGCAATTATTTTATTTTTATTAAATAAGAAATATAATTTTTTTTTATTATAAAAAAGGGGACATTGCCTAGGAGGCAATTCATTGTAAAAGCAAAGTTTTTTTATTCAGGGAATCATACAGAGTTTGTAATAAGCCTAAGAGGCTTAGTTTTTTTTTGTAAAAGAGACAAAGGATCAAATTGTAAAATTGTAACAAGGCATTGATGATAAGACCAAATGGTTGTTATCATGTGCAATTTTAGCACGAGAAGGTGCAGAGAGTTTTGATAACAAAGTCAGAGGTTATGGACTCAACATTGTGTTTAGTCAACTTCAAAATGCAGTGATAGCACATCAAAGGCATCCTGACTCAGGGTACGAGGCAGACTTTGAAGATAACTCATTCAGGAGTGAATTTGAACAATCAGAATCAATACAAGCTGAAGCACAAGAATCAGAGTATACACACTACAGTAATTCAGTAGAAATCCTAGAACCAGAATCACCAAAAATCATATAGATAAGTGACGATAAAGAAGTGGCAGATAAATTTGTAACTCAAGATATTGCATCCCCACATCAAGAGGACCAAGCAGTCCATGATAGATTAGAACAAGTCAAATTTGACTTAAATTTGTAATCTCTTCCTTCTTCCTTCTTCTTTCCTTCTTTCAACAAAAATACTTTATTGTAACCGTGAAATAAAGAGAGTTTTTTGGTAACTATGGCCTCACACAATAGCTTACCTATACCAAAATTTAACTATTATGACTATGAATATTGGTCTATCAATATGAAGAACTTGCTCATAGGTAAAGGTTTGTGGGACATCATAGAAGAGGGCTACACAGAACCTTCATACTGGACAACACTAAGTGTCACAGACAAGAAAACACGAAAATAAGAACAAAAGAGCAACTCTTCTACTCTTTCTCATCTCCAAGCTGCATTGGAGAAAAGCATATTTCCCAGAATTGTTGCCTGTACGACTACACAAGCTGCATGGAAAGCATTGAGTGATGGATTCCAGGGTAGTAATCAAGTGAAGTAGGTAAGGCTTCAAACATTGAAGCGAGATTTTGAAAATCTCCGAATGAAAGATAATGAAAAAGTCAGTGATTATTGTGTTAGAGTAAAAGCAATTGTAGATAAAATGGTTATACTAGGTGAAGAAATCAAGCCTGAGATAATTGTAACAAAAGTGTTGAGAACACTTACACAAAAATGGAACCATATTGCCATAATAATAGAAGAATCCAAATATCTTTCCATTTTAACATTTGATGCATTGATCGGATCGTTAATGTCACATGAAGAGAGGTTTCCTGAAACTCCTTCAACTAGCTACGGAGGCGATGATAAGGCCTTCACTTCCAATGAAAATAATGGAAGAGGATGGGAAAGATGTCAAGGTCGAGGTAAGCAAAGAGGTAGAGGCAGAGGTACCTATAGAGGAGGTAATTCCGACAGAGGAGACAACTAGAACAGAGGAGGCAATGCCAATAGAGGAGGCAACTCATACAGAGGAGGTAACCAAAAAAGAGGTGGAAATCAAAATTGAGGTGCAAATCAAGGACAAAGTGGCAATCAAGGGCAAGGAAGTGACAAGTCCAAATTAGCTTGTTTCAACTGTGGCAAGCCAGGTCACTTCGCTCGCAACTGCTGGTCAAAATCTTCACAAGATAGTAGCAATCAATATGGAAATTATGGAGAGGAAAATGATGCTTCTAATATTTTTCTATCATATGGACAATAAGATCAGAATTTAAATGACACATGGATTCTAGATACTGGTTTCTCAAACCATATGAGTGGCAAGGGAAAACTATTTGCTACTCTAGATTCCACTTATAAATCCCAAATCAAATTAGGGAATAAAAAAACATTGCAAGTAGGGGGCATTGGAGCCATGGAGGTTCCAACCAAAGAAGGACTAAATAAATTGAGTGACATTTATTACACTCCAAAGCTCCAACATAATTTGCTCAACTGGAGAACAATTACAAGCTTGTCTTTGATGAAGGACAATGTATTATTTTTGATAAAAATAATTGTAATTGTGTCATCACCTAAGTCCCCATGACCAAGAATAGGTTATTCCCTCTCAAATTTGGTGAGCCAGGGGGAGATCAACTTGCAAATGTAGCAATAACAAATCCAAGTGTGTTGTGGCACTTGCGATATGGTCACCTTAATTCTGCTAGCTTGAAATTTTTCACTTCTCAAGCTATGGTGACAGGACTTCTAAAAATCAACGATAAACATGAGGTCTGTGAAGGATGTGCTTTGGGAAAGCACTCCAGATCTAAGTTTTTGAGAGGACAAGTGTGGAGAGCCAGCTATCCACTTCAGTTAGTACATTTAGACATCTGTGGTCCGATGCAAACACAGAGTCTCAAAAACAATTATTATTTTCTCACTTTTATAGATGAGTTTTCTAGTATGTGCTAGATTTATTTCGTAAAGCACAAAGATGAAGCATTTGATTGCTTCATAGATTTTAGAAACAATGTAGAGAATCAAAGTGGGAATTATGTAAAATGTCTTTGGACAGATCGAGGAGGTGAATACTCCTCAAAAGAATTTTTAAACTATTGTAAAGCAAGTGGGATCAAAGGTAATTCACCACAGCCTATACCCCACAACAGAATGGTGTGGCCGAAAGAAAGATCCGCATACTAGTTGAGATGGCGATATCGATGCTTCAGACAAAGCATCTCACTAATATGTACTAGGCTGATGCTGTAAAAAAAAACTGTATATATTCTAAATAGAAGTCCAACTTCTAGTTTAGATGGCATCACTCCGTATGAGGCGTGGTATGCAAAGAAACCAAATGTAAAGCACTTCAAAATTTTTGGTTCTTTAGCATATGCCCACATTCCTGATGAGAAAATGAGGAAGCTTGATCCAAAAAGTCAAGCTTGTATATTTTTTGGGTATTGTGAGTCTACAAAAGTATATAGGATCTACAATCCCAAGACTCATAAAATTGTACTCTCGAGGGATGTAATTTTTGATGAAGGGGGAGAATGGGGTCATCAAAATATTTTTGTTGATGATGAGTCCCAAGATGTAAATTCTTCACAGGTACAACATGTGTCTCCAAAGAATAGGAAAGGCACACCACCCCCTCCAAGATCAAGTAGTTCAAGTACTTCAACCACCACTCCAAGTCCTTATCCACAGAGATCAGTAAGTTCTTCACCAATGGACATTGACTCTCCATCAAGAGGCAGAAGAACTTTACAACATCATCCATCCTTTCAGATGTTGGATCAAAATTTCCAGAGAAGATTCACTAGAAGCCAAGCTAGTGAAATGAATACAATTTTACAACAACTTGAAAATTTGCAATTGTATGGGGATGATGACTCCCAAGAACCTAGAGGAGATGAAGTCAATTATGCTTTATTGACTAATGCAAAGCTAGAGCCAACTACCTATGAGAAGGCATGTACTGAAAATATATGGCAAGAAGCCATGAAAGAGGAAATAACCTCTATAAAAAATAATGATACATGGGAGCTAGTAAAGCTACCCAAAGGTAAAAAATGTGTTGGATGTAAATGGGTCTACAAAACCAAGTACAATGCTGATGGAAGCATTGAGAGGCATAAGGTGAGAATAGTAGCAAAAGGTTTTACTCAAAAATATGGCATTGACTATGAGAAAACCTTTGCTCCTGTTGTAAGACAAGAGACAATCAGATTAGTTCTTTCCTTAGTAGCCCATAAAGGATGGAATGTTCAACACATGGATGTAAAGAGTGCTTTTCTAAATGGATACTTGATAGAAGAGGTGTATGTTCAACAACCTCAAGGTTTCCAAGAACAGGGAAAAGAGAACCTTGTTTACAAATTGAAGAAAGCACTTTATGGCCTCAAGTAAGCACCAAGATCTTGGTACTCACGCATTGATGGCTATTTTAGCGAGTATGGATTCATAAGAAGCAAAAGTGAATCAAATTTGTACTACCTAAAGCATGGAGTAGACATTATCATAGTTTGTTTGTATGTGGATGATCTAATATTTACGGGTAGTAACAATAAAATGAATACAAAGTTCAAAAACTCCATGTGAAGCAGCTCGAGATGAAAGATCTTGGTCTAATGCGATACTTCCTAGGCATGGAAGTACATCAATCAAACAAAGGTATCTTCATATCTCAACACAAGTATGCTCGAGATATGATCAAGAAATTTTCCATGAAGCAGTACAAATCAGTTGCAACTCCAACTGGACATGGGATCCAATTGAGCAAGGACGACGAAGCATCAAAGGTTGACATGACCACTTACAGAAGCATGGTTGGGAGTCTGATTTTTCTCACCAAAACAAGGCTCAATATTCAATATGTTGTTTCTCTAGTCTCAAGGTTTATGGCTAGTCCTTTTGAGATACATCTACAAGCAACTAAAAGAATATTGAGATATGTAAAAGGTACATTGGATTTTGGAATCAATTACAAAAAATGTAAGTCTGTAATTAGTTGGCTTTAGTGATAGTGATTGGGGTAGAAGTATAGATGATAGGAAATCTACATCAGGGAATTGTTTTAGTCTAGGATCAGGACTAATTACATGGAGTTCCAGGAAATAAACTGTTGTAGCATTGTCATCAACTGAGGCTGAGTATATAGCCATCACACATACTAGTACTCAAGCCCTATGGTTGAGAAAAGTTCTTGAAGATATTGGAGAAAGTTAAAGTGGTCCAACTTGAATGTATTGTGATAACATAAGTGCCATTTAGTTGGAATACAATCCAGTCCACCATAGAAAATCAAAGCATTTCGATATGAAGTATCACTTCATTCAAGATATGGTGGAATAGCAAATAGTTGAGTTTCAACATTGTAACACTTTGGATAATATTGCAGACATCTTCACCAAAGGTATAGCTAAAGCTCAATATATAAACCTGAGAGACTGTATAGTTAGTACTCTCAACTTTAAGAGGAGAATTTTGGAAATAAATCTAGTAAAAAGACCAAAAAGGAGTAAAAAATGTGTAAAAATTTGTTTCAACTATAAGCTTTGGATCTTACCCATTTTACCTCCTTGGACGACAATTGACTGGACAGGTAAGTTTGGCTTGGACGGTAGCTGACTGGGCAGGATTGGACAACAAGGGCATCAAGGTGAACCAACTCAATTTATTTTTTACCTTTCCTCCATATTTCTTATATTTTCCTAACTTCCCTATATTCCCTAAGTTCGGTTAATACTACGAGTATATATTCCAATGTAACTGAGGTTTTCGAAGGTTGAATATAATATTTATTATCTAATTTTCATTCCTAACTTCTCTCAAATCACAGTGGCATGGGAGTCTCTCCAATAGCTCCAACACTAGTTTCCTCATCTACATATTTGAGGACAAATATTTTTGAAGGGGAAGGACATGTTAGGACCCCATCCTAAAATTATTTTTGTAATTCTCATATGATTATGTAATGACCCACTTTCAACGTGAGTACCCCTTTATAATATTATTTTGTAATACTTTGTAATGGTATGTGGTAAGTAAGGCACCTAGATAAGTGGGACCATTTCATGTAACCGTTATCAAGAATGTAACCGATGTTTGGTAGAAGATTCTAGCTCAAGTGGAATTTTGCATGTAAGCCAACTCTTGAGATTTAGGTTAGGGTTGCATGAAGTGTTTCTTTAAAAGATATGGAGCGATGTATGAATGCATCATTTTGCAAATTAATGAAATATTGAAGGAGGTTGTCCCCTCGAAGAGGCCTGTGATTATGTGTTTATTGTGAGTGTGTTTAATTCTGCACTTACTTTCTACATTGTGATATTTTGTTATTGTATGAATATATTCTTATTTTTAGTATTTTATGTCAGTGAGTTTATTTTTAATAGTAGGTTCCTAACAGATATGAGGTTTTTATTTGAAAATATATGATTTTTGATAAATTCCTTCCTATTTGAAATATATGATTTTTGATGAGGTTCTTCCTATTTGAAAATATATTATTTTTTATTAGGTTCTTCTAGGTGCACCTTTTGGTCCTCTTCCCTATATCTTTGTAAAATATCTTCTAGTATCTTTTATTATTATAGAGACTCCCTTAGATATTTTTGTTGGTACCATCCTAGTTGTTCTTGCATATTCACCCTCTAATGTGGATTCTACAATTGATCATAATTATTTGTCTTCTATTTAGGCAACACCCTCTCAAACACCATTAGTTTTTTACTCCAAGGTGATGATCTTGATCCTCCCATGTTTGTGACTATATTGGATGATGATATGGATTGTGAGTATGATTTGGATGTTTTAATTTTGGCTTTTTATGTTGCTCTTCTTAGGATTTGTCTAGATATTCCATAGTTTGTTCAACACCCAAGTGGATTTGGATTCTTCTTTAGGATGTTGAGCCCTTTCTTTCTATGGAACAACATTAGATGGCTCCTTGGTCCCTACTCTCAAAGGATGATAACTTTTAATATCCTTTCACCTACTCCTAAGCTAAGGGCTAACTAGAATAGGAATATGACATGCTTGTCAAATATGGATATCTAATGGAGAATTAGACATACTTGTTCCTTTTCTAGAAAGGAAGAATATTGTGTGTAAATTATTTATAGGACTAAGTACACTTTAGATGGAAAAATAAGCACAAGGTATGCCTTTTTACTAAGGGTTTCTCTCAAAAGGAAGGAATTGATTACTCAGAAATATTTTTCTAGATTGCTTGGATGAATTCTTTTCAAATAATTATGTCCACAATTGGTTTCCATTGGTTGAAATGTACATATGGTGGATGTGAAGAGTGACTTCCTTCATGGTGGTATTCAAGAGGATATTTACATGCATCAACCACTTTGTTTTGAATGTCCCACTCCCTTGGTGTGTCATTTGACTAAGCCCTTGCATGGATTAAGTACGCACCATGTGATTGGTATGAAAAGTATGGGTTTAACAATGTAAGGATGAACATCATATTTACATCAAACATCAGGATGGGGGTATTTCATGATCATGCTATATTGATATGTAAATTTCCACACTGTGGATTCACCTCTACATACATATCTATGGATCTTGCTTAATCCTTATGCTTAATTTATGGTTGAGGATCTTTGAAACTTGAACCAGAAACCGCTTCGTAAATTCACAGTGTGAATACAAGCATTGGTGTGATGTATGGTTATTTTCAAAGAGATCAAATTGTTCTATGTGTTAGTATTAATCTGGAAATTCTCGCAATTAAGGTAAATAATAACAATAATCTCAAATTCAAAAAAAGCATACACACAATTTAAAGAGAAACACCAAATTTATGTGGAAACCCCAAAATGGGTAAAACCATGGTCAAAGAGATTTCTGGAGATTGTTATTGGAAATAATAATTCGATTACAATCCTTATTGTGGTATTATATTCAATCTTCCATTCTACAACTCTGCCCCCCTGCTTTGATGTATTTTCTTCTCTTTCTATTCTTCCACTGCAGATTTGGCAATCAAGTCATCACCATGTGTTCAGCAACAATTTATGTTTTGAAAACTTTGCCACAGTGTGTTGTGTAAAAACTAAACTACCACCCAGTATTGTGCAAACATTCTCCACTAAGTGTTGTGCAAAAATTTACCACTAAGTATTGTGCAAAAGAAAGTCATTTTGATTAAATGTGTGTAGCCCCCTTTTCTTAAATTCTTGCAACCCATTTTATTAAATGGGTGTTGGTTATTTAAAACTAACCCATTTTATTAAATGGGTGTTGGTTATTTAAAACCAACCCATTTTATTAAGTGGGTGTTGACAACTCATTAAATGATGGAAGTTAAGCTAGTTTTCCTCCATGCTCTATTTCGAAAGTGTTGATTGCTCTGAAGTGAGAATTTTATCCGAAGCTCATTCCATACTTCCTGTAGATGAAATTTTTAATTGATCTCCTAATCATATATGTATACGATCTTCTCATTCTAGGAAATTCACTTGCCTTTATTTAGGACATAAAGTCACAAGTTTATGCTACCTTTGAGATGGTAGATTTGGGGCTTTTGCATTACTTCATGGGCATTCAGATTGATCAAAATACCTCTAGGATCAGTATCTCACAACCCAAATATGGCATTCATTCAGATTCCTTTTGCTTCTAGATTGAAGATTTGAGTAGATTGCTTGAATCCATTGGTGAATGCCACTCTATATCGGTCTCTTGTGGGAGCTCTCCTTTACCCCACTCTCACTCAACCAAACATTGCATTAATAGTCTTCTACTATTCCAAGTACATGTTGAGGCCTTACTAAACTAAAATATGACCAATAGAATTATTTGATACATTAGAAGTACATATTAGATAGGTACTTATTATTTAGTTTGTGTACTTCTAATTTTGGTTGAGGGCTTCTTAGATGTATATTTCCTAAATTTTAAATCATAAACATTATAAAAACTGATTCATTTCACTAAAAGTAGGAGAAAATGCACCCTAAAATGTGAACAAAGATATTTTAACTTTTAGCCTCCAAAATTTGGTGCACCTATTCCACTATTTTTCATTTTGTTGTTGTGGTCGTTAAATTCTTGAAATTCTGAATCAATCCAATCCTTCATTTTTTCTTTTGGGACTACAACAGAACAATATATGAATGGATGAGATTTTTTTTTTTTATTTGTGGAAAACATCCCAAAAGGGATGCCACTTTCGGGTAAGACCCAAGGAGGCAGGGGTATCCATTCCGCCAAAAATGCCCAGGACTCGGACCTGGCCTACCACCTTTGACATACTCAAGGAGCAAACAAACACACAAAACCAAATTAAAAAAAGTAAATAACAACAAAAATAATAAAATAAAATAAAAAACATGCTCCTTGAGTGTGTCAAAACCAAAAGCACAACCAAACACGCACAATAAGATAAAATAAACCACAACACAAACCACATAGAAAAACACAAGAACCACATAACAAAACACAAACAAGACAAAAACAACAAAACACTACAAAGACATAACCCAAAAAAAACATGAAAAATAAACACAACCAAAACCTAAAAAATAAAATAAATAAAATAAAAATAAAAATAAAAATAAAAACAACCAACAACAGACAATAAACAAAAACAAAAAACATAGAAAACACTCACACATAAAAAAATGAAATAACACAAACAAAGAGAAACCCAAGAACAAGAACGAAAAAAACACAAGAACAATAACAAAAAACATAAAAAAAAAAACAAAACAACAAAAACACAAGAACAACAAAAAACAACACAAAGAACACAAAAACAAAACAAAACAAAAGAACCCACCCACCTTAAAAAACTAAACAAAAAAACAAAGAAGACAAAAGAAAAAAAAATGAACAAAACAATGACCTATCTAGACCAGAAGACTATTAATGCAAGAATCAACAGAGGAAACAAAATAAAGAATAGAATGAGCTAGGGAACTAAAAAAACTGAATGAACCAAAGAGAAACAAAAAAAAAAACAAGAAGAAACTAGGTACCTTCGAACTCGGAGCCATCCAAAGAAATGATAGAAAGAAGAGCTTCCCTAATTTGAGAAGCCCACCATATAGGAGGGTGGCCATAACAAGTAAGATCACCTTTGTCCAAAGCCCAATTAGCTAAAGCATCAACACTCTTGTTTTGATCTCTGACCACATGATTGTAATCAACTTTCAAAAATCCCATCCGGATTAACTGAATCTTCTCAATAATTCTTTTTATTCTCCAATCCACCTTATGATTCTTAGAAGGAGTCTTCAAGAGATTAATCATAAGTTGAGAGTCAGAATCAACTAACACCTTTTCCCATCCAACCTTAGTAGCCTCCTGAAGGCCTCTAAGGATACCATACCCCTCAGCAAGGTTATTGGAAAGAATACCCAAATTCTCAGCAAAAGTAAAAACCAGGGAGCCATCCGAAAGTCTACCAATTCCTCCCACATCGGCTTTTCCAGGGTTCCCTCTAGAGGCTCCATCAGTATTGACTTTTCCAAAATCCTTAGGAGGAGGTTGCCAATTTCTAGTCCTATCCATCTTACTAATACTCACATTCCCTTTAAGTTGGTTGCCCTTAGAAGGTTTAATCTTCAATCTTTGCATCACTTGATCCCATATTTGGTGGGAGTTTTGGGGGTGATTAAGGAGTTGATGGACTGATTCAACTAAGTTGGCTATGGTCTTTTGCCAAATATAGTGAATATCCTTCCTATCTTGATTAAAAATTTGGTTGTTCCTTTCATTCCAAATATTCCAAAGAAGAATGGTAGAACCCATCCAAACTAACCGCCTAATAAAATGATCAACACCCTCTTGATTAGGCCAATCCCTCCAAAGCTGTTCAAAAGTGAAAAAATTGGACCACTGTAAGCCAAGTAAAGTTGCCATTCTCCTCCATAGCTCAGAGGCTAAAGTACACTCAATAAAAATATGGTTGATATTTTCTACATTCTCTTCACACATTTCACATCTAAAAGGGCCATGAAAACCACGCTTCATAAGTTGCTCACCAAGTAAGCACCCTACGATGCAATAAAAGCCAATTAAAGAACCTCACCTTAGGCCAGAGCTTTTGAGCCCACAATTGAGAAAATATGTCAGAAGAATGGTTGGGATTATTATGGCATAAGGTCAAATAACCTTGAGCAACTGAATACTCACCCTTAGTAGTGTTGTTCCATCCAAAACAATCTTTTTCATGGGACCAAGAGAGGGATCTCATATGAAGGATGCCTTGGATATCTTGTCTTTGCCTTTCTGGGATTTGAATAGGCCAGTCCTCAATAGGGATCCAATATCTACCAACCTTTGAATTACCAAGTATGGTACCGACAAGTAATTAGCCACCTTTATCCAATTAGCTCGGTGAAGCTCCTCCATCCAAGGCCTCCAATCGGGAAACCGAGTTATCAAAGGCTTGTGACCATCCCAAGAATCTGTCCAAAAATTTGCATGTTGACCATTATGAATGATCCAAAATAATTTTTTCTTTATCAAATCCTCACCAGTCTTAAGAACTGCTAAAATGGGAGAACCTTTGGTAGGAAGTTGATAGCGAACAAGGTCTTCAAGACTTTTGTTCTCAACATATTTAGCACTGAAGATTATTGGCCCAAAGAGCATTGGGGTTATGCAACATCCTCCAATATAATTTAGCAGCTAAAGCTTTGTTGTTATTAATTGAAGACCGGAATCCTAACCCCCCTTCACTCTTAGGAAGACATAAAGTATCCCATTTCACCAAGGCCCATTTTCTTTTCTCCTTAGTACCACTCCAAAGGAAACGATGACTCATTTGATCCAATTCTCGAAGAACAGCCTTTGGGATATTCAAAATGGAAGAAACATAAATAGGAATAGCTTGAAGGACTGATTTTACCAAGGTGATTCTACCCCCGTAAGAAAGCCACTTGTTGGTCCACTTTCCAATTTTCTTCTTGACTTTGTCCAACAACCAATTCCAATATTTATTTTTTTGCCTTTGAATATTTATGGGAATACCTAAATAAGTGATTGGAAGAGAGGTCTTCTTATATCTTAATTTATCCAAGACCATGGATTCCTCGTCTAGCAGAGCAGGTGAAAGAAAATAACTTTAGATTTGTCTTCATTGATCAACTACCAAATAGCCTTAGAAAAATAGCTAATGATTTGCTTAATATTAGAAGATTCCTTAACTCTAGCTTTACCTAAAAGGGTAGAGTCATCCACAAATTGAAGATGAGAGATAGGTCTAGCTCCATGAGCAATGGTAACTCCCTCAAGGGTTTTGTTTTCCCTCTTTTTGGTTATAGTCCTACCCAAGCATTCAACAAGAATGATGAATAAATAAGGGGATAGCGGGTCACCTTGCCTAATACCTCTGGAAGCTCGGAAAGACTGAGAAGGCCTGCCATTGATAAGAACTAAGTAGGAAACCGAAGAGATACATCCCATAATCCAATCCATCCAATCCTTAGAGAAACCAAATTGCCTCAAAACTTTGATAAGGAAGTGCCAATCCACTCTGTCATAAGCTTTGGATAAGTCTAACCGGATGAACATAGAAGGAGAATTTTGCATATCCATGGAATGGATGGCTTCCTAAGCAAGAACTATCTCATCTACTATTTGACGTCCTTCCACATATCCCCCTTGCTCTGGGGAAATAATCTTATGCAAAAGAGGCTTCAACCTTTCTGCCATGATTTTAGTAATAATTTTGAGAAGAACATTACATAAAGCAATAGGTCTAAAAGCTGAGATATGATCAACCTCTTGAGCTTTTGGAACAAGAGTAATATAAGTTTTATTGATAACCTTCAAAATTTCTTTGGATTTCCTGGCTTCTTCCACCACCTCTAATAAATCAACATGAAGGATATCCCAGAACTCTTGGTAGAACTCAATAGGAAAACCATCAGGACCTGGGGTTTTCCCTTTTTGCATTTTAAAAACTACTTGTTGAAGCTCATTGATAGTAACAGGAGCAGTCAAAATAGAGTTCTCCTCATAAGTGATAAGAGAAGGGATTGCTTGAAGAACATTTTGTTGTGAAGTTGAGTCAAGAGGAGTAGCAGCAAAAATATTGGAAAAGTAATCAACAACAATAGAGTTCATGCCATCCCAAGTATAAACAACATCTCCAGAATCTGATTTTAAGGAAGAAATAAAGTTGTGAGATCTTCGAGCTAGAAGAGATTTGTGGAAGAAATTTGTGTTTCGATCTCCTTCTTTGAGCCATTGAATTCTAGATTTTTGCTTCCATAAGATTTCTTCTCTTTTTTCCCATTCCTCTAACCGAGTTGTGAGTTTAATTTCATCTCGCACTTCTCTTCTCCGTGAGGCCATCTAAACGGATTTTCTTATTCAAATTTTCAAGATGAGCAATAACTTCATGTTTTTTTTTATGAACATCCCCAAACTCTTTCTAGTTCCAAGTCTTGATTTTGGATTTAATGTATTGCAGTATTTTGGCAAAACAGAACATCTTAGTCCCATGCCTAGGTTTACCTTCCTTCCACCATTGTTGCACACGAGGTCTGAAGGAAATGTCTCTAAGCCACATTAATTGAAAATGAAAAGGAGAGAAACTCACATTGGTTTTCCACATTTCCACCATGACTGGCCAATGATCCGAACCAACATTATTAAGAGTCTTCACTTTAGGAATGTGACCATGGATTAAGAAATTTTTAGAGAGCAAAAACCTATCCAATCTCTCCATTATACAAGCTAAGCCTTGCCTTCTGTTAGACCAAGTCATAAGGCCATTATCTCGGTTGGATATCCACAAGATGGAGGTTTGCAATATATTCGCTCATGAGGTGAGTACTTTTGTCCAAATTTCTATTTCCCCCCTTTTCTCATCCAGAGAGAGGATGGTATTGAAATCTCCTCCGATCAAGATCCAAGCTTTAGGAAAATGAGAGATAATATGAGTAATATCCTTCCACTGTCTTCTTTTTTCCTCCAAAGAAGTCGGGGCATAAACAGTAATGCAGAGCATAATCTGGTTGGAATGTCTACTTTGAATAGCTATAGCCAACAAACCCCAACTGCCAACCATATGGTGAATAACTACCTCTTTTGGGTCCCAAAGACAAGCAATGCCACCCGAAGTCCCTTGGGAACTGAGGGAAACCACTTTTCCAGCTGGCCAAATTTTACCGGCAATTAAGTCCATATCCTCCATTGACATCTTTGTTTCTTGAAGGAAAACAAGATGTGGATGATTTATCTGAATCATTCTTCTAATTTCATTTTGTTTTGAAAGACTCCCTTTGAGTCCTCTAATATTCCAAGTGATGATCTTCATTAATACTAGGGCTAAAAATTTTGGGAAGGGCATTAATCTTACCTTCCTCTACAAGCTTTTCACCTTCTTTTACCATATGATATTGATTGGTCTTGCGACCTACTTTTTGATTAGAATCCATCTTCAATTTTTTTTTCCCTGTTTCTTGACTTATTCCAATTGAATCTGAGATGGCTTCTAACCTTGAAGAATGCTCATACATAGCCAAAATTTTACTAGATGGTTCAATGGAGTCTATATTGGGACTAGCATTATTTGAAGTTTTGACATTTGAAATATTGTTTTTCTTGTGTAAATTTTCTCCTTTTTTTTCTATTGAAAACCTTTGATTTGTTGGTTTGTCTCTTGAGTTCTTTCCTTCATATTTAAATTGTGTTTCTAAGATTTCAGTTTCCATTATTTCCTCTTCCTCACTTGGGACATCATTTGTGGAAAGGATTTCAAACATATTAGCAAATGACTTTGATTGATCCTTCATTACTGGTTTTTTCTAAGTGTTCTTCTTCTTAGGTATTTGGAAACCTACTGAGTTTATATCTTCTTTCTTTTGATCAAGAATTTTATTTGGGCAAGCACTGGCAAAATGACCATATTCATGGCAAATTCTACAATGAAAAGGAATGTTCTCATAGTCCACTACTTGCTCCCAAGTGTCTTCCCCAAATTGTAATGTGATCTTTTTAGGTAGGGGTTTGTCAAAATCCATTAAAACACAAATTCGAGCATAAATAATATGTTCAAAATTTTGAGTACAATCAGTAGTCATCATAAAAGTTCCTAAAGAGTTTCCAATTGAAGAAAAAAAGTAGGATTCCAAAATTCAATAGGGAGGCCAAAGAGTCTAACCCACACGGGAGCTATAGAAGGCATCTCTTCTTCGACTTTAAATTTAGTATGCCAGGGCTTCATGAAAAGCCCCGCCCTTCCAAAAAACCAAGGACCCCCTTGAAAAGTTTTCTCTCTATCTTCATTATTAGCAAATAAAACAAGAAAATAACCATTTGGATAAATAGAGATTTGTAACTCACCTTTAGTTTTCCAGCTTTTTGCAGCCCAGAATTTGAAAGCAGATAGACTCGGACGAAAACCCATGAACCGACAAATTAGTCCTCTTTTTTCCAAATCTTCAATGCCAATCTGAATGTTACCCATATCAAGCTTAACAATAGGAGTTCCATCAGCTGCTTTAAGACATCCTGACTCCATTTTCCTAGGATCAATCTTAGGCATTCTTAGAGGTTTATGAGAAGCCCTAATATTGATATTAGCATTGGGCTGAGGCTGTCCACCACGAAGGGCATCCCTAAAATTCATTTTTGGGACCGAGTCTTCAAAATTCTTACCCTTGACAGGGGTTTTCATAGTAGAATTATTTTGTGGGTGCACCTTAGCACCAGATTCACTTGAGATATGAGCCATTTTTTGATCAACTACTTGAAACTTATTTCGTGGTCTCTTTAATCCTTGCCCTAGACGTCGTGGAAAGGTATGGTTTTCACTTTTCTTTTGTGCAAAAAATTGGAAGCCGTTGTCACTCAAGTTCACAGTATGATCTATTGAAAGACAAATTTCTAACCCATATTGTATCCCCTACAACATTTCCTGCTAAAATATTGAGCATAAACCACAAAAATATTGGCCGCTAGGGCCCGAAGGCCCTAAAAACCAACCTCTGGAGCTGCTTGCACTCAACCCAGATGAAACCCTCGCATAGCCACTTGCCAAATATATCGTTCACACATAGGGATGCACTAGGATCTGTGTTGCTCCAAATGATATGAAAATTGGTGGAGACGTTCTAGGGTTTTTTAGGCATCTACCCTCAAAATTTCCATGAATGGATGAGATTGGCTTCGCTAATGCAAGAGGCAAATATATGCTTCCAATGTTGATGGCGAGGTTTTTTTTGACATAGATATAGCACCAAAGTATGTAGAGAAGTACTTTTGTGATAGAGTTTTAGATTTGTATGTACTTTCCTCTGTTAAGGTCTATGGTCTAAGATGTTCCCCTGATAATGTTTATAAAATATAAAAGGTAATTAAAAAACAAGAAGAATCTCCCTACAAATATCTGTAGTTTCAATGGAATTTTTTTTTTTTTTTTTTGTGGAAAACACCCCAAATAGGATTCCACTTTTGGGTAATTCCCAAGGAGGTAGAGGTATCTACTCATCCAAAAATACCCAGGGCTCGCACCTGGCCTGGCCCCTTCGGTACACTCAACGAGCATGCCTAAAACAACAACAAAAATAACAAATAAACACAAAAAATAAATCAAAAAACACACCAAAAAACAAAGACAATCAAACAAACACAAATATAAAAACCACAAAACAAAAAAAAACAACATAAAAGCATAAAAACAACAAAAAACCTAAAAAAAAAACAAACAAACAAACAAACAAACAAATAAATAAAAAATAATAAAAAATAACAACAAAATACAAAACACATAAGAAAACCAACAAAACAACACACAACCACTAAAAAAAAACAAAAACACAAAACCCAAAAAACAAAAACATGAAAAACAATAAAAACACACAAAAAAAGAAAAAACACAAAAACATAAAAAACAACAAAAACACAAAAAAAAAAACAACTAAAACAACACAAAAAAAAAACTATACAAAAACACACACACCCCTCGAAAAACTAAAAAGAAAAAAGAAAAAAACAAAACAAAACACAACTACAACTTTTTTAGGCCAAAATACTATTAAGGCAAGATTCAACAGAGGAAAAATAGGAAAGATATGTCTAAGCTAGGGAACTAAAATACCCTAACCGAAAAAAAAAGAAGCAAAGACAAAGCAAAAAGGAACTAGGTACCTCTATTACTGGAGCCATCCAAAGAAAGGATAGCAAGTAGAGTTTCCCTTATTTGTGAAGTCCACCATCTGGGAGGGTGGTCGTAGCAAGTAAGATCACCTTTGTACAATGCCCAATTAGCTAAAGCATCAACACTCTGATATTCTCAAAATGACACTGAGAGGGGGGGGTGAATCAGTGTAGCTATTTAAATTCAAATCTATAACTCTTAAAGCTGAAGCAAAGAGAACTTAAAAGTAGATAAAGCAATTATCACAAGAGAGCACACCACAACACATAATGTAACGAGGTTCACCAATTTGGCTACTCCTCAAGAATGACTGCTTGGACTACGGTTCAAATCCAGCCTTTGCAAAACACCAATTTTACAATCCGTTTACCAGCACCCACTGGAAGGAGCACCAACCCCTGATTTATCTACACCAACAGAAAGGAGCACCAACCCCTATCCAAGCACCAACTTGGATTACGGTTTTGAAAACTATATTAATGACATAAAAATGCCTTCACTTTTTCAAGACCCTGACTAGTCTGCAATTTATGAAAACACAGTAAACACTTACGGCTCTGCTTGTCGCTCTCTTACAACACTCTTCTAACCCTCTTTTTTGGTCACTATTTACAATTATGAACAACACTTTACTTATACACGCAATTGCCCTTGCGGGGCATTTACTCTTTTAGTAGCGACACTTTAACTCTTTATGGTGGCACTCTTTTCAATTCTAAGCCAAACTTTACTTCTGCACGCAACTACCCTCGCGACACATTTACTCTTTTAGCAATGACACTTTAACTCTTTACGACGACACTCTTTTCAATTCTGAGCCGCACTTTACTTCTGCATGCAACTACCCTCGTGACACATTTACTCTTTTAGCAGTGACACTTTAACTCTTTACGGTGGCACTCTTTTCAATTCTGAGCCGCACTTTACTTCTACACGCAACTGCCCTTTTATAACAATATTTTCATCTTGAAACCCTAAGTCTTCTGTAACTACCATAATCTCGCATGCAGCCTATTAATAGCCACTCCTATAAGTAACTCCTTTCTAACACACTATTCTTATATGCAACCTATTAATGGCTCTATTTCTTGTGTGGGACTTTCAGTATAACTGTCGCTCGACGGTTACACTGCTTTATGGGCCCTGTAACTGCCGTTCTGTCTTTAATGCACTATGCTTATTTTAGCTTGCATGATTTCTATCTGATGAATCGCCCTCGTAATCGTCGCACTAACTTTAGTTGACTCTTCTTATATTGGCTACATGATTTTCCTCTGCAACTGCCCCTGTAACTGTCGTTCTACTTCAGTTAACTGTCCGTAATGTGCTGTTGTGACCTATCACAAAATCGTGACACTTTTGTCTCTTTGTACTCTTCTCGCCTTTTACCCACGAAAACATGACATGTCGCGATATCACAAAATTTTTGCCTTCTTGTCCTCTTCTCAGCTTGCACCCGTGAAAATAAGACATGTCGCGATATGGTGACACTTTCTACCTCTTTGTCCTTTTCTCGGCTTGCACCTGGGAAAACAGAACATGTTGCGAAATCGTGACACTTTCGCTTCCGTACTCTCCTTCTTTCCTTTTGTCGCGATATCGCAACACTTTTTCTCCTTGGCGCTTTTCTTCTCATCGGGTCACGAAAACCCGACATGTCACGATATCACGACACTTTTTCTCTACGAGCTCTTTCTCTCAAACCTGTCATGAAATTGTGACACTTTTTCATCTGTACAATCCTTCTTGCAAATTGTCGCGAAATCGTGACACTTTTCTTTGTGAGCTCTTTCTCTCGAACCTATCACGAAATCATGACACTTTTTCATCCGTAAAATCCTTCTTGCAACTTGTTGTGAAATCATGACACTTTTCTTCGTGAGATCTTTCTCTCGAACCTGTCGCGAAATCACGACACTTTTCTATCCATACAATCCTTCTTGCAAATTGTCACGAAATCGTGACACTTTTCTTTGCGAGCTCTTTCTCTTGAACATGTCACAAAATCGTGACAATTTTCTTTGCTCTTTCTCTCTCTTCCAACATGTCGCGAAATCAAGACAGTTTTCCTTGTGCTTTCTCTCTCTTTGAACATGTCACGAAATCACGATAGTTTTTCTTACGCTTTCTCTCTCTTCGAACATGTCGCAAAATCATGACAGTTTTCCTTGCACTTTCTCTTTAAACGTGTCGTGATATCGTGACAGTTTTTCTCTCTCCTCAACATGTCGTGATATCGTGATAGTTTTTCTTTCTTGCACTTTCTCTTCAAACATGTCGCGATATCATGACAGTTTTTCTCTCTCCTCAACATGTTGCGATATCGTGACAGTTTTCTTCCTTGTGATTTTTCTTTTGATTTTTAGTATAAAGGCCACTTCTATCTTTTGGAAAACCACTGTACTGATCTATCTGTCTGTGTTGACAACAATGACAATACTGTTTCTGCACCTTGCTCAACAATCTCCCCCTTTGGAATTGTTGGCAACACGTGCAATTTTCTATAATTCTTCCCCTTTGACAATAATACCAAAGGGCTACTGTAGACTCCCCCTGAGTCTATGCACAACATTTTCAGACCAACATTGTTATAGTTAGCAAAAATCATGAATATGAGCAAAACTATAAACATAGGCATAAATGCTCCCCCTGAGAATGTGGTCCCGATTGCTAGTCAATTCTTGGGAAATGTGACCACTCCCAACTTACTCCGTAGGTACTCAAAAACTTCTTTGGGCAACGGTTTTGTGAAGATATCTGCTACTTGCTCTGTAGTTGGAACAAAATCCAATTTAACCTCACCTTCCGCAACTTTATCCTTCAAAAAATGATACCGGATTGCAATATGTTTGGTTCGAGAATGCATAACCGGATTCTTTGAGATGTTAATAGCACTAGTGTTATCACATTTAACTGAAATTGGCTCTTTGAAGTGAATACCAAGATATTTTAGGGTTTGTCTCATCCATAATATCTGTGTACAACACGTTGTCGCTGCAATGCATTCTGCCTATGCTGTGGATAGAGAGATTGATTCTTGTTTCTTGCTGTGCCATGCTACTAGCCTGTCTCCAAGATAAAATGCTCCTCCACTAGTACTCTTTCTGTCATCTATACATCCTGCCCAATCTGTATTCGAATATGCAATAAGAGTGAAGTCCTTACCTTTTGGATACCATAACCCATATTCCATAGTACCCTTGAGGTACCGAAGAATCCTCTTCACAACTGTCACATGAGTCTCTTTAGGACTAGCTTGAAATTGTGCTACCATGCATACTGCCTGTAAGATATTTGGTCTTGTAGTTGTTAAATACAACAAGCTCCCAATCATAGATCTGTACATGGTTTGATCAACATTTGGAGTTTTTTCATCCTTGCTCAACTTGCAACCTGTTGTCATGGGAGTGCTAACAGGTTTACAATCCTCCATTGTGAATTTTTTTAGCATTTCTTTCACATATTTAACTTGAGAGATAAAAATGCCCTTTTCATTTTGATTAACTTGCAGTCCGAGGAAATACGAAAGTTCACCAATCATAGACATCTCAAATTCTTTCTTCATTTTATTTGCTATGTCTCTACAAGACTTATCCATGCTTCTGCCAAATATGATATCATCTACATAAACAACAAGTACAATAAGATGGCCATTCTCAGTTTTGACATACAAATTATTGTCCACCATACCTTTCTTGAACCCTTATTGAATAAGATAGTTATCCAACCTTGCATACCATGCTTTGGGTGCCTGTTTTAGACCATACAAAGCTTTCTTTAACTTGCAAACAAAATTGGGATTGTCACCGAGTTGGAAACCATCTGGCTACTCAATATAAACTTCTTCTTCAAGTTTACCATTCAAAAATGCTGATTTCACGTCCATATGATAAACTTTGAAATTCTTGTGTACAGTTAGAGCCAAAAACATTATGATTGCCTCGAGTCTAGCCACTGGTGCAAAGGTTTCCTCAAAATCAATACCTTCAACTTGAGCATAGCCTTTACAGACCAATATTGCCTTATTTCTAACAACCTGTCCGTCTTCGTTCAATTTGTTTCAAAAAATCCATTTAGTATCGATTATGTTTTTATTTGCAGGCCTTGGTACTAACTCCCATGTTTTGTTTTTCTCAATCTAATCTAGTTCTTCGTTTATTGCCTTCATACAACTTTCATCTATGCTTGCTTCAACAACATTTTTGGGCTCAATGTTGGATAATAGAGAGTAGTTCCTTACTACTGTTCTCCTTGTCTGAATACCAACTGTGGGGTCCCCAATAATTTGCTCTCTGGGATGATTTTTCTACCAGCTTCCTGTTTTGAATTTCTTGTTTTCTTCTACTTCTGAGTCAATACTTAAAGCATCTAGGTCAATTTCCTTATTCTCTTATGTTTCCTTTTCTTCATCTCCTTCAATAACTTCTTTATAAATAGGGTAGTTTTCTTCATAGCTAATTTCTCGTTCCCTACCTTCATCAACCTTAACATCGACACTCTCCACAATTTTCTTTAGCCTTTTGTTATAGCATATGTAGGCTTTGTTTTTTGTCGAATAGCCAAGAAAAATTCCTTCATCAGCTCTATCTTCAAACTTACCAAGATTATCTTTAGTTCTTTTGATGTAGCACTTGTTGCCAAAGACTTTGAAGTATCTTGCTGTTGCCTTTTTTCCGAACCATAGCTCATAAGGAGTTTTGCTTTCATGTGTCCTCAACATGCACCTGTTTTGGATGTAAACCACAGTATGAACTGCCTCTTTCTAGAATTTGTCTGCTATTTTGTTCTCTGTCAACATTGTCTATGCCATTTCCTGCACTGTCCTATTCTTTCTTTCAATAACACCATTCTACTGAGGTGTCCTTGCTGCTGAAAACTGTCTTTTGATCCCATATTTTTGACAGTACTCTGCAAACTCCTCTGAGATAAACTCTCATCCTCTATCTGATCTTAAGCATTTAATTCTTTTTCCTGTTTGATTCTCAACCTCGTTTTTGAAAGTCTTGAACATTTCAAAGGCATCCGATTTAAGCTTTAAAAATAGTACCCATGTCATCCTCGGAATAGTCATCTATGTACAACATAAAGTATTTGTCACCATTTATGCTTTGTGTTCTCATGGGTCCACATAAATCAGTATGTATTAGCTCTAAAGGTTTGCTGGTGAAATATTCCTTTGATTTAAATGTGGATCTAGTTTGCTTCCCTTTTTGGCATGAAGCACAAATGCTATTTAATGGTTTGCCAATGGTGGGTATATCTCTTACTGCCCTTTTTGAACTTATTTTTACTAGATTTTCAAAGCTAATATGATCGAGCCTCTTGTGCCACAGCCAATTTTCATCTTCCTGTCCAATCAAACATGCTCCTTCTGAAGTCTCTAAGAGAGTATACAGGTTTCCAGAAGTCCTTGATCCAGTAGTTATCATCTTCCCACTGTGAGCTTTTCTGACTTCACAACCCTACTTCTTAAAAATGACTTCATGACCTCTGTCACAGATTTGGCTTACGCTCAGGGTTGTGCTTCAAACCAATCACAAACAAGACTTCTTTGGAATTGATTTGTTTGTCACTTATCTTGACCGATCCTTTGCCAACTATCTTGGCTCCATCATTATTTCCAAATTTAACTAAGCCACCTTCATATTTCTGTAACTTTTCAAACTTTTGTTTATCGCTTGTCATGTGACTGGAGCATCCACTATCCAGTATCCATGGTGCAGATTTGTTCTATGCTTTGAATGTTGTCTATACAATCAAGGATTCCTTTTCTTCCTTGGGTCGCTCCTTTTCTTTCCACTCTGTTTTGACTATAGTTTTGGTCACTTGTTTAGACTTTTCTAATGGCCTATGCATGTTTTTTTGGGAATTTTTTGTTTTGTCTTAAACCATTTGGTTGAGATTTTCTTCCCTGATATTTATTTGCTGCATATGTACTTCTACAATTTCTTGCAATGTGTCCAAAGTTATGAAAGTTATAGCATTCTACTGCATAATCCATCAAGGGTGAAAAGACATTTCTATTGGTGAAATTTCTTTGTCCTATATTATAAATGCAGTCTAAAATCTTATGACCGTAAGCATTGCATTTAAAACAATAACCAGAAAAGGATTGATTGAACCTAGGAGTTGGTTTTTGCCATTTTTTAGTAGGAGCCACAAATCTTCTTCTCCTTTGATGTAAGACGCTTGTGAATCCATCATTGTCAGCGCTCTTTTCGTGCCTGGCATTATTGCTTTCTTTTGCATGATTTGTTTTTTCTTGATCAACCCTGATCTTATCTTCTTTCTTTATGGCTTCTAAAGTTAAGACCTTTGATCCATTTGACGATTCTCTTTCGATGAAGCCCAAGCCAAATTTGATGCCTATAATCCTTTGGCTATTTATAATATTTTCCAGCTTCATAGAGCTTCCTTCAAGTTTGTGATAACAACTCAATTTTTGATTCATCTCTTCTAGCTGAATCCTTAAACCAATAATTTCTTCTTCCAGTTTGTTGCATTCATCTATTTTCACGGTTAATTATACTTCGAGTTCTTCAGACATTTTCTTAAATTTGTCTGTCTATACTTTCAATCCGTTTATTATGTCATTGGCATCCTCTAGCTTTATTGAAACCTTTTTATTCTTTTTCCTTTCTGTACTCAACTCTTTAAGTGCAGCAACCAACTCACCTTCCAGATATACTTCAGCCTCATCCTTAAGGTTTTTATCACTTTTCTATTTTTTTTCTGTTTTTTCTTCTTCAAATGCCATGAACAGAGCTTCACCTCGTTTCTTCTTCGGAATCCTAACCTGAGCTTTCTTCAGAAGAGCTGACATTCTTGGATATGAAACTTTTCTTCTTGAAGTTTCTTTTTCTAAAATTTGGTTTCTTCTTCTAGTCACCTTTTTCTTGGTGTGACCCTTCATCATTTTTGGTTTTCTCATTCATTGGACATTTAGCTGCAAAGTTCCCGGCGCCTCCATAGTTGAAGCACTTAAACAGTAACTTTCCTCTGTATTTTCATTTTCCCTTTATAAGTTTTTGAACAAAGTTGGCTTCCATTTCATCCGATGCCTCTTCATCCTCAGATTCTTGTTTAGTTTTTATATTTTTGTGTGCTTTAAAAGCAACTTCTCTGTCTATGGGCTTAGCTTGTCCTATTCTCATTTCGTATGCAATCAAAGAACCATGCATCTCATCCATGCTAAAAGTATTGAGATCTTTAGCTTCTTCTATAGCAGAAACTTTAGAATTAAATCTTTTGTGAAGAGTTCTTAGTACCTTTTTCACGATGACCGCATCTTTCATTTCCTCGTTGAGTCCTCTAATCGCATTAATGATTCCATTGACTCTCAGCATATAGGCCTCTATGTTCTCATCGTCATTCATTCTTAATGCTTCGAACTGAGCTCGATGCGTTTGTAGCTTGGCTTCCTTGATCTTGTCGTCTCCTTCATGAATGCTCTTTAGTTTTTCCCACATGTCTTTTGCCATTTTACAGCTCATGATCCTTATTAGTTCACTATCCACTAAACCACACATTACAACATTCTTTGCTTTAGAGTTATTCTCAAATGGTTTCTTATCGATAGCATTGATTGGAGGTGTGGCGGGTATTGTGTATCCACTTTCAACTGACTCCCAGATGTCGTATCCCAGAGCACAAAGATATGTCTGCATCCTGATTTTACAAAATGAATAATTAGTTTTGTCGAACAATGGAGCTTTATTTGATGAGAATCCTTCACCACCCGCCATTGTGTTCCTTCCCAGATCACCTTAGCTAATTAAGCTTGTTCAGGAACCTCATGCTCGATACCAATTGATATTCTCACAATGACACTGAGAGGGGGGCTGAATCAGTGTAGCTATTTAAATTCAAATCTACAACTCTTAAAGCTAAAGCAAAGAGAACTTAAAAGCATATAAAAAAATTATCATAAGAGAGCACACCATAACACACAATGTAATGAGGTTCACCAATTTGGCTACTCCTCAAGAATGACTGCTTGGACTACGGTCCAAATATAGCATTTGCAAAACACCAATTTTACAATCCGTTTACCAGCACCCACTGGAAGGAGCACCAACCCCTGATTTATCTACACCAACAGAAAGGAGCACCAACCCCTATCCAAGCACCAACTTGGATTAGAGTTTTGAAAACTATATTAATGACATAAAAATGCCTTCACTTTTTCAAGACCCTGACTGGTCTACAATTTATGAAAACACAATAAACACTTACGGCTCTGCTTGTTGCTCTCTTACAACACTCTTCTAACCCTCTTTTTTGGCCGCTATTTACAATTCTGAACAACACTTTACTTATACACGCAACTGCCCTCGCAGCGCATTTACTCTTTCAACAGTGGCACTTTAACTCTTTATGACATCACTCTTTTCAATTCTGAGCCAAAATTTACTTCTGCACGCAACTGCCCTCGCGGCACATTTACTCTTTTAGCAGTGACACTTTAACTCTTTACAGCGACACTCTTTTCAATTCTGAGCCGCACTTTACTTCTGCACGCAACTGCCCTCGCGACACATTTACTCTTTCAGCAGTGGCACTTTAACTCTTTACGATGGCACTCTTTTCAATTCTGAGCCACACTTTACTTCTGCACGCAACTGCCCTTTTATAACAATATTTTCATCTTGAAACCCTAAGTCTTCTGTAACGCCATAATCCCGCATGCAGCCTATTAATAGCCACTCCTGTAAGTAACTCCTTTCTGACACACTATTCTTATACGCAACCTATTAATGGCTTTGTTTCTTGTGTGGGACTTTTAGTATAATTACCGCTCGACGGTTACACTGCTTTACGGGCCCTGTAACTGTCATTCTATTTTTAATGCACTGTGCTTATTTTAGCTTGCATGATTTCTATCTCAGAATCGTCCTCGTAATTGTCGCACTAACTTTAGTTGACTCTTCTTATATTGGCTGCATGATTTTCCTCTGCAGCTGCCCCTGTAACTGTCGTTCTACTTTAGTTAATTGTCCGTAACGTGCTGTTGCGAC
Organism: Wollemia nobilis; assembly: GCA_028583015.1. NCBI lineage: Eukaryota > Viridiplantae > Streptophyta > Pinopsida > Araucariales > Araucariaceae > Wollemia > Wollemia nobilis. The sequence continues at coordinate 5,801,288 of JAQPPZ010002456.1, read as the reverse complement.
CTGTCGTGAAATCGTGACACTTCTGTCTCTTTGTACTCTTCTCACCTTTTACCTGTGGAAACATGACATGTCGCGATATCGTGATATTTTTGCCTTTTTGTCCTTTTCTCAGCTTGCACCCATGAAAACAAGACATGTCGCAATATCGCAACACTTTTTGCCTCTTTGTCCTTTTCTTTGCTTGCACCTGTGAAAACAGAACATGTCGTGAAATCGTGACACTTTCGCTTTCGTACTCTCCTTTCCTTTTGTCGTGATATCGCGACACTTTTTCTCCTTGACGCTTTTCTTCTCATCGGGTCATGAAAACCCGACATGTCGTGATATCGAGACACTTTTTCTCTACGAGCTCTTTCTCTCAAACCTATCGTGAAATCGTGACACTTTTCCGTCCATACAATCCTTCTTGCAAATTGTCATGAAATCATGACACTTTTCTTTGTGAGCTCTTTCTCTCGAACCTGTCGTGAAATCACGACACTTTTTCATCCGTATAATCCTTCTTGCAACTTGTCGCGAAATCATGACACTTTTCTTTGTGAGCTCTTTCTCTCGAACCTATCGCAAAATCGTGACACTTTTTCGTCCGTACAATCCTTCTTGCAAATTGTCACGAAATCACGACACTTTTCTTTGCGAGCTCTTTCTCTCGAACATGTCATGAAATCATGACAGTTTTCTTTGCTCTTTCTCTCTCTTCCAACATGTCATGAAATCATGACAGTTTTCCTTGTGCTTTCTCTCTCTTCGAACATGTCACAAAATCATGACAGTTTTTCTTGTGCTTTCTCTTTCTTCGAACATGTCATGAAATCGCGATAGTTTTCCTTGCGCTTTCTCTTTAAACATGTCGCGATATCGCAACAATTTTTCTCTCTCCTCAACATGTCGTGATATTGTGACATTTTTTCTTTCTTGCGCTTTCTCTTCAAACATGTCACGATATCACAACAAATTTTCTCTCTCCTCAACATGTCGTGATATCGTGACAATTTTCTTCTTTGTGATTTTTCTTTTGATTTTTAGTATAAGGGCCACTTCTATCTTTTAGAAAACCACTGTACATGTTTTGACTGACCTCTGAACTCCTGTCCACTGCATCAACTAATCTATCTATCTGTGTTGAGAACAATGACAATACTGTTTCTGCACCTTGCTCAACACACTCATGTTCTGTTCTCTGACCACATGATTGTAATCCACTTTTAAAAAGCCCATTAGGATTAATTGAATCTTCTCAACAATGTTTTTATTCTCTAATCAATATTATGATTCTTAGAAGGAGTCTTCAGAAGATTAATCATGATTTGGGAGTCAAATTCAACCAACACCTTTTCCCATCCAACCTTAGAAGCCTCTTGAAGGCCTTTGAAGATACTGATGAGGACATCAAAGGTGCATATCATTATGCAATATTGTAATCATGTGAAACATCACGCAGGATTGGTTGTTGGCCAGTTAGCTATTAGTTTCAACCTCTTTTGTATTCTTCCAATTTTATCATATTTGGAAGAACTATATTAAGTTGTATTTATGCTATTTAAGCACCACTGAATAATGCAAAAATTGAGTAGAATTTAAATTTCTACATTAATGGTATTAGAGTAGTAGATTCTGCTCCTTTTTGGGTAGGGCATCATGTTGTCTACTCAAGATAAATTTTTCTTTGAAAATTTAAAGCAATTACTCCAAATTATCATTGCTGATGTCTAGCAAATTCAAGTTGCCCAACTGGCAGAAGAAATGCCAACAAAAGAACCTGCAAAAGAAAATATTGTTCTTGCTAAAATGGAAGAAGTTGATAAAAAAGAAGAAATTATGGAAGAAATTCTTGTGAAAAAATTTGTTGCAAAAATTAAAATTACTGCAAAGGAAATTATTGTAGAAGAAATTCTTTCCGTGGAAGAAATTTTCGTTGTTGCTGCAGAAGAATTACTACAAAAGAACAATTTGAAGTAGTACCTAGAATCGAACAAAGATCTATGGGAATGAAGCCCATCGTCCTTCCTTTGGACTATACTACTATCAATCTAGAATTCGAAGGTCTTTGTGAAGAAGACCCCTTTGTTGCTTTTGAAGCAATAATTTTTTTGGAAGAAATTAAAAATGAAAACTTGTCTATCATAGATCTAGAAAAAGAAGAGTCTAGATCAAGAAAAGTTGAGGATTTATTGCCTCTTAAAGCAGATGTTGAGGAAGATCCAGAAGAAGATTCCACCCTTTTCTCTTCTATTGTAGATGGTGGATCTTTTTATGCTATTGGACCTATTTCTCTTCCTCCTATCATTCTCGACCGTGTCACAACACCATCGGTGTTGTATCCATGGCAACTTCAGGTTGAATTTCATGGATTTCACTTGCACAACAATGATGAAGAGTGGAGAATTTCTTCCAATTAGATATTTGGTAGCTGCACAAAAAATATGTTCAAGCAAAATAGTCCAAATATACAGCCCTTAGGCCCTCATGGATGTAATCATGTACCCCGTGCACCTCCTTGGCCACCACCACTGCCTTCATTGCTCACATATTCATCTTCTGTATTATCTCTATCAATGTTGGCCAACCCATTTCTTCCTGCTGCTTACCATTGTTTTCCACATAGAAGGAAGACGATCGTGAAGATAAAAAAAGGATGCAACCCTACGTTCTCAGCGACAAAAAGCACAACCCTATTTTTTTCATGCGACTAGTGGTAGCAAGCGAGGGCGTGGCCCATTCAAGGCCAACACGCTAGCTCACGAATGTGGTAGCTGGATACTTTTGTAGCTAGTGCACATAGCCCATGCTTGACCAACGTGCAGTTACCCCTACGTGGTCAAAATTGGTCCAGCGCACTCCACGTTGGGCCAGCATGGCCACGTGTGCATGCGCAAGCATGCTAGCTAGTGCGTGCCTGCATGTGTGTGCGTGCTTCAAGCATGCGCACACGCACTGTAGGTGCATGAAGACCACATGCTAGAGAAGTGTGCACACATAGGTGCACATCCACACGTTGTGCAGCATGTGTGTCACACACTGCCACAACGTGCGTATCATGCACGCTATGCAAAGAAAATAATGCTTTTAAAAAAATTATAATTTAATTTAATTGATTAAATTATTTAATCAAATAAAATTATTTTATGAAATTAATTAATTAATTAATTAGAATTGCATGTTTTATTTAATTAATTACTTTAAAATAATTAATTAAATTTAAAGCTTTGTATTATGGTATCCAGAGTCCCATTTTGCACCTTATTTTGGATTGGTTGAGACCATTTGTATGCTTTTGTCAACAAGTGTCCTTGTAAAATTGTAATATGGAGTGCAAGATTGGTGGTACCCAACACTCCAAGTTTTTCTTCCACTTTCTTGTAAAAGCATTGGAGTCCAATGCTTATATAGTGAGGAGGAATGATGAGGACATCAACGGTGCATATTATTATGCAATATTGTAACCACGTGAAACATCACATAGGATTGGTTGTTAGCCAGTTAGCTATTAGTTTCAACCTATTTTGTATTCTTCCAATTTCATCATATTTGGAAGAACTATATTCATTTGTATTTATGCTATTTAAGAACCATTGAATAATGTAAAAACTAGGTAGAATTTGAAGTTCTACATCAGAGATCGTACCTCTCAACAAGGTTATTGGAAAGGATACCCAAATTCTCAGCAAAAGTGAAAACCACAGAGCCATCTAAAAGTCTACCAATTCCTCTTGCACTAGATTTTACAGGGTTTCGCTTAGAGGCTCCATCGATATTGACTTTTCCATAATCCTTAGGAGGAGGCTGCAAATTCCTTGTTCTTTCCATATTGCAATTACTCACATTCCCTTTAAGTTGGTTGCCCTTAAAAGAGTTAGTCTTCAATATTTGCATCACTTGATCCCATTTTTGGTGGGAGTTTTTGGGGTGATTAAGGAGTTGTTGGACTGCTTCAACTAAGTTGGCAATGGTATTTTTCCAGATATAGTGAATATATTTTATTTCTTGATTGAAAATCCAATTGTTCCTTTCATTCCAGATATTCCAAGGTAGAATGGTAGAACCCGTCCAAACTAACTACCTAATGAAATGATCAACACCCTCCTATTTAAGCCAATCCCTCAAAAGCTATTCAAAAAGAAGAAAAATTGGACCACTGTAGGACAAGTAATATGGTCATTATCCTCCATAGATCAAAGGCTAAGGTACACTCAATAAAAATATGGCTAAGAGTTTCCACATTATTTCCACATATTTCGTATCTAAAAGGGCCATGAAAACCATGTTTCATAAGTTGCTCACCAGTTAGCACCCTACGATGCAATAAAATCCAAATAAAGAACCTCACCTTAGGCCAAAGCTTTTGAGCCCACAACTAAGAAAAATATGTCATAAAATTTGTTGGGATTATTATGGCATAAGGCCAAATAATACTGAGCAACTGAATACTCACCCTTAGTAGTGTTGTTCCATCCAAAACAATCTTTATCATGGGACCAAGAGAGAGATCTCATATGTAGGATGCGTTGGATGTCTTGTATTTGAATTTCTGGAATTTGAATAGGCCAATCCTCAATAGGGATCAAATGGAATTTTATAGATAGTCATTTTATATCTCCATATTTTGGTTTTCCTGTAATCATACTTTTGAAAAAACCGTTAGTGGAAATTATATAAATTTGATTTTTTTCACACTGTGGCAATAAGAATATATCATATTAAAACTGACATATAAGAACTTAAATTCAATTATTAAATCTAATTAGAAGAGGTCAAGCATGCTTTCAATAACGAAAATAATAGTAAAATTTGGGTAAAAAAAGGAGAATGGTGAACAATGTAATAGTAACATTTGGGTGCAGAAGGAGAATAGTGAACAATGAAGGATAACAAAAAGAAAAAGCAAAAAGAAATATTAAAGAATAAAAAAATTAAGAAATAGTAAAGAATAGTGAAGAACAAGTTTAGAATAATTTTAAACCTATAAAAATAATATAACACATATTGTTGCCTATTCTTTGTATAACAAAAAAAAACACAGAAGTGACAAATTAGAGGAAACATCATATGAAAATACAATATTGACCTTCACAATTCTATGAACTTAGCTTTTATGTTTTGCTTGATTAGTCTCGTTTAGACTATGTTTTAGCATTTTATTTAATATGTTTTTTTAATGGGATATATATGTTTTTATTTAAATACTTATTAGTATTTAGAGTGATTTTTTAAATTGATTTAAAAATTTTAAATAATATATTTTTAACTAATAATTAAATTAAAAAAAAAAATGAAATGACGAGTTTAATGGAAATGAGAATAAATTGGGCGAGTGAAGTTGGAGCACGAGGAAAAGGCACGAGTTGCAAGTGAATCCGAAGCCTAGTCGTTTCGGGTGGAGCACAAGGAACCTTTGTTTTAATTTTTAAAATAGCCTTTGCCACTGTGCACCACGAAATCTTGGCCATTGTATTTTAATTTTTAAAATAGCTTTTGCCACTATGTGCTACAAAATATGGCCACTATATTTTAATTTTTAAAATAGCCTTTGCCATTGGAGAGCTTGGTTGGCTAAAGGTCATATGGAAATCCAAACTATCACACAAAGAGCTAAAAGCGAAGGATAATTCACAAATAGCAAACCCTAGGAGCTATAGAGTACGATGTGAGGATTTTTTTAGCTTTTGAGGATGTATATTGAAGGAAATGCAACCACAAGATGTAAAATAAGTAAGCTATGATAACTATATGATAATGACACTATAATATGCAGGAAAATAATGAGATAAACTTTTGCAATAACTTAGTAATATGCCATTAATGAAAAATCACGAAAATAGTACAATGTAATATAATGGAGGACTTGAACACTCCAAAAAATTTAATGAAGAACTACATTGTACCTACTCACTACTATAATCTCACTCTCTATAGTAACATTGTCTCTTTCACTCACTCTTTTCACTCTATACCTTAAAGGCCTATATATAAGAAGATATGTGCCTTGGCCTTTACTCTACCTATGACTCTTCATCTACCTATCCTATGACTCATGTACATGTGGACTACATGCACATTTACATCATTGCACATTTTAACACTTGTGCATTTATTAATTGCTTGAAGTAACTACTCAAACCTTACTCTCAAGTAAAATCCTACTCTAGTTATGTACCCAAAGTGGTACATTGGCATGTACCAAATAATGTAATATACTCTAACACCCTCTTGTATTACATTAATGGGTATTGAAGACTTTTAGTCTTCAATATGGGTCTTTATCTTTTGGATATTCTTCAACTTGATCTGGTTCTTCTTCTTCAACTTTAGTATTAGAATCGGTCTTTGTGCTTTCTTCATTATACTCTCTGTTTGTATCCTGATGAGTATTTTTATCTTTTTCTCTTTTGTCATTCTTTTTATTCCTCCTTCATTTCTACATTGTTACTAGAGGAATATTTTCTTCATGATGAGTTAGTCTATCATCACAATAATATTGACTAGGATTGCTAGTTTGTTTTATGTTTTGAATGAGTTCAAAAACAATTAATGATAGATATACCATCAAACATTATTCTGATGTGAATATAATTATTTTTTGTGTATTCCACCAAGCTTTGAAAAGAACTTCATTAATATAATCAATTAACGTTGTAAAATTTGCTTCTTTTACTTCTTTGAGGAACAATTATAATCTTTCCTTTTCACTAATGAAAAAATACTTGTATCCTTAAAAAGTATCTATTAAAATTTGAGAATAAAATTCCACTTCATGGAAAAGTTCCTTATTATTGAATGCATTCCTCACTATTTCATCGATATTTCTTTTAAATTATTCTATGAGGTAGAATTCCTTAGAGTTTTAATAGACTTGTAGACCTTGTATCTCTTTCTGAATCCTAAGCTGAATCAAATCTTGTAGTATATGATTAATCAATAGAATTCTTCAGCTCTTTAGTGTTTTGAGATTACTTTTGATAGATCCTTTGTAGTAGTCTACCTTATATGTGTGTTGATTGATCTATGGTGTGAATCTTCAATCCAAGTACTATATTTCTTGGTCTATGTATGGCAAAGATCATTTAATACTCATGGGTGCCTTCTTCTCCTCCTTAATTGCATTTTGACTCCACTCTTAATGCTTGACTGTGTACTTTCAATTCTCTGCGCTTCTCTTCAACTTGGAATTTTTAATAGGCCCTTTATCCCTTTGATGCTTTGGCCATGTGGTGCATATGTTACTCAGGTGGCAAGTGGCGATTATGGTCTTGATGAGCATTATTTTAGGTGCCTTCAATGCTCATGTCTTCCTTGAATGATGTGCAATGATTAATATGCCTTCTAACCTTTGAAATATACCTTCAACGCTTCAAGATAAGTGTTACTCCTATTTTGAGTGCTTCCTTCCTACACAGGTGTTAGAAAGAATGTGAGGTATCTTCTTTTGTTATGCCAAGTGGTACAAGATGCCTTTGCTCAAGTTTGCAAGTGGCACTCCTTTCTCTTGCTTCTCTTTCACTATGGGTCTTGTCTTCAGTGCTTTCTCTCAAGCGAATGATGATGTTATTTTCCCATGAAATTTTCTCCAGCTATGGTGGTTCTATGGCACTCCAGCACTACCCTCTTTAGTGATAATTCTTCTTAGCTTGTAGTTCATCTATTGCTTTGGTAATACACCATTGTTTTATGTTAGATCTTGCAATGCATTATCCTTCTTGCTTTACGTAGATTTACATTGGATGTAATGTTGCCTTACATAGGTTCTTGATGTTGCAGGTTATACTATTGTAGGCATTGGATTTTGGTGTCTTTAGACACCTTGAAACTCAGCTATTTGAGCCCTTTAGTGGCTCTCTTCCTTCACTAGAAGTTTGCTCTACAAACTTGGTGATATGGCCACTTTGTAGATGTAGAATGCTTGTTGTTTTAGTGTCTTTGAGACACTCTATATTTTATCCTCATTTTTTATGTAGGACAAGAGAGATATGGTGCAATAATGTAATGCAAATAGTTAGAATAAAATACCCTAACTTGCACCAAAGTTTTGAAGTCTTTAAATCTCCTTTTTCAAGTTTTCTTTCTTCCTTGATATGGCAACTCCTTGCTCTACTTCTTGAGAACAAATAATGATATAATGTTTCCCTCCTTACTAGAAAAATCTCTCCAATAATTTATTTGCTTGGTTAAGTTTGTAATAATGAATCCAAACCTTTAATCATGCAACTAATATGCCTTTTGAAAGGTTTAACTTTGTACTAATTTTCACCTTAACTTGAATACTTAATGCACCTTAAATAACTGGTATGATGCAATAGTAATATTTCCTTTCTCCTTTAAATAAACTCTTAATATATGAAACCTTCACTCAAGAGTAATATCTTCTTTGTTTTTAGTAAAATATAGGATGTTGATATTTTTCTTTCTCTTGAAATATATCTAACCCCTATTTTAATGTGCAATTTTTAACCTTTGTAGAAACTATCTTTTGCACTCCCTTGAAGACTTAAATATGCAACCTTCTTCTTGCAACTTTTAAACTCTAATATGGTACTTAATGAAACTTAATAATAACCAAGTAACTAATGTTCAAGTAATGAACCTTTTGCACCAAAGTTGCTTACCTTAATGACCTTTGTAGATGATGAATATCTTGGTGATTTGAATCACCTAATTACTGCCTTGTAATGGATGAAATCATAGCTCTTCCTTGTTGTCCAAAACAACTCTTTAGCTCACCTATTTGCAGATTTAAAAATCCTCTAACTTTTTTCCCAGAATTGTAGTTTGGTGGTTTTAATTCTCCTTCATGATGCTCCCTTGAATTTTGTAAATTAGCAACTAGTAATGTTGCCCAAATTGTTGCCCTTTCATAGTCAAATTTTTCTTCGAAATGCTATTCTTGAATCTCCAAATTTGGTAGGAAAATCCTCCAAATTGTAGCTGAAACTCACCTTCTAGAAACATTCAATATTCAACTATAGAAATCAACAACTTTCTTTCTCCAAATGAGCCTTATATCCTTCAATGACAATCTTCAAATATCTTGAATTTGGTGGCTTATTTTAACTCCTTTCTCCTTCAACATCCTTGTCGAATTACAACTTCAATCTTGGTCTATTACATGCCTTCTTATCAATAATATGACTATCTTGAAATATTCACTATTCTTCTCCAAAATTTGGAAAACTTCTTGCCAAATCCTTCTCCTTTTGGGCTTATTGTCAGAAGACAATAATTATCCCAAATTATGTTCTATCAGGAATTCCTTCTCCAGTTAGTAAATTTCTCCAATGAGTTCTCCTAGGAACTTTCTCAATGACCTTCTCTGAAATCTACAATGAGGCTTTTCTAGCCTTCTCCTTCTTTCTCCTTGAGACCACTTCTCTAGGGTCTTCAAATTTTTGTAGCTTCTCTTCCCTTCTTCTCAAGACTTCAATGATGTCTTCCTTAATCTCTTCAATATGTTATTGTGGAAGTCTTGTAATGAGATATCTCTCTTGGATCTCTAAAATATGCTAGTTCTAAAATTTAGAATGGGACTTTTGCTAGCCCTTCTTCTCAATATTTATATTTCAAGATCGGAAGTTATTCAATGGGACCTTTTATGAGTATATTAAAATTCTTGGGTTGTTCTCTTATACTCCTTTAATTCATAATCTGTAGTCTTTGATATTCAATGGAGATCACCAACCTCAAATCTTCTCCTAGGCTCTTCTATGGAGTCTCTTCTTCCTTTAATCTACAATAAGGTTTCTTTGGCCTTTTCTCTCTTCTGCAATCTATAGGTCTACAATCTTGTAATGGGACCTTTTACTTAGGTCTCCAAATATTTGATATTTGGTTTGTTCTTTAGCTATTGAATTGATTCTAAAGAAGATATTATTCCTAGCTCTTATAGGAAGCTTCCCAACTTTATTTGAATCTCCTTTTCTTGCAATAAAGTATTAAGAGTACAATGGAAGAAAATCTAAATATAGATATAATCAATCTTCACTAATTGATTTGTCAATCTAGTGGAATCAATGTTGAGTCCTAGTCTTCACAAGTTTTTTCTGCAACCCCGTGTAAAGACTCTACCCAAATACAAATTTTAAATATTCTAATACCACTATTAGCTTTTGAGGATGTATATTGAAGGAAATACAACCACAAGATGTGAAATAAGTAAGATATGATAACTATATGATAATGACACTATAATATGCAAGAAAATAATGAGATAAACTTTTGCAATAACTCAATAATATGCCATTAATGAAAGCTCACAAAAATAGTACAATGCAATATAATGGAGGACTTGAACACTCCAAAATTTTAAATGAAGAACTACATTGTACCTACTCACTACTATAATCGCACTCTCTATAGTAACATTGTCTCCCTCACTCACTCTTTTTACTCTATACCTTAAAGGCCTATATATAGGAAGATATTTGCCTTGGCCTTTACTCTACTCATGACTCTTCATCTACCTATTCTATGACTCATGTACATGTGAAATACATGCACATTTACATCATTGCACATTATAACTCTTATACATTTATTACTTGTTTGAAGTAACTACTCAAACCTTATGCTAAAGTAAACTCCTACTCTAGTTATGTACCCAAGATGGTACATTGGCATGTACCAAATAATGTAATATACTCTAACATATTTCATGTTTCTTAGAGTGGAGGATTCAATTATTTTAGAAATATTAAGATCTTCAAATATGGAAAAGGGTAGCAAGTTCATCCCGAGTGTATCATGCTTCAAATCCTTTTTATGAATGCAATGAATATTATTTCATAAAAATGCCAAAGCAAAGGAATATCAGGAGAAAGAAGAGACATGAGCGAGTGCAAGCTGGAAGGAAGTGTGAATTAGGAGGAAGTGTGAATCAAGAGTGAGTGTGAGTCGAGAGGGAGTGCAAGCCAAGAGGGAGTGCAAGCCAAGAGCAATCTCTAATAGCTAGTATGGAAGGAAATTCATATTAAAATCCCTATAGCTGGAAGTATTGATGCCTAAGTTGAAGATAAGTGGAAGAGCAAATATATGGTAAGTTTAATCCAAGTATCAGATGTTACACTAGAAGCGACTATCAAACATGAGATGATTGAGCATGATATAATGGTTTTGAAAAGTAGAGGATTAATATGTAGGTTCCATAGATCCTGTCTAGAGTTTTTGGAGATTCAAGATTGGATCAAGTGGAAGTGGGGATTGAATTTAAATTATGCTATGACTTCTTCCTAAAGGGTTTTTCCTTGCCATATTTTCTAACTCAAAAATCAAGGACAAAATATTGAGTGGTTCCCATGGTTTAGAGGGATAGATGCCCTTTATTTAAGACCATGGAATGCAATTTTTCTATTGAGATAGAAACTATTAAGAAACTTCTGGTTTAGGTTAGGCTTTTTGGACTTCCATTTCAGTTTATGAATAAGTATATTTTGAAGAATATTGAAAATAACCTAGGAGAATTCATCAAGGAAGAGTATTAAAAAGCCAAATGCAATTTTTAAAAATTCTAAAAATAGGATTTCTGAAATCCTCTCAATATGTTTTATGGATCTCTCTATTTTCTATTGATCTACTGTGTGCTTTGATACCACTATTAGCTTTTGAGGATGTATATTGAAGGAAATGCAACCACAATATGTGCAGTAATCTATGATAACTATATGATAATGACACTATAATATGCAGGAAAACAATGAGATAAACGTTTGCAATAACTCAGTAATATGCCATTAATAAAAGCTCACAAAAATAGTACAATGCAATATGATGGAGGACTTGAAGGCTCAAAATTTTTTAATGAAGAACTACATTGTACCTACTCACTACTATAATCTCACTCTCTATAGCAACATTGTCTCTCTCACTCACTCTTTTCACTCTATACCTTAAAGGCCTATATATATAGGAAGATATGTGCCTTGGCCTTTACTCTACCCATGACTCTTCATCTACCTATATTATGACTCATGTATATGTGGACTATATGCACATTTACATCATTGCACACTCTAATATTTGTGCATTTATTACTTGCTTGAAGTAACTACTCAAACCTTACTCTAAAATAAACTCCTACTCTAGTTGTGTATCCAAGGTGGTACATTGGCATGTACCAAATAATGTAATATACTCTAAGATATTTCATGTTTCTTAGAGTGGAGGATTCAATTATTTTAGCAATATTAAGATCTTCAAATATAGAAAAATGGTAGCAGGTTCATCCTGAGTGTATCAATGCTTCAAAATATTTTTATGAATGAGACGAATATTATTTCAAAAAAATGCCAAAGCAAAGGAATATCGGGAGAAAGAAGAGACATGAGCGAATGCGAGTCGGGGGGGAGTGTGAGCTGGAATGAAGTGTGAATTGGGAGGAAGTTTGAATCGAGAGTGAGTGTGAGTCGAGAGGGAGTGTAAGCCAAGAGGGAGTGCAAGCCAAGAGCAATCTCCAATAGCTAGTATGGAAGGAAAGTCATATTGAAATCCTTAATGGGAATTCAGGATGCCCTAGCTGGAAGTATGGATGCCCAAGTTGAAGATAAGTGGAAGAGAAAATATATGGTAAGTTTGATCCAAGTAGCAGATGTTACACTAGAAGTGACTATCAAGGATGAGATGATTGAGCATGATATAATGGTTCTGAAAAGCAGAGGGTTAATATGTAAGTTTCATAGATCCTAGCTAGGGTTTTTGGAGATTCAAGACTGGATCAAATGGAAGTGGGGATTGAATTTAAATTATGCTATGAATTCTTCCTAAAGAGTTTTTCCTTGCCATATTTTCTAACTCAAAAATTAAGGACAAAATATTGAGTAGTGGCCCATGGTTTAGAGGGATAAATGCCCTTTATTTAAGACTATAGAATGTAATTTTTCTATTGAGACATAAACTATTAAAAAGATTCCAGTTTAGGTTAGACTTTTTGGACTTCCATTTCAATTTATGAATAAGAATGTTTTAAAAAATATTAAAATACCCTTGGAGAATTCATCAAGGAAGAGTATCAAGAAGCCAAAGCATGCTATTTATACCAAAATATGTGTTGTTATGGATATTTCAAAACTTTTGCCACAATATATTAAGATTAAATTTGAATCAAGAGAATGGGATTAAAAAGTGGATTAAGAAAACATTGCATTTCATTGCCACAATTGTTATGAGATTGGGCACTTGGCAAGAGTTTGCAAAGTGAAAACTATGAAGAAAGAGGCAAAAAACCTTGGTCATGAGATAAAGTTCAAGGAAAAACAAGGATATCATGCATTATTAGAAGGTAGATCAGATCAAGGATATTCCACTCCTAAATAAGGGACAAAGAAGGACTATCTACAACATCTTATGGGAAAGAACATCATATCTCACTTGGATCAACCGTTAGAAGAAACAAAGAAATATATAAGGGATGAGAAAGTACAATATGTAAGTTCAAGTTCAAAAAGGAATTAAAGGTATAAAATCCTGACACAAACACAACAGAAGAGGTCAAGATCTTTCTAGGTAAATCATCTTCATTTTTCTTAAGTAGTATCGAATCCTCTCCTGGTAATAAAAGCGAAAGTGGTATAGAGGTTATTCCTTGCACTTTAGGCTTTCAAGAGAAACATAATAAAGAAATGGAAATGGAGGAAGTCTATAAATTTAGGGTTTTTAGGGTAGAATAAGAAGGTAATTGCTTTAGAAGAGCATCTTTGCACTTTAGGGTTTCCATGTCAATATAAAGAAGAATGTGCTTTTGAGGTTATTCTTTGCTCTACAAATCCTTCACAACAAGACAAACCTATAGATGATAAGTCTTACTTTAAGCAATGTGAGAAGATTGAAGAGATTGATGAAGATGAAAGTATTGGTAGGAATTAAAAAAATAAAGAGGAAAACCTAAGAAGGAAAAACAAAGAGAAAAAGAAACCCAAAAGGATATTGATATGGAAAACAAAAGCAAATATCACAAGTGTTAACAAGAAGTGAGGCTAAACTCACAAATAAAAACAAAAAAAATTACAATGAAAATAATATTTTGAAATATTAGGGGCATGAATAAGAACCCTAAAAAAAGTATTAAGAAACTCTCATATTGTTATAGACAATATATTTATATTTATAGATATGGAAACTAAGAAAAAAAAAATTTAGCCATTCAAGTTGTTGAAATTTATCTTGACAAAATTTAAATTTTGGAAGGCATCTGTATGAAATTATATACAGGAGTTGATTGTAGAAACTTAGTAGTGAGGAAGACGATGAATCTCTTTGATAAGAAAGGCAAATGAAGAATACTTTTTATAACAAGACAAGTTGAATATGGTGTGATTAATTTGATAGAAATGTAAGGAGAGCAATGTAATGTTTTGTTTTTGTAATGGGAGTGGTCTCCAATAGAAGCCACACATAGCTTATTAAAAACAAAAAATGACGTTGAATTGATTTTATATATGCACTCTTAACTATTAAGAATGAAAACAAAACTAAAGTTACTAGATTAAATATTCATTGTACCTCAAATAAATGTGTAAAAGTGTGTTTATTTTCTTAATATGATGTATGATTTAAGTACATACCTAAAAAAAATTAGACATAAAAATAAAAAGTTTTGAAGAATATTAACAATAATGTAAGGGAGTTCATTTAGGATGAACCATCTATTAAGAAGCTAAAACATACTGTATATTCAAATACATTGTTATGAATATTTCAAAACCTTTATTCAAATTTATTAAGATCAAATATTAATTAAAAGAAAAAAACAATAGTTTTTTAACCTAGCAAGGCCATTAGTTATACAAGACTATACTCATGGAAGATATTGTTTGCCCAAAGTTTATTATTTAATAATATAAGGGAGTTGGTTACAACCACTAATTTTAGAAACTCGTAAGCACAGGGTTCAAACCACAGGGGTTGCTCCTAACAAGCCTATTTGTCTCATTGTTGTTGACCTAGCATGAGATGAGACCATATATCACTTAAGGTACGTATCATCATCGTCAATCTAGTGCGCATTCGGAGGATTCAGAACATACTACTAACTTTTATCTCATTGTTGTTGACCTAACGTGAGATGAAGACCATCGATCACTTAAGGTCCGTATTATCGTTGTCTGTTTGGTATGCACTCAAAGGATCATAACAGACTACTAACTTTGTT
This sequence comes from Wollemia nobilis, assembly GCA_028583015.1. Classification (NCBI taxonomy): domain Eukaryota; kingdom Viridiplantae; phylum Streptophyta; class Pinopsida; order Araucariales; family Araucariaceae; genus Wollemia; species Wollemia nobilis. Next base: position 5,786,158 of record JAQPPZ010002456.1, on the reverse strand, counting down.
AAGATGGCAACGTGCCCCCAAGGTTTTAACTTAGGTCTTTTCTTGGTAAGTACTTGACCAATCAAGCCTTTGCTAATCCACCTAGCCCTTAGGAACATTGTTTGCCTAAAGTTATCCAGCCATACTTTCTTTATACAACCTCACTCACACACTATTCGAACTTCAAAGGTTTCTTATAATAAGTAAATTATAATTAAAACATTACATTTTAATTGCTAATCCATCTAACCCTTAAAGACATTATTTGCCCAAAATTATTTAATAAAGTTATTTAATCATACTTTTGTTATACACCGTTAGGATTCCAACTTCAAAGTTTCTTATAATAAGTAGATTATAATTAAAACATTGCATTCTAATTGTCTGAAGTCAAAGTAAAATTAAAAAGTAGAGTTGTACACACTGTAGAAGGAGCCTTCGGCCTTCGGTTGTTATATGTTCCCTGAATATCAAATCAGGAGCATCACAAAAATTCGTGACTTTGAATACTTTTTGTTAATTGAAGCCGCGTACATCGCAAGAAAGTTTTCGGGTCAAAGGCGACCGATTCCGCCAAATTTTGTTTTGTTGTGGCCGTTAAATTCCTGAAATTCCGGATCGGTCCAATCATTCCTTATGTCTCTTAGGACCAAGCAGAACAGTGTACGAATCGACGAGATCGGCTCCACTAATAAAGGAGGCAAATTTGTGCGTCCAATGCTGATGAGATCTTATCTGTTTTGACACACAGTTATAGCTTTAAGAATATGTAAGAGGAGTACTTTTGTGACTAATTTCAGATTTGTATGTACTTTCTTCTGGTAAGGTCCACGGTCTAAGATGCTCCCCTGATAATTAGTTTATAAATTGTAAAAGGTAATTTGAAAAAACGTGAAGAATCTCCTTTCAAATATTTGTAGTTATTTTTCATCACAAATATGCAGTCAAAAGGAATTCCATTGATAGGAATTTTATATTTCCATCTCTCTTATTTTACTGCCATTGAAAGGCCACTGTGAAAAGGTTAGTGCGATGAAAAAGAAAAAAACAAACAAACAGTTTTTGACGTCCTTAAGGTTATAGGTTATATGAATTTTGGAGGGAGAGTCCATTTTAAAAAAGATATTTAAGTGTACTCTATGAAGTTTGGAGCTCATTCATATTGATATCTGTGGATCAATGGGTACATCATCTATTTTTCAGGAATAAGTACGTTCTTCTTTTTATTGATGAATTCTTTTCGATATATAGACTTGTATGTTATATGTAGATGAGTTTTTTAAAAAGTTTAAGGAATTTAAAGTATTAGTGGAGAATCCAAAAATAGATGATCAAGTGCCTTAGTATAGATGGAGGAGGTGAGTATGTGAGCCAATATTTTTTAGATTTCTTGGTTCTTCATGGTTTTAACTTTCAAAGGACTTTCCATTATACTTGGGAGTAAAATGGAGTAGCCAAGTAAAAGAACAAGTTGATTATGGAGATGTATTGATGTATGTTGTATGCTAAGGGTATGAAGCCTAAATTTTGGGGTGAAGCATTCAATTGTACAACACATATCACAACCAAGTTCTAACCCAAGTTGTTCAAGGAATGACTTCTTTTAAGAGATCAATAACAACAAGCCTAATGTGTCATACTTTTGTATCCTTAGATCCATAGTATGGGCCCATATACATAGGGATACTTGGAAGAATAAGCACCATAGAGTTAGAGATGCATTTTTGTGGGGTATTTAAATACCTCCAAGGCCTATTGTTTCTATGAGGAGTTTCTTATTTGAAAATATATGATTTTTGATGAGGTTCTTCCAAGTGCACCTATTGGTCCTCTTCCCAATCTCTTGACAAAATATCTTCTATTATCTTTGATTATTCCAAAGAATCCCTCAAATATTCTTGTTGGTACCATTCTAGTTGTTATTGCATCTTCACACTCCAATGGGGATTCTATAATTGATCCTAATGAATTATCTCCTCTTTAGGCAACACCCTCTCAAACACCATTAGTTTTTAACTCTAAGATGATAAGATTTATCCTCCCAAGTTGTGTGTGACTATATTGGATGATGAGTATGATTTGGATGTTTTAATTTTGGCTCATGATGTTTCTCTTCTTAACATTTGCCTATATCTTCTATAGTTCATTCAACACCCAAGTGAATTCAAAATCTCTGTCAAGATGCTTAGCCCATTCTTTCTATGGAACAATATTATATGGGTCCATCTTAGGCCCTACTCTCAAATGTTGATAACTTTTGAGATCCTTTCACCTACTTGTAGACTAAGGGCCGACAATAATTAGAAGATGCTATGCTTATCAAGTATGAATAATTGATGAAGAATCAGACATAGGGACTTGTTCCTTTTCTAGAAAGGAATAATATTAGGTGTAAATAGGTTTATAGGACCAAGTACACTTTAGATGGCCAGATAGACAAGCATAATGTATACCTTGTTACCAAGGGTTTCTCTCAAAAGGAAGGAATTGATCACTTAGATATGTTTTCCCATATTGCTTGGATGGATTCTATTCAAAAGATCCTATCCATAATTGGTTTCATGGTTGAAAGGTACATCAAATGGATGTAAAGCGTGACTTCCTTCATGGTGGGATTTAGAGGATATTTACATGCATCAACCACTTAGTTTTGAACTTGAGGGTCCCCCTCCCTTTATATGTCGTTTTACTAATCCCTTGCATGGATTAAGCAAGCACCATGTGTTTGGTATGAGAAGATTCACTCCTTTCTCAGTTATGGATTTTGATAATGTGAGGATGAACATGATATTTACGTGAAATATCAGGATGACGAGTCTTTGATGATTGTGCTATATGTGGAAGTTTTCATTATAGGCAACTCACTTACCTTGATTTAGGACATGAAATCATGAATTCATCTTACCTTTGAGATGGTAGATTTGGGGCTTTTGCATTACTTCTTGGGCATTCATATTGATCTAAAATCCTTTGGGATCACTATCTCACAACCCAAGTATACCTTGGATATTTTTCAATATTTTAGGATGTAGAATTATAAATTCATTTAGATTCCTTTTGCTTCTAGATTGAAGCTTCAAGTAGATTGCATGACTCCATTGATGAATGATACTCTATATGGGTCTCTTGTGGGAGCTCTCCTTTACCCCACTCACACTCGATCAAATATTGCATTTGTAGTCAACAACTATTTCAAGTACATGCTAATATCTTACTTGACTGTGACCAATAGGATTCTTTGATATATTAGAGGTACATATGATATGGGTATTCATTATTTATTTGGTGTACCTCCAATTTTGATAGGCTTATCAGATGTAGATTGGGATGGTGATTTATATTTGCAACACTCTACTAAAGGTTTTGACTTCTAACTTGGGTTTGACCTTGTTTCTTGGTGTTCTAGATGATAGTCCACCATTTCTTAGTCTTCCACAAAATCTAAATATTGTGTTGCCAATAAGGCTACCAAACATCTTTGATGGATGCTTATGATATTGGAGTACGTGGGTATTCCTACCTAGTCACTCTTTATTGTGACAATCAAAGCACCATCCAAATTTTCTACAATCAAGTCTTCCATCAATAGACCAAGAACATTGATATTTGGATGTACTATATGTGATGACTTTATGTCCATAGGATGCTTGATCTTGTTTTGTGTCATCGATAGAGCAAGCAACAAATATTCTGACCAAGATCATTTCTAAGGTACCATTTGTGTGCATGCATGCAACTTGGTGTAAGAGAGTATTCCTTTAGGGGGGATGACTTATGAGGCTATCTCTTTGTGTCCCCTATTCAACTTAAAAGGGTGTTGAAATATGTGGTGGTTAAGCTTCATTTGAGGCCATGGCTGAATTTGTATTATATTCTTTGTATATGCCCCTTGGGCCCTTGTACACCTTGTGTAGGCGATTTTTTGTAAGATTTTATTAAAGATCATTTTTTTAACATTGATCTAAAGATCACTTGTAATTGGGTATAAATAACCTTTGGTGCCAACAATTTGATTATTGATTTAAGTGTATTATGTTTTCCTTTAGTAAGACAATTTGGTGTCCATGGCTACCCTCTTCTATCATGTGTTTACTTTCAATGAGTTATTTTTGCATACCTGGAAACTACTATAAAATTTAACAATTGAAATATTTTTTATTCGATGAAAAAACAAATCTATTTTCATAGTAGTATAAAAAAAATGTTATTTCTATCTGTTTTTAATACCATCTCTCCCTAATGTTTTGGTCCTTGTATGACTTTATTTTAAAATACATAATTATCATAAGTATATTAGTCTATTTTGTTCATTTCTAATATCTCTTGTAAATTGTCAAATTATAATAAAAATTTCAAACACATAAGTATATTAGTATTTTTTTTATTGATTTCTAATATATCTTATAAATTGTTGAGCTTGTATTCAATTTTCTCATTTATTTTAAATATGACACTAAAAAATATTTGACATTATAAGTCTTTATTTGACACTTTAGATATTTTATATTTTAAAAAATACATACATGATCCTTCAAACCTTACTTCATGCCACCATAACATAACCATTTGGAAGAAATTAAGATCTTAGAGACACATACACTAAAACAAAAATAAATTTGAATGATTATTATTGAGTAGATCAAATCTCAAGAAAATGGATTTATGATCTAATTTTTGATAACAACAAAATGTATGAAGAGACTGTACACTATGTTTGTAATCATGCATTATATAATAAAAACATGTGCAATTTTTTTGTTACATGAGTTTTTCCAATACACCTATTTTCCCACATATATATTTGATACATAGAAACCAAACTATTTTTAGTAGCTGACAAGTGCAGGGTTCAAACCACAGGGGTTGCTCCCAATAAGCCTATTCCATCTCGTTGTTGTTGGCCAAACATAAGATGGAGACCACCAATCACTTGGGATTCATACCATCATCCCTCCAACTTTGTAGGTGCTAAAAAATCACTACCAAATACTATGGCCCCTACCAGGTTTTACAGTGGATTGGTGCCATGGCCTACAAATTGGCCCTATCATCTACATCCAAGTTGCACCCTATCTTTCATGTATCCTCTCTCAAGAAGATTGTGGGCAATCAGGTATAGGTTCAATATGGTCTCCTAGAATTGGATGAATAAGGTGTTAGCTTTTGATAATGTATGATATGGGAGAAAGTAATCACAAGATGTAAAATATGCAAAATTGTAAGATAATGGAATTCTACAATAATGTTGAAATATGCTATTAATGGAAAGATATAAAAATAGTACAATGCATAGTAATGGAGGAAATGAACACTCCATAACTCTAATGGAAACTACATTGTACCTACTCACTACTCTATAGTAATCTCACTTCTACTTCATACTCTTTCTATTCACTATGGGGCCTTTATATAAGAAGATAAGTTGCTTGGCCCTTACTCTTCCTAACTACCTTTCCTATGACTCATGTACAAGTGGACTCCTTGTACATTTACATCATTGCACATTGACACTTGTGCATTTATTACTTCTTCCTCAAGTAACCTAAGATAAACTCCTAATCTAATAATTTACTCAAAGTGGTACATTGACATGTACCTAAATAATGTAATATATTCTAACACCCTCCTATATTACATTATTTGGGTATTGAAGAATTTAGTCTTCAATATGGATCTTCTTGATCTTGGAGTTTGTACTCTTCTCCTTTATTTTATATAACCTGTTCAAGCATGTAGTTAGTATCTTCACAAAATGCTATCCTTACTGAAAGAGCTTTGACTTCATGATCGTTTGTAGGATCTTCCAGTTCTTCAATTTCTTCAATCCTTTGAGTTAGGTGTCCAAATGAATTCCCTTCATGATATTTCAATTGTGGATAATTTTTTTTATGCTAAAACTATTGCTGATGTGGATTATTTTGATATTGCCTTGGTTGGAATGCTCTATTTGGTTGGATTCCATAGTTCATCTAATTTCCTTGATTCTGGTTTCTCAGATTGAATATGTAGTAATTAGTGCTATGACATTTTCCCCTGCATATCTGACAATATTTGTTTTTCCCTTGTCTTCATAATTTTTAAGATGAGGCTGTGTTTCCATGTGGAGTATATTTTGAAACCAATGTAGTGTTAGTGATTTTATCTTTCATTGTACTTTCTACCTCATATTCTTGAAGAATATATATTAGCTCATCAAATGATGTATCCTTACTTAGAACCTATAAAGATGTAACTAGATGTTTGTAGCTATCTGGAAGTGCTCTGATGGTTACTTGAACAAAGAATTTATCTTCAACCTTTTCTCCTAAGGTTAATAATTTTCCCTTAAAGTCCGCTACCTTCCTTAGGAATAGTTCTATGTTTTCTTCATTGTTTATTTTTAGGGAATGTAATTGAGTTTGAATATTTAAGATAGTGGTTTTATTTTCCCATTAAAATATTTTCTCTAAGGTTTTCCAAGCTTATGTAGATGTTCCTATTGAACTAATGTAAGCTTATATTTCGTCATGGCAGTCCTTGTAGACTACCTTATAACTCCCTAGTTATATGCTATAGATTTGATAAAACGCTTAGTAAGTAATAGGTCACCTTTTGGTTGATTTTGTAATGTTTTGTAAATAACAATAATCAATTCCTAATTCACTTTATCTTTCCTAATGAACTATGCACTTATTAATTTGAAGTTAAATATGGTTGGATTTCTTTTACCCCTTTAGTATGAGTATGAGACAAATGTGACCTTAGTTCCAACTCTTAATGATGCTTAATGAACTTCCTTCTTCTACCTTCAATAATTTAATTTAATAAATTCCAATATGCTAGGGTTTGATGTAGGATACCTTATAACTCCCTAATTTGGAATATTAGAAAATAATAATAATATTTGCAAATCAATTTATCTAGGTTGAAAACCTTATACCTCCTACTTAGTTATTTGCAAATATCTTAGTGTTTGTATATCAAGCAATTTTATGATATCTTCTACCTTTACCAAAATTGCTTTCTTTAGTTTCCAAGGTTGATATATCAATGTAATAATAATTATATTTCAACCTTATAGTATGCACCTTATAACTCTTGAATTAAGGAAACCAAATATTAACAGATATAGAGCTTTTACCTCCCTTTAACGTATGGTGAGTGAGCTTCTCAATTTGGGCATTGATGAGCAATAAATGCTCTTGTCTAATCAACGACATTGGTCTTATTCTTTAGAACTAAAATGATCTATCCCTTAAAATATGAGCATTCAATGCTCTATTTCATTGTTGGCCTTCACTCCTCTAATGGTGCTGATGTTCACCTTGCAATTTGAGCATTCAATGCTCAAGTTTGATAGCGTTGATTTATGATAGGCCTTGACTTCATTTGAGATGCTTTGTTGGTTACCTCACTTTACTATTATTTTTTGTATGCTATTATTTCACTTCACTTGCCTCCTATAGGCTTGGGCACTTAAGTAGCTTCAATGCCCTTTGAAATGACACCCATGTGTATTTTGTTCTTGGGTAACGCTTGTGTGACTTCAATACTTTTTGGTATGACACCCGCGTGGCTTATGTGCTTGAATAACGCTACCAAAATTATTTCAATACTCTTTCTTTCATAGCTATGATGAATATGCTCTTCAAATGATTTTCTAATACTCAAGAATGGGTGTTTTATTTCTATGTATATGTTATGAACAATATGGATGCTCTACCAAATTTGCCAAGTGGTAGCCCCTTCGTTTTCATGAAAAACCTTTCTCAATGTATATTATGCTTCTTGCCAATGATAGCTTTGCTGTAAATTTTTCTCAATGGTTCTCTTGGGAATTCAATGACGTTATTCTCCTTGCTGCAAGTTGACTCCAATTCTATGGCACTTTGATGATGGCTATATGGTGCTCTTCTAGCTGGTAGTTCTTCCTTGGTAATCTACCCTTCTGTTTATGCTATATCTTTCTTCTCTATTGTAATGAGCTATCCTTAGTGTTGCGTTGGAATGCAATAGATGATAGGCACTTAGTGTAGACCTTGATATGTTGTCCCTCTTAAATGGATAATGAGTTGGCTTTGATACTATAGGTATATGCTGCTATGGATGCTTGATGAAAGGTCGAAGATGGTGTCTTTATACACCTTAATACAAACCTTTTGTTGGCTCTCTACCTTGCTCGGATAGTGCTGCTTTTCTTGACCCCTCCATAATAAGTCTTGCAAAATGTTGGAGTGTCCTTAAGATGCTCAAGCTTGTCCTTCTAATTGTGTAAGAAACTAATGTAAATACTTTTACAATAGAATATTTGAATTTGCACCTATTTTTGAGATCTTCCAATCTCCTTCTTGCAAGATTTCTTAATGCTCTTGATGAGGCGGCTTTCTTCTCCACTCCTTGGAGGAATATTAACCTGTAAGATGGCTTCTCTAGGCCACAATATATTACAGGTTTTGTGCACCAAATAGTGTCTCTAGACACTTTGATATAAGCAGATTTTGTGCTCTTTGGTTTACACCTTAAGTTAACAACCAATGCACATAATAATCTTTAAGAGTAGTAAGTTAGATAATCTAGAATAGTGCAATAGTAGTTTCACCTTATTGCTCCTTCAAAGTAACTTGGAATATGCACTAATGATAACTCTTAAAGAACTCTTAAATGTACTGTAATATCTGCAACTTAATGTAGTCTTATTTTCTGTAACTAGATAATAGGAAGATGATATTTTTCTTTCTTTCGAAATATATCTAATTCCTATTTTAATGTGTAGGTAATAACCCTTAACATAAACTATCTTCTACACTTCCCTTGAAGACTTTAAAATGCAACCTTCCCTTGCAACTTTTGAATTCTAATAAGGTGCTTAATGAAGCTAAGTAATGAATTGAATATAAGTGTTCAAGTAATGAACCCTTTGCACCTAATTTGCTTACCTTTAATGACCTTTGAAGATGATGAATGTCTTGATGATTTGATTCACCAAGTTGTTGTCTGGAATGGTAGTAAATCGTAGCTATGAAACCTTCTAGCTTGCTACCTTGAAACTATAGTAGATGATTTCAACTTCTCCTTCAGGATGTATCCTGGAAATTTGAATTTTTGCAACTAGTAATGTTGTCTTGATTGTTATCCTTTAGCAATCAATCTATCCACTAAAATGTTGCCCTTGAATCTCAAAAATTTGGTAGGCAATTCCCCCAAATTGTAGTTGATATTTCCTTCAAGAACCCCTTTAGTATTTTGTTGTAGATTCAACAAACCCCTATCTCTGAAATGTGCCTTCTTAGCTATGAAAGGCAATCTCCAAATATCTTGGATTTGGTAGGTTTCTTCTATCTCCGATCTCCTTCAAAATCCTTATCAAATTTTGACTTCAATATGGACCTTCTTCTCAAGAATATAAAAGTCTTGAGGTCTTCTCTAGTCTCCTCTAAAATTTGGCAAACTTCTTGTCAAATCCTTCTCCTTTGGGCTTGTTGTTGGATGGCAATAATTATCCCAATTCCTTCACTATCAAGATATTCTGCTTGGTAGTGGGTTTATCCAATGAGTTCTTCTGGGAACTCTTTTAATGGATTCTATGAACTTTGCAATAAGGCTCTTATTGTTTCTCCTTGTTTCTCCTTGAGACCTCTCCAAGGTCTTCAATCACATAGATTCTCTCATCTTCTCAATGAGAATTTTCCTTCAACCTTCTACTTATGGAAGTGTTGGCAATGAGATCTCTCGGATCTCTAGAATTTGCTTCTTATAGAATCTAGAATAGGACCTTGGTAGTCCTTCTTCACTTATGCAATCTACAGGCTTCAATAGAGATTACCAACCTCCAATATTCTAAAGCTAGGAGTTCTTTAATGGAACCTTCTATGGGTCTCTTTAGCTTCTTCAATCTGATTTATTCAATATACTGTTTGTAATATTTAATGGATATCACCAATATCCTATATTATTATAGACTCTTCTTTGGAGTATCTTGAATCAACAATAAGACTACTATGGCCTTTTTCTTCTTTTTCAATGTGCATGTTTGTGACATGACTTCCCTTAAGTTCCTAGAATCTCCTCTTCTTTTGATTGTTGCTTCTAGTACTGGATTTATTTTGAAGATGATATTCTTCTTAGATCTCTGTAGAAAGCTTCACAACTTTCTTTGAATCTCATTTTTTCTACAACAAAGTATTAGGACTGTAATGGAAGAAATTCTAAGTGATGAATCTTCACTAGTTGATTTGTCAATCTAGTGGAATGAATGTTGAGTCCTAGTATTCACGAGTTTTTTTGCAACTCTATGGAAAAAATATAGCCACATGCAATCTCAAAAATTCTAGGATTGAAATTTTCTTCTCTCCTCTAAATCTCTCTTATGGCCCTCCCTATTCCTATATGATCTACCATAGCTTTGATACCATTGTTAGCTTTTGATAATGTATGATATGGGAGAAAGCAATCACAAGATTTAAGATCTGTAAAGTGCCACACCATGGATTCACCTCTACATATAGATCTATAGATTATGCTTAATCCTATAGCTTATGTTTGTTAAATATGTTCATGCTTAGACTGTTGCTTAGATATATGATCTACTTATCAGATATTTAAATGCAGATATTACAAAAAAAAATCACACACACACCATTATAAATTTCAAGAGAACACAAGAATTACGTGGAAACCCCAAAATGGGTAAAACCACGATCAAAGATATTTTTGCAAATTTTTATTGAAAATAATAAGTTGATTACAATCCTTACTGTGGTATTAGATTGCAATATTTCCTTCTCCAAATCTGCTCCCCCTGCTCTGATGTCTTTTCTGTTCTTTTGTTCTCCCACTGTAGATCTGATAATCAAACCATCACCATGTATTTTGTAAGAATTTTTGATAATTTGTTCTAGAAAATCTGCCACACTGTGTTGTGTAAGAACAAAACTCCCACAAAATGTTGAGCAACAATTTACCACTAGGTGTTTGTGCTAAACTGCCACCAAGTGTTGTGCAAAACTGCCACCCAGTGTTTGTGTGAAAGAAAGCCATTTTTATTAAATGCTTAGAGCCTCCTTTTATTAAATGGGTATTGGTAATTAAATCTACCCATTTTATTAAATGAGTGTTGGTAATTAAAACCAACCCATTTTATTAAATGGGTGTTGGTTATTTAATACCAACCCATTTTATTAAATGGGTGTTGGTTATTTAATACCAACCCATTTTATTAAATGGGTGTTGGTTATTTAATACCAACCCATTTTATTAAATGGGTGTTGGTTATTTAAAACCAACCCATTTTATTAAATGAGCGTTAACCACTCATTGAATGATGGAAGTTAAGCCAATTTTCCTCCATGCTCTATTTTGACAAGTGTTGATTGCTTTGAAGTGAGAATTTTATTCGGAGCTCCTTCCACACATCCTGTAGATGATTTGTTTAATTGATCTCCTGATCAATTTAAAATATGGAGAAAAGTAATATAATGGAATTATGCAATAATGCTAAAATATGCTATTAATGGAAAGATGTGAAAATAGTACAATGCATTGTAATGGAGGAAATGAACACTCCAATACTCCAATGGAAACTATATTGTACCTAATCACTACTCTAGTAATCTCACTTCTACTTCATACTCTATCTATTCACTATGGGGATTTTATATAAGAAGATAAGTTGCTTGGCCCTTACACTTCCTAACTACCTTTCCTATGACTTAAGTACAAGTGGACTCCTTGTACATTTACATCATTGTACATTGACACTTGTGCATTTATTACTTCTTCCTAAATAACCTAAGATAAACTCCTAATCTAACAATGTACCCAAGGTGGTACACTGACATGTACCTAAATAATGTAATATACTCAAAGGAAAGGTTCTATCTTGCTTGAGTCAGAATAATTGTTGGATTGTAGAATGCACACTCTTCGCAACTGAGCCATTATTGAGGTCTTTGTTTCAATGACATGGTCTACAATCAAATATGCTACATGGAAATATCTCAAATAGCTCCAACACCAGTTTCCTCATCTACATATTTGAGGATAAAGACCCCATCCTAATATTATTTTTGTAATTCTCATATGATTATGTGATGACCCACTTTAAACGTGGGGATCCCTTTATAATGTTATTTTTTAATACTTTGAAATGGTATGTGGCAAGCAAGACACCTAGACAAGAGGGATCATTTCATGTAACCATTATCAAGAATGTAACCGATGTTTGGTAAAAGATTCTATCTTGAGTGGCATTTTGCATGTAATCCAACTCTTGAGCTTTAGGTTAGGGTTGCATGAAGTGTTTCTTTAAAAGACATGGAGCCATGTACGAATGCATATTTTTGCAAATTAATGAAATCTTGAAGGAGGTTACCCCCTTGAAGAGGCCTGTGATTCTATGTTTATTGTGAGAGTGTTTAATTATGCTCTTACTTTTCACATTGTGATATTTTTTTATTGTATGAATATCTGCTTATTTTTAGTATTTTATGTCAGTGAGTTTATTTTTAATAGTAGGTTCCTAACAAATAGGAGATTTATATTTGAAAATATATGATTTTTGATAAAGTTATTCCTATTTGAAAATATATAATTTTTGATGAGGTTCTTCCTATTTGAAAATATATTCTTTTTGATGAGGTTCTTCCAGGTGCACCTTTTGGTCCTCTTCCCGATCTCTTTGTAAAATATCTTCTAGTATCTTTGATTATTCTAGATACTATCTTAGATATTATTGTTGGTACCATTCTAGTTGTTCTTGCATCTTCACCCTCCAGTGTGGATTCTACAATTGATCCTAACGATTTATCTCCTATTTAGGCAACACCCTCTCAAACACCATTTTTTTTTTAACTCTGAGGTGATGAGCTTGATACTCCCAAGTTGGTGACTATATTGGATGATGAGATGGATGGTGAGTATGATTTGGATATTTTAATTTTAGCTTTTGATGTTGATCTTCTTAGGATTTGCCTAGATATTCCATAGTTTGTTCAACACCCAAGTGGATTTGGACTCTTCTTTAGGATGCTGTGCTGAGCCCTTTCTTTCTATGGAACAATTAGATGGCTCCTTCTTGGGCCCTACTCTCAAAGGATGATAATTTTTTAGATCCTTTCACCTACTCCTAGGCTAAGGGCTAACTAGAATAGGAAGATGACATGCTTGTCAAGCATGAATATCTGATGAAGAATTAAACATAGGGACTTGTTCCTTTTCTAGAAAGGAAGGAAATTATGTGTAAATGGGTTTATAGGAATAAGTACACTTTAGATGACCAAATAGAGAAGCACACGGTATGACTTGTTACTAAGGGTTTCTCTCAAAAGGAAGGAATTTATTACTTGGAGATATTTTCCTATATTGTTTGGATGAATTCTATTCAAATGATTATATCCATAATTGGTTTCCATGGTTGAAATATACGTCATATGGATGTGAAGAGTGAATTCCTTCATGGTGGGATTCAAGAGGATATTTACATGCATCAACCACTTAGTTTTAAATGATCCACTCCCTCAGTGTGTTGTTTGACTAATCCCTTGCATGGATTAAGTAAGAACCATGTGCTTGGTATGAGAAAATTTACTCCTCCTTTCTTAGTTATGGGTTTCCAAAATGTGAGGATGAACACCATATTTACATCAAACATCAGGATGGGGAGTCTTTTGTGATTGTGCTATATGTAGATGATATTCTCATTATAGGTAATTCACTTGCCTTGATTTAGGACATAAAGTCACAAATTCATTATACCTTTGAGATGGTAGATTTGGGGCTTCTGCATTACTTCATGGGCATTCAGATTGATAAAAATTTCTCTAGGATCACTATTTCACAACCCAAGTATGGCATTCGTTCAGATTCCTTTTGATTCTAGATTGAAGCTTTGAGTAGATTGCTTGACTCCATTGGTGAAAGCCACTCTATATCAGTCTCTTGTGGTATCTCTCCTTTAGCCCACTCACACTCGATCAAAAATTGCATTAATAGTCATCTACTATTCCAGGTACATATTGACACCTTACTAGACTGTGACGAATAGAATTCTTTGATACATTAGAGGTACACATTAGATGGGTGCTCATTATTTAGTTTGTGTACTTCCAATTTTGATTGAAGCCTTCTTAGATGTATATTTACCGAATTTTAAATCATAAACATTATAAAAAATAATCCATTTCACTCAAAGTAGGAGAAAATGCACCCTGAAATGTGAACAAAGATCTTTTAAATTTTAGCCTTCAAAAGTTGGTGCACCCATTTCACCAATTTTTTTATTTTGTTGTTGTGGCCATTAAATTTTTGAAATTTTGAATTGGTCCAATCCTTCATTTCGTCTTTTGGGACCACAACAAAACAATGTAAGAATGGACGAGATTGGCTTTGCTAATGCAAGAGGCAAATATGTACTTCCAATGCTGATGGTGAGGCCTATTTTGACAGAGATGTAGTACCAGAATATGTAGAGAAGTACTTTTGTGACAAAGGTTAGATTTGTATGTACTTTTCTCTGTTAAGGTCTATGATCTAATGTGTTCCCCCAATTTTTTTATAAAATATAATAGGTAATTAAAGAAAAACAAGAAGAATCTCCCTACAAAGATCTATAGTTTCAATGGAATTTTATAGATAAGCATTTTATATCTCCATATTTTGGTTTTCTTAACAGCATGATCATACTTCTGAAAATACCTTTAGTGGGAATATATAAATTTGATTTTTTCACACTATGGCAATACGAATATGTCATATTAAAAATTACATATAAGAAAAAGAAACCAATTAGAAGAGGTCAGGCATGCTATCAATAATGAAAATAATAGTAAAATTTGGGTACAAAAGGAGAATAGTGAACAATGTAATAGTAAAATTTGGATGTAGAAGAAAAATAGTAAACAATGAAGGATACCAAAAAGAAAAAGTAAAAAGAAATATTAAAGAATAAAAAAATTTAAGAAATAGTAAAGAATAGTGAAGAACCAGTATTTTAAAATAAGAATATGTCATATTAAAAATAACATATAAGAATATAAATCCAATTAGAAGAGGTCAGGTAGGCTATCAATAGAGAAAATAATAGTAAAATTTGGGTGCAAAAGGAGAATAGCAAACAATGTAATAGTAAAATTTGGATGTAGTAGGAGAATAATGAACAATGAAGGATAACAAAAAGAAAAATTAAAAAGAAATATTAAAGAATAAAAATTAAAAAAATAGTGAAGAACAAGTTTTTATTTTGTTAGAAGAACTTTAAACCAGTGACATTTAAAAAACAAAAAATAAACACACAAGTGACAAATTAGAGGAAACATCATATCAAAATACAATATTGACCTTCACAAGTCTATGAACTTAGCTTTTATGTTTTGCTTGATTATGAGTCTCGTTTAGACTACATTTTAGTACTATATATTATATATGTTTTTATTTAAATACTTATTAGTATTTAGAATGATTTTTTAAATTGATTAAAAAAAATAAAATATTATTTTTTTAATTAATAAAGTTGGAGTACAAGGAAAAGGTACGAGTTGCAATTGAAGTTGGAGCCTAGTTGTCTAAGGTAGAGTACAAGGAACTTGTGTTTTAATTTTAAAATAGCCTTTGCCATTGCCACTATGTGCCACGAAATCTTGGCCATTGTGTTTTAATCTTTAAAATAGCCTTTACCAAGATGTGCTATGAAATCCTGACCACTATGTTTTAATTTTTAAAATAACCTTTGCCATTGGAGAGCTTGGTCGTCTAAATATCATATGGAAATATAAACTATCATGCAAAGACCCAAAATCAAAGGAGAATTCACAAGTAGCAAACCTTAGGAGCTATAGAGTATGATGAGAGGATTTCATGTTGCTTAGAGAGGAGGATTCAATTCTTTTAGCAATCTTGAGATCTTCAAATATGGCAAAAGGGTAGCAGGTTCATCCAGAGTGTATCAATGCTTCAAAATATTTTCATGAATGCAACGAGTATTGTTTTAAAACAAATTACCAAATCAAAGGAATATTAAGAGAAAGAAGAGACAGGAGCGAGTGCGATTTGGGAGGGAGTGCAAGTTGGAAGGAAGTGTGAATTGGTAGGAAGTGCGAGTCGAGAGGGAGTGCAAGAAAAGAGCGATCTCCAATAGCTAGCACGGAAGGAAAGTCATATTGAAATTCCTAATGGGAAGTCAGGATGTCTTAGCTGGAAGTATTGATGCCCAAGTTGAAGATAAATGAAAGACCAAACATATGGCAAGTTTGGTCTAAGTAGCAGATGTTACACTAGAAGCAACTATCAAGGATGAGATGATTGAGCATGATATACCAGTTCTGAAAAGTAGAGGGTTAATATGTAAGTTCCATATATCCTGGCTAAGGTTTTTGGAGATTCAAGATTGGATCAAGTGGAAGTGAGGACTGAATTCAAATTATGCCGACTTCTTCCTAAAGGGTTTTTCCTTGCCATCTTTTCTAACTCAAAAATTAAGGATAAAATATTGAGTGGTGGCCCATGGTTTAGAGAAATAGATGCCTTTATTTAAGACCATGGAATGCAAATTTTTCTATTCAAACAAAAACTATTAAGAAGATTTCGGTTTAGGTTAGGCATTTTGGACTTCTATTTTAGTTTATGAATAAGGATGTTTTGAAGAATATTGAAAATACCCTAGGAGAATTCATCAAGGAAGAGTATTAAGGAGTGAAAGCATGATATTTATACCAATATATGTGTTGTTATGAATATTTTGAAACCTTTGCCATAATCTATTAAGATTAAATTTGATTCAAAAGAATGGGATCAACAAGTGTATTATGAAAGTGTTGCATTTCATTGCCACAATTGTTATTAGATTTGCCACTTGGCGAGAGTTTGCAAGGTGAAAACTATGAAGAAAGAGACAAAAAATCTTGTTCATGAGATAAGTTCAAGGAAAATCAAGGAAATCATGCTTTATTAGAAGGTAAATTAGATCAAGGATATTCTACTCCTAAATAAGGGACAAAGAAAGCCTATCTACAACATCTTATGGAAAATACCTATTGAGCAAGGTGCAACAACAATATTGTCATTGTTGTCAACACAGTCAAATAGATCGGTTGATGCAATGGACAGGAGTTCAGAGGTTATTCAGAGTATGTACAGTGATGTTAAATGCTTATGAGGATGTTTTTGATGTTTGGGTGAAGTTGTTACAGGTTGTTTGTGCAAATTTGCAAAAGTTGAAAAAATCGTCAGAAAGTTGTCAAAGGCAAAAAATAGTCAAAAAGTTGCAAAAGTCGCCACGGGCACAGTTGGACAGGATGGATCAGTTTGGAACATGCCAGCATGTCAAGAAATAGTCCAGAACAACATTGGAGATGTCAGCACAGTGTTTGGATTGATCGGTGATGTTTCCGGTATCTTGGCGGATGATTTGGCAAGTGGTTGTATAGGCTAAAAAAGTGCAGGTTTTGTCAAAGCACTGCGAACAAACCGTAAGGATTTATGTAGCAAAATTTGAACTGGAGGTGGTCGTTATCTTCAAGAACATGTGTTCCAAATTTCAATGAAAACGGAGAAACGAGGCGAATTTTACAAGCGTTGCAAGACTGTCACAAAAACGCTCTTTTTGGAAAAAGTGTGTCAGTAGCAGTTTTTGTGGAAGTGGTACAGGTGAACCGTAAGGAGTTAGGTAGTGAGTTTTGGTTTGGACATATTCAGTGTTGTAAATATTCTACGTTTCAAATTTTAGAGAAAACCGAGTTACGAGGTGAGAGTTATGATTTTTGCAAAAACGTTACAGGTCTCTTTTATGTCAATTTGTGCCACTTGTGCAAAATCCTTTAGTTGGCCGTTTCGACCTTGAAGAGTCGCCAGAGTTTCAGTTTCAGTGTTGTTACACCTTCAAGGCATCAAATAGATCATCTTTTGTTTTTGGTTTGAGTTGTCACGTGGCTCCGAAGTATGAGAACGAGTAAGGTGTCAATTCTTTGCATGTGACGTGTTTGACGAAATGCCTTCTCAATATAAAAAAAGGGAGTTATATTATTTTAAGAAGTTTCATTAAATAAAAATCTTTGGAGAAAGTGAAAAGTGAAAAGGAATGCAAGTGTGTGCATTTAAGTGAGAAGTGTTTTATTGAAGAGTGGGATTTTATTTTGTGAAGTGAGAAGAGTGTGTGGAGAAAAATAAAGAGTGAAAATCCGTGTTTTTGGGAAAAAGGTGAAAAACGTCACTTTAGTATTTTGGGCATAACTTTCTCATACAATATCAGTTTTGGCTGAAATTTTGAGAGGAGGTCATAGACAGAGTTCTGCACAATACCCATAAAGCGTTTAGCATTTGACAGAACGAGCTAAGAGAACGGTCAATTTTTTTGTGAGAAGAGAAGATTCATATATGTCATTTTATTATCAATATCAAAATCAAGTGGGTGCTTGGTAGAGGGGTTGGTGCTCCTTTCTATTGGTGCAGATAAATCAGGGGTTGGTGCTCCTTTCTATTGGTGCAGATAAATCAGGGGTTGGTGCTCCTTTTTGTTGGTGCAGATAAATCAGGGGTTGGTGCTCCTTCTAGTGGGTGCTGGTAAATTGATTGTAAAGTTGGTGCTTTGCAAAGGCTGGATTTGGATGGGAGTCCAAATAGTCATTTTGAGGATGTAGCCAAATCGGTGAACCTCGGTACATCTTGTGTTGTGTGATGTTCTCTTGTTATACTTGCTTTATTTGGTTTTAAGTTTTCATTGTTTCAGCTTTAAGAGTTGAAGATTTAAGTTTTAAAGAGCTACACTGATTCACCCCCCCTCTCAGTGTCATTGTGAGACTAACAATTGGTATCAGAGCGAGGTTCCTGAACAAGCTTAACCGGCTAGGGTGATCTTGGAAGTGACACAATGGCAGGTGGTGAAGGCTTCTCATCAAACAAAGCACCATTGTTTGACGAAACTAATTACGCATTTTGGAGACTCGGGATGCAGACATATCTTTGTGCTTTGGGATACGACATTTGGGATTCAGTAGATAGTGGATACACAATACCCACCACTTCTCCAACCGATGTTGTCGGTAAGAAACTGTTTGAGAATGACTCAAAAGCAAAGAATGCTATCATGTGCGGATTAGTGGACAGATGAACTGGTAAAGATTATGAGTTGTAAAATGACAAAAGAAATATGGGACAAACCGAGGAGCATTCATGAAGGAGACGTTAAGATCAAGGAGGCCAAGTTACAAACACATCGAGCTCAGTTCGAAGTATTAAATATGAATGACGATGAGAACATAGAGGTATATATGCTGAGAGTTAATGAAGTCATTAATGCGATTAGAGGACTCGACGAGGAAATCAAAGATTCTGTCATCGTGAAAAAGGTATTAAGATCTCTTCCCCAAAGATTTGATTCTAAAGTTTCAGCTATAGAAGAAGCTAAAGATCTAAATTCTTTTAGTATGGATGAGATGCATGGTTCTTTGACTGCATATGAGATGAGAATAGGAAAATCTAAACCCACAGACAGAGAAGCTGCTTTTAAAGCCCATAAAAATATGAAAGCAAAACAAGAATCCGAGGAAGAAGAGACATCAGATGAAATGGAAGCAAACTTTGTTCGAAAACTAAAAAGGGGAAAAGGAAAATACAGAGGAAAGTTACCATTTAAATGTTTCAACTGTGGAGGCATTGGGCATTTTGCAGCTAAATGTCCACTTAATGAGAAGAACAAAAGTGATGAAGGATCGCACCAAGAAAGAAGTGACTGGAAGAAAAAAACAAATTTTAGAAAAGGCAACTTCAAGAAGAAAAGTTTCATCTCCAAGAATGTCAGTTCATCAGAAGACAGCTCCGATGAGGATTCTGAAAAGGAAACAGGTGAAGCTCTTTTCATGGCACTCAAAGAAGAAAAAACAAAAAAGAACAGGAATGTGATGAAGAAGAAATTGATGCAGAAGTAAATTTGGAAGAGGAACTAATTGCAACTCTGGATGAATTGAAGATAGAAAGAAAAAAGAATAAGAAAATTTCAAGAAAGCTTGAGGATGCAAATGAAATCATAACCAGTTTGAAAGTACAGATAGAAGAATCCAAGAAAATATCTGAAGATCTCGAAGTGCAAATAACCATGAAAATAGATTATTGCAACAAGCTAGAAGAAGAGATTGTTGGTTTAAGGATGCAGATAGAAGAGATGAATCGTAAAATTAGTTGTTATCACAAACGTGAAGAAAGTTCTATGAAGTTGGATAAGATCATAAATAACCAAAAGACTACAGGCATCAAATTTGGTTTGGGTTTTGATGAAGGAGAATCATCAAATGGATCAAAGGCCATAAATGAAGAATCCATAAAGAATGAAGATAAGAAACAAGTTGATCAAGAAAAAATGACTCATGCAAAAGAAAGCAATAATGCAAGGCACGAAAGGAGAATTGACAATGATGGATTCACCAATGTCACACATCAAAGAAGAAGAAGATTTATGGCTCCTACGACAACATGGCAAAGACCATCACCCAAGTTCAATCATCTCTTTTCTAGTTATTGTTTTAAATGCAATGGTTATGGACATAAGATTTCAGATTGCAAGTATAATGTAGGACCAAGGAATTTTACCAATAGAAATGTTTTTTCACCTTTGATGGATTATGCAGTAGAATGTTATAACTGTCATAATTTTGGGCACATTGCAAGAAATTGTCGAAGTACATTTGCATCAAATCAATTTCAGGGAAGAAAATTTCAACCAAATGGAATGAGACAAAATAGAAAATTTCTCGAAAAACATGCACAAGCTACTGAAAAAGAAAATTCAAAACAAGAGCCCAAAACTGTAATCAAACCAGAGTGGAAAGAAAAAGAGTGACCTAAGGAAGAAAAGGAATCCCTGATCGTACAAACAACATTTAAAGCACAGAATAAATCTGCACCATGGATACTTGATAGTGGATGCTCCAGTCATATGACAGGTGACAAACAAAAATTTGAGAAGTTACAGCAATATGAAGGTGGTTCAATAAAATTTGGAAATAATGATGGAGCTAAGATAGTTGGCAAAGGTTCAGTTAAGATCAGTGATGGAAAAATCAAGTCAAAAGAAGTCTTGTTTGTGGTTGGTCTGAAGCATAACTTGTTGAGCGTAAGTCAGATTTGTGATAGAGGTCATGAAGTGATTTTTAAGAAGTAGGGTTGTGAAGTCAGAAAAGCAAACAGTGGAAAGTTGATAGCAACTAGATCGAGGACATCTGGAAACCTATACACTCTCTCAGAGACTTCAGAAGGAGCTTGCTTGATTGGACAGGAAGAAGAAAATTGGTTGTGGCACAAGAGGCTTGGTCATATCAGTTTTGACAATCTAGTAAAAATCAGCTCAAAAAAGGCAGTGAGAGATATTCCCACCATTGGCAAACCATCAAATAGCATTTGTGCTTCATGCCAAAAGGGGAAGCAAACTAGAGTCTCATTTAAAACAAAAGAGTACTACACAAGCAAACCTTTGGAACTAGTACATACTGATTTATGTGGACCCATGAGAACGCAAAGCATAAATGGTGACAAATATTTTATGTTGTGTATAGATGACTATTCCAGGATGACATGGGTACTATTTTTGAAGCATAAATCAGAAGCTTTTGAGATGTTCAAGGTTTTCAAAAACCAAGTTGAGAATCAAACAGGAAAAAGGATTAAATGTTTAAGATCAGATAGAGGAGGAGAGTTCATTTTAGAGGATTTTACAGAGTACTGTGAAAAATATGGTATTAGGAGACAATTTTCAGCAGCCAGGACACCTCAGTAGAATGGTGTGGTAGAAAGAAAGAACAAGACAGTGCAAGAAATGGCATGGACTATGTTGACTGAGAGCAAAGTAGCAGATAGATTTTGGAAAGAGGCAGTCCATACTGCGGTATACATCCAAAATAGGTGCATGTTGAGGACGCATGAAAGCAAAACTCCTTATGAGTTGTGGTTCGGTAAAAAGGCAACAACAAGATACTTTAAAGTTTTTGGCAGCAAGTGTTACATCAAAAGAACTAAAAGAAAACCTTGGTAAGTTTGAAGATAGAGCGGATGAAGGTATTTTTCTTGGCTATTCGTCAAAAAGCAAAGCTTACAAATGCTACAACAAGAGGCTAAGGAAAATTGTGGATAGTGCCGATGTTAAAGTTGATGAAGGTAGGGAACGAGTAATTAGCTATGAAGAGAACTACCCAATTTATGAAGAGGTTATTGAAGGAGATGAGGAAAAGGAAACGAAAAAGAAACAAAAATTTGACTCAGATGATTCAAACAGTGATTCAGAAGTGGAAGAAAATAAGAAATTCAAAACAGGTAGTGCAGTAAAGATCATCCTAGAGAGCAAATAATTGGAGACCCCACAGCTTGGTGTTCAGACAAGAAGAAGAGTAGTAAGCAACTACTCTCTATTATCCAAGCATTGAACCCAAAAAATGTTGTCGACGCAAGCAAAGATGAAAGTTGGATGAAGGCAATAAATGAAGAATTAGATCAGATCGAGAAAAACAAAACTTGGGAGTTAGTACCAAGACCCGCAAATAAAAATATAATCGGTACTAAATGGGTCTTTCGAAACAAATTGAATGAAGACGGACAGGTAGTCAGGAATAAAGCAAGATTGGTATGTAAAGGCTATGCACAAGTTGAAGGTATTGACTTTGAGGAAACCTTTGCACCTGTGGCTAGACTAGAGGCAATTAGAATGTTTCTGGCTTTAGCAGTTTACAAGAATTTCAAAGTTTATCAAATGGATGTGAAATCAACATTTTTGAATGGGAAACTTGAAGAAGAGGTTTATATTGAGCAGCCAAGATGGTTTCCAACTTGGTGATGATCCCAACTTGGTTTGCAAGTTGAAGAAAGCATTATATGGCTTAAAACAGGCACCCCGAGCATGGTATGCAAGGCTAGACAACTATCTTACTCAACAAGGGTTCAAGAAAGGTATGGTGGATAGTAATTTGTATGTCAAAACAAAAAATGGCCATCTTATTGTTCTTGTTGTATACGTAGATGATATCATATTTGGCAACAAAAAATATGAGTCGTGTAAAGATTTAGCAAATAAGATGCAGAAAGAATTTGAAATGTCAATGATTGGTGAACTTTCGTATTTCCTCGGGTTGCAAGTTAATCAAAATGAGAAGGGCATATTTATTTCTCAAATTAAATATGTGAAAGAGATGTTAAAAAAGTTCACAATGGAGGATTGTAAGCCAGTTAGCACTCCCATGATGACAGGTTGCAAGTTGAGCAAGGATGACAAATCTCCACATGTTGATCAAACCATGTACAGATCTATGATTGGGAGCTTACTATACTTGATAGCTACCAGACTAGATATTTTGCAAGCAGTATGCATGGTAGCATGATTTCAGGCTAGTCCCAAGGAGACTCATGTGACAGCAGTGAAGAGGATTCTTCGGTACCTCAAGGGTACTATGGAGTATGGGTTATGGTATCCGAAAGGTAAGGACTTCACCCTTATTGCGTATTCAGATGCAGATTGGGCAGGATGTGTAGATGACAAAAAGAGTACCAGTGGAGGTGCATTCTATCTTGGAGACAGGTTGGTCGCGTGGCACAGTAAGAAACAAGAGTCAGTCTCCTTATCCACAGCAGAGGTAGAATATATTGCAGCGACAACGTGTTGTACGCAGGTATTATGGATGAAACAAACCTTGAAAGATCTTGGTATTAACTTCAGTGAGCCAATTTTAGTTAAGTGTGATAACACCAGTGCCATTAACATCTCAAAGAATCCGGTTATGCATTCTCGCACAAAACATATTGCTATCCAGTATCACTTTTTGAAGGAGAAAGTTGTGGAAGGTGAGGTTAAGTTGGATTTTGTTCCAACAACAGAGCAAGTAGTGGATATCTTCACAAAACCGTTGCCCAAGGAAGTCTTTGAGTACCTTCACAATAAATTGGGAGTGGTCACGCTTCCCAAGAATTGACTAGCTATCGGGACCACATTCTCAGGGGGAGCATTTGTGTATTTGTTTATCTTTTTGCTCATGTTTGTGATTTTTGCTAAGTGTAATAATTTTTGCCTAGAGAATGTTGTGCATGGACTCGGGGGGAGTTTGCAGCAGACCCTTTGGTATTGTTGTCAAAGGGGGAGAAGAGTTACAGGAAATTGCACGTGTGTTGCCAACAATTCCAAAGGGGGAGATTGTTGAGCAAGGTGCAACGACAAGTATTGTCATTGTTGTCAACACAGTTAGATAGATCGGTTGATGCAGTGGACAGGAGTTCAGAGGTTATTCAGAGTATGTACAGTGATGTTAAATGCTTATGAGGATGTTTTTGATGTTTGGGTGAAGTTGTTACAAGTTGTTTGTGCAAATTTGCAAAAGTTGAAAAAATCGTCAAAAAGTTGTCAAAGCAGCAAAATAGTCAAAAAGTTGCAAAAGTCACCACGGGCACAGTTGGACAGGATGGATCAGTTTGGAACATGCCAGCATGTCAGGAAATAGTCCAAACAACATTGGAGATGTCAACACAGTGTTTGGATTGATCGGTGATGTTTCCGGTATCTTGGCGGATGATTTGGCAAGTGGTTGTATAGGCTGAAAAAGTGCAGGTTTTGTCAGAAGCACTGCGAACAAACCGTAAGGAGTTATGCAACAAAATTGAACTGGAGGTGGTCGTTATCTTCAAGAACATGTGTTCCAAATTTCAATGAAAACGGAGAAACGAGGCGAATTTTACAAGCGTTGCAAGACTGTCACAAAAACGCTCTTTTTGGAAAAAGTGTGTCAGTAGCAGTTTTTGTGGAAGTGGTATAGGCGAACCGTAAGGAGTTAGGCAGTGAGTTTTGGTTTGGACATAGTCAGTGTTGCAAATATTCTACGTTTCAAATTTTAGAGAAAACCGAGTTACGAGGTGAGAGTTATGATTTTTGCAAAAACGTTACAGGTCTCTTTTATGTCAATTTGTGCCACTTGTGCAAAATCCTTTAGTTGGCCGTTTCGACCTTGAAGAGTCGCCATAGTTTCAGTTTCAGTGTTGTTACACCTTCAAGGCATCAAATAGATCATCTTTTGTTTTTGGTTTGAGTTGTCACGTGGCTCGAAGTATGAGAACGAGTAAGGTGTCAATTCTTTGCATGTGACGTGTTTGACGAAATGCCTTCTCAATATAAAAAAAGGGAGTTATATTATTTTAAGAAGTTTCATTAAATAAAAATCTTTGGAGAAAGTGAAAAGTGAAAAGGAATGCAAGTGTGTGCATTTAAGTGAGAAGTGTTTTATTGAAGAGTGGGATTTTATTTTGTGAAGTGAGAAGAGTGTGTGGAGAAAAATAAAGAGTGAAAATCCGTGTTTTTGGGAAAAAGGTGAAAAACGTCACTTTAGTATTTTGGGCATAACTTTCTCATACGATATCATTTTTGGCTAAAATTTTGAGAGGAGGTCATAGACAGAGTTCTGCACAATACCCAGAAAGTGTTTTAGCATTTGATAGAACGAGCTAAGAGAACGATCAATTTTTTTGGTGAGAAGAGAAGATTCATATATGTCATTTTATTATCAATATCAAAATCAAGTGGGTGCTTGGTAGAGGGGTTGGTGCAGATAAATCAGGGGTTGGTGCTCCTTTCTATTGGTGCAGATAAATCAGGGGTTGGTGCTCCTTCCAGTGGGTGCTGGTAAATTGATTGTAAAGTTGGTGCTTTGCAAAGGTTGGATTTGGATGGGAGTCCAAACAGTCATTTTGAGGATGTAGCCAAATCGGTGAACCTTGGTACATCTTGTGTTGTGTGATGTTCTCTTGTTATACTTGCTTTATTTGGTTTTAAGTTTTCATTGTTTCGGCTTTAAGAGTTGAAGATTTAAGTTTTAAAGAGCTACACTGATTCACCCCCCCCCTCTCAGTGTCATTGTGAGACTAACAAGACCACCATAACTCACTTGGATCAACCGTTAGAAGAAAAAAAAAGATATAAGGGATGAGAAAGTACAATATGTAAGTTCAAGTTCAAAAGGAATTAAAGGTGTAAAAGAAGATATGGAGGAAAATCCTAACAAAAAGATGACAGAAGAGGTCAAGATCTTTCCAGGTAAATCATCTTCATTTTCCTCAAGTATAGAATCCTCTACTGGTAATAAAAGTGAAAGTGGTATAGAGGTTATTCCTTGCACTTTAGGGTTTCAAGAGCAAAATAATAAAGAAATAAGGATGGAGGAAGTCTGTAAATTTAGGGGTTTTATGATAGAAGAAGGTAATTGCATTAGAAGAGTGTCTTTGCACTTTAGGGTTTCTAGGGCAATATAAAGAAGAATGTTCTTTTGAAGTTATTCCTTGCTCTACAAATCCTTCACAACAAGACAAACCTATATATCGTAAGTCTTACTTTGAGCAATGTGAGAAGATTGAAGAGACTCATGAATATGAAAGTATTGGTGGGAATGAAACGAAGAGAGGAAGACCCGAGAAGGAAAAACAAAGAGAAACTAAAGCCCAGAGGGATATTGACATGGAAAAACAACAGAAAATATCGCAAGTGTTAACAAGAAGTGGGGCTAAACCCACAAACAAAAACAAAAAATTATAATGAAAATAATATTTTGGAATATTAGGGGCATGAATAAGAACCCTAAAAAAAGTATTAATTTATATTTATAGATATGGAAACCAAGCAACAAATATTTTAGCCATTCAGATTGTTGAATTTTATCTTGACATAATTTAAAATTCGAAGGCATTTGTATGAAATTGTATATAGGAGTTGATTGTATAAACTTAGTACGGAAGAAGACAATGAAATCTAGAAACAAAATTATTTTAAAGTAGGTTGATCCGTCTTAGGATTTTTTGTTTGCTGGCAAGCTCGTAGTTTTTCATGATGTGTGGTTTCATATCTGTGACCAGGCTAAAAATGTGGCTATGGAGCTGGACCATTTGCAGACTTTGTTGAAATATTGGGGCAATGCACCTTGTGATGTCAGTAGGGAGGCCCTTTATCGTTCGCCTCCTCACCCAGTCAGATCCTGTTCATGCCGATGTCGTGATCGTGCATAGTGTCAGCCTTCTCGGAGTAGATCCCGTGACTATGGAGGCCCGTTGCAGCAGTCAGATATGTACACCTCCTAGCATTATGTGCCTGTGATCACTCTACAATTTACACTTGTGCCTAATGATCCTTGGGGGGCTTCAGACAACCACGAACATATTTCTAGATGGTCTCGTCCTTCTCCAATTACTCATGCTTCAGGCTGGCATGAGGAGCGCTTTGATGGGTGGGGGGAACCACCCACTTCAAATGGATAAGACCCTGTTTGCCATAGGCCCCCTTCTTTAAAAACATTTTTGGCTGTAGAATATTTCTAGTTTGTTGTTGATGGCCATGGTGCCCGTGTGGTGCAGTTTGTTTTTCTTTATCCGCTATTAGGATAAGTTAGTGGCATTCTAGGTGTGATTTTTTCTCCACCCACACTTTTTTTTTTTTGGTTGTAAAGGACTTTTATTTTTATAATTAAAATGACCTTTCATAAAAAAAACAATGAATCCCTTTGATAAGAAATGTAAATGAAGAATACTTTTTATAGAAAGACAGGTTAGATATGGTGTGATTAATTTGATAGAAATTTAAGGAGAGCAATGTAATGTTTTGTTTTTGTAATGGGAGTGGTCTCCAATAGAATCCACACAAAGCTTATTAAAAAAAATATGACAATGAATTGATTTTATATATGCACTCTTAACTATTAGGAATGAAAACAAAACAAAAATTACTAGACCAAATATCCATTATACCTCAAATAAATGTGTAAAATTGTGTGTTTTTTAATGTATGATTTAAGTACACACCTAAAAGAAATTAGACATAAAAAATAGTTGGAAAAAAAAGGTTTTGAAGAATATTAACAATAATACAAGGGAATTCATCTAGGAAGAACCGTCTATTAAAAATCTAAAACATGATGTATATTCAAATACATTGATATGAATATTTCAAAACCTTTATTAAAATTTATTAAGATTAAATATTAATTAAAAGAAAAAAGCAATAGTTTTTAACCTCCACAAGGTCATTAGCCATATGAGATTATATTCATGGAAGATATTGTTTGCTCAAAGTTGTTCAACTATACTTTCTTTATGAAAGTATGATGTACAACCTTACACAACTTCAGAATTTTTTTATAATAAATAAATTATAATTAAAACATGACATTCTAATTGTTTGTGTAAAAATAAAATTAAAAAGTAGAGTTGTACACAATGTAGAAAGAGCCTTCGGTTGTTATATCTTCCCTGATTTTCAAATCAGAAGCAGTATAAAAATTTATTTTGAATACTTTTTTGTTTATTTATTTATTTTAAGTATTGAACCTGAATCACATCACAATAATGCAAATGCCGTCCTTGAATACTTTTAGCCGCGGACACCGCAAGAAAGTTTTTAGGTCAGAGGCGACAGATTCCGCCAAATTTTATTTTGTTGTAGCCGTTAAATTTCTGAAATTCCGGATCGTTTCAATCATTCCTTATGTCTCTTAGGACCAAACAGAACAGTGTACGAATCGACGAGATCGGCTCCACTAATCCAGGAGGCAAATCTGTGCGTCCAATGCTGATGAGACGGTGTCTGTTTTGGCACACAGTTATAGTGTAAGAACACGTAGAAGTACTTTTCTGACTAATTTCAGATTTTGTATGTACTTTCCTCTGGTAAGGTCCACGGTCTAAGATGCTCCTCCCCTGACAATGTTTATAAATTGTAAAAGGTAATTTGGAAAAACGTGAAGAATCTCCTTTCAAATATTTGTAGTTATTTTTCATCACAAATCTGCAGTCAAAAGCAATTCCATTGATAGGAATTTTATATTTCCACCTCTCTTATTTTACTGCCATTGTGAGAGGCCACTGTGAAAAGGTTAGTGTGATGGAAAAAAAGACAAACAATTTTTTGAAGTTCCTAAGGTTATAGGAGGGATGAATTATGGAGAAGTGTTAAAAGAGAGTCCATTCTAAAAGAAAATTTTAAGTGTTTTAGATGACCTTTGAAGCTCATTTATATTGATATTTGTGGATCAATGGGTACACCATCTTAGAACAAGTATATTTTTCTTTTCATCGATGATGGTTGTATGTTATCTGTAAAAGGATGAGTCTTTTAAAAAGTTTAAGGAATTTAAAGCGCTAGAGGAGAACCATTTGGAATGGAAGATCAAGTGCCTTAGTATAGACGAAAGAACCTTTTTATTCCAATATAAATTTAATAATTTAAATTTAATAATTTAAATAATCAAAATTTTTGTTAAATATAAAAGATCGCAGGAATTGAATCGCAGGCAAGTCACTTGTAGGGGGTTCCTTTCTTAAAACTTACAAATAATAAATTCTTCTTTTCTGGATGATTCAAGTTCTCAACTCATACATAATTTTATATACCTAAGCTATATTTGGAAAAGATGCGATAGTTCTCGCTATGAAATAATATAAAAAATGAAATAGATAATTATTAATACTAATTTAATAATGTTAGGATGTAGAATCCTAACATGCCACCCTTTCCAGAAAAAGCTTTGTCCTCAAACCTAAAACTGAGGAAATTGTTGTTGAATTTGGTGAAGCACTTCCCAAGTAGCATCTTCAGGAGTAAAACCCTGTCACTGAATCAAGATTTTGGTGATAGTGCGATGACGGAGTTGACGGATGCGACAATCCAAAATAGCTTCAGGTTCAACCACTAGGGATCCATTCTCGATAAACTCAGGTAACTGAGTTTGGGTGCATACTTGTGAGCCAATGACCTTCTTGAGGCAAGACACATGAAACACGGGATGAATATTGAAAGACTCGGGTAACTTTAGTTTGTAAGCAATGGGTCCTATGCGCTGCAAAACTTTGTAAGGGCCATAGAATCTTGGGGTTAACTTTTGTGGACCTTTTAGCTTGAGAGAGGTTTGGTGGTAAGGTTGAAGTCATAGGAACACCATATCGCCTTCTTCAAACTCACGCTCAACTCGATATTGATCGACCTGTTGTTTCATTCGATGTGCTGTGAGCAAATTCTCCTTATGAAGACGAAGAATATCGATCCGAGTAGAAATATCAGAATCTACTACTGGAACATTGGTGTTACCCTAAATATGGGATGTGACTGTCGGGGGAGCCTGGCCATACAGGGCTTCATAAGGCATCATTTTGATGGCAGTATGGTAAAAAGTATTGTACCACCATTCTACCAAGGGAACCCATTTGACCCAATGAATTGGTTGGGCCAAAGCAAAGCATCATAAGTAAGTCTCCAAATATTTATTAACAATCTCTGTTTGTCCATTAGTTTGGGGGTGATATGCCGAACTCATATGAAGCTGAGTACCTTGGAGCTTGAAGAATTGTTTCCAAAAATGACTAGTGAAAGTAGGGTCTTGATCACTGACGATAGTGGACGACATACCATGGATCTTGAAAATATTATAAAGTAATAGATGAGCTATATTGACAGCCTTGTAGGGGTAGGTAAAAGAGCAAAAGTGGATATATTTGGACAATCGATCCACAACCACCAAGATAACAGATTTGATAGAAGATTTTGGAAGGCCCTCAATGAAATCCATCAAAACATCAGTCCAGGTTTTTTTCGGGATAAGAAAAGGCTGAAGAAGAACAAGGGTACCCACGGTCTCCCCTTTTTGTCATTGGCAAACTTCACATTCAACAACAAAGGTTTTGATATCCTATTTCATGCCATCCCAATAAAAATATTGAGCCACCCTTTTATAAGTTTTTAGAAAACTAGAGTGCTTGGTTGTAGGGGTGGCATGTAACTCATGGAGTATCTTCGATCGACATGACGAGGTAGGAGGTAGTACAATCCATCCCTTGAACTGAAGTAGTCTGTTACCCCAAGTAAAGTGAGGCTTACTATTGGGATCTTGTTGGAGTTTCTTAATTAATGCTTGGGTTGAACTATCACTGATCCATTCCTAGGTTACTTTGTCTATCCACTATGGAATGGGTGAAGAGAGTGCTTGTAATTGTGGCAATTCTTCAAATTTATGAGAAAGGGCATCAACGACCACATTGTCCTTCCCTTTATGATACATGATCTCATAATCATACCCCAAGAGTTTAGTGACCCATTTTTGTTGCTCTAGGGTGGAGATACGTTTTTCGAGAAAGTATTTCAATCTATGATGATTGATATAGATAATGAAATATTGACCAATGAGGTACGATCGCCAATGTTGGATGGCATGAATGATGGACAACATTTCTTTCCCATATGTGGATTATGCTAAATTTCGTCCTAAAAATACCTTGCTAGTGAAAGCCAAGGGTCTACCTTCTTGCATGAGAATGATACCAATTCCCAATCCAGAAGCATCACTTTCGATCACAAAAGTTTTTGAGAAATCGGGCATGGCTAATACAGGAGTGGAACACATGGCTTCCTTCAATCGCTAAAAAACCTCGTCAGCATTTGTGGATAAAAGAAAGACATTATTTTTAAGTAAAGCCATCAATGGGGCAACAATATTACCATAGTCCTTTACAAACTTACGATAATACTCAGTCAACCCAAGAAATCCATGTAAGCTTTTCAAGTATTTAGGAAAATGTCAGTTTTGCATATCCTTAATTTTGTGGGGATCCACCTTAACCCCAACTTCTAAAATAATATGTCCTAGATACTCAATCTCCTTCCATCCAAAAGAGCATTTTGATCATTTGGCATATAATTGGTTGTCACCCAAGATTTGCAAGGTTTGTTCCAAGTGAACCAAATGGTCCTCCCAAGTCTTACTATAAACCAAAATATCATAAAAAAACAAAATAAATTTTTGAAGATAAGGGAGAAATACCTGGTTCATCAAGATTTGAAATGTGGAAGGAGCTTTGGTAAGGTCGAAAGGCATGCCCAGGAATTTATAGTGTCCATCATGGGTGCCGAAAGCTATTTTAAGAATGTTGGTTTCCTTGAATCTGATTTGGTGATACCCTGATCGTAGATCCAACTTGGAAAAATAAGTAGCACCATGAAGCTCATCCAAAAATTCATCGATAATAGGAATAAAAAATTTATCCTTAATTGTGATTTTGTTGAGGGCACAAAAATTAATACACAGTCCCCATGACCCATCCTTCTTACGAACGAAAAATACTAGAGAAGAATAAGGGTTGAAACTTGGGTGAATAACACTTAACTTTCAATAGTTCTTGTACCAGTTTCTCAATTTCAGATTTTTGTAAGTAAGGATATCAATAAGGCTAAATATTTGGTGGTTGATTTCCAGGAAGAAGTTGTATAGCATGATCGTGACTACGGTGGGGAGGTAACCCCTTTGGTTCTTCAAATACTTTGGAGTGACAAGCCAAAAGTTGTTGTAACTCTTCCACTTCATCCTATTTTACCTCTTGTGGGTTGAATGGAGAATAATTGTGCAACCATTCCCTTGCCTCCTTTTCGAATAAGTTTTTCCATGTGGTGAGAACTCACTATTTGTGAGGAACCTGCCTGAAGACCATTTAAAGTGTATTGTTGTTCATCAATTGTGAATTGCATCCATAATATTGAAAAATCCCATTGTATTAACCCTAGCGTTTTCAACTATTGTGCCCCCAAGACAATGTCACATCCTCCCAAAGGTAGGATGTACATATCACTTTTTATATTATAGTCGCCCATAGTGAGTTTAACATTTTGGCACATTCCTTTACAGGTTATCCATCCACCATTACCAATAATTACTTCAAAACTGTTGTAAAGTTGTATATAACAATTAGGTTGTTTCACCACACATGGGTCAATAAAATTATGTGTACTTTTGAAGTCAATGAGCACAATGAGGTTTTATCATTTGAAGTATCCTCAGATTTTCATAGTTTATGGGGAAGAAAAACCTGCGATAGCATTGAAAGTAATTTCTAGAGTATCCTCATTGTTGTTATCACGTGCATCTATCACTACTTCCACTTCTATCTCATCTTCTTCCTCTGTTGAATTACAAGGATCAGTTGCATTTAATAAATATAACTTTTGTGTAGTGCATCTATGACTTGGCACATATCGCTCATCACAATTGTAGTAGAGGCCCTTGGTCTGTCGTTTCTTCATTTTTGTAGGGCTAAGCTACTTAATTTGCAAGGATTAAGTAGGTTTTGGGGCCATGTAAGTGGTTTGTGATTTTTCAATAGGTGGCTTTCCTTGTCGATGTTGGGCATTGAATTTATCTTCTGCTAACTTCGCTAATCCAACAACCTGCATCATGGTGCCGGGATTGAACATCTATACTTCTATGTAAATTTCTTCTTTCAACCCATTGATGAAGCAACTTTTGAAAAATGATGCATCCAAACCTGTTGTTCGATTTACGAGATTCTAAAATTGAGCTTGGTATTCCTGTACTGAAGTGTTTTGATGTAATTTGGTGAGGGATCTTA
This sequence comes from Wollemia nobilis, assembly GCA_028583015.1. Classification (NCBI taxonomy): domain Eukaryota; kingdom Viridiplantae; phylum Streptophyta; class Pinopsida; order Araucariales; family Araucariaceae; genus Wollemia; species Wollemia nobilis. Next base: position 5,752,825 of record JAQPPZ010002456.1, on the reverse strand, counting down.
TAAAGTCTTCTAATCTACTGTTAGGATCCTCAATCCTAACATTATTAGTTAGTATTAGTTAGTACTATTAATCATTTAATTATTATATTATTAACTTATAAAGTGAACCATCACAACCCTTCATAACGTGAACCATCATGTCTCTTCATACGTGAACCATCATGTCTCTTCACCAACGTAGCTTTAGGGTAGATATATATTAGGTTGGCCATCCATATCAAATCATCCAAGAAGTAGAATAATAAGCATAGATTCTAAGGAGGGAGCCCCCTATAGTGGCAAAGCGATTACAAGGGAGCCCCCTTTGAGTGGCCTGCGATTACATTTACATTAATTTGTTAATAATTTTATAGTAAGACCTTGGGGTCTTACCATTTGGTATCAGAGCCATGTGGGACCCAGTCATGTGGGAATTGCTCAAATATATTCATCAAATCACTTATGTGCGTGAGTATCAAACTTGGTTTGAGGATATCACCAAACACAACACAATATTGGATGAATCAATTCTCATCAATGGTCCATTAGGGTATTAAAAGAGGAAATTAGAATGGAGGTGACAAGGTTCAATCCCTTTACCATGATGCAGACCTATGGATTGGCAAAATTAGCTGAAGATAAAATCAATGCACAACAACAATTAGGGAAACCACTTATGGAAAAATTGTCGACCACTTACATTGCTCCCAAACCTATGCATAATGGAAGGGCACAAAGCACTTACACAACCCCCAAATCTAACCGAACTTTACAAATTAAACATCTTAGCTTTGAGGAGATGAAGGAATGACGAGCAAAAGGACTTTGTGATAATTGTGATGAACAATTTGGACCCCACCATAAATGTGCTACACTAACATTGTATTTATTGAAGGAAGTTGATCCCTGTCTCTCCATAGAGCAAGCAAATGAGGTAGTTGTGTCCGAAGCGACCAGTGCACCTACTCACCGCAATGAAGACAATGAGGTCGATGTGCAAGAATTGATTGATGTACCAAGCAAGGATGAGGTAGACATACCCAAAGTGATCAATGCTATCCAAACATGCACTCTACAAGACCTACACATACCTTCCTCACTAATAGTGAGTTCTTGCCATATGACCAAACCTATTTGGAACCAACACAGAGTGACTACACACTCCTTCTCCGTTGGCTCTACCAAGGAACCAAAAAAGGATATGAAATCATTACCATCACTTTTGATGCATCATTCTGAAGTATTTGAGGAACCCCAAGGGTTTCCCTCCCATCGTCATCATGATTTTCCTAAGGAAGATTCTACTATTGTTCTTGGAAACCCCCCGCTAATGCTTCATCCTTCTCGATATCCCTGCCTACAAAAGGATGCCATTAAAAGAGTCCAAGAACTTACACAAATCCTTCTTGGAAAACAAAGGACAAAGCTTCTCACTTTGAGCTTTGAGGACAAAGCTCTTTTTAAGGAGGGTGGCATGTTAGGATCCTCAATCCTAACATTATTAGTTAGTTTTAGTTAGTACTATTAATCATTTAATTATTATATTATTAACTTATAAAGTGAACCATCACAACCCTTCATAACGTGAACCATCACGTCTCTTCATACGTGAACCATCATGTCTCTTCACCAACGTAGCTTTAGGGTATATATATATATATATATATATATATATTAGGTTGGCCATCCATATCAAATCATCCAAGAAGTAGAATAATAAGCATAGATTCTAAGGAGGGAGCCCCCTATAGTGGCAAAGCGATTACAAGGGAGCCCCCTTTGAGTGGCCTGTGATTACATTTACATTAATTTTTTAATAATTTTATAGTAAGACCTTGGGGTCTTACCATCTACTATAACCAAATTGGACTAACAGATTATTCGTAAATTCATCCCACGTAGAAGTGCCATTGGTCTTTTCGTACCACTAGTAACATTTGATAGCATCATGTTCGAGGTGGAAAGATGCAATATGGACTTTTTATGTAGCAATAATTTGGTTTAGTGAGAAGAATTATTCTTCCTGGTAGATCCAACTGGTGGGGTCACCACCCTCAAATTTAGGGAAATCCAAATTAGTTGTGTGTGGAAGGATGGATATGTGTTGACCCCCAATTCCAATAGGTCCTAAAGATTATGAAAAGCTGGAAACTTGAGTGTTTTGATATTGACCAGCCAAAAGTTATTGTGCGATTTGTGGCACTGTTTGATTCATTGAGTCGACTTTAGCATTTAGTCCATTCAACGAGTCGAATTTAGAATTTAGTCTAAATATCTTGGCTTCTATTTTAGGAATTGTATGTTCGAGATTAGCGTGGTTAAGTAGGTCCTTGATTTGGCGAACATCATGATCCAATTTCTCTACAGTGGGGTCTTGATATCTTCTTCCCTTACCATTTTAGGAATTGTTGCAAAATTTGATTATTCACAAAATTTAAATTAAATTTGGAGTTTTGGCAGTTGGGTTCAATGCGAAGGTTTTTAAATATTGGCAAAAATAAATTTAGTTTCCTAAAAAATGGTTTTAGCAACTTTATTTTGAACCCTTCGATCTTCCAATGATCCAATTAATGACAAATATATTTTGAACCCTTAAGTTTTTCAACGGTCATAATTATCGACACAAACAAGAGATTGATAAACCGGTGACCGCCGATGGATAGACTAGTGATTAACAGACACATAGTATAAGAGATAGACTAATATAACATTGGATAGAGCATGAGGAAATACTGACAAGGTTACAAACTTGAGGTAATACTAATATGACTATGGATAACGAACAGACCACTGAATTACGAATACAAAGCATGATAGATGGTCTAATAGAATAGTGGGTGGAGCATGAGGCAGGACTAACAGGACTAGGGATAGTGGAGATAGACTATGAACTATGGACAATGAGTGGAATAGACAACAGAGACAGACTACAGATAGCAGGTGGAGCTAACAATGAAGATATACTTTAGACAATGGATGAAACATGAGGTAGGACTGTTAAGGCATGAGGACAAAGCGAACGCATGGGAGACGAGGGTCAATGTGGCCATTGGTGGTGGCCATAATACACTTACAAAGGTGAATTGCTTTTAAACCTCGCTAAGTTATTCACACCGATGATGTGGGGCTAAGTTCCAAAAATAAAATATGATTTAAACATGAGATCCTCCCATAAGATAATTTATCACCTGATTCATACGTGGAATGATTTGATTCGTCAATTTCTAGACAATGTTGATTGGTATAAAAAAACCTTAGGTATGATTTAACTTTTTTTTTTGCAGTTCGGTCGTGGTAGTTGTTCAACAAAATTTTATATCGAGATTGAAAAGGCGAGACGAGGAATCTAACACTACTATTGCGCATGAATTTTTCATCTAATTACTTTTGCACCCCTCGATAAAATGTCAAGGTTTGCGAAAGTGAACATGGTAGGAAATAAAGAACACAAGCTTATACTGAGAGGGGGGGGTGAACAGTATAAGATAAAACTTTTTACTTTTCAATCCAAATGATAACAACAATAATATCAAAGCAGTAAATAATGCACAAATTATCACACACATGAGAGACATGGTTTTAACGTGGTTCACCCAATTTGGGTTACATCCACGGAGAAAATATTTCTTATAATTTTCTCAACAAATCTTGGGAACCAATTCCCTATTACAATGTTTATGGACCTCTATCCAAAGGAGATCTCAATCCCCAATACTCTAGTTTGTGGATCTCTCTCCATAGGAGAACTCTATCCCCTTTGCTCTGGTGGACTCCAAAGTCTACTCTCAATTCTGCTCAACTCTGATCAAGTCTGCTCAACTGCCTATTCTAAACTGGCTCACACCTGCTCACAAGTCTATCTCAAACTTGCTCATAAGTCTATCTCAAACTGCATGTTCTAAACTGGCTCACACCTACTCACAAGTCTATCTCAAACCTGCTCACAAGTCTATCTCAAACCTGCTCACTGTCTTTGCTCAACTCATGCTCAAAACTATCCATAACACATGCTCAATACTGCTCATAATACTTGCTTCATAAAACTGATCTCTAACATTCACATTTAATATCACTCATATCAATGCACAAATGCTTCACAAATTCTTTCAAGAAGAATACACAATTTGTTCTCAAAAACCCTAACTCAAGTGTTTCCAATTTCACTAATCAATGATGCACAATTTGTTCTCAAAATATAGCTCAAATATTTCCAATAATACACACTAATCAACCCTTTTATCTCCACCTTATAATTCTAAAATATTTTCTCAACCAACCACTCTAGAGAAGTAATAATGTCAACATACCTCTTAACTTGCTTTGATGAAAATGTGCCCTCAAAACCTATTCCAAAATAATTTCCTTTTTGCCACTTCAAGAGGTTAGCCAATCTTCTTTTCAAAACAATCACAAAAACCTTTCCTCAAAAATTTGCATAGAAATATTGCTCTATCCTCTTTTTACTTTCTCAAAACAAGGCTTTTAATTAAAGAATAAAAACCTTTTAACTTTCCTTCACCATGCAAAAATACACACAATAATTAAACCATGAAACACCTTATAACTCCTACTTTTAAAACACACACAATCAACTCATACAATGAAATAATCCTTATCACACCTTATTTCTCCTTCTAAATATATTTTAAATTTCAATACCAAAAGACCCTTTTCACACCTTATTTCTCCTATATCAAATGAGCAAAAATTAAATGCCAACTTAACCTTATAACTCCACAAAAAAATCAAATTATAATTTAAAATTTAAATACCTCTTTTATTCTTCCCTCAATGTGACTCGAACCTCTCACCTCGTGAGAGCAAGGTGCCCAACCAAGGGGCCATGATTGATTGTACCAATGCAGAACTTGAGAGCACTAAGGCGCCAATCACCCTTTATCTTCTCCTACCATGAACTTAGCCAAACCAAAATAAAATGGTCCATGATGGGTTTTGAACCCAAAACCTCCTCCTCACAATGCCTTCATATCGACTCAACCACCAACTGGTCTAGCTAGCTGGATGGGTTCAAATGTGCACCAATTCGAATGTAAAACCTCCATGTTCATTATAGAGGATTGCACTCCTCTTCCTTCTTCTCTGTCATGTGCAATGAATCGAATGTTGAATGAATTACTTGCATGAATTTTGAACACCTTCAAATGACTTTAGGCATGGGTATTAATAGTTTTAATTTGGTCTTCATCCAACATCGGTGCCACCTTGTCTTTTCCACCCATATGACGTCGGCCAACTTCATTCGAAAATAATTCGAATTACCTTCAATTTCTTGGTGCTCAAATATTATAATTTAAAAATTTTACTCCTTTTGAACCTTGCCTTCAAAATTAATATTATTGCCTTCAATAATATTAATAATATTAATTCTTTTGAACCTTGCCTTCACAATTAATATTATTGTCGTCAATAATATTAATATTATTAATTCTTTTGAACCTTACCTTCATTTTAAACCATTGTTCCAAAGAGCTCTTAAGCCTTTTGTCCTTCATTATAATATTCAAACCTTTTGACATCAACCTATGACATCAATCCTTTGACATCAATGACAACACACTATACTCAAAATTTCCAACAATCTCCCCCTTTGTCATTGATGGCAACCCTTTCTAAAAATTCCTTTTCCAACCATTGGATTCCAAATCTGCTCCCCTGAGAAGTGCTCCCCCTAACTGAATGCTCTCCCCCTTACTCAAATATCTCCCCCTTTGACATCAATGGCAAAGGGACTCCTTTGGGGCTAAAGATAAGACTCTTAGCTCAGCCCCCTCCCCACCTCCTCTCCTTGAGGTGATCAAGTTTGGGATGGGAGTAAGACTACTCCCAACTTTCCTCTAAGATACTCAAAAGTTTCCTTTGGAAGTGGCTTAGTAAATATATCCGCAATCTATTCTTTTGTAGTAACATATTCCAGTTTGACTTGCTTATCCATCACCTGCTCTCTCAAAAAATGATATTTTATTGGAATGTGCTTGGTCCTTGAATGCATCACTGGATTCTTTGAAATATTTATGGCACTTGTATTATCACATAGTATGGAGATGGGATGATCATGCTCTATTTTAAAATCTGTTAAAGTTTACTTCATCCATAACACTTGTGTACAACAAGCAACTACTGCAATGTACTCTACCTCTACTGTGGATAAGGACACTGATGCTTGTTTCTTGCTTAGCCAAGAGACTAAACACTCTCCAAGAAAGAATGCTCCTCCACTTGTGCTCTTTCTATCATCAATATTGCCTACCCAATCTGCATCTGTATATGCTTGTGAGAGTGAAGTTGTTACTTATGGGATACCAAAGTCCAAGTTCCATAGTTCCTTTTAAATACTTGAGAATTCTCTTTACTGCCTATACATGTGTTTCCTTTGGTGCTGCTTGAAATCTTGCCACTAGTCCCACTACTTGCATTATGTCTGGTCTTGTAGTTGTGACATATAGTAAGCTACCAATCATGGATCTATACAATGTCTGATTTGCCTCAGGAGATTCATCATATTTACTCAACTTGCATCCTGTAACCATGGGGGTACTTACTATTTTGCAATCCTCCAATTTGAATTTTCTCAACATTTCTTTTATATACTTAGTTTGTGAGAGAAATATACCTTTTTCTAATTGGGAAATCTGTAATCCAAGGAAGAAGGACAACTCACCAAGCATTGACATTTCAAATTCATTTTGCATACACTTTACAAATTTTTGACACATCTTATCATTACTACCTCCAAAAATGATATCATCCACATAGACCACCACAATCAACAAGTCATTTCCTTCATTTTTGATGTATAAATTATTGTTAGCTATTCCTTTTTTGAAACCTTGTTCTTGAAGATACTTATCCAACCTTGAATACCAAGCCCTAGGGGCTTGCTTTAGTCCATAAAGAGCCTTCTTTAATCTGCATACATAATCTGGCTTATCAGTCAGGTTGAACCCCTCAAGTTGCTCAATGTAGACTTCTTCTTCTAAGAAGCCATTGAGAAAAGCTGATTTTACATCCATTTGATATACTTTGAAGTTTTTGAAGCTTGAGAAAGCTAAAAATATTCTTATGGCCTCAAGTCATGCAACAGGAGCAAATATTTCATCAAAATCAATCCCTTCAACTTGTGCATAGCCTTTGCATACCAGTCTTGCTTTATTTCTGACTACCTGACCATCTTCATTTAACTTATTTCTGTAAACCCATTTAGTGCCAATTACATTCTTGTATTTTGGTCATGGGACAAGTTCCCAAGTCTCACTTTTTTCTATCTGATCCAACTCCTCATCCATTGCCTTGACCCAAAATTTATCTTCTCTTGCCTCATTGAAATCCTTGGGCTCAATTTTAGACAACAAAGAAAGATTTGCATGTTCACTTGTTCCTATTATCTTCCTCCTTGTTTGTCTTTCATATGGATTTCCAATAATCAGATCTCTTGGATGATTCTTTTGCACATACCTAGATGGAGTCTTAGGTGGTGTTCTTTGTGCTTCATCTTCTTCTGATTCTTCACCTACTTCTTCTTGGCAACTTTCTTCTTCTTGATATACAATTTCTTGAGCTGGTTCTTTTGACCCTATTTGTTCATCAACTATCACATTTGTACTTTCCATAATTGTATGTGTCCTCTTATTATAGCATTTATAGGCTTTGCTCTTAGTGGAATAGCCAAGGAAGATACCCTCATCGCACCTTGAATCAAACTTACCCAAATTTTTCTCTTCCCGTCTAATGTAGCATTTGCTTCCAAAAACTCTAAAATACTTCATAGTAGCTAGTCTTCCCTTCCAAAGCTCATATGGAGTTTTATGATGATTTACTCTTACTTGAGCTCTATTGATGATATAGATAGTTGTATGAACTACCTCTTTCCAAAACCCATCTGAAATCTTGGATTCATTTAGCATAGCTCTGGCCATATTCTCAATAGTTCTATTTTTCCTTTCAACTACTCCATTTTGTTGTGGAGTCCTTGCTACTGAGTATTCTCTTTTGATCCCATGTTGTTCACAAAATTCTATGAATTCACCTAAAGTAAATTCTCCTCCTCTATCTGATCTTAGACACTTGATATTTTTACCTATTTCATTTTCTACTAGAACTTTGAATGCCTAGAACTTCTCAAAGGCTTCTGAATTTTCTTTTAAGAATGCCACCCAAGTCATTATGGAGAAATCATCTATAAATAGCATGAAGTAGCTTTCACCTTTTAAACTCTTTGTCCTAGTAGGACCACATAGATCAGTGTGAACTAGTTTCAATGGTTTGGATGAAGAAAATTCTTTTGACTTGAAACTTGTTCTTGTTTGCTTACCATGCTGACATTGTGCACAAATTGTGCTTTGTGGTATTTTTATCTTGGGTAAATATCTGACTACCTATTTGTTGCTTATTTTCACTATGTTGTCAAAGTTTAGATGACCCATTCTTCTATGCCATAACCAACTCTCATCCTCTTGTGATAAGAAATATTTTTCTCCCTTAATTTCACTCAGCATGTAGAGATTGTTTGTAGTTCTACTGGCATCTGCAATAAGCTTTCCTGTCTTGGATTTTCTGATCTCACATCTATTTGGATGAAATGTGATTATGTGCCCCTGATCACAAAGTTGACTTACACTTAGTAAATTGTGCTTCAATCCCTTAACATACAATACATTTTCTATCTTTGATTTTCCATTATCTAAACTCAAAGTCCCTTTCCCAACAATTTTTTCTGAAGCATTATCACCAAATTTTATTGATCCTCCATTGATTTCTTTAAGTGCAAGAAATTTACTTTTGTCACCTGTCATATGACTCGAACAACCACTATCAACAAACCACTGATTTCTCTTATCTTGTGCATGAAGAGTTGTTTGTACCAACATTGACTTCTCCTTTTCTTGCTCCTCTCTCTCTTTCCAAACTTTTGAGGTTGTATTCTTTTGAACCTTCTGATCCTCCTTTTTGCTTGATTCAAGAAATATTATTTTACACCATTTGGCCTTGTGCCCAAAGTTATTACATTTGTAATATATGATATTGTTATCCATGAGAGGTGCAAATGAATTGAAATTTCTATCAACATTATTTCTCACACGGACCATGCAATGTACAACTCTATGACCATATTTTCTACATGAAAAACAATAACCATGGAAGAAATTTTGTAACCTGTTAGATTGCCTTGAATGATATGGTCGCATGATTCTTCCTTTGTTATTTCTGTAATTGAATTTTGTCCATGATGTCTCTTTGTTTTCTTCCTTAATACTTTTACCTTTCAATATATCAGCATAGGTCATGGGCTCTTCTTTCTTTGATATCTTTGTTCCTTTGGAGCTTGACTCCTCTTTCTGTTTCCCTTGTCCTTCTTCAAAACCAAGTCCTGCTTTGATAAATGAAGATCTTTGTGTATTGATAATTTTATCCAAAGATTTTGAACTTTTCCCAAACTTGTGCAACTTATCCTTAGAATATTTCACTTCCATCCTTAGAGAGACCACTTCATGTTCTAATATTTCACATTCTAACTCCTTTACCTCTAACCTTTTAGCCATATATTTTTCAATTTTCTTTGCCTCTTCAACCTTCACCTTTAAGTCTATGAGATTATGTAGAAGTTTTGTCTTTGTTTCCTCATCCTTTTGAATTTGAGCCTTCAATTTTGAATTCTTCTCTCTAACTCTTTCCAAATTTCCAAAAGCAGCAATAAGTTCCTCTTTCATGTCAATCATGGCTTCTTCTCCATCTTCTGTGGTCCTGTGTGTTCTTGTAGGATCTTCCTTCAAACTATTAGGCTTTTCATGAAGGAACTTGCTCTGATACCAATTGAATAACACAAGCTTATACTGAGAGGGGGTGAACAGTATAAGATAAAATATTTTACTTTTCAATCCAAATGATAACAACAATAATATCAAAGTAGTAAATAATGCACAAATCATCACACACATGAGAGACATGGTTTTAATGTGGTTCACCCAATTTGGGTTACGTCCATAAAGAAAATATTTCTTATAATTTTCTCAACAAATCTTGGGAACCAATTCCCTATTACAATGTTTATGGACCTCTATCCAAAGGAGATATCAATCCCCAATACTCTAGTTTGTGGATCTCTCTCCATATGAGAACTCTATCCCCTTTGCTCTAGTGGACTCCAAAGTCTACTCTCAATTCTGCTCAACTCTAATCAAGTCTACTCAACTACTTGTTCTAAACTGGATTACACTTGCTCACAAGTCTATCTCAAACCTTCTCACAAGTCTGTCTCAAACTTCCTATTCTAAAATGGCTCACACCTTCTCACAAGTCTATCTCAAACCTTCTCACACATTTATCTCAAACCTGCTCACTGTCTTTGCTAAACACATGCTCAAAATTATCCATAACACATGCTCAATACTTCTCATAATACTTGCTTCATAAAACTGATCTCTAACATTCACATTTAATATCACTCATATCAATGCACAAATGCTTCACAAATTCTTTCAAGAAGAATACACAATTTGTTCTCAAAAACCCTAACTCAAGTGTTTCCAATTTCACTAATCAATGATGCACAATTTGTTCTCAAAACATAGCTCAAATATTTCCAACAATACACACTAATCAACCCTTTTATCTCCACCTTATAATTCTGAAATATTTTCTCAACCAACCACTCTAGAGAAGTAATAATGTCAACATACCTCTTAACTTGCTTTGATGAAAAAGTGCCCTCAAAACCTATTCCAAAATAATTTCCTTTTTGCCACTTCAAGAGGTTAGCCAATCTTCTTTTCAAAACAATCACAAAAACCTTTCCTCAAAAATTTGCACAAAAATATTGCTCTATCCTCTTTTTACTTTCTCAAAACAAGGCTTTTAATTAAAGAATAAAAACCTTTAAACTTTCCTTCACCATGCAAAAATACACACAATAATTAAACCATGAAACACCTTATAACTCCTACTTTTAAAACACACACAATCAACTCATACAATGAAAGAATCCTTATCACACCTTATTTCTCCTTCTAAATAGATTTTAAATTTCAATACCAAAAGACCCTTTTCACACCTTATTTCTCCTATATCAAATGAGAAAAAATTAAATGCCAACTTAACCTTATAACTCCACAAAAAATAAAATTACAATTTAAAATTTAAATACCTCTTTTTATTCTTCCCTCAATGCGACTCGAACCTCTCACCTCGTGAGAGCAAGGTGCCCAACCAAGGGGCCACGATCGGCTACGCCAACGCAGCTCGTGAGAGCACTAAGGCACCAATCGCCCTTTATCTCCTCCTACCGTGAACTTAGCCAAACCAAAACAAAATGGTCCGCGATGGGTTTCAAACCCGAAACCTCCTCCTCATAATGCCTTCATGTTGGCTCAACCACCAACTGGTCTAGCTGGTTGGATGGGTTCAAATGTGCACCAATTCAAATGTAAAACCTCCACATTCACCATAGAGGACTGCGCTCCTCTTCCCTCTTCTTCTCTTGCCGATGCAATGAATCGAATGCTGAATGAATTACTTGCACGAATTTTGAACACCTTCAAAATGACTTTAGGCATGGGTATTAATAGTTTTAATTTGGTCTTCATCCAACGTCGGTGCCACCTTGTCTTTTCCACCCATATGACGTCGGCCAGCTTCATTCAAAAATAATTCGAATTACCTTCAATTTCTTGGCGCTCAAATATTATAATTTAAAAACTTTATATTATAATAAAAATATTATAATATTACTCCTTTTGAACCTTGCCTTCACAATTAATATTATTGCCTTCAATAATATTAATAATATTAATTCTTTTGAACCTTACCTTCACAATTAATATTATTGTCATCAATAATATTAATATTATTAATTCTTTTGAACCTTGCCTTCATTTTAAACCATTATTCCAAAGAGCTCTTAAGCCTTTTGTCCTTCATTATACTCAAAATTTCCAACAGGAAATATATTCCGCCATCAAATTTTTTTTTTTTTTTTAATTGACAACAACACACTAAGGAACACTAAAAAGTGGGAGCAGTGGCTATCCGCATGTATACATATTGTGTTGATGTTCATATATTTTCTGTTCTCCAATTATTTTCATTGTTGGTTTATGACTTGTTACCTACCAAAAATTTGAAAGCAATATAACTTTTGACTAGTTCTTCTAATGCACTATTGCTGTGTTGAAACTAGGTTAAGAAATTTGTAGGAGAGCATCCAAATCATGACTTAGATACCAAATGAAAGAACCTTCTTATTCTAATATAAATTTAATAATTTAAATGATCAAAAAAATTCTAAATATAAAGAATCACAGGAATGAATCACAGACCACTTGTAGGGGGATCCCTTCTTAAAACTTATAAATAATAAATTCTTCTTTTTTGGATGATTCGAGTTCTCAACTCATACATAAATTTATATACCTAAGCTAGGTTTGGAAAAGACACGAAGGTTCTCGCTAATAAATAATATAAAAATGAATTGGATAATTATGAATACTAATCTAATAATGTTAGGATGTGGAATCCTAATAATAGATGCCTTAGTATAGATGGAGGAGGTGAGTATGTGAGCAACAATTTTTAGATTTCTTGGTTCTTCATGGTTTTACCTTTTAAAGGACTTTTCATTATAATCTGGAGCAAAATGGAATAGCCAAGTAGAATAATAGGCTGATTATGGAGATGTACCGATGTATGTTGTATGCTAAGGGTATGAATCCCAAATTTTAGGGTGAATCATTCAATTGTGCAACACATATCACAACCAAGTTCTAACCCAAGTTGTTCAAGGACTGACTTCTATTGAGAGATCAATAACAAGCAACTCAATGTGTCATACTTTTGTATCCTTAGATCCATAGTATGGGCTCATATACTCAAGGATACTTGGAAGAAATAAGAATCAAAGAGTTAGAGATGCATTTTTGTGGGGTATTTAAACACCTCCAAGGCCTATTGTTTCTATGATATTGAGAGATAGGAGGTTCTTATTCGAAAATATATGATTTTTGATGAGGTTCTTCTAGGTGCATGTAGTGGTCCTCTTCCCAATCTCTTGGAAAAATATCTTCTAGTATATTTGATTATTCTAAAGAATCCCTCAAATATTCTTGTTGGTACCATTCTAGTTGTTCTTGCATCTTCACTCTCCAATGGGGATTCTATAACTGATCCTAATGATTTATCTCCTCTTTAGGCAACACCCTCTCAAACACCATTAGTTTTTAACTCTAACGTGATGAGATTTATCCTCACAAGTTGTGTGTGACTATATTGGATGATGAGTATGATTTGGATGTTTTAATTTTGTCTTATGATGTTGCTCTTCTTAGCATTTACCTATATCTTCCATAGTTCATTCAACACCCAAGTGGATTCAAAATCTTCGTTAGGATTCTTAGCCCATTCTTTCTATGGAACAATATTAGATGGCTCCATATTAGGTCCTACTCACAAAGGTTGATGATTTTTGATATCCTGTTAGGATCCTCAATCCTAAAATTATTAGTTAGTATTATTAATCATTTAATTATTATATTATTAACTTATAAAGTGAACCATCACAACTCTTCATAACGTGAACCATCACATCTCTTCATACGTGAACCATCATGTCTCTTCACCAACGTAGCTTTAGGGCGATATATATATATATATATATATATATATATATATATATATATATATATATATATATATATATATATATATATATATATATATATATATATATATATATTAGGTTGGCCATCCATATCAAATCATCCAATAAGAAGAATATATATTATTTAGAACCATTGGAGGGATTTCCTAAACCAATGCAAAAGGCGATTCATATATAAAGTGATTCTTTTAATTTAGATGCTATTTTAATTATTTCTTTATTAAAATTGTGCTAGAACCTTTAGGGTTCTACCATTTGGTATCAGAGCCATGTGGAACCCAACCATGTGGGATTTGCTCAAGGAACTTCGTCAAATCACTTCCGTGCATGAGTATCAAACTCGGTTTGAGGATATCACCAAACACAACACAATATTGGATGAATCAATTCTCATCAATGGCTTCATTAGGGGATTAAAAGAGGAAATTAGAATGGAGGTGACAAGGTTCAATCCCTATACCATGATGTAGACCTATGGATTGGCAAAATTAGTTGAAGATAAAATCAATGCACAACAATGATTAGGGAAACCACTTATGGAAAAATCATCAACCACTTACATCGCTCCCAAACCTATGCATAATGTAAGGGCACAAAGCACTTACACAACCCCCAAATCTAACCAAACTTTACGAATTAAAAATCTTAGCTTTGAGGAGATAAAGGAACGACGAGCAAAAGGACTCTGTGATAATTGTGATGAACAATTTGGACCCTGCCATAAATGTGCTACACTAACATTATATTTATTGAAAGAATTTGATCCCTGTATCTCCATAGAGCAAGCAATTGAGGTAGTTGTGTCCGAAGCGACCAGTGCACCTACTCACCACAATGAAGACAATGAGGTCGATGTGCAAGAAGTGATTGATGTACCGAGCAAGGATGAAGTAGACATACCCAAAGTGATCAATGCTAGCCAAACATGCACTCTACAAGACCTACACATACCTTCCTCACCAATAGTGAGTTCTTGCCATATGACCAAACCTATTCGGAACCAACGCAGAGTGACTACACACTCCTTCTCCATTGGCTCTACCAAGGAACCAAAAAAGGATATGAAATCATTACCATCACTTTTGATGCATCATTCTAAAGTATTTGAGGAACCCCAAGGGTTTCCCTCCCATCATCATCATGATTTTCCTAAGGAAGATTCTACTATTGTTCTTGGCAACCCCCCGCTAATGCTTCATCCTTCTTGATATCCTTGCCTACGAAAGGATGCCATTAAAAGAGTCCAAGAACTTACACAAATCCTTCTTGGAAAACAAAGGACAAAGCTTCTCACTTTGAGCTTTCAGGACAAAGCTCTTTTTAAGGAGGGTGGCATGTTAGGATCCTCAATCCTAACATTATTAGTTAGTATTAGTTAGTATTATTAACCATTTAATTATTATATTATTAACTTATAAAGTGAACCATCACAACTCTTCCGAACATGAACCATCGCGTCTCTTCATACGTGAACCATCATGTCTCTTCATCAACGTAGCTTTAAGGTAGATATATATATTAGGTTGGCCATCCATATCAAAGCATCCAACAAGAAGAATATATATTATTTAGAGCCATTGGAGGGATTTCCCAAACCAATGCAAAATGCGATTCATATATAAAGCGATTCTTTTAATTTAGATGCTATTTTAATTATTTCTTTATTAAAATTGTGCTGGAACCTTTAGGGTTCTACCATATCCTTTCACCCACTCTTAGGCTAAGGGTCGACTAGAATATGAATATGCCATGCTTGTCAAGTAAGAATATTTGATGAAGAATTAGAGATAGGGGCTTGTTCCTTTTCTAGAAAGAAATAATATCATGTGTAAATAGGTTTATAGGACTAAGTACACTTTATATGGCTAGATAGACAAGCACAATGTATACCTTGTTACTATGGGTTTCTCTCAAAATAAAGGAATTGATTACTTAGATATATTTTTCTAGATTGCTTGGATGGATTCTATTCAAACGATCATATCCATAATTGGTTTCATGGCTGAAAGATACATCAGATGGATGTGAAGCATGACTTCCTTCACGATGGGATTTAGAGGATATTTACATGCATCAACCACTTAGTATTGAACTTGAAGGTCCCACTTCCTTGATATGTCATTTGACTAAGCTCTTGCATGGATTAAGCAAGCACCATGTGTTTGGTGTGAGAAGATTCACTCCTTTCTCAATTATGAATTTTGGCAATGTAAGGATGAACATGATATTTACATAAAATATCAGGATGGGGAGTCTTTGGTGTTGTGCTATATGTGAATGTTTTCATTATAGGAAACTCACTTTCCTTGATTTAGGATATGAAGTCATGAATTCATGCTACCTTTAAGATGGTAGATTTGAGGCTTTTGCATTACTTCTTAGGCATTCATATTGATCAAAAATCCTTTGGGATCACTATCTCACAATCCAAGTATACCTCAGATCTTCTTCAATATTTTAGGATGTAGGATTATAAATTTATTCAGATTCCTTTTGCTTCTATATTGAAGCTTCGAGTAGATTGCATGAATCCATTGGTGAATGACACTCTATATTGATCTCTTGTGGGAGCTCTCCTTTACCCCACTCACACTCGACCAAACATTACATTCGAAGTTAACTACTATTATAAATACATGTTAACACCTTACTAGACTGCGACCAATATGATTCTTTGATACATTAGAGGTACATATTAGATGAGTACTCATTATTTAGTTGGTGTACCTCTAATTTTTATAGGCTTCTCAGATGTAGATTGGGATGGTGATTTAGATTTGCAATACTCCACTAAAGGTTTGACTTCTAACTTGGTTTTGACCTTGTTTCTTGGTTTTCTAGATGGTTGTCCATTATTTCTTAGTCTTCCACAAAAGCTAAATATTGTGTTGCAAATAAGGCTGTCAAGCACCTTTGATGGATACTTATGATCTTGGAATAGGTGGGCTTTCCTACCTAGTCTCTCTTTATTGTGACAATCAAAGCACCATCCAACTTGTCTACAATCTAGTTTTTCATCAATGGACTAAGCACATTGAGATTTGGATGTACTATATGTGATGGCTTTATGCCCATAGGATGCTTGATCTTATTTTTGTGTCATCAATAGAGCAAGCAACAAATATTCTGATCAAGGTCATGTTTAAGGTACCATTTGTGCGCATGCATGCAACTTGGTGTAAAAGAGTATTTCTTAAGGGGGATGGTTGACGAGGGTATCTCTTTGTGTAATCCATTCAACTTAAGAGGATATTTAAATATGTGGTGGTTAAGCTCCATTTGAGGGCATGACCAACTTTGTATTATGATATGCCCCTTGGGTCCTTGTACACCTTGTATAGGTGATTTTTTGTAATATTTTTTTAAATATTAGTCTCTTAACCTTCATCTAAAATTCACTTATAATAGGGTATAAATTCTCTTTCATACCAACAATTTGACTATTGATTGGAGTGTATTATATTTTCCTTTAATGAGACAATTTGGTGTCTAAGACCACCCTCTTATATCACATTTTTGCTTCTCCGAGTTATTTTTGCATACCTAAAAACTACTATAAAATTTAACAATTAAAATATTTTTTATTTGAAGAAAAAAAAAATATATTTTAATAGTAGTATAAGAAAATTGTTATTTCTATCTCCTTTTAAAGCCATATTTCCCTAATTTTTTGGCCCTTGTATGACTTTCTTTTGTAATACATAATTATCAAAAAAATGTTGCACATAAGTATATTAGTCCATTTTGTTGATTTTCAATATCTCTTGTAAATTTTCAAATTATAATAAAAAATTTCAAACACATAAATATATTAGTCAGTTTTGATGATTTATAATATCTCTTATAAATTTTTGAGCTTGTATTCAATTTTCTCATTTATTTTAAAGATGACACTAAAAGATTTGATATTATAAATTTTTATTTGATATTGTAGATATTTTATATTTTAAACAATACATACATAATCCTTCAAACCTTGCTTCATTCCATCATAACCTAGCCCTTTGGAATCTTAAATATACAAAACCAAAATAAATTTGAATAATTATTATTGAGTAAATTAAATCTAAAAAATGGGTTTATGCTCTAATTTTTTATCACAACAAAATGTATAAAAAAATTGTCACCATGCATTATTTAATAAAAACATGTGCAATTTTTTTTGTTAAATGAGTTTGTCAATACACATTGTTCCATATATTTTAAAGCTCGAATAAATAACATTCGAATAAATAACATCCCAAAGGCCATTGGTAGAAGAAACAAAATCCCCCTCGATCTATACAACCATTTTAAAAAGGAAAAAAAAAAAATTAGACCATTGAAGAATACAACCATTTTAAAAAGGTAAAAAAAAAAAATTCCGCGTATTGTAAATGTTTGTCATCCCTTAACTTATTTGTCGTTAACGACTGAATTTTAATTGAATAATTCATCGTCGAAAATGACTTTGAACATATCAAGATTTCCCCCTTTGATTCGGATTGTTTTTTCTGGAAAAAATCGCATTCCATTTCTTATTTTATCTTTCAGTTTTGAATAGACGATTAGCTATCTAATTTATTCTTAATCCGGGAAACAAATAGCAATGAGGAGAGATATTTTAAAATTAAACATTTCGTAATAGGATAGCCGCCCCCTACATACCAAAGTCAAATAGGGAACAACCAACCCGCAATTATAAAGCCAAAAAAATTTCTAAACATCTGGGCCTCTGCTGTCTCAAACATTAATAGTAATAGTAGCTGGTTCCTTTAGACCTATCCATAAATTTATTTGCACATAAATAAATTGTTTGGTGTTTTACAACCAGCAATTTTTTTTTAATTTTTTTTTAAAGGAGATAGAATTTAATCATACAAATTGACTTAAGCCTATCCATACCTTGCTTAAAAGATGTCAATAAATTGTTTTGGTATTTTACAACATGCATTTTTTTTTAAGGAAATAGAATTTGAATTATTATACCAATTGAAATAAGCCTATCCATAACCTGCTTAAAAGATGTCATTCAAATGCAGAGAAAGGCGCCAATACCAAACAATATCCAGTCAATCGCATCACTAGGGCAGGTAAGTTACCTACCAAACTAGGGCAGCACATGAGAGGCCAACCTTTCAATTTGGTTAAATGCCATCACATGGAGAATTTTAATATTGTTAGTTGGGACAACCACGTCGCCGTAGCGGCAGCCACGAGTTCAAAGAGAGATATATGTTCATAAACCTAACAACAAATAACTACACACTCGTCAAAACCCTCGGGTTTTTTTTCACACACAAGGAAAAAAAAACCGACGGTCATGATCTGCACATGGTAAAACCTTCAACCGCCGATTTGGGGCGCGTGTCGGAAGTCCAACGCACGGTTCCTTCTATTCTACGCCGTACACTGGAAGGAGGCGGGCTCGGGTAGGAACTGTCTGCTGCCCAGATTTGAACGAGAAAACCGTCACTGTATGAAGAAAAAGCTGTCATGAACCTTTGTGATTTCTCTGCAAAATCCCCTCCATTATTACCTTCTTCCGATACTCGCTCGACTGAAGATCGATGTGGTCGTTGCTTAGGCTCTTGGTTATCATTTTCCCTCGCCTCGGCTGCTTCGGAGCAGCCGGCTCTTTGAATTTCCCGGTTTTTCGGAACACGGGAACTGCGTAAAACCACGTGGAAGTACACAGAACCGCGATCAATTTATCCCAGAGGACCAGAGAAACCATGGCCACGAGCAAGATCGATACGACGAAGGCTGCATCGCAACCTTTGGCTTCGCCTTCGTCCTTCGGCACATAATCGTTTGCATCTACGATGGTTCTTCCTAATCTGTGGATCTTTACTGGCAGGGAAGCCGTGTTCTTGAGCATTTCGGCGTCCGGGTGAGGGATGTGCACGTACGAAGTCGAGGCCGGTGGAGTCGACAGTCTTTTCATGGGACTGCAGGGCGCGCTGGCGTGCGCCCTCACTTTTCTCTGGAAACCAATAGATTTCAGCTTGCAAACAGAATTACGCACTTCGACTGGTCGCGCGATCGAATCGCTGGGAGCATTTGTTGCCGCCACCGGGACCTCGGGCTCCACCGCTGTCGCTTCTCTAACTTTACTTTGCGGTGGGGCTTGTCGAACTTTTCCGCTGCCGCCCTCCCTTTTCTGAACAAACGCAATTCACAACGTTAACAACTCGATCTTCCTTAAAAAAACGTCCAGAAATTTACAACTTTGACGACTCAATCATCTTTTCAAAATGTCCAGAAACCACAAAGTTCAACGACTCAATTCTCTCTTTTCAAAATGTCCAGAAACCTTAACAAATTATTCCTCTAGAAATCTACCACAGCCATAGAAATATGAAGCGGGAGCGCTTACCGTGGGGATCTTGAACGCCCTGACGACGACTCGAACCCAGGACCGGCGGCGTCGATCGGTCCGTCCCTTCGCCGCCTCGTTCTCGTCCGATTTCTGTGATTTGACGGAAATTTCCGTCGCGGCCGGCTTCTCCTCGACGATCGCAACAGGGATGACGTCACTGCCACGGGACAGAGAGAGAATTCTCACAAACGCCTCGGGCTTTCCGAGGGAGTCCCTCGCCGGGGAAATCTGGACGGCGTATTCGTAAGTTTTCGATTTTCTGTCACGCTTTAAGCGCCGCTTGAACCTCGGCCAAAACGACTCAGAGGATTCGGCCCCCTTTCTGCTTGCCATTACGGAGCCGAAGCAGTTAAAGCTGCACTTGGAACCCGTGGTGCCTCCTCTTATGATCTCCTTCAAATTTTCTCTACACAAAGCAAAATATGTTCGTAGAATTCAATGCTCGAATTTATTAAACTGTGGAGCGTTGCCGTCTGATTGCGATCCATCCAGCCGCACCGGCGACCGAAGACCGATGCTTTGCGATGAAATTTCGCCTTTGCCGTGTCTCGAACCCGCGACTTTTAAGATTGGATCGTCAAGCCGGCTTACGAAGGTGACGAGTGTCGGGAAGCCGCTTGTCCCCGCTGTAATTGCCACGTCGGTTCTTATCGTCCCCTTCAAATCTTGAAATGCCCCGCTGAATTTCAAGCTCTTGTCCGGCATCCTGTTCCTGTGCCAACTTTTACCGGGAAAAAGTTTTCCTCGACCGTGAGGGCAAATCTGACTTACAGGCCGTTCGACTTATTCGTCTGGACCCCTCCACGGGGGTTGCCTTTTACCCGCGGGTGACGTTATTTGTTGCTTCCGTTTCTAACGACACCTACTTCCTGTGTCTCATTATGGAAGGACTCTGCTACAGTAGAATGACTAGGCATTAAGTAAATAATTTTCACTTCATTTTTTCTGACGTTGCCCACTGTCCTTTGACTTTAGGTTTTCTTCGTCCAGAAGAGATCAGAATTCCGAATGAAGACATTTACTGAGGTAATATTTCCCACCAGATCTCTCGTCATTCATGAAAGTAAGTAAATTATCCTGTTGTGGATGACAAATTAATAATCCAAAACCATGGTTAAAATTATAGTTATAGTGTATTTATAATGAAATAGGATGGTTGAAAAAGAAAATTTCGTTAATTTTATTTTATTTAAGAACCTAAGATTCATAATAACCATATTCATGTTTGTTTCGATATTCAAAAATATTACCAGAGAAAAAAATCCAAAACAATGACGTTCCGATTAATACCGGAGCTTCTAGATGAAGCCCACGTGATACATCTTGACTCTCTATTTCCTACAGCTTTATCATAAAAATTTAATTATAAAAATGCGTTTTCTTTGTTTTACACTGGGTAATGATTGATTCCTACCATAATGGAATGGCTATGCATACTTGAAACTTTGAATATATTTATTTTTTAAGATATTAATGGAATCTTCGAATCTACTTACTATTCCATCAAAATCTCTCGAGTTTTTTTCCCGCATCACATATTTTCGATGACATAGATAGAAGAGAGAATATTTAAAGGACCTTAATTTTCTTGGACAGAAAGTTAGCTTGAAATTAAAATTTTAAACAATCTTGACCGTAACCGGGCAGAGAAAATAATTTGAAGAATAGAAAGGATGCAGTGCATCTTAAGAAGCGTCATTTTGCAACATTTGTAATGTCAACTACAACATCCAAAATATTTGTTAATTAACGCGGTTCCTTCGCAAGGAAAATTTATACACGGTTTCTCATGTTGAATTTGTTCAAGTAGTCCTGTGGAAAGTCTATTAATCTTTTTCATACTTTACATGTTTGTATCTCCAATACTTATCTTAACGATAAAAATTAAAATAAAACTTAATAATACATGGATACAATTCTCGTTAAAATTAAAAACAAATGTGTCCTTGCCAGTTTGACGTTTAGTGTTTTCGTTGTCAATCTTTGTTGCGTGTTCCACTAAAAAAAAAAAAAAAGTGAGTTCAACTAAATTAAAAAAAAAAGTGAGTTCAATTCTTAAAGTTGGTATACTTTTTAATAAAATATGATGAAGTTTTCATTATTTGCATTTAGATGTGATTATAGATTTTTTTTTATGGGATTTTATTTTAGTATCCTACATCCAAAATATTATATTATTAATGATATTAAAGAAGATTTTTTATTTAAATAGGTAATCAACTTAATTATATTATTGCATAAAAATAAAGGCATCAATAATTCTTTAAATTATTATATTATCATAATTAACCTTTTTTTAATGAAATTGTTTGATAACATAGTAGAAAGCAAATTTAGACATAAAATAAAGAAAAAGAGCAGTAGTGCAATCAAGGATTAGACCTAAGTACTCAAACAATAAACAATAAGTCACTAAATTACATAAAGGCATCTAATAGAGAGGATATGGAATGAAAAAGAAGAGGTTTATTGTTGTTTAGTAGAATTTAAAAATACTTTTGACATAGTACCTAAAGGTAAATTATGAAAAAGAATGAAAGAAATTAACGTACCAACTAACTACAAAGCAGTTGTACACATATTTTATGAGTAGATGGTGACTAAAATCAAAACTGTAGAAAGACTATTAGAGTGTTTTGGGAGTGATATTGGGGTGAAACAGGGTTGTCCATTCTCATCTACTTTATTTGGACTTTACATTGACAAATTAGAGGAATGGGTAGAAAGGATAGGAGAGGGAATACAATTAGCTACTTATTTAGTGAAAATTTTTCTCTATGTTGATGACCTCATATTGATTGGTAAGACACTTGAAAGTTTAAAAGAACATCTAAAATCTCTAAAGCATTTTTGTAAAGAAGTTAGGAAGTAGGTAAACATTAGCAAGACTAAAAGTATGGCCTTCTCTGCCCGAAGAGAGGAAAACATGTCATAGTTTATTTGAAAGAAATCATTTAGAGATAGTAACAGAATACAAATACCTTGGCTTATATTTTCAAAGCAAACACAATTGAGGAATATGCAAGATGAAATAAATACAAGCAGGATGGAGGGCGATTTACTCATTGCTAAACATGGGTAGAAAAA
Organism: Wollemia nobilis; assembly: GCA_028583015.1. Classification (NCBI taxonomy): domain Eukaryota; kingdom Viridiplantae; phylum Streptophyta; class Pinopsida; order Araucariales; family Araucariaceae; genus Wollemia; species Wollemia nobilis. The sequence goes on along the minus strand of JAQPPZ010002456.1, from coordinate 5,729,732 downwards.
TAGAGTTGTTGAATTGGAAAACCATTTGGATCCTTTTTGGGTTATTAGTTGTTTCAATGGTGAAGACAAATAGAAATAATTAAAAAATGACTAATTACAACTAATTTTTGAATTAAAAAATCAATACCATATGAGATTTTACTTGTTGAAATAGGGAATTTTACACTAAAAGTAGAAGCTATGATAAGGCTATTTGGGTACCTAAAAAAATACAAAGATGAAGAACACAAGCTTATACTGAGAGGGGGGGTGATTTAATGTCCCCTTCTCAATAGTAGGAGAAATAAGGACCTGTTAGCCTAGTCATGGGGTCCCCTAGGCTAAATAAAATGGTGTGGGACTCAATTTGGCGAAGATCTCACTATTTTAATCCATGGCAGAGATTCAGTTTTGGTTCAGGAGGTCAGTTTTACCTTGGCACATGATATTTTACCAATTACAAGGCTTAATTCTATCAAATACAAGTGTTGACCAAGGTAGATGATCGCTAGGAAAGGGAACATGTTATAATGATGAATTATAATGTTAAGTTATAACTTAAAAGGTAAAAAGTGACTTGACTAGGACATGGGGGTGGGCATGGCCCATTTACATGTATTAAAAGACATCATTTGAATTTTAAAAACCCAAGGCAAATGTGGTGCCCAAACCCTAATTCGACCCTCACCTCATATTTTCACGTTGGGTCTCATTTTGCATATGGAGATTTTGTGTTTTTTGTGAAGAGTTGCAGAGATTTTCGTTAGAGAATCTATAGGGCTTGTTGGGAGTGGATTTCTCAGCAGGATTATCAGTTTCAGATGTGTGAGACCATCTCTAGCTGATCAGAGATTGAATTTCTCATCACAGAGAGATTATCTGAGCTTAACAAATGCAGATAAGGGTTTGCCAAATTTTGAATTCATTTAGGTTGATGAACTGACCATCTGGGTTATATTGTTTTGGCTATACTTCATCTGGGTTAGTGCCATTTTGATTTATTTTGGAGTGATAGATGCAATACTGGAGTAGGTCGTACAACATATGGGCACCTAGGGAATCATGTCATTTGCTCACAACAAAGAAATATCCCATCGAATCATTCTAGGTAATTTACCAATCTCTTTAGCTCACCAATTGATCATTTTAGTGGTATTTTGAAGGTATTTAGAGTGAGGTATGAATTTCAAGGTAAGGTCGAACCCTTCAACAATCATACATCTTACCTATAACTACCTTGAGGTGCATGTAGTAATTAATTGGGATTGGATTCACATTTTTGAAGGTTACATTTTGGGTGGCTTCATTGGGAGAGACAACTGCACTTTACGAGGAAGGAATCGGATTTCAAGTGATCAAGTTACAAGAAAATAATCTTTTTAACTATGTAATTTCCAGTTTGCTATGCAAATACAGACCTATACTTTCAGGTCAAAAAATTAAATAAATAAATCTCCTTATTGCAAATTTATCATTTTTTCAAATGTGTGTTTCCTTATTGCATTATGAATGAAATTCAAGTCAATGTCTCAAACTAAACAAGCAAAACCAATCATTTCATTGCAAAAAAAACAAACACAAACCAAAATAACTTAGAACTAGCAAGTGGGGGTGTTCATTATAGTGGTATCAGAGCCACTTAATCCTGCCAGCCTGTGAAGCCCACATTTCATGAGTGAGAGGGACAGACAGACTTTTGAGAGGGAGAAGAAAAAAGTAGAATAAGACTATTTGAATTGGCAACATAGGCAGAAGCAATGGCCCAAACCTCCTCCAAGTTAGAGAGTAACTAACATATTGAGAATATCCACAAGTTCATTTTCTAAACCATCTATTGCTATGGGGGATAAAAATGCACAAGATGAAATAGAGAGAAAAATGATTGAGGATATCAGACAGACGCAACATAACATGCATCATAGTTTGGAATAATTAGTGGGTTTGATGACACAATAGGTACATGGGATTAATATTTTGGTTAATGCACAAGGTCCACAAATTGAACAAATTAATGCAAGATAGAAAATGGAAAATGAGGAAGCAACAGTTAACAGGGTGGTCACTCATACCAGGATAGAGAGAGCTAGTAGCTCTAGACCATTTATGCCCAAATTTCTACCACGTCTTGAACCTCTAGTGGCCCCAGTAGCAGCCTCAGTAGAAGAGGAACCAAAAATTTTAGTGGTAGATCAGTATCAACAGTACAAGCATGAGTGGGAGGCACTTGGTCCTAATTTTTAGAATCTCATGTCATTTAGGGACTTTGTGGACACTCGTAATAGGTAAACTCCTAGAAATAGGGGAAGGCCCGTTCACCAAGGACAGTTTTAGCAGGGGCAATTCCAATAGGGACAGGGAGATCCTGTACAGTCTACATCTCAGGGATACCCAAAAATACAAAGGAGGATAGGAAAAATCCACATACCCTTCTTTGATGCATCAGGAAAAATAATAGCTAAGGCCTAGGTCCAAAAAATGGACACTTATTTGTAGTTGAACCCAATGACAGAAGATGAGGCCATTAAATTTTGTACTATGCATTTGGAAGGTGTTGCCCATGATTGGTGGCATCACGATATGCACAATTTAGGACATGATAGGGTGGATACTTATGTTGAGTTCACTGAGAGACTTATGCAAAGATTTGATAGGAAGAAACAAGACTTAGAATTCAAGGAGTTGATACATTTGAGACAATGGGGTTCAGTGGACTCCTACATAACCGAATTTTGAAGGTTGTCAATGATGGTCACAAATATATCAGAGAGACGTTTGGTGGTTTTATTCATGGATGGGTTATCTGAACATTTGAGAAGTTGGGTCAAAGAATTCAACCAAACTACCATGCATGATGCCATTAGATAGGCTAGGGACATGGAAATAACTTCATACAAGTCTAAGAGTCAATACAAAGGGAAGGATTTAAAAAAATATAAGGAACAAAAACCAATCAAAAAGGACACTGACCAACAAAATGGTGTTGACCAACAAAAGGGCATGTTCAAAAAGTTAGATCCAAACACCCTTCATGAAATATGAAAGAAGGGGTTATGTTTTACTTACAAAAATCCATGGACTCCTGGGCATAAATGTGAGTTTAAGGGTAAGTTACAACTGATAGAATATCATTCAGATGATGAAACTAATTCTAAAAATTTTGATCAGCAATCAAAAAATTTAGACAGTGAGGATGAACATGCCTTAGAAGACCAAGAGACCACCCAGGATCAAGTAGGGAAGGAAAATAACACTCTAGCTCATCTTCATAGTGTTCAGGGAGCCCAATATTTGAGAATACATAGTGTTCTTAAGGGGCAGCATGTGGTAACATTGATTGATACAGGTGCCACACACAACTTCATTGATGAGGGATTGGTAGCCAGAAGAGGATTAGAGACAATTGAAGTGGATGAGTTCAAAGTAATGATTGCCGATGGTTTCTCTATTACCTACACTAGGAAGGTACCACAGTTACAGATTACTCTGGGAAACTATGAGGTATGTGATGATTTTTTTATAGTCAGTACAAAGAGTTTGGATGTAGTGTTGGGTATTTGGTGGTTGCAACTATTGGGTGAATTTACCTTCAACTTCAAGAAAATGTAGTTGAAGTTTGAGGTGAATGGTCAACAGGTGGTGTTACAAGGGATGTCAACAGGAGGACCTCATGTTGTCTCTTTCAAACATATGGAGAGGTTTAGGAGGCATAATCAGATAGAGTGGAAAACCCACTGTGTTATTTTACCCATACTTACAGATGAGGAGCACAAGACATATCATCTAGACATCCAAGCAATACTCAATAAATACAATAAGGTATTTAGTGATATACCATGAGGGCAACCACCAGATAGGGGTACAAAGCACATTATTGAGCTTGAGTAAGGAGCTACAACTATCATTACCACTTCTTATCGACATCCAAAACATCATAAGGATGAGATAGAGAGCAATCAAGAAATTAATTAATATGGGACACATACGGCCAAGAAAAATCCCATTTGCATCCTTTGTTGTTTTGGTAAAAAATAAGGATGGGTCCATGCGTATGTGTATTTATTACCGAGATCTCAATAAAAAGACCATAAAAAATTGATACCCAATTCCCTGAATAGATGAATTGATTGATGAGTTACATGGTGCTAGATACTTCACCAAAATAGACCTAAGATCAGGATACCATAAAATAAGGATGCGGGAATCAGATGTGGAAAAGATAGCTTTTCGATGTCATTATGGCCATTTTGAGTTTTTAGTCATGCCCTTTGGGTTGACTAATGCCCCAACAACATTTCAATATTTAATGAATAGGGTTTTTAGTAGGCAGCTCCGGAAGACAATGTTAGTCTTCTTTGATGATATTTTGTTCTATAGTAGATCATGGGAAGAACACCTAGTACACCTTGAAGAGGTGCTTAGTATTCTGGAGTCAGAGTCTCTTTATGCTAAAGAGACTAAATGTGAATTTGGGATGATCTAATTATTGTATTTGGGTCATATCATGAGTGCACAGGGAGTTTGAGTAGACCCAGAGACAATTTGGGTAATCATTGAATGACCAACATCCACAAACCTAACACAACTCAGGGGATTCTTCGGTTTGTGTGGATTTTACCATAGGTTTGTCAAAGGTTTTTCATAGTTGGTGGTACCTTTGAAAATTTTTAACAAAGAAGGGAGAATTCCAATAGCTAGAAAGGGCACAACATGCATTTGATAGGTTTAAGCAGGTTATGAGCAGCTGTCCAGTTTTGGCTTTACCTAATTTCACCAAACCATTTGAGGTGGAGTGCGATGCATCAAGAGAGGGTATTGGAGTAGTGTTGATCCAAAATAAGCATCCAATAGCCTTTGAGAGCAATAATTTGAGGGGAGGAGAGACGAGTTATCCAGTGTATGATTAGGAGATGCTAGCCATTATACATGCACTGGTGAAACTTAGGCAATATTTGATGGGTAGGAAATTTATTATGAAAACTGATCGTACTAGCATTAGATATTTCATGAACTAGAAGTATTTGAATGATAGGTAGATGAAATGGATCAGTAGAATATAGGCTTATGACTTTGACATTGAATATGTCAAAGGAAATAAGAACATAGTAGCAGATGCACTGTCTAGACGCCCACATTTATATTCATTGACAGAGATTTTAAAAGATTAGAGGCCTAAGCTTATGACAGACTATGCCAAATATGAGTTTGCTCGTAGAGTATTGGATAGTACACAAGATTACGATAGATATATTTTCAGGGATGATGTGATTTATTACAAAGAGAGAATTTGAATTCCTACAGATTTTAAATTCAAGAGGTAAATATTTAGGCTTTTACATTATGCACCAATGACTAGTCACCCTGGCTACTGAAAGAATTACAAGCTGATCCATGAGATGTTTGCTTGGAGAGGACTCAAGGATGAGGTTTTGTAGTACATACGAGAGTTTTCTGTGTGTCAACAGAACAAGCATAAGCATACTTTTCCAGCAGGGTTACTACAACCACTTCCCATTCCTTCACAAAAATGGGAAAGTATATCTATGGATTTCGTTACAGGACTTCCCAAGGCACAAGGAAAGGATTATTTATTTGTGGCGGTAGATAGACTTATCAAGTTTACCCATTTCTTTGCTATCACCATAAGATTTTCAGTAGCATAGGTGGTTGAACTCTTTTTCAGGGAAGTTTTCAGATTACATGGCTGTAGCACCCTAAAATTGGCGCAGTTAAACCTTAGTAAAAAGATAAAAATTTGAATTTTAACCCAAAATCGCCCGTTACCCACTCACCTTGTTTTTGTGCCATTTTTAGGATTTGTTTTGACCGTTGGACGATATCGTTGCCGATCAGACGAAATCGCCCCAGATCTGATGAATTCATCTAGGACAGAACGTCCAGACGATTTCATCCCAAAACTAAATTTTCATAATTAGCTTCTGTTTTAACAACTTCTCTAACTTGGGTAGAAAGCATGTCTGCATGGTTAGAGTCTCCCCCATTGGAGATCTCCCAAATTGGGATGATCTCCAACCTGCTAACCTCTCCCTAATCCTATATAAATTGGGATTTTCTCAGTTTATCCCCCTGAACCCCTTGGCTGACTGATTTCCCTACAAATTTAGTTTCTTGTGCATTAGCACATCCTCGCACCATTTTTTGCATTCTATATTTCAAGTTTTCTTGCAGGAATTTTACTATTTTTCAGCCGGAGCAAGCTTGGATCGTCGTAGGCGATTCCAGACGATTTCGGACAATCCTGTCGAATATCGGCGATGATCTCGTACGATTGGAGGTGATCCTGACTGTAGTCCAGATTGGGGGCAATCAGAGTCCAGATTTTGTATTTCTTTATCTTCTCTCTTCATTTCTTTATGCATTAAATTATTTTATTCTATTCTTGCATCCCGGAGTTCACCTCATTTAGCATAGATGCATGATTAAAGTTAAAATAAATTTTTAAATTGATGTATTTCATTTTAATTGCTATCTGGATCTATCATTTAGGCGAATTTACTATCATTTCTATCATTTCCCATTGCTCTTGCAGTTGAATTTTTGGTATCTGTTTCTATGACTACAGGTTTATGATGAATTTGTCTAACGAATTTGTCAGATCGATGACGATCTCGTTTGATCTCAGACGATAAACTAAGATCTGAGATGATTCTATGCAATTTCAGGCGATTACGTATGATTTGAGATGATTTGGACTCCTACAAACCTCAGAATCTTCATCAGACATTCAGAATCACGTAAATTCTATCTTATTTAGCATACTTTCTATGTTTAGCATTTATTCATGTTTTCTATATTCATATAAATCAACATTGGCATATCTTAGATTCATCTTGGCCAAACCTAGGATATGAATTATTAAAGCATAAAATGAACACATCGAAACCATTCTCAACCTAGGCGTGGAAACTGCCACTCAAAAGTTTCCTGGTGAACCCACCATCCGTCAAAAATTCACCCTTATACCCCTCCCCCGAGAGGCGCAAAATTCAAAGGGCCTCTCAGTCCGAGGTATTGTCCCATCCTTCTCGCATCCCCATTTCGGGCGTAGATCCTATAGCCTAAAGGTAAGGATGCAAAAAATTTGGAGCGATATATTTTGGTGAACCCGACGTGAAAACTAAAAACCTTTTGAAAACAATCCAATATATATATATATATATATATAAATGCATTTAGAATCATCAGATAAACAATTAAGATTGCATATCATATTTAGATGGTAGATTATAATAAAATACGAGATGTCACCATAAATGTTGAAAATCAATTAGCAGCCATAGAGATTACCTCTATGCTTAGAGTACCTCAAACAAATAGGGTTCAACCTTTGTGGGACGAACTTGATAGGAGATTGGGTATTATTTCATCTAGGTCAACAAAACTTAGGCAAATTAAGAGGTTTGTCCTAGATAGAATCCTGGATCCTGATCAAGTAACTTTATACCATGAGCTTCAGAGAGCTTGCCATAGGTGGTTAGCAGATAAAATAGCCCTTGTGTCTTTCGAGTTGTACACCTTTGAGGAATACCTCGACAACGCAATTGTAGTACATAAATTTCTATCTTGTATAGAGGATCAAGAGGTCATTCTTACAGATAGAAAGAGATGGAATAGAGTTCCTAGAGCTGTGTTATATCGAGAGTATTGTCATGAACTTTATTTCTACAAGTTAGAGTCTGAGACAGATAATATCACTATAGCACACTTTGTCAAATTCTTGAAAAACCATTTTCAATTTGAAGAGGAGCATTTCATGACTCCTGATGAACTTGATCCTATCAATGACATCCATAAACTATTTATAGAAAACTAAGCCACTCTTTTATTATTATTATTTCTTGCATTTAGTATGCTATTTGTTCTTTTTATAATATTATCATAAAAAAAAAAAAACAAAAAACAAAACAAAAATTAAACATTTTCTTTTAAGTATTATAGTAGGTATATAATTAAAATATATACCTCCCAAACTTGTTGCAATTATTTTTTATATATATATATATATATATATATATATATATATATATATATATATATATATATATATATATATATATATATTTGCTAAAATCTAAGTTTAAGCATAATGACTAGACTCAGGAATGGAAAACAGACTGAAGTAGAAGAAGATTGGTTAGGAAAACCAGTAAATAAACTAGATGTCCTTCCTGAAGACCCAATTTAGGAAGAAGGAACCCTAGACCAACAAGAAGAAGAGTTTTCTAAAGGAAATGAACAAAGAGAAACTATTAGAGAGGAAGGATCCTCATCCCCTAAAATGTCTCCGGAAGGAGCTGTTACTTTTGAGAACATGGAACATTTATGGAAGTTCCTCAATACTAATATTGGCACTCTTAATAGAGCAATCCATATGGACAAGGATCAAATTAGTGACACTCAAGCAACCCTAGAAGAAATATATCACACACGCACTAATCCCTTGTCCTTCGTTGATCAAGAGAGTGATCAAGCAGGACCATCCAATTTAGATATGGCTGCTATAATCCAAAACATACAACAACAACAGGTTACCCAACCACCTAGAGTGCCTGTTACCAAGCCTAGATTTATTCCCACACAAAATAAACCTTCATTCATTGCTCTATTTCGCCAAGTTATTGATCAACATACCTCAAATCAACAAAAGCCCAAAACAAAACCAAACACCAATTTCCAACAATCTGGGATACAACATAATGCTACTACAAATCTTCTTCATAATACTCTCCCAACTAACCATTTACATAATAGAAATATAGCATCTAATCCTTACATCACGCCATCATACGCTCAAATACCACTAAACCAATATGGTGGACAAACTAGTAATAAGGAAGCCATGGTGAAATAGTTAGTCTCCCGCATGGACCAGATAGATCCCTACCGTCCCTTATACAATTATAGAGAGATGTGTAGTCAACCTTTAGATCCTATAGTTGTAGCACAACCATATCCTAAACACTTTCCTATGCCTGTCCTACCTATATACAAAGGAACCGAAGATCCCATAGAGCATCTTCGTATGTTTAGGATAGCATGTCATGATATATCACATGATGACTTGTTATTACTAAAGATGTTCCCAAAAAGTTTAGGAGGAATGGCATTGGAGTGGTATTATCAATTACCCACTCATTCTTTGAGGAATTTCGAAGAAACAACCGAGTCTTTTGTTCATCAATTTAGTGCCTACATCGAAAGGCATGTAACCATTAAAGATTTGTACAACTTAAAACAAGACAAAGATGAATGTTTTGTTGATTTCCTAGCTCGGTGGAGACAGTTGATAGGAAAATTACACTTTGTGTTACCTTATCGGGAAATGTTGGATATCTTTATCAATAATTTACAAGAACAACTATCCTATGAGTTATCAACCGCTACCTTGACCACCTTCGATCAGGCTATAGACTTAGCCCGAAGAGTGGAAGATGCTCTCATTAGGAGAGGCCAGCTTAAAAAGAAAGATGATGAGAAAACATCCAGAAATCAATATAAAAATAAACAAGTTGTGGGTGATGGAGTCACTAATAGTAGGAATATTGCTACTATTAATGTTGAGAAAACAACGAAGAAGTTTATACTGAAACCTCCTGATAAAACACCTCAAGAATTTACTAGGTTAAATCAACCTCTATCAACCATTCTACCATAATTATTAGAACGAGGTTTGATCCAATTACCAGCTATCCGGGAACCTGATCCAACTATACCTAGATACAGAGCCGATTTACACTGTGATTTCCATAGAGGACCTGGACATGCTACCAACGCTTGTAAAAGATTAAAACATAAAATACAAGACTTGATTGATAACAATGAGATGGAGGTACAAGCCTTCCAACCTAAACAAAATCCTCCTAATAATGCTCAAAATAATATCCCTCAAAATCAGAATCAGAATGCCAATCAATCATTGGACATATTTCAACATCCTTTACCAAAGCATGGTAAAGATGTGGCTAATAAAATTGAGCATCATAATGTTCCCCCTCCTACCCGATATGTAGGGACTATTAGTGGACATTCACCTGCTCATGGTCTACAAATTTTTGACACAACTTTATCCATGGTTACGACCAGACCTCTATATAATATTCGGACACCTGATCTTAGTGATACAAAATATGAGACTAAAAGTGACATGGAAATCACATCAAATCAATCGAATAGTTCTGAAGATGAATCAAATGCTATTCAACCTATCACAAATTCTATGGTTCCGGAAGAACCATTTCCAAGAAGAGTCACTACTAGACCATCATCTCAACAATTACTTTCTAATGAACAAGCCATAAATGCTAGACCAAGACCCATTCATCATCCGTAAAATAATATTGTAGGTACTATCGGAGCTGTTACTCGACAACAGGCTCAAAATTCTCAACAAGATCAAACTCAGAACGATGGATCAGCTCCATTTGTTTTGAAAGTCCCTAATAAATGGAATCATGTGCCTAATGTTCAACCTAAACCTCCTTATAATATTAATGAACAATTATCAAATACTACAACTAGAATTTCCCTTTTGGACCTTTTAAGATCTTCTCCTACACATAGGGATGAATTAATGCTCAAATTAAGCCAAATGATGGTACCACAAAATATTCAACTTGAAGCCATGACCAATACTATCATAACTCGAGAAGTCGATTGTATTGACTTTCGAGATAGAGATATACCACAACATAGTTTACATAAGGATAACCCCTTATATATTACTGCCCTAATTGGAGATGTAGCAGTTAAACGAGTCTTGATTGATAATGGTTCATCTTTAAACATTTGCACTTTTGACTTCTACCAAATATTTGGGTTTAGAAGTGACAAAATAAAAAGAATTGATATGATCATAAAAGCCTTCAATGACGAAACACAAGAAACGTGTGGGGTTATTACTATCCCATTACAAGTTGGTCCGAGAACCTTAGATACGACCGTGTTTATTGTACATTGCCCTACATCGTACAATATACTCTTGGGTCGCCCTTGGATCAACACGATGTGAGCTATTCCCTCAACTTTACATCAATGTGTTAAATTCGAATTTAAAAATCAGTTGGTTACCATTCATGGTGATCCTAGACCCTTTGATATGTGTGCTTTGGTGAAACCTGTTGGAGTTCAATTTTGCCCTGCTTTATCATCCACACATCCTAATTCTAATCATGCATCTAAATGTGTGAAGCACACACCCATAACATCATCTACTTTTTCTCCATCAACTCCACCTCTACATATAGTTCAACCATTCTCTGAACAAACCACATTAGGACCTCAAAAAGATCCTAAACCCACAACCAATGCTTCTTGTTTTACTCCTATAACTTCCATACCTATAGACCCATCCATCAACATCTCTACAACGTCTACACCTACCAGAGGCATATTTTTTGCATCCAAAGATGTAGGAAATGTTCCTTCTACCTCTTACGCTCTTACTAATGAGATCTTACCCGATTTATCTAAAATTATTATATCAGAAAAAACAAACGCTGCTATGCAAGATTCCCTTATCTTAAATAATTTTCCGCCCTCTCCTCGTACCTTGGGCCTCCCACAACCTATGGGAAGTATTTACCAAGTCGGGAGCTATGATTTTATTTATAAGGGATATGATTGGGGAAGAATACCTAGAAACATCAAGACACATTATGATGGATATGCTCGATGTTATTTTACTAATGAGTATATTAAAGCTAAGCCTATAATGCTTAAATTGGGATATAAGGGGAAAGGTTTGGGACCTTTCCAGAATGGTATGAAAGAACCTTTTGAGGTAGATCCATGGCTCGCCCGATGTGGTGTGGGCCTATTTCCTAGTAAAGGTCAGCCCTTCCCATTTGAGGATGATGAACATCTCATATGTTACCAATATTATTTGGATATATGTGGTGTCTTGCATTTAATGAATAAGCCATTTACATGTAATATGTTATCCATAGCTTACCCTCAAATGATCACTGAATCTGACGATGAATTGGAGGGAGATATCTTCCACGATGTCTCCGTTGAGGAATTATTACACAACATATTTTATTTTGATGGCTCTATACCTAGTATAGCCCATCTTGAGGCCACGAATCCTCAAGATGAATTATCCAAGCTAACCTCGGAAGAATTACAAGAATTGGGCGTTTCACCCGCCCCACCTAATTTTGAGAGAGATCTACACATGGAAGTAGAGAATGTCATAAAAATTAACATTGGAACCAATGATAACCCTCACATAATCAACATTGGATCAGAATTGAGTCAAGAAAAACAAGATAAATACATTGCATTTCTTAAAGAATATGAAGACATTTTTGCTTGGACATATGAAGATATGCCAGGATTAGACCCTTCTGTAGTTATGCATCACCTAGTAGTCCATACAGATGCTAAACCTATTAAACAAAAACTTAGAAAAATGCATCCTAAAGTGGCCTTACTAGTCAAAGGGGAATTAGAAAAACTCCTAAAGGTTATTTTTATACAAGCCATTGATTATGTTGAATGGATCTCGAATGTAGTTCCGGTAACTAAGAAAGAAGCTACCAAAGTTAGGGTTTGCACAGACTTTAGAGATATTAATTTTGCATGCCCTAAAGATGATTTTCCTCTTCCCAACATGGATCAGATCATTGATTTTACTGCTTGGAGTGGAATGATATCCTTAATGGATGGATTTTATGGTTATAATCAGATCAAGATAGCTCCTAAAGATCAGGCTAAAACAACCTTTATTACCCCTTGGGGGACCTTTTGTTGGAAAGTGATGCCATTCGGTTTAAAGAATGTAGGTGCAACATATCAATGAGCCATGACTTATATCTTTCATGATATGATGCATGATATTCTACATGATTATGTAGATGATATTATAGCTCATTCCATCAAAGAAGATGATCATTTAGATGACTTGAGAAAAGTATTTTATCGGTTAAGGGAATATCTTATCCGATTGAATCCAACCAAATGTATATTCGGAGTTAAGTCCGGTAAATTATTGGGGGTTATAGTTTCTTTACATGGCATCAAAATTGACCCTCTCAAGATCATGGCTATCATCGATATGCCCACACCCACAAATATATCTGAATTACGAAGTCTACAAGGTAAAATTCAAGCTATTCGTTGCTTTGTCGATAAGTTGGCGGACAAAACAGGACCCTTTCTTAAGCTTCTTAAGAAAGATGTCTCTTTTCATTGGGACAATGAATGTCAGGAAGCATTTGAACTCCTCAAACAATATCTCCTTAACCCACCGGTGCTTTCACCACCTAGATCTGATCGCCCATTTATCTTGTATATTTTTGCTTCAGATTTTGCCTTAGGAGCTATGTTAGCTCAACTTGATGATGAGAAGAAAGAATGTGCTAATTATTACATCAGTCAAACCTTAATCAGTTATGAAACTCGCTATACAGCATTAGAGAAACTATGTCTAGCAGTCGTATTTTCTACACAAAAACTATGCCATTATATGCTTAGTCAAAAAATGCATGTTATTGCTAAATTCGATCCTTTACGGTATCTCATGAGTCGACCTTACTTATCTGGTCATACCGCTAAGTGGGTTCTTGCGCTAAGCGAGTTTGAACTCATGTTTATAGGAAAAAAGTTTGTTAAGGGTCAAATCATAGCAGATCAATTAGTTGCTACACCCTTAGAGTCTACCTATCCCCTCATCATTGAGTTTCCTGATGAATGCCTTAAACTAGAGGCAGACCATCTAGAGCAATGGTCCCTATACTTTGACGGAGCCCGATGCATGAGTGGGGCTGGTGCAGGTATTATTTTAATATCTCCACAAAAACATATTATACCTCTATCCTTTAAATTAAAGTTTGCTTGCACTAATAACACTGCTAAATATGAGGCTCTAATCCTTGGATTACGAGCTACCTTGGCACTAAAAATTAAAAATTTATTAGTTTTCGATGACTCTCAACTTGTCATAAATCAAATAAATGATGTTTATCAGACCAGAGATGATAAATTACGTCCATATAAAGCATACATATTACAATTATTATCTTTATTTGATCAAGTTACCTTGGAAGCTATTCCTCGAACTAGCAACCGTGTGATTGACGCTATGGCTATAGTTGCATCCCTTTTGCCCTTGGAGTTAGATGATGAATATGCTACCATAATTATTCATCGACTCTAGGAACCCGTTGCAAATAAATCATGCTTAGAACCTTTGGATGTGTTTCTAATCAACGAAACTACTCCTGAACCTTGGTACACTGATATATTTAACTTTCTTCAAAATGGGACCTTCCTTGAAGGTTGTAATAGCAACCAGTGTCGGTTATTACGTAGACGAGCAAGTCGCTTTGTAATTATTGGTAATACCTTGTATAGGAGATCTTTTGAAGGCATCCTATTGAGATGTTTGAATCTAGAAGAATCTAGATCAGCTTTGAGTGAAGCCCACGATGGATCTTGTGGGGGATATTTTAGTGGTAGCGCCATTGCTAAGAAACTCCTTAGGATAGGATATTTTTGGCCTACCATGGAGAATGATGCACATGATTATGTGCACCATTGCGACAAGTGCCAAAAACATGCTGACCTTGTCCATGCACCTACATAGGAGCTGCAGGGTATTTCATCTCCTTGGCCCTTTTCAAAATGGGGCTTAGACATCATTGGAAAAATCAACCCTGTGTCATCTGATGGACACAAATTTATCATAACCACCATTGAGTATTTCACGAAATGGGTTGAAGCTATGCCCTTAGCTTCTTGCATTGGAACCCAAGTTTCCAAGTTTCTTTTTAATCAAATTATTTGTAGGTTCGAAATTCTTGCAAATCTCATCTCAGATAATGGAACTTGTTTCAAAAATAAATATTTCAAAAAATTATGTCAAAAATATAAAATTCAACATCGTTGGTCCACTCCCTATTATCCTCAGGGTAATGGCCAAGCAGAAGCATCTAATAAAATATTAATCAAAATCCTCAAAATACTGGTCAATAAATCTGGCCGAGATTGGCACATTCAACTATATTATGCTTTGTGGGCTTATTGAACTAGTGTTCGCACTCCCACGGGCACTTCACCTTTTGTTTTTGTTTATGGCGCTGAAGCTGTTTTTCCCTTTGAATTAGAAGTTCCTTCTTTGGATCTACTACTTTAAGATACTGAGGTAGGAGATGAATATCATGCTGGCAGACTTAGTCAGCTGGAACTCCTAGATGAGAAGCACATCAATGCTTTGGAACATCTTTGAGCCTACCAAAACAAGCTCAAGCGAGCATACCTCAAGAAAGTTCATCATCGATCCTTTGAGATCGGCGACCTTGTCTTGAAAGAAAATAAAAAAAATACTAATGCAACTAAAGATCTTAAAGGTAAATTTGAGCCTAACTAGCTTGGGCCATATATCATCACTACTAAATTTGGATCGGGAGCATACCGATTGGCTACCTTAGATGGTAATGATCTTAAAGAACCTATGAACATTATGCATCTTAAGCGCTATTATGCATAAAATATGGGAATTTCATCATTGTAAATGTTATTATTTTGCATATTGTTTCATTTTAGAAATCCATATAAACCTTTTAAAAAATAGTAATAGTACTTATTCTTTCCATTCATAAATTAAAATCAAAATATAAAAACTTCAAAATCATCAAAATCTTCAAAAAAATCTTTTATTTTCGTACTTGTCAATTCTTGCAGTATTGTATTTATATTTTCAGTTATTTTGGATAAATTAGCATTTATTTGGAATCTCGCACTTTCACACTCACATGAATAAATATCTTGATTTTATTTGGTATTATTATTAATCTCTCTTATATCAAAGTCCACATTTGAATTAAATAAAGTTTTGAGCATAGAGAACTGATCTTGTTATTTACTTGAACCAAGCATATATTTTCACATTAAAATGATTTCATTGCAAATTCGATATGATGCTACATAGTAGAAATGGTTTCTTGAGTGAAAAGTTTCCCTGCTATCCTATCATGCACATGGTCTAGAATCTTTGAGAATTGACAAAAGGACAAGCTCACCCCTACCCAGAATAAAAATCCCTTGCTCTGCAACCAATCCGAGCAAGTATCCCTAGCATAGGAAGAAAAAGAAAATTCAAAGAAAATGAGAAAAGGAAAAATATAATTTTGTACCATCGTAGCAATATTTCAACATTATCTCAATTCCACGAAAAAATACAAAAAAAAAAAAAGAGAAAAGAAAAAGCAAAAAGCAATAAAATCCCTTTCCGTACCCCTTGAAAATAAAATAAGGGTGAATGAGCTTGAATCCCTGGAATTCTCAATTATTCAAAAACTGTGAGGTAAGCCCCGTAACAAGCAGTTTGTGCCCAACCCACTTGGCCTTGGGTAATCCCTAGCGGTTCTTTCTTCTTTGTATAGACCGTTGGTCCGGCTTTCATGCACACCCTGGGAAAGGATGAGGCAAGGAAGCCCCGGAGACACCCACGGGACGGATCCCACTCATCTTTAGGATCTAGCTGGTTATCCAAGGTGCGAGTTACAGAGTTGGGTCGAATGGCTATTCACTCTTTTCCACTTCTGGAATAGATTTCAATATGGACTGCTCTGTTACCTTACAGGGGGGTTCCTGAACTTGTTCAGTAGTTGCAAAAGTTGTTGACTATCGGATTTAACTTGAATTCTTGATCTAGCTCTCATGGGTCGACAGATTTAAATAAAAGACAAACAAAGAAAATAAAAATGGATCATTCATCAAAAACAAAGAGAGGGTAGGGTAGGGCAGAAAAGAGAAGCTTATCAAACATCAAACTGTAAAACCTAAACTATCAATCTTATCTATGCTACTAGCTTCACAACAGAACAAATCAAAGAAGAAAGTGTCCAGTCAGTCTAAGATCACTTTCAACTAAGAGCACAAGGCAGAGTGAAACAGATCTAGCAGAAAATTATAAATCCAAGGGCAGTTGGTTAAAACCGGTATCTTTCACCGGCAGCCTAGCTCACACAGTGAAGACAGAGCAATTAGAACAAACTTAACCTCAAATCTGTAATTTCCCCTAGCAGAAAATGGAACAACTGAAGCCTAACAACATATTTAAACTTGATAATGGCAGATTTACAACATATATCTAACAAACTTTAAATGGAACGGATAACAAAAGAAGATACACTTATCACACTCTACAAAAGATTAGGCTCCTGGCCATGCTATCACAGAAAAGCTAAAGCACATCAACTCCAAGTCCAGAAACAAAGGATTTCACAAAATTTGCAAGAAATTGCTTATAAGCCTTTTATTTCTAAGTCTCCGCCTCCCGCGATTACATTTAGAATCTGTATTTATAGACTCAGGACAGACCCCGATCTTTTCAAAATATCTTCCTCAAACCCTAAATCTTATCGCACTTAAACCCTAGGACCCGGGTTTTACAATAAAAATCCATTTAAAATCAAAGTCCGGATAGAACTTAACCCTTCGGCAAATCTGTGCAGTCAGCTGCCATAAATGGAGAAGATAAAATCAAATGCAACTTGCATTCATCCGCAGCTGCAAATAAATGCCTCCATTAATTCTGCTGGTGAGCCGGATGAGTCACCACTTCTCTCAGATCTGATCTCCGTAAAGCCATCCCTGTGTTGAAATTGTCTTCATGCTATCAAGTCTGCAATAAATTTGTCATTGAATGCTCTCACCGGCATCTTCTCTTCTAGCATGGCGGTCCTTGACTAAATCCGCACTTTAACTTTGCCTTTATGGTCTTTCCCGGTTGTCCCGTAAGTGCCAGGTGGAATCCTGCATGAAAGACAAAAAGATTATATTAGCACTTTAATAAATCATTAAATCCAAGCTTAAAACATTAAAAACAGATTAAAATCCGCAAAATAAGCTTGCATGTCGGCCTCTGCTTGTCTGCCTCACGCTTTGACACGTGTCGCTACCCCAGGATGCCTTCTGTTTCCCGTTGGAATGCACTTCTGGTCAACTTAGGACTTTCTCTCTCCTACCGCGATTCTGCGACATGTCACGATTTCGCGACATGTCGCGAAATCGCGACGTCCCCAGCGCATCGGCAACTTGTCTCCCCTCAGGCCGCGAAAACGCGACATGTCACGATTTCGCGACATGTCGCGAAATCGCGACCCTTCTGGCCTCCGTACAACTTCTTGATTTTTAGCCGTGATTCTAGAACACGTCGCGATATCGCGACAATTTCCGTACCTGCATGCGTTGACCGCGTTGACTGCGATTTTGCGACACATTTGCGACTTAGCCGATTTTTCATTCTGCAGCCCACTTTCTCTCTCCTACCATGAAAATGCGACATGTCACGATTTCGCGACATGTCGCAAAATCGCGCCCTTCCGTACGTCTTCTTTCTCTCTCCTCCGACCGACAGCGATTTTGCGACACTTTCCAAAAATGGAAAGTGTCGCGATTTCGCTACACTTAAAGGACTTAGCTGCATTTTGATTTACCCGTCGTGATATCGCGACATTTCCGAAAATGGAAGTGTCGCGATATCGCGACACTACCAAAAATGGAAAGTTTGATTTTTCATGAATTTATGCAACTGTTTTCTGGATTTTTCTCGTACCGGTGCAAGATTTTGCTTGTGCATGAATGATTCTAGCATGTAAAAAGTGAATTCTTGGATAACACAGCTGGAATGCAAGAAAAAGGCACAACTTTAAAAAGGAGGCAAGCAAATTTGGATTTAAAACCTGAAAAGGATCAAGAGGGTCCCTGCTGCAAAAATGAAAGTTCAGAATTTTCTAGAGGATGGAATCTCATTTTTCAATGGGGGTGTGTTGCTTCTCAACAAATGGCGATATCTGCAGGTAAAATAGTAGCACTATTTTAGAACCCAAGACTCTGGTTTCAAAACAAAAAGACCATGCATCATGCCTTGCCACGGACATTCTTCACAATAAATTGACCACTAACTGCTCGCTGTTAAAATTTCCCAAGGACATACTAGGCTGGATTACTTCAAGGAAGATTTCGATGTGCAATTTCAAAGGGTATAAAACTTTCTTCAAGGATGACTGAATTGAATGATGAACTTTGGATCGATCAACTTTTCTAGATTGTAAAAGGGGAAACCGAGTAGAGCTCTGTTTACTAGTTTAGCCTTTTACAGCCTAGACAGAGTTACCCTTTAGATTTACACGACCCAAATTTACAACTGTAGGGCAGAATCTAATATTGGCTGCCTCTTTTAATTGTTCAACTCTTTTTTTTTTTTCTTTTCTTCTTATCTCTCTCTTTTTGAAATATATCACTATCTGGAAGACCTTAGAGAAATTACAATTTTCTTTTATCATTTGATCAATCTGGAACTGTTTCAGTCTAGGCATTGATAGCCTCTGGTGACACCCAAATAATTACATGAACCATAGTCCCCTCTTATAACCAGCTTTTCTTGGATTCCCCGGGAGTTCCTCCAACAAAACAACATAGCAGTTTTTCTATCATTAAAACAACTGTGGCAAGTAAGACACAAGATCCAATCATCTCTCTACCTTTGTCCTGAATAACAAAATAGCTCCACTGTTCAAAGTAAGTAGACTATCTCAATTAGAATAATGATGACCATGAACACTGGATTGAGGCTGGATTTATCAGCTAGGAATAAAACAATTTTGAAAGCTGACTTTTCATTGATTGCTCAGACAAAGGTAAAGAACAGAATATTAAAAGCCAAAGGACTTTGCACAGACTTCCAAGGACAGGCACAGGCTTCTAAAGCAAAACAAAAAATAAAACTGCACAGACTAAAAAAATTAAAACTAAAGCACAGAACTGAAGCAAATAAATTAAAACTGTACAGACTAAAACACTAAACTGCAACTGAAAACTAAAGCAAATAAAACTGAAACAAAAGACTGTATAGACATAAACAACAAGCTAAAACAAAAGACACTATACAGAGCAAGGATTAACTAAAAACACAGCAACTAAAAACTGACAAAGGGAAACTGCAACAGCACTGAAATAAACTAAAGCAACTGAAATAAACTAAATGCAATCGTATGGACATAAAACATTAAGGCTATAAAGCAAAGACACTATACGAGACAGACAAGGATTAAGCTAAAAACACAAGCAACTAAAAAGCAAATAAAGGAAACTGCAACAAAAGAATCAAGAGAACACTAAGAGCAAGAAATAAACTAAACTGCAACTGTACAGACATTTAAAAATAAAACTACAGAAAATTTAAGCTAAAGCAGATAAACTGCAAAGAACTATACAGGCAGCAAAGGAAAAATAAGCAAAGCAAACTGCAAAGCTATTTACAATGTATACACATGTTACAACTTCTTCATAGCTTACTCAAATGATACATTGGATGGAACAGCGGAGAAATAATGTTTCAAGTATTGACCATTAACGAGGAGGTCCGAGAAAATTACCATCCAGGTCTTGCAAGCGGAAAGCATTGTTACCCAATATTTCAGCAATTTGGTAGGGGCCTATCCACGGTGGCTGCAACTTTGTGTGCTTACCCTTCTTCTCATGGGCCTTGTCCCACAGAAGCACTAAGTCTGCCAGACTGAAAGCCTTCACTTTGGCTCTCTTGTCAAACCACCGCTTGACAGTTTCTTGGTGTCTGCTGAAGTGCTCCAGGGCTTGGAGTCTTTCATCCTGCAAGTTAGTGAGGTCTAAAACACGGGCTTCAGCATCATCATGATCTTCAAAATAATCTAAGGCAAACTGATAGGTGGGCAACTTCAAGGAGATGGGAACAATTGGCTGGGTACCATACAACAAAACAAAGGGAGAGGTCTTAAGAGCCACTTTGTGTGTTATCCGGTCAGCCCACAGTGCATATTTCAACAATGTATGCCACTGCCTGGGTTTATCTGCTACAGACTTTTTGATGGCATTCATTAAGTTCTTGTTTGTTGACTCAGCCAATCCATTGCCTTGGGGGTAGTAGTTGGATGAGAATCTGATAACTATCCCCATCTGGTATGCCCAATCTGCAAATTCCAACGA
This sequence comes from Wollemia nobilis, assembly GCA_028583015.1. Classification (NCBI taxonomy): domain Eukaryota; kingdom Viridiplantae; phylum Streptophyta; class Pinopsida; order Araucariales; family Araucariaceae; genus Wollemia; species Wollemia nobilis. Next base: position 5,708,765 of record JAQPPZ010002456.1, on the reverse strand, counting down.
TTGGAAGGCTGGTCCATTATCACAGACCAAATTTAGGGGAACCCCAAATCTAGTTATGACATTTGATTCAAGAAATTCAATGACTTCCTGGGCTGTACTTCTTGTAGTGGCTGCTGCTTCAACCCACCTTGTGCAATAGTCAGTGGCTGTCAGCACATATTTATGTCCTGCTGAGGAATTTGGATTAATGACTCCCACAAAATCAAGTCCCCACTGCATGAAAGGTTTGTTTATCACAACTGGTTGCAATGGCAGAGCTCGGTTTGCCTCTTTGGCTGCAAATGTCTAGCACTGATGGCGAGGTTCGACATGTTGATGTGCATCCTTAAAAAGTGTAGGCCAGTAATAGCCTGCTCTCAGTATCTTATGTGCAGTGGCAGATCCTGATGAATGTCCTGCCCCTAGTTTTTCATGAAAGCTAGCCATGACTTCACTGACTTCACTGGGAGAAATGCACCTTAGAAAGATGCCAACATAATTCTCCCTGTACAGAGTACCTGCCTTGAGGAGATAGTGAGCAGCTTTTAACTTTAATGCTCTCCTTTGAGTTCTGTTCAAATGGGATGGGCAAACTCCAAACTGTAGCAGATGAATGATATCCCCATACCAATCATCAGATTCAGAGTTTAATTGATTAACTTCCTGCTGTAGAGGTATTTCAGCAATGTGCCTGGACAAGCCAAGTCCTCTGATCAGTTTAGCAGGCCTAATCTCCAAGTCATATTCTTGCAGCCTGGTGACCCAATTGCCCCTCAGTTCACCCAACTCATTTTGACTTAGAAGATACTTCACAGCTGGGTCTGGCACTATGGCATGAGTTTTGCTTCTGAGTATATAATGTCTGAACTGTTTCACTGCCCTTACCAAAGCATAAGCCTGTTTATCTAAACGGGAATATTTCAGTTCAGCTCCCTTCAAATTAGTGCTCTTAAAAGCAATTGGATGTTCTCCTGTATCTCTCCGTTGAGTCAGCACTGCAGCAAGTGTATGTTCAGAAGAGAATGTGTACAGATAGAAATCTGCACTGAAATCTGGGCTTACTAAGACTGGTGCTTGTTTAATGGCTGTCTTGATTTCTTGAAAAGCAGTCTTAGCTTCAGTGGTCCAGGCAATCTGGGCAGTTTGCTTTAACATATCATTCATTGGTTTAACTATCTCTGCAAAGCCTGAGATAAACTTTTCGACAAAGTTAATCTTTCCAAAGAATGATCTCAACTCTTTCTTGGAGTTGGGAAATGGTATGCCAGATATGGCCTCAACTCTGCCTGGATCCATAGAAATGCCATCCTTTGTGACCAAATGCCCAAGCAGTTTGCCTTCTGTTACACCAAATATGCATTTCTTTGGATTCAGAGAAATGCCAAACTCTCTGCACTTGTTAAACACAGACTCTAAATGCTTTACATGGTCAAATCTGGATTTGGAGAAGACTGTTAGATCATCCATGTAAACTACAATACATTTGCCCATAAGCCCCTTGAAGGCATGGTCCATTGCTCTCTGAAATGTTGCTCCTGCATTTATTAAACCAAATGGCATCCTCTTGTAAGCAAAAGTGCCCCACTTAGTTGTAAAAGCAGTCTTCATTCTATCCTCCTTCTCAACTAGAATCTGATTATAGCCTGAGAAGCCATCCAGAAAAGACATCATCTCTGATCCATTAACAATTTGCAGGACTTCATCCATGGAAGGCAGGGGATAGTTGTCCTTTTTTGATGCCTTATTTAAATTCCTAAAATCCACACAAAGGCGGATCTCCCCATTCTTCTTCCTGACTGGCACCAGATTTGCCACCCAAGTAGAATGCCTGATAGGAAAAATAATTGCTGCACTCAAGAGCTTCTCCACTTCTTTCTGAATAAGGGGTTCTAACAGAGCATTAACATGCCTCTGTTTTTGTCTGAAAGGCTTGCAAGATTCTTTCAAAGGTATGATGTGGGTGTAAACTTTTGGATCAAATACCTTTAAATCCTTGTATGACCAGGCCATTACATCCTTAGACCTGTGCAGGAAATCAATCATATTTCTCTTTATCTCTGGATCACAGTCCTTTGCCAACTTGATGTTCCTTGGATCCTCTTCAGTTCCTACATTCAAATTTTCAGTATCATTGTCTGTGGTGCCCACATAATCCTCAAAATTCACCCTTTGCCTGATCTTGTCAACATCGAATAGCCTCTCCAGCTCTACCATTCCCTTTGGGATTCTGTTGTCCTTCAATCTCATGATTCCCCTGTCATCATCTAACTGTTCCATCAGGGTGTCCCTTTGGCCCTCATCAATTATAGCATTCTCAAAGGTGTCAGTATTCTGCAAAAAGTTTACAATCTGCTGATCATCTGAGAAAACTTGAAAGTTGTCTATATTGTTTGGAACTGAAGGCAGGGGACTAGCTCAATTGAAAACTTATCCCACTTAAAATCTTCCAATGGCTTTAAACTTGCAGCTGAAGATGCCAAGACATCTGCATGTGAATTTTGTTCCCTGGGTATATGTGTTAAGTTAAATGCATCAAAGCCTTCCACAAGATCCCAAGCTCTGTGCTTGTACCCTTTCAGATAAGAAGCTTTACATTGAAACTTACCCCTGACTTGACTTGCCACCAATTCTGAATCAGTGAAAACTTGAATGTTCTTCACATTTTTATCCAATGCAAATTTTAAACCTAAAATCAGAGCTTCATACTCTGCTAAATTATTAGTACATGGGAACTACAGGCGGTAAGACATAAAAAATGTCTGACTTTGAGGTCCTTTGAGGACTGCCCCTATTCTAGAACCCTGCTTACATCTTGCTCCATCCACATGAAGTGTCCAAACTTCATTAGTATGTATAGGATGAGCTTTGTTAAATTTATTATTCTGCCCAGTTGTTAAATTGTAGACTCCAATGTCTACTTCTGCAATATTGACAGTTTCATTAGCTGCATTGTACTCTGTAATCGTGTGCTTGTACCTGGGTTCTCTGTCAACCCGCAATTGATTGGCCACACCCTTCCATGGCAACCACATGTGTGAAAAGTCTGTTGCCAGATATCCATTTAGAGACTTAGACCAATCCCTACTCAACAACATTCCATACCCCACTGGGATATCCACAACTTGGATTTCGATCTTATGTTGAGCCCTTGGCTCAGATGCCAATTGAATGTGAATGTTTTGCAGCTCTCCCACAACCTTAACTTCTGACTTGTCCAATTGGACAACTCTCCTCTCAGACTTCATTGGGGTCAGCCCCAACTGCCGACAAATTGCCAGTGGCATGACATTAGCAGATGCACCTGAATCTACCAAACAATTATGTAAATTCTTCCCAAAAATTTTGACAGTCAGTAAAAATGGGGGAACTTCAGTCTTTTCCTTGTACATGGCCAGATTGGCATTGGCTATTTTCTTCCCTTTATCCACAGGTTTAGCAACAGGGCCAGAGTATGTCTTTATCAGATTGTCTCTCTGCTCTGAAATCTGTGCCAACTCATGCAAAGTAATGTTAGCCTTAATCTTTTTCATATCCTCCACTATGTTATATCCTTTGTTAAGTGGAGGAATAGCAACATCTGGTACTCTTTGAGCTCCTCCCTTTGGTGGGGGTGGATTATTGCTTGGAGAGGGGTCAGGAGGAATATTGTGAGAGTTGTCAGGAGGAGTTGATGTGGTATTTGGCTCAGGATTCCTGTTCCTCAGGTTGTAGCTATCTCTTCTGTACTGCTGGAAAGCCTGTACTTCATCCATGGGCATTTCAACTACATTCTCAGATTCATCCGGGAAAGAAAAGGAATCCAGGACCATGGCTGCACTGTGGCCAGATGAACTTGGGCCCTCAGCAGTTCTTTGATTTTCAGGGGAGATCAAATCTCCTGACAAGGCTTCAAATGCATTGCAAAATTCCACACAATCTAACTCCCCATGCTGAGAAGTGGCATGAATTCTGCACCAGTTGGGCAGGGCTAAGTCACAAATGTTCACATCATGAGCTTTACCCTTGTAATATTTATTAGGTTCATATGGGGGCTTGTTAAATCTGTTTGGTTGATATGAATATCTGTTGGGATTGTCTCCAGTAGAAGTTTGCCTTTTAAAACTCAAAAAATCATTGGCCAGCTTCTGAACAATCTTTGAAACTTCTTCAATCCTAGCATTGTCAGCCTCTTTTACCGGGTTCTGTACATTCTCAACAGGTGCAGCAGCCACTGGTGCTGCTGATGGTAAAGTCTGACAAACTGGCAACATCATCTGATGTGGAATGGGATTGAACACAGGAGCAGCTTGAGTGATCAGAGGAGTTTGTTGAATATTTAAAGGCTGGGGTCCCAACTGTCTTTCCAGGATTAAAGCTTCTTTATAAGCTTCTGTCAAGTTGGTAACAGTGGCATCCCTCTTCAAGAAGACAGAGGTCATTGGGTCTAGAGAGTTCTTGAAAATCTCTAATGCCGAGTCCGCATTAGGCACATAATAGCCAGTGAGTCTACCATAAGATTTCTGGAATCTGACATTATAGGATCTAATAGACTCATTCAGTTCTCTTTTGATGCTAGAAAACTGCTGATATAAAATGCTGGGATCTATCACTTCCCCGAACTGTGACACAAAGACTTTTTCTAAGTCATTCCAACTGGTGATGGAATCATTGGTAAGATTTAGAAACCAATCATAGGCTCCCTCCTGGAGAGTGAACGGGAAGAGTCTGCAGGCAACATCCTCATGCTGTACATTTAATAACTTCAGTGCATTCTTGAATGCAATTAAGTGTTCCTCTGCAGTTCTTGTCCCATCATGTTTATACCTAGGGAGGTATCTTTTTGGATTTCTGGGCAAGTCATGGGCTATACCCGGAATGTTCAAAGCTGTGGAGCCCAACCAATTTGCCATAGCTAATGGATTAACAGGGATATTCTGAGCTCTGGTTGGAGTAACAATCAGTGGTGATAAAACTGTCTGTGATAGAGATGTGGCCCTTCTGTGGCTACTTCTTCTCGGAGTTTCTAATTCAGGGACAAGGAGCTCTCCAGCTCTGGGGTGGGACCTTGTTACCCTGTATGTAGAATCCAGTTTTCACAAGCACTTATAACTCTGCAGTTCTCAACAGGTTCTGAATTTGGAAATTTAAAACACTGCACTGACAATTTACAAAACTGTACTGACAATTTATAAAACTGTACTGACAATTTATAAAACTGTACTGACAATTTACAAAACTGTCCGGAGTTCACTGTGGGTCCTTCAAATGTTGCTGTTATGCCCTTACAATACTTGAACTGAGTTCATGGCCCTCCTTCTAGCGCCAATTAGGTGTTGGTCCGGCTTTCATGCACACCCCGGGAAAGGATGAAGCAAGGAAGCTCCGGAGACACCCACGGGACGGATCCCACTCATCTTTAGGATCTAGTCTGGTTATCCAAGGTGCGAGTTATAGAGTTGGGTCGAATGGCTATTCACTCTTTTCCACTTCTGGAATAGATTTCAATATGGATCTGCTCTGTTACCTTACGGGGGTTCCTGAACTTGTTCGATAGTTGCAAAAGTTGTTGATATCGATTTAACTTGAATTCTTGATCTAGCTCTCATGGGTCAGCAGATTTAAATAAAAGACAAACAAAGAAAATAAAAATGGATCATTCACCGAAAATCAAAGAGAGGGTAGGGTAGGGCGAGAAGAGAAGTTTATCAAACATCAACCCGTAAAACCCTAAACTATCAATCTTATCTATGCTACTAGCTTCACAACAGAACAAATCAAAGAAGAAAGTGTCCAGTCAGTCTAAGATCACTTTCAACTAAGAGCACAAGGCAGAGTGAAACAGATCTAGCAGAAAATTATAAATCCAAGGGCAGCTGGTTAAAACTGGTATCTTTCACCGGCAACCTAGCTCACACAGTGAAGACAGAGCAATTAGAACAAACTTAACCTCAAATCTGTAATTTCCCCTAGCAGACAAATGGAACAACTGAAGCCTAACAACATATTTAAACTTGATAATGGCAGATTTACAGCATATATCTAACAAACTTTAAATGGAACGGATAACAAAAGAAGATACACTTATCACACTCTGCAAAAGATTAGGCTCCCGGCCATGCTATCACAGAAAAGCTAAAGCACATCAACTCCAAGTCCAGAAACAAAGGATTTCACAAAATTTGCAAGAAATTGCTTATAAGCCTTTTATTTCTAAGTCTCCGCCTCCCGCGATTACATTTAGAATCTGTATTTATAGACTCAGGACAGACCACTCGATCTTTTCAAAATATCTTCCTCAAACCCTAAATCTTATCGCACTTAAACCCTAGGACCCGGGTTTTACAATAAAAATCCATTTAAAATCAAAGTCCGGATAGAACTTAACCCTTCGGCAAATCGGTGCAGTTAGCTGCCATAAATGGAGAAGATAAAATCAAATGCAACTTGCATTCATCCGCAGCTGCAAATAAATGCCTCCATTAATTCTGTTGGTGAGCCGGATGAGTCACCACTTCTCTCAGATCTGATCTCCGCAAAGCCATCCCTGAGTTGAAATTGTCTTCATGCTATCAAGTCTGCAATAAATTTGTCATTGAATGCTCTCACCGGCATCTTCTCTTCTAGCATGGCGGTCCTTGACTAAATCCGCACTTTAAATTTGCCTTTATGGTCTTTCCCGGTTGTCCCGTAAGTGCCAGATGGAATCCTGCATGAAAGACAAAAAGATTATATTAGCACTTTAATAAATCATTAAATCCAAGCTTATAAACATTAAAAACAGATTAAAATCCGCAAAATAATCTTGCATGTCGGCCTCTGCTTGTCTGCCTCACGCTTTGACACGTGTCGCTACCCCAGGATGCCTTCTGTTTCCCGTTGGAATGCACTTCTGGTCAACTTAGGACTTTCTCTCTCCTATCGTGATTCTGCGACATGTCGCGATTTCGCGACATGTCGCGAAATCGCGACGTCCCCAGCGCATCGGCAACTTCTTCCCCTGTCGGCCGCGAAAACGCGACATGTCACGATTTCGCGACATGTCGCAAAATCGTGACCCTTCTGGCCTCCGTACAACTTCTTGATTTTCAGCCGCGATTCTAGAACACGTCGCGATATCGCGACAGTTTCGTACCTGCATGCGTTGACCGCGTTGACCGTGATTTTGCGACACATTTGCGACTTAGCCGATTTTCATCCTGCAGCCCACTTTCTCTCTCCTACCGTGAAAATGCGACATGTCACGATTTCGTGACATGTCGCAAAATCGCGCCCTTCCGTACGACTTCTTTCTCTCTCCTCCGGTCGGCAGCGATTTTGCGACACTTTCCAAAAATGGAAACGTCGCGATATCGCGACACTTCCAAAAATGGAAAGTGTCGCGATTTCGCTACACTTAAAGGACTTAGCTGCTTTTTGATTTACCCGTCGCGATATCGCGACATTTCCAAAAATGGAAGTGTCGCGATATCGCGACACTACCAAAAATGGAAAGTTTGATTTTTCATGAATTTATGCAACTGTTTTCTGGATTTTCTCGGTACGGTGCAAGATTTTGCTTGTGCATGAATGATTCTAGCATGTAAAAAGTGAATTCTTGGATAACACAGCTGGAATGCAAGAAAAAGCACAACTTTAAAAAGGAGGCAAGCAAATTTGGATTTAAAACCTGAAAATGATCAAGAGGGTCCCTGCTGCAAAAATGGAAGTTCAGAATTTTCTAAGGATGGAATCTCATTTTTCAGTGGGGGTGTGTTGCTTCTCAACAAGACCTATGTCGGCTTATGGGTCAGCTAGCTCTTGATGACCCAACTTACATAGTAGTCTGGTACGGTTACATGCATATAAATCATGGTCAACGAACACTCATTTGGTTAATTCAAATTACTTGTATCAAATTATCTTGCTCAAAATTTGTGAATGAACAATACAATTGCACACACATTTGTATTTGAGAGATTTTGTATCATTATGATAAATCAAGATCGGTAATGAACTCACATTTGCACATGAGGGTTCCTTATAAATCTACATTTTGTCTTTGAGATAATTTAAAATATTTCTACAAACTCTTCTTGGAATAATTTTATCTTCTTATCTAAGAACATCTGTTTAGTATAAAAACAATTACATACATTATTTTCAAAAATCCAAATTCTTTCAACAACATCTTCAAAAATTAAGCAATCAAGTCACATTTATATATATATTTTTGTTTATCTCAAAATCAAAAATCAATTATGCAATAAAATTATTATTTTTTAGATTTTGCGATGATGGTATAAGTCTATACCTATAATTCTATGCCTAGCGCAAACCATTGTTCTAATTTTATTTTCCCATTAATTTTAATTTATAAAAACATATGGCTTACATCATTATGTTACACAATTGTGCTTTAAAAAGAACGAACACATTTTTCTATTTCATTTCAATATCTCAACATTCCATTTTGCAACCATGGTATAATTCCTAGGGACTTATTCAAAATTTTTATCACACTTAGGAATTTATGCCTAGAAAAAATCATATTTCTTTTAATATCTCATGCATAATATTTTTCTGAAAATCTGAAAATAAATCATCACCATCATCATTTTTCATCATCACAACGCAAAGTCTTAAGACAGTCTCTTAAGCACTCTTTTACTTTTAACAATATTTCTATACTAGGATTAGCTTGATGACCTAGCGAGCGACGACTCCATGAAATGGTCTATAACAACGACAATGTCATTTGAAATTATTGTTAGAAGTCTCTTTATTTTTCATCAAATTACACCACAAAACAACCATTTGTTTACATCAAATTATTCCATTTAAAATTTTATGGCATGACATAAAATTATAATTTATTTTCAAACGACGTAATTACATGAATAATTAATCAAAAAAATCCAAAAGTAAATCATCATACAACATATACATAAGTCATATCATCAAAAAGACCATCTATATATATCAATATTTTTATCAAATATATGTACATCATACCGGATTGGTATGCCACAATCAATACCCTGGCATACTCAATCCCCTCAAAAAGTAATAATAATATATACAATCTATAGTCTGTAGCAGCTAGCCTCGAGAAGCCCTCGAGATCTCAGCCTCATCTCCTCTCCCACCTTGAGGTGGAGGAGGTGGTCCCATAGAGGTCCATGTTGTGTCTCGGGTCCTCGTCATCGATCATGAGGATGTCCTCGATGATCCCATCGTGACCGACTCCACAATGGGGGCTGGCAATGGTATCCTCTGGTTCTCTGGAACCACATGATAGTACAACCCTTGGTAGAATGTGGTCTAAGCAATAGCCCATGCCAGATCTCGAGTGCTCGCCCCTTTGCTCCGAGCCCTGAGCCATGTAGCCTCATCTTGTAGTGTCTGCACATGATCCCGGAGGTGGGCATTCTCAGCCTGAAGAGCCACCATATCGTTACTTTCCCCCACCTCGACACCCTTGCCCTTATCGGGTGATGGTGGCCTCTCCCCCTACTAAGAAGGGAATCTCTCCTCCCTCCTCCCTATCTGCTGTGGCCTCTGTGGAGCTTGTGCCATCCTTTGGCGTCTCTCCTACGAAGACCGTCGTTGCTCTCTCCCATCGCGACCCCACGCTACCTCAATAGCAGCCTGACGCCGCCTCCCCATCCGTCACACCACGACATGCACCGGACCCTATGCCCTCATCATTTGAGGAGGGTAGATGCCTGCATACCAGGCATCGTATCCGTCTACCACCCTAGCGTCATCCCCATCCACTAGCTGGATGGGGGCATCATCTGTGTCTTGACTCCAAAATTGCTACATATCCAGAGCCCCGCTCAATGTAGTACTATCCCGAACAGTCCGGGAGTACTCATAATCCCTAAGAGAAGGGATCCCCTATTGAAGACCAAACTACCGCAAAACTTGGTCGTAGCGATGGATCTCTACCTCTCCCCGCTCCATCCTTAGCCAGTAGACTCGCATGATGCGAGCCAGCTCCTGCTCATCCTCTGCCCACCCTGGATGCTATCTCCATGGCCTCCAGGTGATCTAGTCTGGGATGAGGTCATCTAACAACCTCTGAGACATCGACAGATCTATCTGCCACTGTGACCCTCTCTGGAGCCATCAATAGAAAACCTGAGGCCTCTCCCTGTCAACCCCTGTTAGTGGGAGCCCTACTAGCCTCCGCACCATGATGTGATCCCAACACCAAATCTATAGTAGCAATGTCAAAAACAGACATCGACCTCCCTTGTATACGACCCCATGCAAGATCCTATACAAGCGACACAGTACAAATATTCCCCATGCAAACCTGTACTCGTGGTCTCTCATGTCATATACCACATTTGAAAGGAGCCAGGGTAATATGCACCTGCTCTAGTGGCACATCAGTAAGACACCTACTATCTCTATCAATACCCGAGTCAACCTAGATTCCCCAGGCATCTGCCTTAGTGACTCGATGTTCACTTTGCCCTTCTCCAGGGTGAAGCTCAGGTCTCCACTCAGCCTCATCATTTCCTGGCCCTGATTGGCCACAGGAGTCATCAACCATACCTGTATGGGGATCCTCAAGATCCTCCATACGTCCTCTAGTGTGGTAGCCATCTCCCCTATCGATAATCAAAAGCAGGACGACCTCGGATACCATCTCTCTGCTAGGGTTGTCAGTAGCCCCATGTTTGTCGGTACTTGTGGCATCTCTGCCACATGTTGTAGTCCAACCTATGCTAGTCGGTCTTGCTCTGCTTGGTCAAATGTGGCCACATCATCTCTGAGCCCCCTGTATTTCCACTCTCGACTCTTTAGTAACCCTCTCTACAAAACAAACAATAAAATAATAAAATTTATTAATAAACCAATCATTAAAATCAATTAAATGCAATTCAAACAAGCTTAATTTCATAAAAATGATGATATCATCCACCATTGGATGATATCGTCCTAAATTGGGTCAAATCATCCTAAGTTACGAAATCATCTTCGATTTCACAACTTGGGGATCACCCCCTGTAGGACGGGATCACCCCTAGTTTGTCGATTTTTCCCTAAAAAAAAATCGATGATCTAGGGATGATTTCGACGAAATAGGGATGATTTCATCCCGACGTCGTCGACGGCCTAAAAATGGCCACGATGCCCCAAAAAAGTCAAAATTTAAAAAAAAAAATTGCACAAATCAAATTAAAACATAATTCACTAGCATTAGATCCTTACCCGTAGCCTGCCTCTGTCGATCGGTGCGTTGTCTCAACCATTTTTGTCTATAGAGCTCTCAAACAATAAAAATGAACAGTAAAAATGAATTAGGGTTTTACCCTATTTTTTTTAATTTTATTTAAAAACAACATTTTAGTTTTGCTTTTCCGCGCTTTTACCTCAAATGTTCGATTTGGGTAAAAACACGGAGGGGGCACCATAGTCAGCAGTCGTACGATTCGACCTAGAATCGTCGTCTAGAAAATTGAGTAAATTTTTGCTTTCTCGTAAAATGAGAAGAACTCATCTTTAATGCATTTTCTTTGGAAAATTTGCTAAAGAGGGGGCAAAATGTAGCACCCTAAAATTGACGCAGTTAAACCCTTAGTAAAAATATAAAAATTTGAATTTTAACCCAAAACCGCCCGTTAACCGCCCATTACCCGCTCCCCTTATTTTCCATGCCATTTTTAGGATTTGTTTTGACCGTTGGACGATATCGTTGCCGATCAGATGAAATCATCCTAGATTTGGCAAATTCGTCTAGGACTGAACATCCAGATGATTTCATCTCAAAACTGAATTTCCATAATTAGCTTCTGTTTTAACAGCTTCTCTAACTTGGGCAGAAAGCGTGTCTGCCAAGTTAGAGTCTCCCTCGTTGGAGATCTCCCAGATTGGGATGATCTCCAACCTCCTAACCTCTCCCTAATCCTATATAAACTAGTATTTTCTCAGTTTATCCCCCTAAACCCCCTGGCTGACTGATTTCCCTGCAACTTTAGTTTCTTGTGCATTAGAACATCCTCGCACCATCGTTTGCATTATGTATTTGAATTTTTCTTGCAAGAATTTTACTGTTTTTCAGTCGGAGCAAGCTCGGATCATCGAAGGCGATTCCAGACGATTTTGGATGATCCTATCGAAGATCAGTGATGATCTCAAATGATTGGAGGCGATCCTGATCGCAGTCTAGATTAGGGGCAATCAGAGCCCATAGTCTACATTTCTTTATCTTCTCTCTTCATTTCTTTATGCATTAAATTATTTTATTCTATTCCTACATCCTAGAGTTCACCTCATTTAGCATAGATGCATGATAAAGTTAAAATAAATTATTAAATTGATGCATTTCATTTTAATTTCTATATGGATCTATCATTTATGCAAATTTACTGTCATTTCTATCATTTCCCATTGCTCTTTAGTTGCATTTTTGGTTTTTTGGTATCTGTTTCTGTGACTGCAGGTTTTTGACGAATTCATCAGATCGAAGACGATCTCGTCTGATCTCAAATGACCGACTAAGATTTGAGATGATTTTGTGCAATTTTAGATGATTACATACAATTTGGACTTCTACAAACCTCAGAATCTTTATCAGACATCTGAAATTAGGTATATTCTATTTTATTTAGCATACTTTCTATGTTTAGCACTTATTCATGTTTTTTGTATTCATAATAATCAACATTGGCATATAGAATAGCTTAGATTCATCTTGGCAAAACCTAGGATATAAATGATTAAAGCACAAAATGAACACATCAAAACCATTCTCAACCTAGGCGTGGAAATTGCCACTCAAGTTTTTTGGTGAACCCACCATCCATCAAAAATTCACCCTTATAACCCTCCCCCGAGAGGCGTGACCTTCAAAGGGCCTCTCAATCCGAGGTATTGTCCCATCCTTCTCGCATCCCCCTTTCGGGCGTGGATCCTATAGCCTGAAGGTAAGGATGCAAAAAATTTGGAGCGATACAATGGCCTACCTAAGTCCATAGTCAATGATAGAGACAATAAGTTTATGAGTCTCTTTTGGAAGGAGATTTTTAGATTGTGTGGGACAGAGTTGAAACCCAACACAAGTTATCATACTCAAACAGATGGTCAGACCAAAATTGTCAACAAATGGATAGAAGGATATTTGAGGAATTATGTGTCGGGGTAGCAAAAGGCATGGGTTAGGTGGGTACTTCTGAGTGAGTACTACTATAATTCATCCTATCACATGTCAATAAAAATATCCCTATTCATGGCATTGTATGGATATGAAGCTCCTAGCTTCATGGATTTGGTTTTAGGTGACAATTGGGTTTACAGAGCCAAATATCTTCTACAAGAGACACAGGATATCATGCGTTCATTGTAATAGAACATCAGATAGGTGCAGGAGTATAAAAAAATATGCTGATCAAAAGATAATTGAATGCACATTTGAGGTAGGAGATATGGTCTATTTGAGACTACAGCCATTCATACAATCATCACTAAAGAGGAGTGGAGCTGAGAAGCTCAAACCTCGATTCTATGACCCATTTTGAGTCTCTCAACGATTGGGTGAGGTAGCTTATGAGTTGTAGCTACCAGATAGTAGTAGGATACACAATGTGTTCCATGTGTCACGCCTCAAGAAGGCCTTCGGACACAATGTCACACCCTTAGTAGATTTGCCACCTCTGGATGAAGAAGGCAAGCTGGTACTAATTCTAGATGTAGTGATTGACCAGTGTGAACGTACCCTCAGGAGGAGAACCATTAATGAATATTTAATCAAGTGGAAATATTTGCTTGAGAAAGATGCCACATGGGAGGCAGAGTCAATATTGCAGACTCTAGGTTTCCAATTGCTTGGGGACAAGCAATTTTGAGAAGGGGAGACTGTAATGTCCCCTTCTCAATAGTAGGAGAAATAATGACCTGTTAGCCTAGTCATGGGGTCCCCTAGGCTAAATAAAATGGTGTGGGACTCAATTTGGCGAAGATCTCACTATTTTAATCCATGGCAAAGATTCAGTTTTGGTTCAAGAGGTCAGTTTTACCTTGGCACATGATATTTTACCAATTACAAGGCTTAATTCTATCGAATACAAGTGTTGACCAAGACATATGGTCACTAGGAAAGGGGAACATATTATAATGATGAATTATAATGTTAAGTTATAACTTAAAAGGTAAAAAGTGACTCGACTAGGACATGGGGGTGGGCGTGGCCCCTTTACATGTATTAAAAGACATCATTGAATTTAAAAACCCAAGGCAAATGTGGCGCCCAAACCCTAATTTGACCCTCACCTCATATTTTCATGTTGGGTCTCATTTTGCATATGGAGATTTTGTGTTTTTTGTGAAGAGTTGCAAATATTTTCATCAGAGAATCTACAGGGCTTGTTGGGAGTGGATTTCTTAGCAAGATTATCAGTTTTAGATGTGTGATACCATCTCTAGCTAATTAGGGATTGAATTTCTCATCACAGAGATATTATATGAGCTTAACAGAGGTAGACAAGGGTTTGCCAAATTTTGAATTCATCTGGGTTATATTGTTTTGGCTATAATTCATCTGGGTTAGTGCAATTTTTATTGATTTAGAGTGATAGATGCAATACTGGAGTAGGCTATACAACATATGGGTGCTTAAGGAAATGTGTCATTTGCTCATAGCAGAGAAATATCTCATCGAATAATTTTGGGCAATTTACCAATCTCTTCGGCTCACTAGTTGATCATTTTAGTGGTATTTTGAAGGCATTTAGAGTGAGGCATGAATTTCAAGGTAAGGTTTAACCCTTCAACAACCATACATATTTCTTGTAGCTACCTCATGGTGTGTGAAACAATTAATTGGGCTTGGATTCATTTTTTTGAAGGTTATATTTTGGGTGGCTTCATTGGGAGAGACAACTGCACTTTACGGGAAAGGAATCGGAATTTCGGTGATCGAGTTACAAGCAAATGAACGTTTCAGCTATGTAATTTCTATTTTGTTGTGCAAATACAAACTTGTCCTTTCAGGTCAGAAAATTAAATTAATAAATCTGCCTATTGCAAATTTATTTCTTCTTAAAATTTTTATTTCCTTATTGCATTATGAATGAAATTCAAGTCAATATCTCAAACTAAACAAGAAAAACCAATCATTTCATTGCAAAAACAAACAAGCACAAGCCAAAATAACTTAGAACCAGCAAGTGGGGTGTTAATTATAGGTGAACAGTATAAGACCACTTTTTAATTTTCTTTCCTAATCAATAATATTCAATATATCAATGGCAATATCAACAACAATAATCAAATAAATGCATAAATCACCACACATAATAGAGACACCAATTTAATGTGGTTCACCTAATACGGGTTACTCCACGGAGAAAATATTTCACTAATATTTTCTTAATAAATATATTTGGGAATTCTTCCCTATTATAATGTTTAAGGACATTTTTCCAAAGGAGACACCAATCCCCTAATCAAGTTCGTGGATCTTTATCCATAGGAGACACTAATCTCCTCTGCTCTAGCTAGTGATATTCTAGAAGAACTACTATCTCCACTGCACTGGCTTATGTAACTCTATCCACTGAAGAATCATGTCCTCACTTAGAAGACCTGTCCTCACTACCCTGGCTAATGGACCTCTATCCATTGGATATTATCGTCCTCTATATTATGTCACCTCCAAAGCTTGTTCTTAGCTTTGTCTCAAATATGCACTAAACACGGTCCTTCAGTCTAGCACAAATTTGCTCAACCTCTACCTCTGGTTTGGCATAAACCTATCCTCAAATTTGCACCAATTTTTTTCCTCAAATCTGCACTAAAAATAATCCTTCGGTCTAGAACAAATCTATCCTCAAGCCTTAACACAAAGCTTGACTCAATCACAAATCAACTCTACTAGATCTTCCCCAAAACTTAACCCAAGGTTTGAACAAATCAATCAATAAAATCTGCTCACAAGTCTTCTCAAAGACTTACCTCAAATATTCCTTGTAAGCTTCCATAAAATCTCACACTAATCTATCCACAAGTCCTCTCTAGAGCTTGTCCAATATTCTCAACAAGTCTTCACCAAAACTTACCTCAAATCTACTCAACAAGTCCTCACTAGAACTTGTCCAATCTACTCAACAAGCCTTCACCAAGACTTACCTCAAATCTGAATTGTAAGCTTCCATAAAAGCTTACTCAACTAAACTCAATCTAACACAAAATCCTCTTCAATCACACAAACAAGCTTCACACATAATCTTGTTCAATCTCATAGAAACATATAGAGAATTGTTAGAGACTCAATATGTTTCACACTCACAACAATGCTCAATCACTTTCAATATCTTTCTCAAATCAAATTTAGAATATAGAACAATTTGTTTCACAAAACTTAAGCTATCACTTCAACACTTCACTTGACTAGGCTCAATCAACT
Organism: Wollemia nobilis; assembly: GCA_028583015.1. NCBI lineage: Eukaryota > Viridiplantae > Streptophyta > Pinopsida > Araucariales > Araucariaceae > Wollemia > Wollemia nobilis. The sequence goes on along the minus strand of JAQPPZ010002456.1, from coordinate 5,692,411 downwards.
CCACTTAATCAATCACTCAATGAATCACTCCTTGCTTACAAACCCTAGTCCAAGCATATGAACACTCACTCATTTATTTTCAACAATGCTTATCAAAAATCTCACATAACAATGATACTCATGTTCTTTGCACAAACCCTAGTTCAAGATAGCTCTCAACTTCACATAACAATGATACTCATGTTATTTGCACAAACCCTAGTTCAAGATAGCTCTCAACTTCACATAACAATGATACTCATGTTCTTTGCACAAACCCTAGTTCAAGATAGCTCTCAACTTCACATAACAATGATACTCATGTTTGTTAGTCTTACAATGACACTACGAAGGGGGGGGTGAATCAGTGTAGCTCTATAAACTTAAATTTACAGCTCTTAATACCACAACAATTAAAACTTATTACTAGATACAACAAGTATAACAAAAGAGCATCACACAACACAAGATTTAACGAGGTTCACCAATGTGGCTACTCCTCAAAAATTGACTGCTTGGACTACCATACAAATCCAACCTTTGCAAAGCACCAACTTTACAATCAATTTACCAAAGACCCACCTGTAAGGAGAACCAAACCCTTATTTATCTGCAGCAACAGAAAATAGCACCAACCCCTTATTTATCTGCACAAATAGAAAGGAGCACCAACCCCTTATTTATCTACACCAACAAAAAGGAGAACCAACCCCTTATTTATTTGCACCAACAGAAAGGAGCACCAACCCCTTATTTATATGCACCAACAAAAAGGAGCACCAACCCCTTATTTATCTGCACCAACAAAAAGGAGAACCAACCCCTTATTTATCTGCACCAACAGAAAGGAGCACCGACCCCTTATTTATTTGCACCAACAAAAAGGAGCACCAACCCCTGATGCCAAGCTGCAACCTGGACTTCTATTTGAATCTATAAGTTTGACAGTAAGATACCTTTGCTTTTGCAAGACCCTGACTGGTCTTCTTCACCTTTGCGTTCTCTACACACTGCTCTCTCTACGCAATCACTTCGCACACTCTGCTTCGTTACAATCAAAATTCACGATCGTCTTCTTCCTTTTGCACACTCTGCTCTCTTTGTGAATTTTGCACTTAGCACGATTCGACACGACTTGCTCTTTGTGCATAATGACCGTATTTCACACACATTCGACCATCTTGTCAATTCTCCAAACAACCCTCCTTTTATAACAATATTTTTTATTATGAAAACCCTAATCTTAGTCGGTTGTAAATCCTAATATTAGTCGGCTTTCATAACAACTGTAAACCCTAATTTTAGTCGACTGTCATCGGTCTTTGTCGGCTTCAACTCAAGAAGATGTTCGGTTTATCCATCGCTTGATGATTTCATTCTGGACAGACCCTGTAACCACCATACTAACTTTTGATCACTCTTCGTATTTTAGTAGTATGAAATCACTCTATAACTGCCCCTGTAAATGCCGTAGTGATGTCGGTCCACTGTCATACTTCTTATTTTAGTCGGGTTCTCCTTCTTGACTTGCACATTTACAACCTGTCACAAAATTATGACATTTTTGCCTCTGTAGCTTCTTTTGTTGCTGTTGCCACGAAAATACATGTCGTGATATCGTGACACTTTCGCCTCCGTACGCTTTCTCTATTCTTTTGTCATGATATCACAACATTTCTGCCTCCGTAGACTTCATATTTTCTTTTGTCATGATATCATGACATTTCTGCCTCTGTATACTTCATCTTTGCTTTTGTCACGATATCGTGACACTTCTGCTTCCATAGACTTCGACTTTGCTTTTGTTGTGATATCGCGCCACTTCTACCTTCGTAGTCTTCAAATTTGCTTTTGTCATGAAATTGCGACACTTCTGCTTTCATACTTAGCTTCTCTGCTTTTGTCATGAAATCGTGACACTTCTAACTTCGAAGTCTTCTTCTCTGCTTTTGTTGCAAAATCGTGACACTTCTACTTTTGTACTTTACTTCTTTGCTTTTGTCATGAAATCATGACACTTCTACTTTTGAAGTCTTGCTTTCTGCTTTTGTTGTGAAATCGTGACAGTTCTGCTTTCGTACACTTCCTCTCTTTCTTTTGTCATGAAAATGCGACATGTCGCGATATCGTGACACTTTTCAAACTTACTTTCTCTCTCCTATTTTAGTCGCGAAAATGCAACATGTCGTGAAATCGTGACACTTTTCTTACTTGTTCTCTTTCTTCGAACTTGTCGCGAAATCATGACACTTTTTCCTGCTTTCTCTTTCTCTTCCAACATGTCGCGAAATTGCGACAGTTTTTTCACTTGCCTTTTTCTCTTCCAACATGTCGTGAAATCGCGATAGTTTTTCCACTTGCCTTTTTCTCTTCCAACATGTTGCAAAATTGTGACAGTTTTTCCTGCTTTTTCTCTCTCTTCCAACATGTCACGAAATCGTGATAGTTTTTCCTGCTTTTTCTCTCTCTTCCAACATGTCGCAAAATCATGAAATTTTTTCTTGCCTGCTATATATGTCGTGATATCGCGACACTTTTCTTGTCTTTTTTCTTTGATCTTTTGCATATGGGCCACTTCGGTCTTCTTGTAAAATCACTGTACATACTTTGAATAACCTTTGAACTCTTGTCTTCTGCATCTGAATAGCTTTTGAACTTCCTATCCACTGCATCAACAGATCTATCCGATTGTGTTGACAACAATGACAATACTATTGTTGCACCTTGCTCAACAATCTCCCCCTTTGGAATTTTTGGCAACACATGTGCAATTTCCTGTAACTCTTCTCACCCTTTGACAATAATACCAAAGGGCTACTGCAGACTCCTCCTGAGTCCATGCACAACATTCTCAGGCAAAATTTATTACACTTAGCAAAAATCATGAACATGAGAAAAAAGATAATCAAATACTTAAATGCCCCCCTGAGAATTTGATCCCTGTAGCTAGTCAATTCTTGGGAAGTGTGACCACTCCCAATTTATTGCGAAGGTACTCAAAAACTTCCTTGGGCAATGGTTTTGTGAAGATATCTGCTACTTGCTCTGTAGTTGGAAAAAAATCCAACTTAACCTCACCTTCCATAACTTTCTTCTTCAAAAAGTAATACCTGATAGCAATGTGTTGTGTGTGTGAATGGATAACCAGATTATTGGAGATGTTAATGGCACTGGTGTTATCATACTTAACTGATATTGGCTCACTGAAGCTAATACCAAGATCTTTTAGGGTTTGTTTCATCCACATTACCTGCATACAACATGTTGTCGCTGCAATATATTCTGCCTCTGCTGTCGATAAAGAAATTGACTCTTGTTTCTTATTGTGCCACACGACCAATCTGTCTCCAAGATAGAATGCACCTCCACTGGTACTCTTTCGGTCATCGACACCTCTTGCCCAATCTGCATCTAAATACAAAATAAGGGTGAAGTCTTTACCTTTCGGATACCATAACCCATACTCCATAGTACCCTTGAGATATTGAAGAATCCTCTTCACTATTGTCACATGAGTCTCCTTGGGATTAGCCTGAAATCGTGCTACCATGCATACTGCCTACAAAATATCTGGTCTGGTAGCTATCAGGTACAGTAAGCTCCCAATCATAGATCTGTACATGGTTTGATCAACAGGTGGAGATTTGTCATCCTTGCTCAACTTGCAACCTATTTTCATGGGAGTGCTAACTGGCTTACAATCCTCCATTATGAAATTTTTTAACATCTCTTTAACATATTTAACTTGAGAAATAAATATGCCCTTCTTATTTTGATTAACTTGCAACCCGAGGAAATACGAAAGTTCACCAATCATTGACATTTCAAATTCTTTCTACATCTTATTTGCTAAATATTTACACAACTCATCTTTGTTGTTGCCAAATATGATATCATCTATGTATACAACAAGAACAATAAGATTCCCATTTTCTGTTTTGACATACAAATTGCTATCCACCATCCATTTCTTAAACCCTTGTTGAGTGAGATAGTTGTCTAGCCTTGCATACCCTGCTTGAGGTGCCTGTTTTAAGCCATATAATGCTTTCTTCAACTTGCAAACCAAGTTGGGATCATCACCAAGTTGGAAACCATATGGTTGCTGAATATAAACCTCTTCTTCAAGTTTCCCATTCAAAAATGCTGATTTCACATCCATTTGATAAACTTTGAAATTCTTGTAGACTGCTAAAGCCAGAAACATTCTAATTGCCTCTAGTCTAGCTACTGGTGCAAAAGTTTCCTCAAAGTCAATGCCTTCAACTTGTGCATAACCCTTACATACCAATCTTGCTTTATTTCTGACTACCTATATGTATTCATTCAATTTGTTTTGAAAAATCCATTTAGTCCCGATTATATTTTTATTTGCAGGTCTAGGTACTAACTCCCAAGTTTCATTTTTCTTGATCTGATCTAATTATTCATTTATTGCCTTCATCCAACTTTCATATTTGCTTGCGTCAACAACATTTTTGGGCTCAATGCTGGATAATAGAGAGTAGTTACTTACTACTCTTCTTCTTGTCTAAACACCAACTTTGGGGTCTCCAATTATTTGCTCTCTAGGATGATTTTTTTACCAGCTGCCTGTTTTGAATTTCTTATTTTCTTCCACTTCTGAATCACAACTTAAATCATCTGAGTCAATTTTTTGTATATTTTTTGTTTCATTTTTCTCATCTCCTTTAATAACCTCTTCATAAATTGGGTAGTTCTTTTCATAGCTAATTACTCGTTCTCTACCTTCATCAAATTTAACATCGACCCTGTCCACAATTTTCTTTAGCCTCTTGTTGTAGCATTTGTAAGCTTTGTTTTTTGACGAATAACCAACAAAAATACCTTCATCCGATCTATCTTCAAACTTACCAAGATTATCTTCAATTATTTTGATGTAGCACTTGCTGCAAAAAAAATTGAGGTATTTTGTTGTTGCCCTTTTATCGAACCACAACTCATAAGGAGTTTTGCTTTCATGTGTTCTCAACATGTACCTATTTTGGATATACACCACAGTATGGATTGCTTCTTTCCAAAATTTGTCTGCTACTCTACTTTCAACCAACATAGTTCGTGCCATTTCTTACACTGTCCTGTTCTTTCTTTCTACCACTCCATTCTGCTGAGGTGTCCTGGATGCTGAAAACTATCTCCTAATACCATATTTTGCACAGTACTCTGTAAACTCCTCTGAAATGAATTCTCCTCCTCTATCTGATCTTAAACATTTGATCCTATTTCCTGTTTTATTCTCAACTTGGTTTTTGAAAGTCTTGAACATTTCAAAAGCTTCTAATTTATGCTTCAAGAAAAATATCCATGTCATTATGGAATAGTCATCAATGCATAACATAAAATATTTGTCATCATTTATGCTTTGTGTTCTCATGGTTCCACATCAGTGTGTATTAGTTCCAAAGGTTTGCTTGTGTAGTACTATTTTGTTTTGAATGTGACTCTAGTTTGCTTCCCCTTTTGGCATGAAGCACAAATGTTGTTTGTAGGTTTGCTGATGGTGGGAATATCTCTCACTGCCCTTTTTGAGTTGATTTTTACTAGATTATCAAAACTGATATGATCGAGTCTCTTGTGCCACAACCAATTTTCTTCTTCTTGTCCAATAAAACAAGTTCCTTCTTAAGTCTCTGAGAGCATGTACAGGTTTCCAGATGTCCTTGATCCAGTTGCTATCAATTTTCCACTATTTGTTTTTCTGACTTCACAACCCTACTTATTAAAAACTACTTCATGACCTTTATCACAAATCTGACTTACGCTCAACAAGTTATGTTTCAAACTATCCATAAACAAGACTTCTTCTGACTTAATTTTTTTGTCATTAATTTTAACTAAACCTTTGCCAACTATCTTAGCTCCATCATTATTTCCAAACTTTACTGAACCACCTTCATATTTTTGTAACTTCTCAAATTTTTGTTTGTCACCTGTCATATGACTGGAGCATCCACTATCAAGTATCCATGGTACATATTTATTTTGTGCTTTAAATGTTGTTTGTACGATTAAGGATTCATTTTCTTCCTTAAGTCGCTCTTTTTCTTTCCACTCCATTTTGATAGTAGTTTTGGGCTCTTGTTTTACCTTTCCCTTATCAATAGCTTGTGCATGTTTTTTCGAGAAGTTTTATATTGTCTCATCCTATTTGGTTGAAATTTTATTCCCTAAAACTGATTTGATGCAAATGTACTTCTATAGTTTATTGCAATGTGCCCAAAAATATGATAGTTATAACATTCTACTGTATAATTCATCAGAGGAGAAAAAACATTTCTATTGGTGAAATTCCTTGGTCTTACATTATATTTGCAGTCTGAGATTTTATGTCCATAGCCATTGCATTTAAAACAGAAACCAAAAAAGGGATAATTGAACCTGGGTAATGGTCTTTGCCATGTTGCCGTAGGAGCCATAGGTCTTCTTCATTGATGTGTGACATTGGTGAATCCATCATTGTCAATTCTCCTTTCGTGCCTGGCATTATTGCTTTCTTTTGCATGAGACATTTTTCCTTGATCAACCTGTTTCTTATCTTCATTCTTTATGGATTATACATTTATGGCATTTGATCCATTTGATGATTCTCCTTCGATGAAACCCAGACCAAATTTGATGCCTGCAGGCCTTTGGTCATTTATAATATTATCTAGCTTCATATAACTTTCTTCACGTTTGTGATAGCAACTAATTTTGTGATTCATCTCTTCTATCTGCGTCCGTAAACCAACATTCTCTTCTTCTAGTTTGTAGCAATAATCTATTTTCAAGGTAATTTGTACTTTGAGATCTTCAAATATTTTCTTGTATTCTTTTGTTTGTACTTTCAGACTGGTTATGATTTCGTTTGCATCCTCAAGCTTTTTTGAAATTTTCTTATTCTTTTTCCTCTCTATTTTCCACTCTTCAAGTGCATAAATCAACTCACCTTCTAGATCTACTTCAGCCTCAGGGTTTTCACCACATACTTTAGAGTTCACTCCTTCCTTTTCTAATTTTACTTCTTCAAATGCCATGAAAAGAGCTTCACCTGTTTCCTCTTCAAAATCCTCACCGGAGCTGTCTTCTGTTGAACTGGAATTCCTGGAGATGAAACTTTTCTTCTTGAAGTTGTCTTTTCTAAAATTTGTTTTCTTCTTCCAGTCACTTCTTTCTTGGTGTGATCCTTCATCATTTTTGTTCTTCTCATTAAGTGGACATTTACTCGCAAAATGTCTAACGCCTCCACAGTTGAAACATTTAAACGGTAGCTTTCCTCTGTATTTTCCTTTTCCCCTTTTTAGTTTTCTAACAAATTTTGCTTCCATTTCATCTGATGTCTCTTCTTCCTCGAACTCTTGTTTTGCATTTTTATTTTTAAGGGCTTTAAAATCCGCTTCTCTATATGTGGGTTTAGATCTTCCTATCCTCATCTCATATGCAATCAAAGAACCATACATCTCATCTATACTAAAATAATTTAGATTTTTAGCTTCTTCTATCGTTGAGACTTTAGAATCAAACCTTTGAGGAAGATATCTTAATACATTTTTCATGATGGCAGAGTCTTCGATATCCTCACCAAGTCCTCTGATCACATTAATGATTCCATTAACTCTCAGCATATATGCATCAATGTTTTCATCGTCATTCATCTTTAATGCTTCGAACTAAGCTTGATGTGTCTGTAACTTGGCCTCCTTGATCTTATCGTCTCCTTAATGAATACTCAGTTTGTCCCATATTTCTTTTACCATTTTACAGCTCATTATCTTTACTAGTTCACTATCTCTTAATCCGCACATGATAGCATTCTTTGCTTTTTAGGTATTTTCAAATAGTTTCTTTTCGTCAGCCTCTTTTGGAGGAGTGATGGGTATTGTGTATCCACTAACTACTGAATCCCAGATGTCGTATCCCAAAGCACAAAGATATGTCTGCATCTTGATTCTCCAGAATGCGTAATTAGATCCGTCAAACAATGGTGCTTTGTTTTATGAGAAGCCTTCACCACCTACCATTGTGTTACTTCCAAGATCACCCTAGTCGGTTAATCTTGTACAGGAACTTAGCTCTGATACCAATTGTTAGTCTTACAATGACACTGAGAAGGGGGGGATGAATTAGTGTAGCTCTATAAACTTAAATTTATAGCTCTTAATATGGTAGCAATTAAAACTTATTACTAGATACAACAAGTATAATAAAAGGGCATCACACAACACAAGATTTAACGAGGTTCACCAATGTGGCTACTCCTCAAAGCACCAACTTTATAATCAATTTACCAGCACCCACTGTAAGGAGCACCAACCCCTTATTTATCTGCACCAACAGAAAGGAGCACCAACCCCTAATGCCAAGCTGTAACTTGGACTTCAATTTGAATCTATAAGTTTGACAAAAAGATACCTTTGCTTTTGCAAGACCCTGACTGGTCTTCTTCACCTTTGCATTCTCTGTGCACTCTGCTCTCTCTGCGTAATCACTTTGCACACTCTTCTTCATTACAGTCGAACTTCACGATCATCTTCTCCCTTTTGTGCACTTTGATCTCTTTGCAAATTTTGCACTTAGCATGATTCGACACAACTTGCTCTCTACACACAATGACCGTATTTCACACACATTCGACCATCTTGTCAATTCTCCAAACAGTCCTCCTTTTATAACAATATTTTTTATGATGAAAACCCTAATCTTAGTCTACTATAAATCCTAATCGTAGTCGGCTTTCATAACAACTGTAAACCCTAATTTTAGTCGACTGTCATTGGTCTTTGTCGGCTTCAACTCAAGAAGATGTTCGGTTTATCCATCGCTTGATGATTTCATTCTGGACAGACCCTGTAACCGCCATACTGACTTTTGATCACTCTTCGTATTTCAACAGTATGAAATCACTTTGTAACTACCCCTGTAAATGTCGTAGTGATGTCGGTCCACTGTCATACTTCTCATTTCAATCGGGTTCTCCTTCTTGACTTGCGCATTTATGACCTATCATGAAATCATGACATTTCTACCTCTGTAGCTTCTTTTGTTGCTATTGTCGCAAAAATACATGTCACGATATCGTGACACTTTTGCCTCCGTACGCTTTCTCTATTCTTTTGTCATGATATCATGACATTTTTGCCTCTGTAGACTTCCTCTTTTCTTTTGTCACGATATCGTGACATTTTCGCCTCCGTATACTTCGTCTTTGCTTTTGTCGCGATATCGCGACACTTATGCTTCCATAGACTTCGACTTTGCTTTTGTCGTGATATCGCGACACTTCTGCCTTCGTAGTCTTCAACTTAGTTTTTGTCGCGACACTTCTACCTTCAAAGTACCCTCGACAAGATTCGATCTCACAACACAATGCCTCCAGTGCCTTAGCCACAGTAGCCAAGATGCGTGAGCTAAGCACTCATGTGGAAGGCAAAAGCACCCATGATGCTTTATCTTCTACTTCAGTGACCAAAGCAAAAAGCTTTGGCATAGTTGGCACCCAAAAAAACTACACAACCAAACCTGCTATGAGTCAAACATGAAACCTTGCATTCCCAATGTGCTTCCACTTATCGCTAGCTCACCTGGCTAGGTGGTGACAAGGCCTTAGTGCCTTATGCCTTTTATTCCTTTGCTAAATTTCAAAAAGGGTCAACGGGGACTTCTTCCCTCTCTTGCTTACAAAAATTGCGCACATGATTTTTGCTTAGGAGATAATTAAAATCACAGATGAGTTTGAATCCTTTTAGGCTTGGGTATTTATACCCATTCTTTGGAAATTATTTACGTCGGCGAAGGAGATGGAATATTATGTCAACGCTTTGCATATGCCCTTTATAACCTTAACTCTAGGGTTTATTAAATTAAATTATAAACTAACTTATAATTAAATTATAATTAACTTATAATTAATTTAATAACGAGTTAATCAAATTAAATTATAAACTAATTTATAATGAAAATTTTATAATTAATTTATAATTAATTTAATCTTTAGGTCTCAACCTTAGACCTCTAATATTATAATAAAATATTATAATATTATTTTTCTTGGGCCTTCCTGTTGCTCTTTAGACCTCATATGGCCAACTTGAATATTATAATTAAGGGTATTATAATATTATTTTCCTTAGGTCTAGAAATAATCTTTTTCTTGCTTAACTGACTCCTTGACATCCTTCCTTTTGTCCTGCTCACTGAAATTGACTCTTGACATCAATGACAACAAATCCTGCTCATATTTCCAACAATCTCCCCCTTTGTCATTGATGGCAGCCCACTTTCTTTTTATCATTCGTTTTACCTTTTCCTGTTCCGCTCCACCTGAGAAACTGCTCCCCTTGACTGAATGCTCTCCTCCTAACTCAAATATCTACCCCTTTGTCATCGATGGCAAAGGGTCACCTTTGGGACTCAGGGCTAAGGATGAAACTCTTAGCTTAGCCCCTCCCCCACCTCCTCTTGAGGTGGTTAATTATAGGGTGGGAGTATTTCTACTCCTAGCACACACTAATATTTACCTTTGTCCACTTTCCTTCTCATCTGATCCTTCTGATTCCTCTGACTATTCCTGTTTCTGCTTGTCTCTGGAAGTTTTGCTCTACACCACTTTTATGTATGTCCATCATTATTGCACTTATAACACTTAATTTTATTATTCCTTGGAGGTGCAAATGTCTTAGAATTTCTCCTGGTGAAGCCATATCTATTCCTGTTATGAATCCTGTAATTCATTGCCTTGTGACCAAACTGATTACAAGAGTAGCAACACCCTTGAAGTAGTTTCCTATTTCTGAAGTTCCCATATTCTTGTCTTTCATGTGTCATGCACTGAGAAGCTTTGTGCCCAAACCTATGATATGAGAAGCATCGTCCATTGAAATTTCCATGCCTTGACCCCATGGGTCTTTTAGTCTCTTTTACCCTGTGCTGGTACCTATTCCATATGTTCCTATTTTGTACATTGTTTCTTTCCTTATTGAATTTCTATTGTCCAAATCATCCTCAGAATTATCACTCTCTCTTACACTCTCTTCTGAAGTTTCTTCTTTGCATCAAGGGCATGAATAAGCTCTCCCTCAATATCAAATTCTTATTTATCTGATTCTTTCTCTATTTATTTTCCTTTGAAAACATCTTCATTATTTTATGACTCATTTTTTATAGGATCACTTCCTTCTTCTTCTAATGCTATTAGAATATTCTCTTCTAGTCCTTCAAGTGTATATTCATATTCATCATCACTGAAACTGAAACCATTCCTTGTACAACTATCTTCAAGATGACCAAAGTTACCACATAAAACACTTGAGAATTATTGGTGACCTTTTATTAACCTCTTATTTTTATTTTACCAAAAATAGAACTTCATCTTTATCATTATATGAGGAACTATCATCACTATCAGTTGAGTACTTACTTACCTTGTATGCATAAAAACTCTTCTTATGTCTTTGAAAGAACGTCTTTCCTTTCTTGCCTTGTCCATCCCTGATTTTCTTTTGGTACCCATATTTTTCTGTTTCCTTGTTCTTATGATACTATTTTTCATCATCATTGCTATTTCTAGCTTATTGAAAATTAGTTGTATAGTGACCATACTTTCCATAATTAAAACATCTAACTAATTTTCGTACCTTTAAAATTTCTTGGATCTTTGTTCCTTATACCATAATTTGCTTCTTCATCACTGGATGACTCATTGATTGAATCTGAATTCTTACCCTTAGGTTCCTCTTTTGTTCTCATCTCAAAAGCTGTAAGAATGCTAAGTAATTCATCTCTTGTCAAAAGATCACCATATTTTTATTCCTCTATAGCTAAAATATTTTCACTAAACCTTTTTGGGAGTGATCTTAAGATCTTGTCACAAACATCAGATTCTTAAACCTCAAGTCCAAGTCCTTGCATGGAGTTAAAAACCTCATCTACATGAATTAGATAAGCACTAATATTTTCCTCATCCTTCATTTTTAAATCTTCAAATTGTCCCTTGAGATTTCGCAACTTTACCTTTTTGATCTTTTTATCTCCTTCATATATGCCTTGTAACTTATCCCAAATTTCTTTTGTTGATTTGTAATGCATAACCTTAAAAAAAATTGTTCTATTCAAACCTCTCAAAATTGCATTCATTGCTCTTGAATTGTAATTATGTATAAGCTTACCATATTTATCTGTAGGTGGAGTATATGGTGGTGTGTATCCATTTTCAACTGCTTCCCATATTTCATTACCAAGTGCCATAAGGTGAATCTTCATTCTCATACTCCAAAATAAATAATCACTCCCATAAAATACTGATGCTGAATTATCTGAGGATCCACTCTTAGAATCTATTTGTGTTCTTGTAAGATTTTCTTTCAAGCTGTTAAACTCTTTTGAAGGAACCCACTCTGATACCAATTGAAGAACACAAGATTATACTGAGAGGGAGGTGAACAGTATAAGATCATTTTTTACTTTTCTTTTCTAATCAATAATATGCAATATATAAATGACAATATCAACAACAATAATCAAATTAATGCATAAATCACCACACACAATGGAGACACCAATTTAACGTGGTTCACCCAATGTGGGCTACTCTATGAAGAAAATATTTCACTAATATTTTCTCAACAAATATCTTTGGGAATACTTCCCTATTACAATTTTTATGGACCTCTGTCCAAAGGAGACACTAATCCCCTAATCAAGTTCATGGATCTCTATACAAAGGAGACACCAATCCCCTCTACTCTAGTTGGTGATCTTCTAGAAGAACTTTTGCCTCCACTGCACTGGGTTATGAATATCTATCCACTAAAGACTCCTATCCTCGCTAAGAAGACCTATCCTCACTGCCCTAGCTAATAGACCTATATCCACTAGAGACTACCATCCTCTATACTCTATCACCTCTAAATATTGCTATTAGCTCTATCTCAAATCTGCATTAAACACGGTCCTTCAGTCTAGCACAAATTTTCTCAATCTCTATCTCTGGTCTGACACAAACCTATCCACAAATCTGCACCAAAATCTATTCTCAAATTTTCACTAAATATAGTCCTTCGGTCTAGCACAAATCTATCCTCAAGCCTTAACACAAAGATTGACTCAATCACAAATCAACTCTGCTAGATATGCCCCAAACCTTAACCCAAGGTTTGAATAAATCAATCAATCAACTCTGCTCACAAGTCTTCTCAAATACTTACCTCAAATCTGCCTTGTAAGCTTCCACAAAAGCTCACACTAATCTATCCACAAGTCCTCTTTATAACTTTTCCAATCTTCTCAACAAGTCTTCACCAAGACTTACCTCAAATCTGCTCAACAAGTCCTCACTAGAACTTGTCCAATATCCTCAACAAGATTTCACCAAGACTTACCTCAAATTTGAATTGTAAGCTTCCAAAAAAGCTTACTCAACTAAACTCAATCTAACATAAAACCCTCTTCAATCACACAAACTAGCTTCATATGTATTCTTGTTCAATCTCATAGAAACATATAGAGAATTGTTAGAGACTCAATATGTTTCACACTCACAACAATGCTCAATCAGTTTCAATCTCTTTCTCAAATTAAATTTAGAATATAGAACAATTTTTTTTACAGAACTTGAACTATCACTTCAACACTTCACTATCCTAGGCTCAATCAACTCCACTCAAGCAATCACTCAATGAAACACTCCTTGCTTACAAATCCTAGTCCAAGCATATGAACACTCAATTATTTTCAACAATTCTTATCAAAAAATCTCATTATTGTGGCTAATCCACAACACACCCCAAAATTTGGGACCCACCTTTTTTGCACGCTTTTTGAGAAAATCTTAGTGACCTAGATGCTAAAAATGAAGAAAAGGGGCAAAAATGCATAAGTGTAGAAAGTGTCACGAAATCGCGACATGTCGCGAAATCGCGACCTGTCGTGCCATCGCTGCCAAAAAATAGAAAGTTGTCACGATATCGCGACATGTTGCTCCGTTGCTGCCAAGGAGGAGAGAGAAAGGCAAAATGGAAAGGCGTAGCGATATCGCGACGCGTCACAAAATCGCGGGTCAAACTGGTCAAATGGCACAAAGTGGAAAAACTCGCGATATCACGACAGATTGAAGCCAAAGAGGTGCCGAGTGAAAAACATCATGAAATCGCGACAGATTGTAGGTGGAAGGCATGAAACGAGAAATCATCACGATATCGCGACATGTCGCATTTTCACGACTCCAAGCAGCCAAAGGTGTACGAAACAAAAATGGTAGCGATTTTGCGACAGAAAGCAGGAAGGTAGTGCAAAGCTAAAAATGGTCACGAAATCGCGACAGAATCGATCAGAAGGCATGAAACACAAAAGTGGTCACGAAATCACGACAGAAAGCAGCAAGGGGGGATGAAGTGAAAAACGTCGCGAAATCGCTACAGGTTGCGGCCGAGAATGTACGGATGAAAAAACGTCATGAAATCGTGACAAGGTGCAGCCAAAGCAGTGTCGAGTGAAAAGCGTTGCGAAATCGCGACAGATTGCAGGTGCAAGGCATGAAGTGGAAAATGGTCGCGAAATCGCGACAGCATTGAGCAAAAGAGGTGGAGTGGAAAAGTGGTAGCGAAATCACGACGAAAATGAAGCCAAGGCTACAAGGCCTGGTAGTGTAGCGAAATTGTGACAAAAACGAGTGAAAGGGTCCGAAAGTGAAAATTGTCGTGATTTCATGACGAAAAGTTGACAAAGCGTACGAAACAGAAAAGCGTCACGATTTTGTGACATGTCGTGTTTTCACTAGGCAAGAAGGCAAAGAGGAAGTTGGCCGAAAAACGTCGCGATATCGCGACATGTCTTATTTTTGCTGTGCAAGAGGAGAAAGAAAGCTGTTGGTCGAAAACGTCACGATATCGCGACATGTCACGTTTTTGCGGTGACAGTAAGGGGCAACATTGCAGGATATTTTTGGTCACGATTTTCATGGAACCATTATAGAATGTGCTGGAAACGTAGGACACATGGCATACAGGTGTCGGAGTTGTAGAAGCGTTACATGCGACGACAGATTTTGAACGTTTTGAAAATCGAGCATGAAGTAAAAGCATCGAAAAGGCAGGAATTTGAAAAGACGCATTCTGGGAGGTGAAACAAAGAGACGCAGGGAGAATCGGAGAGCCGCGTCAGAAAGTATAAAACCAAAAGTGCAGATTGAAGAAAGGGTTGGAAATTGCTACTTGCAGAGTTGCAGAGACAAGGGCTTCATGCCATTCTAGGCCTGCACTTGGGCAATTTCCTTCATTTGTTCTGGAATATTTAAGCCTGGAACATTCTATAAATGTAATTGACATATCATTTAATACAGAAATACAAAGAGTTGCCATCTCATTGATGAGAAAGAAGGAGTCATTTTTGCATGCATGATTTAATGTTTTATCCTTCATTTTAGGTTTCTAGGCTTTTAGGTGAAGTTTAATGCAAGTGTTCTTGGTTGCTTCATGCGAATGCTTAAATCTGGAATTACAGTAGAAACCCTAGAAACCCGCACCTAGCTTATTTGGATTGTGCAAATTTGCAGGTTCATTAGGTTAGGTTACATGCGAAAAACCTCATTATCTTCGGTTTCATCGAATTGATGACAACATTCTGGACATAGTTTAGCTGCATCTTCATTTGCATGTATTTTATTTTCAAACCGTCATTTTAGTTTTTGCATTTTAATTACAGTCATTTAAATAAATAACTAAAAATCCATCAAAACTCAGAGTCCATTGCAAATCCAATTAAAGTAAACTACAGTGCCCCTTGTTAACATCCACTTGCAACCCTAAGGTATTCCTAGCATTTCAATTGAAGAGCATCATTGGTGAATGAAGAACTATCATAACAGGAACCTTGGAGAAATTATTTAGTCATAATTTCTTTGCAAGCAGAGGATTTTGGGACTCAGATCCTACCGGAGAGTGTGCTTTCACAACTGGGTGAAAACATCACTCAACAAATTGGCGCTAGAAGGAGGGCCCGAATTGGTTTACTTTATTTTTGATTTCATACATGAATAATATCTTTTTGATTTAATTTTCAAATCATCTTTTAAAACTCACAAACAACTAAACTGTAGCTTTTGTTTTCTTTTGTTGCAGGTTTTGCTTTGAAATAATCGAGGGTTTCATCAAGCAGGCTGGACCCACCGCGTCGTATTGCGACCAGGTCCCAAACAACTGGAGAAACCATTTTTCATGACCTTACTGGTACTCCCAAGAATAAAACCAAGCAAGTCGTAAGTTCACTAGTCACAAAAGACCTGTTTTCTCCAGGAACATCGAGTGGACCTACGCCAGTAATATCAGTTGCCCCTAGTGTGCCTATAGTCAATAATATTTCTACTACTATTGTAGGTTTGTCTTCATCAATTTTGAGTCAAATGGCTCAAGCTCCAGCAGCTCCTTGGTATGGAGCTAACAATACTCCTTTGAATATTGCTGGGGATATCCATGAAATCCCCAAGAACATTGAAAGGTTTCTACCTAAATACAAACCAGATGGCCTAAGAACAGTAGAAGAACATATCCAAGCCTATAGGGATGTTTTAATTAGGCTGCAAGTTCAATATGAAGATGTGGCCTACAGAATTTTCCCCATGAGCTTAGATCCAATAGCATATGAATGGTATATATGCTTGCCAACTGGTTCAATCACTTCTTGGACACAAATGGAAAATGCCTTTTTAATCAATTTAGATCACCCTTGGATCCCACAACTATTTACAATCAGTTTATTACATGCAAAAGGGGCCAAGGGGAACTGATCAAAATGTTTAATCAGAGATTCCAAAAGTGCTATAACAGAGCAGTTCGACACTTTGCTATTGATCATGTAGTGGCTTTATAGATATATTTTGGGGCATTGGACCCCATGATAGTAATGTTTGCAAGACGCAATCCTCAAGTCACCACGCTGGCTTTGGCCTATAATGAAGCCATGACTATAGAGCAGCAAATGACACCACAAGGCTACGGGTTTACCCAGATGCCTATGATGGGACAGTATGCTCCATATGGTCAAGCTCCCCAGGCAAATCAGCTCATGGCACCATAAATGCCAAGCATGAATGCCTTCCCATATCAGTAGCCGTATCCACCAGCACCCGCGTATGCACCCATTCCAATCCAACTAATCACATCCATTCCACCCGTCCTTGCATTTTTGCAGAACAGTCAATCAACTATGCAAGGAACTAGCCAATTCAATCCTCAGGCCATCGTTCCTTTTCCAAATCCAACCCCGATTCAAAGTGTCAATCCATACAAAAATCAAATTCCTCAGAACCCGACCCCAGTGTTGAATCAAGACCCCATTAATTATGTGAATCCAACAGGGGTTAACAACAATATGATTCCATCGAAGGAAATTTATTTAGAAGTCGAAGAGCTCAAGAAATTAGTTCATAAACTGAGCAATGATAGGGTTCAATAGCAGAAGTATGAATCCCATGCTCCTCACCCAAATCGAAGTTTTAACAATAGAGGGAGGCACTGGAACACCAAGCCAAACAATGGGAGAATTCTCGCTCCCATTGCTAATCAACTAGATACTTCTACAGGACCTAGCCAATCCAATTCTCTTTTGAATATTTCAGATTTGGCATGGGAAAGGGGTTGCAGGTTGCACAACACCAAAGAACACAATAAGAGGAATTGTCCTGAAATTTCTAGATACACTCATTGTCTTTAGGCACAAGTTGATGATTTGGAACTGGTATAAAATGAGGGTCCATCACAACATCAAGATGATAATATTATGGTGATGGAAACTGTATATCATCAAGAAGGTGAGAGTGAGGGAGAAGAAGATGAAATTCTGGAACAGGAGGTGCAAGATTTTTGAGATTTTAGTAAGGGGAATCATGGATACCATTTGAGAAGTAAATCTAAAACCCCTAAAACCTCATCAACACCTCCAAACAACTCTATTATTCCTCCCGATACTAAGGCAAATAATAATCCTCCCCCTCCACTCAGAATATAAATGTTTAATGACGTGCAGAAGACAGTCAAATTTGAAAAACCAAACTATGACATAGTGGAGGATCTAAAGAAGTCCAAATATAGCCTTTCGTTCTTGGACGCAGCTAGATTGCCTGGCCAAAAGGAGGTGTTGATAAAAGCTTTGAACTCACCTGATCCAATGTGGAAGGAAAAAAGAGTTGAGTCCCATCTGATTTTGCAAAAGGAGAGAAGGGATGTCCCGCCATTCTTATTGACTCTGAGAATTACGGGTAAGAATTTGCATAACTGTTTGGTGGACACAGGTGCCACGAGCAACCTCATGCCTTCAGAGATATGCCAAATGCTGGGTCTGCAACCTGTTTCATCCAAATGCAAAGTCCTGCAACTAGACAGATCAGAGGTAAATGTGGTAGGGACTCTATATGATGTCAAGATTCAATTGAATTCTGAACCCAGGGTCCAGCAGGTTGTAGAAATTCTGGTGGTTAATATCCCAAGTAGGTATGGAATGTTACTTGCAAGGGATTGGATGAAAACTCTGAATGGCTATTTTTCAACAGACTGCTCACATATGTGGCTACCATGGAAGGGAATTAAAAACCAAATCAGAGTGGAAAATGAACAGAGGCTTAAGGATATTATAACAGATTTTAACAAGCCGAATGAAGTGCAGTTTTCTGAGCAAAACTAGGAGTTTATGCACTTGATGTTGAGGAAGCTGCTGAAGAGCCTAAAGAGGAGGCGTGTCATGGTGGCTCTTCTAAGGAAAATGATTACACGTGGTTGCTTAGGTTCAATGGATCAAAATCTAGATAGGGAGCTGGAGCTAGAGTCGAGCTCACGGGTCCAGGAGGTAAACCATTATTAGCTTCTTACAGACTGCAATTTCCTTGCATGAACAATGTGGCAGAATACGAAGCATTGATCTTTGGTTTACGTCTAGCATTGAGCAAGCATGTTAAATGCTTAAAGGTTTTGGGAGACTCTGAGTTGGTAGTCAAGAAAATCAAAGGACAGTATACATGCCGTGACAGGAGACTAAGCCTTTATAGAACTAGGGTTATGGACCTCATGGAGGAGTTCGATGCGTTCAATATAACCCTTATTTCTAGAAAAGGAAATCGAATAGCAGACTCTCTTGCAATCACCGTGGGCATGTTAAACCCGGTTGATATAAAAATATGTAAAAAATTTTCCATTGAACTGGTTCCTTGTCCATCAATACCCGATAATGTAAAGAATTTCCAGGTTTTTGAAAGTGACAGACACATTTTCAAATTTGTCACGAACTCGGGTATTTTTGAAAATCAGGTGATTGATGAGAATCAAAGATGGCAGGATGAAACAAAATATGAAATTGAAATTGCGTATCAATCCAACAAAATTCCTAAAGACGTGGTTTCATTGGAAAAGATGTTCAATATGGGATGCAAGACCAAGAAAGGAAAAAGAGTCCCACTCCCTAAAGATGCATGTGATTCAATTAATCTAGGGAGTGCAGACAATCCAAAGGAGGTGTACATAGCAAAGGCATGTACAGAGGAAGAAAGGAGCAATATAATGTAGGCATTGAAGCATTACATCGATTGTATTGCTTGGAACTACAATGAGCTGAAGACATACAACCAAGACATTATCACACATACCATCCCTTTGAAGCTAGACTCCAAGCCTTTTAGGCAAAGACAACGAGTTGTTAACCCGCTATTGGATCCTTTGATCGAAAAGGAGGTTGAGTGCCTAATCTCTCCACTATTTTTTCTCAATCGATGAAATTCTACAAATGGTAAATGGATTTGAAATGATGTCCTTTCTCGATGGGTATTCCGGGTACAACCAAATTCTTATACATCCAGATGACAGGATGAAAACAGCCTTCACTACCAAGTGGGGGACATTTGCATATAAGAGAATGTCGTTCGGACTGTTAAATGCTGGTGCAACTTTTCAATGCGCCATGGATTATGCATTCAAAGGGCTCATAGGCAAATGCATCATCGTGTATGTGGATGATATCCCAATTTTCTCGAAGAAGAGAGAGGACCATGTCAAAGATTTAAATAAAGTGCTTCAAAGATGCAAAGAACATGGAATTTCCTTAAATCCTAAAAAGTACATTTTTGAAGTAACAGAAGGATAATTGCTGGGTCATATCATTTCAAAAGAGGGCATATCCATTGACCCAGAAAGGATACAAGCTATCCAAAACTTACCTCTCCCGAGTAGTAAAAAAGAATTGAGATCTTTCTTTGGGCAGGTTAATTTTGTGAGGAAGTTTATCTCTAGTTTTGTTGAGATAGCCAAACCTCTGAACAAGATGCTCAAGAAATATGTGGATGTAAAATGGAATGAGGAATGTAGAGTGGCCTTCCAGAACATCAAATATGCCATCTCTAGAGCTCCTGTCCTTATAAGTCCAGACTACTCCAAGCCTTTCTATATTTATGCTTTTGCATCAGAACACTCTTTTGCGAGTGTCTTAACCCAAAAATGCGAGGATAGTGCAGAAAAACCCATAGCATTTTTAAGTGCTTCCCCTTGAAAGATGCTCAATTAAGGTATTCAATCCTTGATAAGCAAATGTACGCACTTTTTAAAACGGTGAAAAAATTTAGGCACTACATTGTACATAGCAAAATTATCGCCATCATGCCTGACTCTACTGTTAAGACCATGTTTTTACAAAATGAACTAGGTGAGAAAAGATGGAAATGGATTTCCACCATCCAAGAATTTGATCTCGAAATCCAACCTATGAAACTAGTTCGAGGATAGGTACTGGCGAAGGTGATCGCAAAAAATAATCCGCAAATAACAGGCCAATGCTCGAATACATAATACATTGCTAAGGATGATCGGTATGTTGATATTGTGCAATTTTTATTGACTGGTAAGTGTCCTTCTAATATGAATTCAACATAGAGAAGAGCTTTAAGGCTTAAGTCTGTCAATTATCTGATGAAATTTGGTGTGCTTTATAGGAAGAATCATGAAGGTATCTACCTGAGGTGCTTGAACAAAGAAGAAGCTACCAGGGTGTTGCAGGAATTTCACGGGAAACATGGAACTGGTCACGGTGCGACAAATGCTATAGCACATCAAATCCTGAGAGCAGGATACTACTGGCCACATATTTTCAAAGATGCACATGCCCATGTACGATCTTGTCATATCTGTCAAGTGGCTGCCAATAGAGAAAGAAATGCAGCCATGTCGTTACAACCTGTAGTTGAAATGAGACCATTTGCACAGTGGGGACTAGATTTTATCGGGGTTATTAACCCAAATTTGTCTAATTCCCATAAATTCATATTGACAGCTACATATTACTGTACAAGGTGGACATAAGCGATTCCTACTAAACATGCCACCACAGACGTTGTGATTAAATTCCTTGAGGACCAAATTATAACAAGGTTTGGAATGCCCGATTCTATTGTCAGTGACAATGGTAAAGCTTTTATTTCTACACAATTTGTAGATTGGGCATATGATAACAAAGTGAGCTTAAAGTTTGCATCTAATTATTATCCTCAAGGAAATGGGTTGGCCGAATCTTCAAATAAGAATTTGTTGAATACCATTAAGAAGTTGCTGGAAAAGAACCCTCGGGATCGGCACGACCAATTGAAGTTTACCCTTTGGGCGAGATAGGACCAGAGTGAAAGAATCCATAGGGAATACTCCCTATCATTTGGTCTATGGGCAAGACCCGATATTTCCTGCAAATTTGAAGTTGCAGACCTTACATTTCATACAAGAGTATTTGGGGATAGATGATCAAGTTGAAGCCAGGTCAAGTCATTTGCTGCGTCTTGATGAAAAGAGAGAAGAAGCCATGAATCACATGAATAAGCACCAGGAAGTTATCAAAAGGTGGTTTGACAGAAGGGCCAAAGTTAAATCATTCAGAATTTCAGATTTGGTATTACTATGGGACAAAAGACATGAGGAAAAAGGGAATCATCAAAAGTTTGATTGTCTTTGGTTAGGCCCATATCAGATTTCAGAGATTCTTGGAAAGAATACCTTCGGGCTAAAAAAATTAGAAGGGAGAGATTTTATGCTACCGGTTAATGGGCAGATTTTAAAGCATTATTTTAGCCCTTAGGTTGTGAGATTTTGATATTATTCTTTCAGTTTTGGTGGGGGTTTTCATTTTTTGTTTTTATTGTTTAGGATTGTTAGTTTAGCTAGGATTTTGGTTGTGGATTTGATTTCAATTGACATGTTTTGTTTATTCTGATAAAAAAAAAAAAAAACTAAAAAAAAAAATAAAAATAAAAAAATAAAAAAATGAGATGTCAACTTATGCTTAAGGTTAGGAGAATATGAAATATTGGGATTGTCCTGTAAAAGCTCCACAAGTAACACAAACATCTTAAGTTATATTGTTTGATTTTGTGATGCATGAAAGAGTCAGTTTTGCATGACAAATCATTTCATTTGCAATTCAAGAGATAATGCATCCATGTTCCATCTCACTTTACATACATTTCATCTTAGTTGCATATACATCTTAGGTACAAATCATTAAAGTATGTCAAATCCTCTTAGGGTTGTGTTATAACATAAATGTAAGAAAAATCCTAAGGTTGGAAACTGAGTCTTGAGATATCTAGAACCAAGCATGTCTCATACATTAAAAAGGATCTTAAGCAAAATGATCAAAACCTAACTTGGAAGAAAAGGTTGGGCAAAAGTGGTTTTCATGTCTATCCTATTATGCAACATGATCCTTAAAACAGTGGTTTTGACCACTTCCATAGAGCTTAAAGCCTAAAATTAGAGTAGTAAGGATAGGGTTAAATCCTCATCGAACTTAGGTTGAGGATCCAATTCCCCAAAGCTTTGATTTGACCCACATGGAGTAGTAAGGATAGGGCATAAATTCTCATCTCTCTTAGGTTGAGAATCTGATTCCCCAAAGCTCTTATGTCTCATTTCATAATAAATCTTGGATTGGAAGGATCGTACTATTTGTCCTCTGCAAAGGATGGGTAGTCATCCCCAAGGTCTAAGCAACAAAATTAATATTTTCCATTTACATCTAAATTTTGGATTGGAAGGATCGTACTACATGTCCCTAGCAAGGATGGGTAGTCATCCCCAAGGTCCAAGAAGTAAAAAATTAATGTTTCCTATCTCATATTTATTTTGGATTGGAAGGATCATACTATTTGTCCTCTGTTAAGGATGGGTAGTCATCCCCAAGGTCCAAATAAATGAAGATAAGTTTTGGATTGTGGGGTTAGATATGCCCATGCATGGCAACATGTCTTGTCTAAAAAACAAGACCACTGATTGTCCAAAGGGTTAGACTAGCATGACTATTTCTTCCATAATTGGTTTAATTATTTTGCTCAAAGTGAGGTAATGAATTCTAAATCAGAATAGTAAGGATAGGGTTAAACTTTCATCTCGGTTGGTTGGGAGTCTGATTCCCCAAAGTTCTGATTTCACATTCACTTGCACATGGGTTCAAGATAGTAGGGACTCATAACCAACTTTGGGATATAATAAAACAATTCATTAGTGGATCCTAAGAGGGTTTGGCAGTCTTGAATGTTTGTACATAATACTAGAAGAGTGACTATGCATTTTATAAAAGCAAAATCTCCTAGCATATTCATTAGGGTACACAAATCATTCACAATCTCGCATATGCATTCATGCAAAATTGACAATGGAATGTTGATCAATTTCAAATGATGGGGAAATAAATTCATTGCACACACTGAGCTAATACTTGATGATTCTGATGATTCATGTACTTCTGATCTTTGGGCATTTGTTTTTGTTGCTTACTTGTTAACACATATTTTTGAGTTTGTGTATGTTTCAGATTGGGTTCTCACTAAAATGCTCAAAAGAGTTTGACAGTAGAGTCGCCATTTGTTGTGGCTGATCCACAACACACCCCAAAATTGGGGACCCACCTTTTTTGCATGCTTTTCAAGAAAATCTCAGTGACCCAGATGCTAAAAATGAAGAAAAGGGGCAAAAATGCATGTGTAGAAAGTGTCGCGAAATCGTGACATGTCGCGCCATCGCTACCAAAAAATAGAAAGTTGTCACGATATCGCGACATGTCGCTTCGTCACTGCCAGGGAGGAGAGAGAAAGGCAAAATGGAAAGGCGTAGCGATATCGCGACGCGTCGCAAAATCGCGGGTCAAACTGGTCAAATGACACAAAGCGAAAAAACATCGCGATATCGCGACAGATTGAAGCCAAAGAGGTGCCGAGTGAAAAACGTCACGAAATCGCGACAGATTGCAAGTGGAAGGCATGAAATGAGAAATCGTCGCGATATCACGACACGTCGCATTTTTGCGACTCCAAGCAGCCAAAGGTGTACGAAACAAAAATGGTAGCGATTTTGTGACAAAAAGCAGGAAGGTAGTGCAAAGCAAAAAATGGTCGTGAAATTGTGACAGAATCGACCGAAAGGCATGAAACGCAAAAGTGGTCACGAAATCGCGACAGAAAGCAGCAAGGGGGGATGAAGTGAAAAACGTCGCGAAATCGCTACAGGTTGCGGTCGAGAATGTACGAATGAAAAAACATCGCGAAATCGCGATAGGTTGCAGCCAAAGCAGCACCGAGTGAAAAACGTCATGAAATCGCGACAGATTGCGGGTGCAAGGCATGAAGTGGAAAATGGTCGCGAAATCGCGACAACATTGAGCAAAAGAGGTGGAGTGGAAAAGTGGTAGCGAAATCGTGACGAAAATGAAGCCAAGGCTACAAGGCCCGGTAGTGTAGCGAAATCGCGACAGAAACTAGTGAAAGGGTCCGAAAGTGAAAATTGTCGCGATTTCGCGATGAAAAGTTGACAAAGCGTATGAAAGAGAAAGGCGTAGCGATTTCGTGACATGTCGCGATTTCGTGACATGTAGCATTTTCGCTGGGCAAGAAGGCAAAGAGGCAGTTGGATGAAAAATGTTGTGATATCGTGACATGTCTTATTTTCACTGTGCAAGAGGAGAAAGAAAGTTGTTGGTCGAAAACGTCGCGATATCACGACATGTTGCGTTTTCGCGGTGACAGTAAGGGGCAGCATTGCAGGCTATTTTTGGTCACGATTTTCATGGAATCGTTACATAATGTGCTGGAAACGTAGGACACATGGCATACAGGTGTCGGAGTTGCAGAAGCGTTACATGCGACGATAGATTTTGAACGTTTCAGAATTGAGCATGAAGTAAAAGCATAGAAAAGGCAGGAATTTGAAAAGACGCATTCCGGGAGGTGAAACGAAGAGACGTAGGGAGAATCGGAGAGCCCCGCCAGACAGTATAAAACCAGAAGTGCAGATTGAAGAAAGGGTTGGAAATTGCTCGCTTGCGAGTTGCGAGACAAGGGCTTCATGCCATTCTGGGCCTGCACTTGGGCAATTTCCTTCATTTGTTTTGGAATATTTAAGCCTGGAACATTCTGTAAATGTAATTGACATATCATTTAATACAGAAATACAGAGAGTTGGCATCTCATTGATGAGAAAGGAGTCATTTTTGCATGCATGATTTAATGTTTTATCCTTCATTTCAGATTTCTAGGCTTTTAGGTGAAGTTTAATGCAAGTGTTCTTGGTTGCTTCACACGAATGCTTAAATCTGGAATTATAGTAGAAACCCTAGAAACCCGCACCTAGCTTATTTGGATTGTGCGAATTTGCAGGTTCATTAGGTTAGGTTGCATGCAGAAAACCTCATTATCTTCGGTTTCATCGAATTGATGACAACATTCTGGACGTAGTTTAGCTGCATCTTCATTTGCATGTATTTTATTTTCAAACCGTCATTTTAGTTTCTGCATTTTAATTACAGTCATTTAAATAAATAACTGAAAATCCATCAAAACTCAGAGTCCATTGCAAATCCAATTAAAGTAAACTACAGTGCCCCTTGTTAACATCCACTTGCAACCCTAAGGTATTCCTAGAATTTCAATTGAAGAGCATCATTGGTGAATGAAGAACTATCATAACAGGAACCTTGGAGAAATTATTTAGTCATAATTTCTTTGCAAGCAGAGGATTTTGGGACTCAGATCCTACCGGAGAGTGTGCTTTCACAACTGGGTGAAAACATCACTCAACACTCATATAACAATGATACTCATGTTATTTGCACAAACCCTAGTTCAAGAGAGTTCTCAACTTCACATAACAATGATAATCATGTTCTTTGCACAAACCCTAGTTCAATATAGATCTCAACTTCACATAAAAATAATACTCATGTTCTTTCACAAATCCTAGTTAAGTATATAAAAGTAATGCTTATCAAACAATGTTTCTAGTATCAACTTTCTTTCCAAAAAACCAAACTCAACAATGCTTATCAAACAAGGTTTCTTATCATCAACTTTCACTCAAAAAACCTTTAACAATCAAACTCAACAATGCTTATCAAACAATCATTTTCTCTCCAACTTAGCATTCACAACATCCAACAATCACTCACAAGGAAGATGTGCCCATACCTTTTGTTTGTTGAAGAATTTACCTCAAAACCTATCTTAAACACAATTTCTCTCTTTGCCAATTTCAAAGGTTAGATGACAAAAATTATCACTCTAACACTCCCTCAAGATATTTCATAATTAAAAAAATAATTAAACTCAAATACACCTTATTAATCCTTTAAAATAAGCATTCACCAAAACATATAAAAATAAATATTTTATTAAACCTTATAACTCCACTCTTAAACAAATCAAACCACAAAATAATTAAATAAAAAAATATTTAATTTTTTCAACCTTATATCTCCCTAAGCTTAGAAATGCACCATACAACCTTAGAAGCACAAATCAATTTATAATAAAATTTTATTACCTCACAAAGTGCTCTTGGTGGGATTCGATCCCACAACACATCGCCTCCAGTTCCTTAGTCACGACAACCAAGCCACATGAGCTAAGCGCTCATGTGGAAGGCAAAAGCACCCACGATGCTTTATCTTCTACTTTGGAACCCAATGCAAAAAGCTTTGGCATCATTGACACCCAAATAAACTGCACAACTGACCCTGTTGTGAGTCGAATGCGGAACCTCACATTCCCAAGGAGCTTCCACTTGCTGCTAGCCCACCTGGCTAGGTGGTGACAAGACCTTCATGCCTTGTACCTTTTATTCCTTTGCTAACTATCGAAAAGGGTCAACAGGGACTTCTTCCCTCTCTTGCTTACAAAAATTGCGCACATGATTTTTTCTTAGGAGATTATTTAAAATTGCTGATGAGTTTGAATCCTTTTAGGTTTGGGTATTTATACCCATTCTTTGAAAATTATTTATGTCGGCAGAGGAGATGGAATATGACGTCGGTGCTTTGCATATGCCCTTTATAACCCTAACTCTAGGGTTTATTTACTTTAAATTATAAACTAACTTATAATTAAATTATAATTAACTTATAATTAATTTAATAACTCTTTAGAGTTAATCAAATTAAATTATAAATTAATTTTATAATAAAATTATTTTAATTAATTTAATATTTAGGTCTCAACCTTAGACCTCTAATATTATAATAAAATATTATAATATTATTTTTCTTGGGCCTTCCTGTTGCTCTTTAGACCTCATATGACCACCTTGAATATTATAATTAGGGACATTATAATATTATTTTCCTTAGGTCTAGAAATAATCTTTTTCTTGCTTAACTGACTCCTTGACATCCTTACTTTTATCCTGCTCTTTGAAACTGACTCTTGACATCAATGACAACAAATCTTGCTCATATTTCCAACAAAATAATGGAAGATAGTGTTAGAATTTTGATACTAGACATACAAAGCATTACTAAAAGATCAATAAATGATTGATTTATTCCATGGGATCAACTTTGTATAAATAGCAATGTTTATCAATGAAAGCCATTGTATTACAACAACTCAACAAATCTGAACTAGTCTAAACTGAGAGTTCACCTGACTCATGGAAGAGTAGTAACTCAAGTAAGACTATCCTAGTAGAACTTAAGAGAAAAAAGATTTATTCTAACACCCCCCATTAAGTGATACTAGGGGTGAATATAACAACAGGGGATGAGTCCCGACAACAACGCTTGATGAGGTACTCATGTACATTGAACTCTTATAGAAGAAATGGTAAAAAAACCACATCAAAAAAACCATATTTCAAGAAGAAGAAGAAGAGGCATGTCTTCGGATGGTAAATATTGTCCTCTATTGAACACCTAAAAAGAAATGAGTCCCGGTAATATGGCCTTATTAGGTACTCATGTACAATTTACTTACATACAATAAGAAGAAGAGAGAGGTGAAAACCTCTGTGCACCCTTCTAATGCATCTGCATAACTCCAAGTTTCTCTCGCAACTGAATGTAACACGAAGAAGGAAAGGATTTGGTGAAGATATCTGCAATTTTATTTTCTATGGGAATGTACTCCAAGTTTAGATCCCCTTGCTGAATATGCTACCGTATGAAGTGCATGTGAATCTCAATGTTCTTGGTGCACTGATGTTCAAATGTATTATGGGAAATATGAATTGTGCTCTGATTTCCACACTAAAGGGTAATAGGTTGGTTATGGAAAAAACCAAATTTTCTTAGTATCTGACGAAGCCAAAGAGCTTCTTTACTGGCTAAAAATGCTGCCCTGTATTCTGCCTCTGTGGATGATAAAGCTACTACATGTTGTTTTTTACATGACCAAGAAATAGGTGAAGAACCAAGATAAAAAACATAGCCATAGGTGGAACATCTATCTTCAACTGAACCTTCCCAATCAGAATATGTGTAACCATTGATATCCATGGATACGCCCTCATATAAGAGCCCAAAGTGAGTAGTTCCTTGCAATTAGCAGAGGATTCTCTTGGCTGATTGCTAATGACTGAAATGAGGTTGATGTGAGAATATATATATTAAGCCAACATCATATGAAATATTTGGGCGAGTATGAGTGAGGTATAATAGAATTCCTACAAGCTATCTATAAAGAGTAGCATCATATAGAGGGGACTTGCAGGAAGTACTTAAAGTGACTCCAGACTAAAAAGGTGTGGAAGAAGACTTGTAATTAGTTATCTTAAACCACTGAAGAAGGTCTAGAGTATATTTTTGTTGACATAATGAAATTCCTGCAACTATTTGAGTTATTTGAAACCCAAGGAAGTAATGGGCTAAATCCAGATCAACCATCTCAAATTTCTCAAAAAGGAAGTCTTTGACAGTTTGGATGTGAGAAATGGCATTACCAGTGAGTAGTAGATCATCAACATAGAGAATAAGTATGGTGATATTTTCTTCATCCCTCCATGTAGACTGTTGCATTAGACTCACAATGAGAAAACCCTGAAGATAGAAGGAAGGAGACATTTTTTCATACCAAGTTCTAGGAGCCTGTTTGAGACCATAGAGAGATTTCCTTAGTCTACAAACAAGGGATGAGTCTTGAATAAATCCAACAGGTTGTTCCATGAATATTTCCTCTTTTAATTCACCATGCAAGAAAGCACTTTTAACATCCTTTTGAAATACTTGCCATTTTTGGGAAGCAACAAGTGCAAGAACTAGCCTTACAGAATATATTTTTGCAACTGGTGTAAAGGTTTCAGAATAATCAATACCTTCAATTTGTGAAAAACCTTTAGCTACCAAGTGAGCTTTGTGTTTGTAAATTTCTCCATCAGGTTCATACTTAGTTCTATAAATTCATTTACAACTAACCAATTTCTTTCCTTTAGGTATAGGGACTAGATCCCAAGTTTTATTTTTGATTAAGGAAGAAAATTCATTCTCCATGGCATCATCCCATTATTTTATACCAATTGCTTCTTTGAAGGATTGAGGATCTATTGAAATGGACTGACAGACAAGACCAAGTCCCATGGAGTTGCTTAATCTGGATGATGGAAGATTTTATATGTAAGGAGTGGATTCTTGAACTATGGTGTGGTCCCATTTTGGAATTATGGAAGGAGTCATGGGTGTGGTAGGACTTTGAGGAGGAGTTTGAATTATGGGATCCTCATTTTGGTCATCTATCTCAAGGATAGCATCTTCACTATATTGGGGCTCAAATATTGGAGATGGCTCGAGATAATTATTGTTGGAAGTTGATTGAGGATCTTTATAAGGGAATGTTTCATCAAATTGAACATTTTTGTGAAAAAAGACCTCATGAGTTGTGGGATCAATGAGCGTGTAGGCTTTCATTTCCTCACAATAACCAAAAAAAGATAAGTTGGTTGCTTTTTTTGTCTAGAGCCTTCCTCTTTTTCTTTGGTATGTGTGCCCAAGCAGTACACCCAAAAAATTAAAAAACGGAGATATCAGGTTTGGAGCCAGTCAATGCTTCTTTGGGAGTCAAATGGCTAAGAGCTTTATGAGGTGTGTGATTTTGAATATAGTTTGCACAGTTAATAGCTTCAGCCCAAAAAACTGCTAGAAGATATCTTGAGTGGAGCATATAGTTTGCCATTTCTTTCAAAGATCCATTTTTCCTTTTTGCAATGCCATTTTGCTGAGGATTATGGGAGACTGAATGTTGATGAACTATACCATGAGTTGATAGGAATATAGATAACTCATTACTGAAGTATTCCCCCCCATTAACTATACGAATTTGCTTGATTTTACAATTGTATTGATTTTAAACTAAGACCTTGAATATTTTGAAGTGGGATAGCACATCACTTTTATATTTTAGAAAGTAGACCCAAGTTTTTCTTGAAAAATCATCAATGAAGGTTAAGGCATATTTTGCTCCTTTGAAAGAAGGCTTTGGGAAGACCATCAAGTCACTATGGATTAACTCTAGAGGGGATGAGGCATTTTGAGAACTACTTGGGTGAAAAGGATCTTGATGTTGTTTTCCAAGAGCACATCCGGGACATACTCTAGCAATAGAAGAGACTTTTGGTAACCCAGTTACCATTTCATGAGTATACAACTCTTTTAGATAGTTATAATTGAGATGTCCAAACCTTTCATGCCAAATTTTGCTTTCAAGATCTCCATGTGCAACAAAACAGGAGGCTCTATCTGAATTTTTGAATCCATTGAAGTGAAATAGGTGAGTGTTATAATAAATATCTCCTTTTGCTATGAGAGAGTGAGGTTCTTGAAATTCTCTTATTTCAACCCCTGTTGGTGAAAATAGAACTGTTTTGCACTTTGAAGAAGTATAAATCTAATAGATGGATAGGAGATTTGTAGCTATATTTGGGACATAGAGAACATTATTGATATACCCACCATAAATGTCGCGATTTCATGACATGTTAGAAAAAGTGTCACGATTTCGCGACATGTTAGAAAAAGTGTCGCGATATCGCGACATGGAAAATGTGTCGCGATATCGCGACATGTCTCTTTATCGCGACCAAAAAATAAGAGAAAGAGCAAGTGGAAAAAGTGTCGCGATATCGCAACGTGTTGTTTTTTCATGACTAAAAGAGAAGAGAAAGAGCAAGATAGGAAAAGTGTCACGATATCGTGACATGCAGCATTATCCGGTCAAAAGAGAAGACTAAGGGCAATAAGGGAAAGTGGCGCGATACCGTGACATGTCGTATTCTCGCGACCAGCAAGAGGGAAAATGGGTTGCGATATCACATGTCGTATTTTCACAACCAAAAGAGAAGAGAAAGTATGAGAAGGAAAAGTTTCACGATTTCGTGACATGTTAGAAAAAGTGTCGTGATATCGCGACATGGAAAATGTGTCACGATTTCGTGACATGTCTCTTTATCGCGACCAAATGAGAAGAGAAAGAGCAAGAGGAAAAAGTGTCGCGATATCGCGATGTGTTGTTTTTGCACAACTAAAAGAGAAGAGAAAGAGCAAGATAGGAAAAGTGTCGCGATATCGTGACATGTCGTCTTATCATGGTCAAAAGAGAAGACGAAGGGCAAGAAGGGAAAGTGGTGTGATTTCGCGACATGCAGCTGTGTCGCGACCAAAAAAGAAGTGAAAGAGAAGGAAGGAAAAAGTGTCGCAATTTCGCAACATATTAAAAAATGTGTCGCGATATCGCGACATGTTTCTTTTTCATGACCAAAAAAGAAGAAAAAGAGCAAGTGGAAAAAGTGTCGCGATATCGTGACGTGTTTTTTTTTTGCAACTAAAAGAGAAGTGAAAGAGAAGGAAGGAAAAAGTGTCGTGATTTCGCGACATGTTAGAAAAAGTGTCGCGATATCGCGACATGTTAGAAAAAGTGTTGCGATATCGTGACATGTCTCTTTATCGTGACCAAAAAAGAAGAGAAAGAGCAATTGGAAAAAGTGTCACGATTTCGTGATGTGTTGGTTTTTCGTGACTAAAAGAGAAGAGAAAGAGCAAGATAGGAAAAGTGTTGCGATATCGTGACATTTCATTTTATCACGGTAAAAAGAGAAGACTAAGGGCAAGAATGGAAAGTGGCACTATATCGCGACATGTCGTATTCTCATGACTAGCAGGAGGGAATAAGTGTCACGATTTTGCGACATGTCGTATTTTCACGACCAAAAGAGAAGAGAAAGTATGGGAAGGAAATGTTTCGTGATTTCACATGTCATTTTTTTGTGATGAAAAGAGAAAAGAAAGAGGAGGAAGGAGAAGTGTCGCGATATCGCGACATGTCACAGTTTCACGACCAAAAGAAAAGAGAAAGTGTTAGAAGGCGGAGTGGTCGACCGCCTTTGTTCCAAGGTGTGGGTAAATTTTTGTAAGGGTATTGCTCTTTGTTGGCTTTGTGTCCTAAGCTGAGGGCTAATCAGTCTGTCCATTTTGAGTTCTTGTCCTGTTTTAGCGTTATGCTATTGTTGTAATAGGTTTTGGGTCAACCTGTAAAACCCGGTTGTAATGATTATGTCCCTTAATTACCAAAAAAAGATATACCCACCATAAATGGATATGTCACCTTTTCCTTTGACATGGATAAAATATGAGTCACCAAATTCTATGCTACAAGTTGAGCTTGAGGAGATTAAAGAGAATGATTCACATGAAGAAGGCATATGATGAGTTGCCCCTGAATCTAGAACCCAGTATTTTTATGGAGTTTTTATATTTTTGCCTTGAAAATTTAAGGCTTTTCCTATCTGCTTCTTGATGTCTATTTTGTGATCCTTTATTGGTACCTCTAGTTGTTGTAGTCTTTTCCAATATTTTTTCACATAATGTCCATCCTTTTTGCAATGTGTACAAGTTATAGGGCCTCTTTATTTATTTTTGAATTTTTATTTAGAGGAGGTGGATGCTACTAATGTTTTTGAGGAAGAGGTAGAGATCTCATATTTTGCAAGTTTCATTTCCTCTTTAGTTAGCCTATCACAAAACTCCTCTAAAGAGGGCATTTTGAAACTTGTACCAAGTGCATCTTTTGTAGATAAAAAAGTGGTAGCAAAATTTTAAACACTCCATTCAACTTAGAAAGAATAAGATAGATGCATTCTTCTTCTCTTTTATTCTTGCCACTGACTTTTAGTTGAGTGAGGACTTCTTTAAATTTGGTGTGAAAGTTAACAATATTGCTGAAGTCTTCAAGAGATAATGTTGTTAACTTTGCCTCTAGCTGCATTGACCTTATTTGATTCACTTTACCAAACAAGTTCTTTAGTTTTTACCAGCTTTCAAATGGGGTTTTACATTTTGAAATGTGAAACCATAAGCTTTCATTTACATTTATGCTTATAATACCCATTGTTTCATACATCTTCCCTTTATGAACAAATATTTCATATTCATTTTCAAATTTAGGCTGCTTCTCTTCTAGAAAGTGTGTGAGCCCTTTTTGAGAAATGAGATTTAATATTTTTGGTTTCCATATATGATAGTTATGAGGGGTGAGTGGGTCAATTGTATTCATCTTACAAAAAAGAATATTGCAGTGAACCAATTATTCCCCCCTTTAATTGCAAGAAACTTTAGAGTAGACAATGTGTGACCACCAAGGAAGCTCACACCCCGCTCTAACTATCGCAATCGAAAGGAAACACACAAATAGGCATGCATAATTTGATAACAAGAAATAAAGTGAATATAAGGAATTCTTTATTATTTTTGATGAAATCAAATTACAGATTCATCCCTCTTAGGGATACCCATTTGATACGTTAATTACAATAGTGTTTAATCCCTATCAAGGGTAGGTGTGATCAAAATACCCCTTAGGGTGACACGAACTGCTCTAGGGTGTCGATGACCCTCTTCTTCACAATGGGGAAGGGGTTGGATGCTTTATCTCTCCTTTAGAACTATTTCTTGTGGTCAAGAAACAACAAGAATGTCAAAAATATAGGCAGCCTCTCGTGATGAGGCCCTTTTAGGTAAAATGTATAATGACACCATTAACATGCATAATCAAGAAAGCATAAAGAAAGTTGCTAAACTATGCAAAGCGAATCAAGATTCATGTAATAGCATAAAGTAAAATAACATCTACACTATGCATGGATCAAATATAGGAAATGAAGCATAAACATGCATAAAGAAAGCATTCTAGTCCTAATTGAAACATAAGCATAAAATGTGAATCTAGCCTAGTTCTACGGTCATAAGTCTTCTAAAATGCTATTAAATCAACCAGATAGCTAATCTAACCTAACTAACTAGACAAAAATGAAAAGAGTAAGGTGATCTATCACCTATTGCAAACCATAGCTCTAGTGAGTGGTCTACACTATGAACCATGGCTGATAGCCATGGTTTGACCTCTAATGAGTTTACCCTCAAAATCAGGGGTAGTGGGCTCAATATCCTTGTCCAAATTGATGTTCAAGGGTCACCTTAATTGTCCTCAGACTGATTTGGTGGTCAATTCGATGTGAAGGGCCTTCGTTTGCCCGAATTTGCATTTCTTGATCCTCCTAAGCACCTAGGGCATCCATAATGTGATTCATCATGAATGGTGGCAAAAGGGTCAGGAATTAAGTGCAATAGCTCTATCTCTTAGTATGCTCAGTTTGAGTATACAATTCACCAGGGCTTCGCTGCTTAAATCTCCAATGCTTGCTCCCTCTCTACTCACTCGATAATTCGTCAGCGCTTCGCTATACAAATCATCCATCATTCTCTCTCCATTTGGAGGGGGTATTTATAGCATGCCCCTAGGGCTAGGGGTGGCTTCATGGAGAAGCCAAGACCAAGAAGGTTGGTTAGGATAGTTGGGATGGAAGCCTCTAGAATCTTTCATCCTTCAACTACCTCCTTCTAGATCTCTTGGCCGTTCCAACCGATTTGGCTCGGATGGAAGGCCTAACTGAACTTTAGTTAAAACCGTAGGTCACAGTTGCGGTCCAGACTGCAGACCGTAGGTGTCAACCGTGGTTTAGACTGGAGACCACAGGTCTGAGCTGTGGTTCAGACTGCTTAGGCCAAAATGCCTAAATTGAGTGGTTAGAACCACTGCTCTATCTTGGAGTCTGTCCAAGATCCTCCATATGGTCTTGTAGCATGTCCATATGAGTAGTCACCCTCGACATGACGCATTTTAGGTGTCTACAGATGCCCCTTTTGAGATGCATTGTGAGATCGAACAACGCTGAGCAAAAATAGACCTCCTAAAATGATGCTAAAGGTTCTATGATGATCATTAGTCGGATCAACATTAGATGCCCCAGGTCCAACAAAAGGATGCGCATCTTGGAATCATTGCTTCCAGCTTGTGAAAGGCTTACATTTTGACAAGTCTGCCCTCATCATCAGACGTTCGGATAGCTCCAATGCCAAGTATGGGTATCTTCTGACCCATAAATCCGAAGGATGAGAGTTGCACACCAATTATCATATTTGTTGTTTACCCCAAGCAAAGGGGGAAGCTTATGATAGCTGTTGACAATGATTCGCAAGAATGAACACAATTTTGACAAGATCAAGGGATCTACGATCTCAGGGATCTTCTGCTGACTTTGATTATGATTATGAAATTATGACTACCCCCTCAAGCGATGAGTCGATGAGGGTAATGACAATGTATGAAGCGACGAAATCGCTTGACCATAATGAATGATCCTAAACAAAGTAAGATTCGAGCCTTTTAATGCCTTGGCTAGGCCTAGTTCAACTTATGATTGCAACTCTTAGTGGTATTGGCACATTTCTATCCCCTGGAGCAGTCAGGCTACAATAGCCATCTTAAGGAATCAAAATGTGACAAATGCAATTAGACTTGTGTTGAATCATATTTGTCGATGATTTGCTGAAAGATGTCATAAAAGAAATGACAATTTTACCCCAAATGTCCTTATGGTGATTTACTCATCTTGTCGGATTGCATGGATCGCAACTCGTTGCAACCGCCAAGTGTATAGGATAATTCACTGAATACGAGGCGCATTTGGTTTTTTAATTATTTGATTTTTTTTTTTTGCATTTATTTGATTGATCCTGGTGCTTTTAACATCACCAAATTTGCAATTTTAATCATTGATTTTGAATTTTTGTCCGATGGAAGTCAGTAGTTTGCTCTTTTAAACCTTCCCACGGTGGGTTTTGAGTGCATTTAATGCTAGTTGCAGACCGTAGGTACGGTCTGTGGTTTATATTTCCAAATTTTGGGAACCGTGGGTCAGACCTACGGGAAAAAACCCTAGTTTCGAAATCGCAGGTGTCAGTTGTGGTTCGTCGAGACTAGGAAAACCTATAAATTGAATTCCCATTTGAAATTTTTCATTATTTCTTGGCAAACACTAGCAATCTGAGAGCTCTGAGAGTGAGAAGACCCTTCCTGATCAAAAATGCTACCACACTCTACCTTGATTACACTCCTTGACCTCGATGGCGGATCCTGATCAGCCATCTACTAGTCGAGGACAGGGTGCGGGCAAGGTAACTCGAAACCGAGACCACGCACTCAATACCAATAAAATGAACTACATTAAGTAATGCAAAAAATGAACCTCACTAAACTGTTGGTAATGAACCCCACTAGTTTAGGCTAGCTTTAGGATTTTAAATTTATGACTTGGTGGTCTAGGAGGGTACCCAAAATGGGTGCCACTCCTAAACCGTAGCTGGTAGTTGTGGTTCCCAATTTGCAAATTGGGGACCATAGGTTTCAACTGTGGTTTGCTATTGTTGCTTTTTTTTAAGCTCTAGTTAGCTAGATTTTGTCTTAAATTGTACTTGCTATTCTAGAGATTGACTTCTAGAGCTCGGGAGCTAGATATTTTGAAGACTCTCCGTGAGGCTTTATCCGATGATGATAGGGATTGGTTTCGAGCTGTCGGGTTTGGATATGTCATGGATCTACCCACTATTAGGGTAGATCAAGCCTACCTGACTGTGTTGGCCCGACACTGGAATGCATGGACCAACACATTTCACCTGCCTATAGGTGAAATGACTGTGACTCTAGAGGATGTTTACAGGATCTTCAGGATCCCTATTGATGGTGAGGCCATCGTCTCCTCTACCTCTCGGGTAAAGGAGGTTATTTTTGACACTATCTTCGATGACCAGAGTGAGGATGCTCAGGATGTGATAGACCATGGTGGGGTACACATTGGCGAGTGGTACCATGAGGATGTCTTCTCTGCATGGGAAGCCCTCTTTATGCACCTCATAGTTCAGATTGTGCTTCTAGACTCCTCGAGCACGAGGATTCCCTAGAACCTTCTATCCATCACCTGGAGGGTTCTGTAGAGCTCTATAGAGGCACCTCTACTTTTAGCTTGGGGGAGCACCCTACTATGTCAGCTCTACAAGGAGTTATACCAGATTATAGAGCATAGCCATAAGGGCCTCAACTATAGTCTTCTATTATAGATCTAGGGGTGGCAGCACATTCGGATCAAGCATCCTTCAGATCTGCCCCTATGGATCACTACTATTGCTGATGATCATCAGTGCTATACTGCCTACTGGCCTCATGAGGAGGAGGGTACCCATAGCAGGATCCATGCTGGTGATGTCCAACACTACATTACTCAGTTCATGACACTTGGCCCGAATGATGTTTAGTGGTGGCCCTATATGGATTGCCCAGCATGGCCAGAGGAGGGCTAGTGGCTGAGATAGGCATGCTATGATAGATGGTTGATCGGCCATAAGGCCAAGATTCGAGAGTACCAATTCTACTCTTGGGTCCTATGGTAGTTTGGGCTCATGCAAGATATTCTAGATATCCCCCTCAGGTATCGATGCTTGGTTGTAGAGCATGATCTATAGTGGATCATTTCGGAGCCTTTGGGAGATGCTATTGATGACTACTAGGAGACTAGAGTCGAGACTATTGGGACCACTCTAGAGTATGATGGGTGGTGGTCCATGTTTAGATGGTATGACATAGGGCCTCTAGACCAGGAGCCAGACTAGGCAGAGGTAGAGGTGGATCCTGATGGGTGCAGGGTGCACCAACGGATAGAGGGTGGCTAGGGCACAGTGGTCACCATCGAGGAGGCTCCTGAGGTTGACCCCGATGAGGAGGCTCTAGAGGAGGGTGAGGTCCCTCTCGATAGTATAGAGGGTCAGCTCTTAGCTTAGGTGGCTGACTTGTAGAGTCAGCTAGGGTGATTCCACATGCAGTAGCTAGAGCGAGACACTACTATCGCCACTCTGGAGGTGAGAGTAGCTGACAGGGATAGGCACCTTACTAAGGTACAAGATCAGATACAAGATTTGACTATGCAGGCCATAGATGCAGAGGCCTAGGCTCAGAGATTGTAGACTACTCTAGAGTTAGCGCAGGCACAATGGACTATAGTAGAGGTAGAGAGGGATCTCCTCTGGGTATCGAGGGGGGCTATGCCACCTCCTCAGGCTACTATGGGGCCTCTAACAGCACCAACGGTAGCACCAGTAGCTGCACAGGATCTGATGACTGAGGTAGAGTGATTGCACGGTATGGTCATGAGGACCAATGAGATGCATGCAGCCTGGCTTGCTCATATTGATCAGCTAGTCGGCTATATAGAGATGCACGGGCTATAGGTTCTTGAGGATCCTTTCTCCTCAAAGTCATAGTGTACTAGGTCTAGGACCTCAGGGTAGTCTATGGCGAGCTCAGGTCACAGGACTCATAGGACTGAGAGGACACATAGGTCCTCTAGCACACATGGGGTGACATCACGTGCCAGGCCTAGGGATGCAGGGCAGACTTTAGGGGCCGCTAGTCAGGGGACTAGCCTACTGTAGTTACCAGTTTCTCATGTGTTGGGTGCCTTAGGATTTGGAGGTAGGCAGGACCCACAATAGGACCCACCATAGGTGCCAGCATAGATAGGAGAGCAGGCTCCAGAGCACAGTGCTGAGGGAGGCGACGAGAGTTTTGGTATAGGGGGAGCAGCCTAGACCTGGGCTCTGCTAGATGTAGACTATACTTTTGCTATGCTATACTCATTTTGAGTGTAAGGTCGAGGACCTACATGCTTTGTAGCCTATGGGTATATTGATGCACTATCTATGTACTCTGTTGGACACATATATATATATGATCATTTTGGCTCATTATGCGTATCTGATGTTTAATTTTTGATTTTATGTTTATTTGATGCACATGGATGCAATGCTTATGTGATGCTATGTTAATATGATGCAATGTATGGATGACATGCACTAGATAGCTATCTGTTTTATGATGATGATGTTATGCAATGATCTATATGATTAGATGTGCTATATATAATGGATGCAAATGGATGTAGTATTTATTTTGAATGCATATTTATTTTTGCTTTGTGGGCATGCGTTTATTTTTATGAAGTTATGGCATGTTATGCAATGTATGGTAATGCATTATGTATATAATCGTAATCTAATGGGAATGAACCTGTATGCTTTAATCACTTAAAACATAAGGAATGAATGTAAATTGTGTATAT
Organism: Wollemia nobilis; assembly: GCA_028583015.1. Taxonomy (NCBI): domain Eukaryota; kingdom Viridiplantae; phylum Streptophyta; class Pinopsida; order Araucariales; family Araucariaceae; genus Wollemia; species Wollemia nobilis. The sequence goes on along the minus strand of JAQPPZ010002456.1, from coordinate 5,652,668 downwards.
CAATTTTAAAATGCGACACCACAGAATGTATGACAATCATGCAAGATAATTGATAATTCTCATTACAAGAACTTAATCAATTAATCACCCATATATGAAATGCAGTGAAATGGATTGGTATAATGCTAATGAATGAATATGTCATTCTGTATATTTCTTTGTTGCACTATATAGTCAGTGGCCGTCTAAACATCATTTCTGATATTCATGCGGTATCTATCCTATATGTTTGATTGTGCTTTGTAAAATGCATTCTGATGAATGAATGACTAGTATTTTTTATGTTTAATGATATTTGGTATCTTGTTGCTATTGGAGAATTTTTTTTTGGGGGTTTTCCTTGAGACTCAAACACCCTAGTAGACCTCTCCAAAAATCACATACTAACTGTACAAGGCTTTTATTGGACAAGCTTTGCCATGACAGACCCAACTATTCATTATCCCTGTGTGTGCATGTGAGTATTTTCAGATAGATCATAAGCATACCCCGTATGTCAGTCGGGACTCTTTCAACCCATATGTGAGATAGGGTTCCTCATACGATCGTACCATCCTTGTTTTAGCTTTGATTAGACTTATACAACTAGACAATCCTAGGTACCTAGAGCTAGCTCATCTTGCAAATTGATCAGGGCTACCCCTCCAAATGCAGGCGGGACTCTTTCAACCCATTGCTACATTTGGGGATCACCCAATAGAACTACCCCTCCGATTGCAGGCGGGACTCTTCCAACCCATTGCTACGATCGGGGATCACTCTATGGCTTTCAAAAGGTGGACAATCCAGGGATTCAAGTTCTCACCCTTCTTACTTGCTCATATGTAGTGATGAAAATCACTGTTAGTCCACGTGTTACCATTTTCTTTGAGCAAGGGATTTTTATAGTGCTTTTGATTCACTATGTCACTTTACATTTTGAACTTGAAATTTGTACTTTTGCACTTTGTAACTTGGGATTTAAGCTTTGTGACTTTGGGATTTATAGGGGAAATTCTTGTCCTTTTGCCAAAGTACACCTTTCTAAACCGACTATTTGCAAGATAAGCAGGTCGTGAAACCCATCTCTCTAAATACCTAAGATTGCTTTCGCAGCTTTCATCATCTCTTGTCTTAGCAGGATTTTATATGGTTTTGCTTAGTGATGGGATTCTGATATGTTGAAGCACTATCCCAACTAATGACCTTGTCTATAACAGTAAAGCAAGCTTTCTACAATGTCTGAAGAACCCACTAGGTATGGTTGAGTGACTGGAAAACTTAATATACATACATGTTTCTCCAGCAATGGTATCGTGTATGAATGCAATGAATTATGATAAATGCAAGGGTGCATGATTGAAACACAAACGTGCGATCGTTTGTAAGATTTTGATAGACACATTACACTCTACTGTGGAATGCAACGGATGATAAATGCCTAAATGCAATATGATGAGGTGAATGCATGTATGAAAATGCAAACTGCAAAAGCAAATGTTTTTGGATTTTAAGCTTTACCAATTTTTTTTGGAATTTTATATATTTTCAAATTTTTATACATTTTTGAGCTTTCATATTTGACCAAACGATGAGTATATATGTCTTTGGAGATTTTTAGGGTTGACCAAGTGATTTTTAGAAATCCTTGGAGCCTTTTGAATTGACCAAAGGTCTTACAGCCACCTTTGGAACCTTTTAGTTGACCACACTCTCAGCAAGAGGGCGTGGAGCCTTTTAGGATGACCGAGAAGCTATAGGAACTCTCGGAGCCTTTGGGTTGACCAAGCAATTTTTAGAAATACTTGGTGCCTTTTGGGATGACCGAGTGGCTTTAAGCAGCCCTCGGAGCCTTTGGGTTGACCAAGCAATTTTTAGAAATCCTTGGTGCCTTTTGGGATGACCGAGTGGCTTTAAGCAACCCTCGGAGCCTTTGGGTTGACCAAGCAATTTTTAGAAATCCTTGGAGCCTTTTGGGATGACCGAGTGGCTTTAAGCAACCCTCGGAGCCTTTGGGTTGACCAAGCAATTTTTAGAAATCCTTGGTGCCTTTTGGGATGACCGAGTGGCTTTAAGCAACCCTCGGAGCCTTTGGGTTGACCAAGCAATTTTTAGAAATCCTTGGTGCTTTTGGGATGACCGAGTGGCTTTAATAGCCCTCCTTGTGTTTTGATTTGTTTGGGTGAGGGCTTTATGCTTGGTGACAATTGAATTGTGGGATGACGTGGTTGCTTGGGTGCATTTTAGAAATCCTTGAGCCTTTTGGGATGATGAGTGGCTTTAAGCAACCCTCGAGCTTTGGGTTGACCAAGTGATTTTTAGAAATCCTTGGAGCCTTTTGGGATGACCGAGTGGCTTTAAGCAGCCCTTAGAGCCTTTGGGTTGACCAAGCGATTTTTAGAAATCCTTGGAGCCTTTTGGGATGACCGAGTGGCTTTAAGCAACCCTCGAAGCCTTTGGGTTGACCAAGCAATTTTTAGAAATCCTTGGAGCCTTTTGGGATGACCGAGTGGCTTTAAGCAACCCTTAGAGCCTTTGGGTTGACCAAGCAATTTTTAGAAATCCTTGGAGCCTTTTGACTGACCAAAGGGCTTACAGATGCCTTTGGATATTTTTTTGCTATGCTCTCTAAGCATAGAATGCCTTAATATGGATGATGTTGAGAGGCTCAGGCTCTTCAACACCCCCTAGCGACGTCAAGCGATAGGTACCTGGACCAATATTTTTAGATATGATATAGGGTCCTAACCAATTAGCCATAAATTTGTCTCGCATATCGGGCGACAAATTCGAGTTCTGTTGGTTTTATTTTAGCACAAGATCCCCAACTTCAAAGTCTCTCTGGTGGACTTTGATATTGTAAGCTCATTTGAGTCACTCTTGATAAACGTGGAGATGCTCAAGGGCATTCACGTGATGTTCATCGAGCAGCGTCAGTTGATCTAGGTGAGCTTGCCGCACGGTGTCATCATCGATGAACTCTTTCAATGCGACACACAACGTTGGAATTTCCAACTCTAAGGGCATAATGGCCTCAACGCCATATACTAGTGAAAATGGAGTTGCCCCAGTGGGAGTCCGAATGCTAGTTCTATAAGCCCATAATGCAAGGGGCAGCTGTGTATGCCAATCCTTGTGGTGTTCTTGCACTATCTTTTTCAAGATGGCTACCACAGTCTTGTTTGAGGCCTCAGCTTGCCCATTTTCCTATGGATAATATGGAGATGCAAAACTATGTTTGATGCGGTACTTAGAAGTTAAGGCTCGCATAGTTTTGTTCTTAAAAGAAGTTCCATTATCCGAAACTATTTTGGATGGTACCCCAAAATGACTTATGATATGCTCCATTATGAACTCAGCTATGCGAGCTCCCATGGTCATTGTTAAGGGAATGGCTTCCACCCACTTTGTAAAATACTCAGTAGCCATAATGATGAATGTATGTCGGCCTAATGATGGAGGAGAGATCTTGCCAATCAGATCAAACCCCCACTGAGCAAATGGCCAAGCCGCTTGGATGGGCTGTAAGGCCTATGATGGCAGGTGCATAAGATTAGCATGATGCTGACATTTGATGCACTTCCTGACATACACATTGCAATCCTTCTCCATAGTGGGCCAATAATAACCCATTCAAAGGATGCACTTGATGATGGCCATGTCGCTGAAATGGCCACCGCACGTACCATCATGAGCTTCTAAAATTGCCCAAGATGACTCTTGGGGCTCAAGACAATGAAGGAGAACTCCATCATAACTTTGGTGGTACAAAATGTCTCCTATCAAGATAAATTTAGTCACTTTCTATTTAAATGTGCATCTTGCAACATGCGACAGTCCCTCCGGGACAAAACCAAGTCTTAGGAAGTCTTGAATCTATGACATCCAATTCTGATGAGCCTCAACTTCGACCGCTAAGACAACCTGTACCCCCTATGTATTTACTTTTGCAAATGCATACTGGGAGACAACCTTGTGGTGAATGGTGGTGCCACTCCCCGTAGGACTCTAGGAGGTTAAAGACCCCTAGGGTGCTTTCTTGAGAAAGTCTTCAGCTTTGCAGAACCAATCAGCTTTTGGTTCCATACTAATCATGTTGACTGATTCTTTGTTATCAAATGCTACATGCTCTATTGCAGGATGCGAGAGCATCTTGACATGGATGGTAGTGAAGTCAGCAGATGGATTCTGAGGGATTAAAGATCCCAAAGAAGCCATGGTGTCCACAAATCTATTTGATGAATGAGGGATTGCCTCGATGTCGTACCATTCTAGTTTAGCCAGATATGTGGCAACAAGATCTTTATAGGCTTTCAGTACCAGACATCGACACTGAAATAGTCCCTTCACTTGGTTAATTATGAGTAGGGAATCACCAAAGATGTTTAGTCTCTTGATATTCATGGCGATGGTTGTATGAAGGCCCAAAAGTAGGGCTTCATATTCAGCATTATTGTTGGTGCACAGGAAGTCTAGTTTGAATGACAAGGGCATTGGAGCTCCTTGCGGCGTGAAAAACACTATCCCTACGCCAGCTCCTTGCTCGCACTTCGAACCATCAAAGAACAGAGTCATATCAGCATTGTTCTCTGGCTCTTCGAGTTTGGGAGCTTCGGATATTACAAAAACTGCATCATCCGAAAGCTCAATTGTCAGAGGCCTACTGTTGGACAGTGGCACCTCAGCTAACTGATCTGCTATGACCTGTCCCTTAATGGACTTCTGGCTTACAAATTCTAGGTCAAATTCTATCAATAGCATGATCCACTTTGTAGTACGTGTATTATGATATGTCTTGCTCATCATATACTACAGAGGATTTTGTTTTGATATCACATATGTCGTGTGACTTAACATGTAGTGCCACAATTTCTTGGTAGCGAACACTACTGCTAAACATAGCTTTTCCACATATGCATATCCTAGCTCGTAACTCACCAAGGTTTGGCTAATGTAATATATGGCTTGTTCTTTGCCTTGTACATTCTTTTGGGCCAACATGGTCCCTAACGCAAAGTCTATCATCGATATATATAGCAAAAAAGGCTCTTCTGGCCTTGGTGGAGCTAACACTGGCGGTGTTGCCAGGTATTGCTTTATCTCAGTGAAGGCTGCCTTGCAGTCCTCGTCCCAGTTGAATGGGACACCCTTATGTAGCAATCGATTCATGGGTCAACATTTATCCGATAGTTGGGCGATAAATCACTTTATCGAAGCTACCTTGCCTTGGAGGCTCCTTAATTCCTTAATATTGGTGGGAGGACGCATTTCCAAAATGGCCTTGACCTTCGCTGGGTCTACTTCGATGCCTCTCTTGGAGATAATGAACCCTAAAAACTTTCCAGAAGTTACGCCAAATACGCACTTCTTAGGATTCAGCCTGATGTTGTGCTCTATCAGGCGATCGAAGACTTTTCTCAAGACCTCCGCATGCTCTTCTCGTAGCAACGACTTGGCTAGCAAATCATCGATATAATCTTCCAGAATTTTGTGCATATAGTCATGAAAAATGTATGTCATGGCCTGTTGGTATGTAGCACCAGCATTTTTGAGACCAAATGGCATAACTTTGTAGCAAAATGTTCCCCATGGCGTTATAAACGTAGTTTTGTGCTGGTCTTCGGGCTTAATCCAAATTTGATTGTAACCAGAAAAACCATCCATTAGGGAGAGCATTTCATGACCAGCAGTAGAATCTACTAGAGCATCGATATTGGGCAATGAAAATGAATCTTTGGGTGTTGCCTTGTTGAGATCTCTAAAATCCATACAAATACGGATCCTTCCATCTGGTTTTCCTATAGGCACCATGTTGGATACCCATTCTGGATAGTCGATGGAAATGACAAATTCTACATCCAACAATTTTTGCAATTCATCTTTCACCATTAAGGCTACTGTTGGATGCATCTTTCTGAGCTTCTACTTGATGGGCTTCTTGGATGGGTCTAGCGAAAGGTTATGAGTAACCAACTTTGGGTCTAGACCGGGCATATCTTTGTATGTCCAAGCAAAAAGGTCAGGTCTCTCTTTCAATAGAGGGATGATGCTAGCATGCTCATCTGGAGTGAGACTCATTCCAAATTTGACCTTCTTTGGATTGGTGGGGTCGTTACCGATATCCACTTCGAAGGTTTCCTCTACTGACATATGGGATCCCTCCTCAATCTGATGAGGCGTAGGGATCAAATGGATGTCATCAGCTGGATTTATAGGTTCTTCGTTGGAAGCATTTTTAGCGTGATAGACATCATAAGCGCAGCCTGGTCCAAAATGAAATGGTTGCAACATCTCTTCATTTGGGAAGAAATATTTAGGCTCTACTGGTGAATCAACATGATCCCAATCGATAGCATCCATGTTTAGATGCAATGGCTTGGATGGATCTATTGGATTGTGGAGTGGAGTGGTCAAATCAATGGAGACCATGTTGATGGAATGAAATTGATCTCCAGGACCACATGGACTGAACTCTACATCATATGTGTAGCTTTCATACCCAAGATCTGGCTCGGATGGCATGGGGATGAAAGGGTCCTCCTTATGGGATGCCTAAACAACTGGATCCTCTCTATGCACTGACTACAAAATGGGATCTCTCGGCTCAAGCAGCTCAGCATAAGTAGGTGGCTGGGGAAAGAGCCTTTGATATTCCTCTTCTAGATTTATTCTTTCCCTGAGGCGATGCTGGAGATTTATCTCTCGATGCAAACCCATAGCTATAATAGGTGGTGGACCTCGAGGTGGATTCTGATTACGTAGGTGATGAGGCCCCAAATAGGCCATCTCCAATGAATCCTCATCATCACTGTAAAGATATAATATTTCACTTCCCTCCATATGCAAGGGATGATCTGCCAGATGTGGCCCCATGTACCTGATTCTACGATCGCTATCATCACTATCCGGATAGACCGGATAAAATGATCGTATATATGACATCGATGCAAAAATTGGTTCTACTTCCTCTTCAGAGTGATCTGTGTTAGGAGGACCCTCTTCTGTAACATACTCTGACTCCGTAGGCAATAGATGTAGCGGATATACTAGCCTCGGATCGGTCATCTCAACCTCATCACTATGATTGCTACTATGAGCAGGGCACTCTATCGTGTCCATGAATATTGGGAGATTAGCTGGATGAGGCCTTAAGTAGGCCTACTCTATCTCATCTTCATAGTCACTATCGACCATGAAATGCTCTTGTATCTCATCTAATTGCTCTCTAGGCAGCAAATGGCATAGAAATACCGAAACCACGAAGGCTCGATCAATTCCCTCTTTGGATTGATCATCATTTGAGGACTCGCCATCTGCATCATAACTTGGTCTACTCATTTCGAAGGTGGACTCCTCTACATCTTCACTACAAATATCTCCTGAATCGAGATCACCTAGAATGATGGGGTTGTGCCCCTGCATACCGATATCATCGGTTGTGATACGGTTTTGATGACCCAGGCTGCCTCTAGGGTTCTTCTTCGAGAACTCTTCATGTTCAATATTCGATCTCTCAATGGTGATGAATGATACCATTGGATTATTTCCCCAAAGGCTAGACATGTTAGGATGATACGAATTAAAATCCATGTCATCCCCCAGACCCAGGTACAAATGATCCAATGATGCAGTGAGTAAATCATCATGTCCCTAAATCTGCAATCCCAATCCGAACCTATCAGTTGCCAACTGATAACGTGGTTCAAGAGGGGTTCTTCATCCTTGTTCGAAAAGACCCAGGTCGTATCCATGCCAATGATAAAGCTCAAAAATGTGCATGGCGTACTCTAGATTGGACAAATACCAAATGTTCACTGTGAACTATTCGTCGTCATCCACCTCCATGGGTGCCCACGTTGGAACTTGATCCAACCCGACATAAATGAAGTTTGTTTGGTTAGGTGGCTCGCCCAATGGTACTATGGATCCAACTGGGTATCGATGGGCTATCGGTCGGCCCATGTCTCGTGCAGTCTCTAAAATAGGACCGAAGGTCACATTTTGCACAAGATATTCACCCAGACCTATGTTGGCTAGGTGGATAGTCACCTGGGGTGCAGATGACCCTGCTGACGAAGCAGGCGAAGTAGGCTGAGGTGCCTCCTCGACTTGATCCTGGGCTTCCTCCACCTCCATGGGAGTGGCAACCTCAGTGGGGACTGGTTTGGGCATGCTCTTTGCTTCTTTCCTGCCCAATTTCACCTTTAATTTCTTATCATTCCGATGCATTGCCGATGCACTCGATCTCAGAGAAGTGGTAGTGGTATGTTCAGATCTGTTTGATATAGATACCAATGGTTGAACATGCACCACCTATTTACCTCTTGGAACCCTCATCGACGATGTGGGCCGTATGTCCAAGTGCATTGACGGGATCACGAAACCCCCTAGAAAATCTGCTAAGTTCATGAACTTGAATGGTTCTTCATCTGATGCAACCACGTGAACTTGTCCCTCATGTACATACTTGACACACTGATGCAATATCGAGGGAACACAATGCATTTCATGAATCCAAGGCCTCCCCAACAGGATGTTATACTGCAAGGCGCCCTCTATCATGTGACACATTACGGGAATGGTCTTTAGTCCCACCTGAATAGGTAGGACAATCGTGCCAACCGTAGAGCATAGTGCGTCGTTAAACGCTCGCAATGTAAATGTGGTTGGTACGATGAGTGATTTAGGCAATTTCAAATGGTGTAGTGCCTTAGTCATGATTATATTGATCGATGAACCAGTGTCAATCAAGACCCTTTTGAATGACACATGGTTAACACATGCAATGATATGTAGTGGCGGGTCAGCCATGCTTGCAGAAACCACTTTCACTTCATGATCATAGAATTGGATCATTGGTTCCTGGCACTATTGTACGTGCCCCACGAAGTTTGTGAATGCCTGTGCATCCTAGGACTGTACCTCAATGGACCTCAAAATGTCCATAAGAGTCTCCCTGTGCCTAGGGGACTACTGTATAAGCTCATATATCGACAACTTCGTAGGAGTCATCTGCAGGTTTTGAACCAACCTGCTCCTAATGGTCACCACCGGTCTCGTTGGTGGGCCTAGAATATTTTGTGCCTATCGTTGCTGGGGTGTGGCCTGTATTTGAATGGGAGCATGAGGTTGATTCGGTCATTCGTACCTCCCATGTCTGGTAACAACATTGACCATTCTGACGAACCCCTGGGTAGGTGGTTCGACTCGTACTTGATTGACGTGGCCAGCGTGGTTACGGGGCGCCTCATGGTTTGGTAACATATTTTTGAAAATCCCCATGTTTTGGTTGTCTGGCACCTAGGGATTTCCTGGTACTACAAGCTCTCCCTTGTCTATCATATTTTGTACAATGTGTTTGAAGGACCAACACACCTCGATGTCATGGCCTTTCGCTCTATGAAATATGCAAAACAACTCTTCTTGATAGTCTTTGGGCTTGGGCTGATTTGGATCAACCATTTTGACTTCGGGTAATCTTATTGCCTTGGCCTCGTAGAGCTGATGAAAGATCGATGTCATTGATTCCGTAAATGGCGTAAATATGCGAGGTGGGCGTTGCTCTTTGTTCTTGCCCTTGTAATTATTTTTGCACTGGTCGTATTGCGCAGGAGGGGGATGGGCTTGATAATTCTATTTCTTTTACCCCTTATCCTCATTTTGGAGATTCAGTACCACTTGATTCACATGGGCCTGCTTGCCCTGTTGCTTTGAGGTACTCTTCTTATATCCCTCTTTCCTGGTTTTTAGCTTCAAGTTGCCTTCCTACAACTTGATATCCTCAATTACCTTGGCTTGCGCCCAAGCTTCTTTGAATGTGGCATACTATTGTAGCTGCAACAATAGCGAGATGTGCTTGGCACAACTCTTTGTAAACATTTAGGTTAATTCTATGGTAGGGATCAGGAATGGCAACTTTACCATTAATCTCCTCCACCTCTTCCCGTACTATTCTATTGGCTCATCGTCGTGCTGAGCTAGCACAGCCAAATCGAAAAGGTTGGCCTGTTTCTTGATGCCGAAGGAATAGCGTTCAAGAAAGGCATCAACTAATTGCTCAAAATTTGTTATGTTGTGCTTCTTTAGCTGATTAAACCACTCTCGGGTCAGCCCAGAGAGTGTCGTGACAAACGTATGCAACAATAGTGCATCATTGTTCTCTATCTGGAAGCAAGCATCCAGAAAGCTCGTGACATGTTCTTGCGCCTCTTCATCACCCTTAAATTTTTCCAACCTGGGCATCTCAAAATGCTTCGGGTATGGGGGCATAGGTACCGAGGGATCTAAAGGTTCATTGTGAATTTTCCTCAGTGTCAGATTTTGGACAACCACGCCTTGTCTCTCAATTGCCTTGACCTTCTCAGCCAAAGCTTTGTAAGCCTCAGAAGATAGAAAGTCCTCCTCCCTAAGTCGATGTGGAGGCGATATGGGAGGTACATTCCTCTTCTATCAAGGTGGAGGGCATTGCTCTTCCTCCTCCTCAGCTCGGGAACTCTTAGGATACTCTTGGTTGCATCTATTCCCCTCTTGCTCCTCATAATGTTGCTACCTCTGATTGTCGACCGAGGGCGGTCGCTCTCTGTGATGGGTAGTGATATGAGTATGAACGCTTGCACGCTCATGGTACATGTCGACTTGCAAAAAATCCTTCCTGTGCACCTACTCTCTACGCTTGTCTTGAGAGTATAGGCCAGCCCTAGCCAACCTATCTTCCTACTCTACATGCTCCTTCTGGACGAGGATGCGCTCCTCGCACAAGCGCTGCTCATACAACCTTTGTCTAGTAAGCCTCTGCGCCTGAAGATCTTCATATTCGATGCACTGCCTCTCTAGGAGAGCATCCTCCAATTGATCTTGGAGGAGTTGGCATTTTTTCTCAGAGGCCAGTCGATATGATCTTTCGACCTGGTCAGCCATAGGAGGCCTTTGATAAGCTTGCTCTGTACGAGCGACCTTGTGGGTTCTGTACCCATCGGACTGATGTGCTGTGCTTTTTCCTCTATCTGTGAAGGCGACATCGACATCATGCTGTGTCCTATGCTACATGCCACCATGCATGGGTGGTGGACGTGAGACATGAGGGCACTTAGAAGCCTCTCCATGCTCTCTAGTAGTTCTAATTGTGCTCCCGCTATGCTCACTCGGAGCACGAGTGGGCGGAGCCTAAGGCTTGTAGCCTAGCTGCTCTAGCACACTACCTAGACCATCTAGCTGTCTAGACCTCCACCTCTCATGGGGTGGTGTTCCATTAGCTCCCACCTTCGACATATCGATGGTGATCTTGCATGCTATAGTACGCATGGGAGTATGGGTAGACTTGCGCTCAGTAGGGAGCCCGTCTACTTGCCCTTGAATGGGCGGACCTCTATTCCTTCTATATTCAAAAGGTGGGGGTATAGTACACCCTATAGACTTAGTGCGGATGGGTACCAATCTGGTCCCCTGCACAACATACTCTTCGGCCGATCCCATGGATGCGCGTGCACTACGGTCTCGATAATGGCTTTCGAGTGGAGCACCCTCAGGTTGAGAAGCCCCATGCTCTAATCTACGTCTAACAGTATGCACTGATGCTAGTCTATCATGGGTATGCTCAATGGGATCCCCTCATGTCGAGTTGTCTCCTCTAATGCTCATCGAACGTCATTCGGTTTGCTCATGTGGTTGAGGACTAGACACGTGTAATTGTGAATCGATTGGGGCTTGGTCATCGGCCTCAGGCTTGCGCCTTTGCCGACCACCCCGTGTATCCACCATAGTGTACCTAACATCTAGATGTATCTTTTATTATCAAACAAGGTATACAATGATGTTTATCTTATTTTTAAATTTTACAATGCGCCCTAAACTATTTGATGTTGTTATAAGATGTGTTGTATCAGTATGAGAAACTCTCGCATGTTTTGCAAAATCGTTGGATTTTATTCTCAGTTTAATTGGCTTTCACCTATATACTCGCACAAGCCGAATATGGTAATGAATTCCATACTCAATGAAGTAGCATAGGTACTACCAACCCTCACCCAACACACCGTGTGCAATGATACACCCTTTCGAAGATGAGTGCATGCTATTTTGCATGGATAGGACAGTTCTTGGGTTAGCCTTGGCAATGAGCGGGTCCCGATAATACAATTTCAAATGAGCCAACCAAGCGGTAATGACATCCACTATTGGTCTCAATAAAATGGGTTGGATGTGAGAGCCCAATGCCACTGATGTTTACAATGAAACATGGTGTGTGTGGTTCATTTTACTTTGCATAAAGACAAATGCATAAAAGAGCATTCATATGATCATTCCTACATGATATGCATAATAAGGAACATTTCAAATTCACAAAGGTATGCATGCTATGTCCTACATGACGTTATGACAATGCAATTACGATGACATGGCCTCTAATTGGGCCTCACGCATGCAAATGACCACACAATTTTTATCAAGGTCACTGTATTCTAGGGCGGACTGCAATCAGAGGTCCGTTGTTCCTAGCAGCGCCTTTCCAATGGAAAGAGTGCGAAAGAAAATTAGGACTTGTTCATTGATCCTTTTCCTTTAATGTTCCTAATTTGCCATCGATTTGCCACCTACTATAAGAATACAGAGGAGAAAATGTAGAACATAGGATGGAAATAGAACCTACCTCAACTCTTGCTCTACTGCCAAGTGGTTTCTCTACTATCTGTTGCTTCTGCTGTAAACCATAGCTCTGGTCTACGGGCTGCAGTGTAAACCGCAGGTGACAACCGTGGGCCAAAAAATAACCGTAGTTGTTAGCTGCGGTTAGCACCTGAGATGAAAAAACCAAAAATGTCAGTACTCAAGGGCTAGAAATGTGGAGTCCCATCGTGATCGCCATCTGTGACCACCAAGGAAGCTCACACCCCGCTCTAACTATCGCAATCGAAAGGAAACACACAAATAGGCATGCATAATTTGATAACAAGAAATAAAGTGAATATAAGGAATTCTTTATTATTTTTGATGAAATCAAATTATAGATTCGTCCCTCTTAGGGATACCCATTTGATACGTTAATTACAATAGTGTTTAATCCCTATCAAGGGTAGGTGTGATCAAAATACCCCCCCTTGTGTTTGAACACCCCTTCTCTTCTCTGTGGGGGGGGTGTTGGTTTTTTTTTCTCTTCTTTTGGTTTTTTTTTTTCTCCTTAAGAAACAAAAGGAATGGAAAAAAAAGAGGAAACATATAGATGAGGCCCTCTTAGGGATACCCATGTATAATGACACCATTAACATGCATAATCAAGAAAGCATAAAGAAAGTCTGCTAAACTATGCAAAGCGAATCAAGATTCATGTAATAGCATAAAGTAAAATAACATCTACACTATGCATGGATCAAATATAGGAAATGAAGCATAAACATGCATAAAGAAAGCATTTTAGTCCTAATTGAAACATAAGCATAAAATGTGAATCTAGCCTAGTTCTACGGTCAGAAGTCTTCTAAAATGCTATTAAATCAACCAGATAGCTAATCTAACCTAACTAATCGGACAGAAATGAAAAGAGTAAGGTGATCTGTCACCTATTGCAAACCATAGCTCTGGTGAGCGGTCTGCACTGTGAACCACGGCTGATAGCCATGGTTTGACCTCTGATGAGTTTACCCTCAAAATAAAGGGCAGTGGGCTCAATCTCCTTGTCCAAATTGATGTTCAAGGGTCGCATTAATTGTCCTCAGACTGATTTGGTGGTCAATTCGATGTGAAGGGCCTTCGTTTGCCTAGATTTGCGTTTCTTGATCCTCCTAAGCACCTAGGGAATCCATAATGTGATTCATCATGAATGGTGGCAAAAGGGTCAAGAATTAAGTGCAATAGCTCTATCTCTTAGTATGCTCAGTTTGAGTATACAATTTTCTAGGGCTTCACTGCTCAAATCTCCAATGCTTGGTCCCATTCTACTCACTCGATAATTCATCAACGCTTCGCTATACAAATCATCCATCATTCTCTCTCCATTTGGAGGGGGTATTTATAGCATGCCCCTAGGGCTAGGGGTGGCTTCATGGAGAAGCCAAGACCAAGAAGGTTGGTTAGGACAGTTGGGATGGAAGCCTCTGGAATCTTCCGTCCTTCAACTGCCTCCTTCTAGATCTCTTGGCCATTCCAACCGATTTGGCTTGGATGGAAGGCCTAATTGAACTTTAGTTAAAGTTGCATGTCACATTTGTGGTCCAGACTATAGACCACAGGTGTCAACCATGGTTTAGACTCGAGACCGTAGGTCTGAGCTACGGTTCAGACTGCTTAGGCCAAAATGCCTAAATTGAGTGGTTAGAACCACTGCTCTATCTTGGAGTCTATCCAAGATCCTCCATATGGTCTTGTAGCATGTCCATATGAGTAGTCACCCTCGACATGACGCGTTTTAGGTGTCTACATAATGATGCACCTTCCTTCAATTAGAGTATTGTGGAGCAATTTTTTTTTTTTGAAACAAGGTAGCAGAAGCCAAACATTTATACCAAACTCTTCAATTTACCTGCCCTTACGAGAGGGAAACTATAAGTAAATTTAGGAGAGTGATACGTGGAACATAGGTAATGGTAAGGAAGAATAATCTACTAGACATTTATACCTGAACTTCTTAATGACCCACCCTGATGTGAGGGAGACTATAGGTCAATGAGGAGATCGATACATGGAACATAGGTGATTATTATGAAGATATGGGTCAAATTTTGGTGCCTTTCTTGATTATGTTTGTTTGCTTTGGAGTGTATTCTGAATTGTATTACAATTACAACATGTATGAAATGCTCCAGGAATGAGGTGCAAGCATAAAATGTTTAAGATAGGGGGTTCATAACCAATATAACAAATTGTGCTAAGTATCACCTTCAAGAAGTAATGCAGCAGTAGTAATGCAGAAAATAGTGCAGCAGTGCAATATTAACTAGTGCAACAGTAGGAAATAGTGCAACATAAGTAGAGACTGCAAGTCAGTAAGTTGTGACACATGAAGAAGCCCCCCATTTGTTTGAATCCTTTAAGAGTAGGTGCAATATTCAACACCACCATAAACAACCCCCCCCCAAAAAAAAAAAAAATATTGATGATTTTTACAAGGAGAGTCTCACTGAAATGCCTTTGAAATAGGCAGAGAGTAGTGAGAGAAGCTTCTTTCTGAAAAAAATATTACAATATTTCCTTGCAGAGGACTTATAGAGTTTTATGTGAGCTCATTACAAAATTTGAGCTCACTTACATCAACTAGCACCTTAATGTAGCAATAATAACCAACCTTACCCACCCTTCGCAGTTGCTTAAAGAAAAAAAATGCCCTTGAACTTGGTTCTACCATGTAAATCCCTTGCTTCAAAGCGACAAGGCTTGAAGTGAGTTGCACACTCGAGGGCTTTTTGTTGATAGACGTATCTCATGAACTTCAGTGTGACAAGGTTTGAAGTGAGGTCTACGCTTGAGGGCTCTACGTCGAAAAATAATGAGGAGACACTACAGACAAGTAGATGGTGCTCAGTGAAACACAAATATATCATGAGCAATGTCAACGCTTCTATGACTATATGCTCCACTTTTCTCCCTACAAAATATTTTAATCTAAAGCAATGTAATAAGGCATTGTTAGAGAGTGGGAGGCTATAATTATAGCTTGGATTTTAGCATGAGAGGATGAAGGAGACTTCCATGATTGTCAAAGATCTGATGTGATGCCGAGATATTACGAAGGAGGTGGAAGACATTTGTTGTATGGATGCAAAGCTGGTGGGTGGGCTAAGATAGAAAATATTCAACACTATAGTCTTGAATACATGGAACACAAGGGCACCAAATAAGATTTTAGGGCACACATGTAACACAAGGGCACCAAGGATTGGATAGCAATAGGAGGGTGCCAAATAAGAGAAGAGTGCCAAACAAGGTAACACATCACGATATTCAAAAAATAAGGGTTTTCCATATTGAAGGGGGTTGAGCTATCTGCTAGGAAAAAATGATTGTGTTTCCTTTCCAAGAGAGTAGAAATGAGCGTAGAGCTAACTGGTTAAACTTCTTCAGCACCAAGGTGATCAAATTTTCACGTAGTCTGCAAGGAAGAGAAATGATGCACCTTTGCTTTGTTTGAAGAGTACCTATGGGAGAAACGTTATATCAAATAAAAAATTGAGTTGGCAGTCTCGAGTGGAGAGTGCCTTGTCATGGGTGCTTGATTTAAAAAAGAAGTAGAAGGTTAAACAAAATTAACCTTCAACTTTTTCAAGCATGTGCTTGCATGAATTTATACCATAAGGTATAAATCCAACCTTATATAAAAAATCTCTTTTAAAATGAGAAATAAGGCTTGAAAAAGTCAGCAGTGTTTCACAAAATTATAGTCATGCAATGAGATATACACAAAAAGGAATTTCAAACACTTTTCAACAAAATAAAATAAGTTTTTTTTGTTAAAAAAAAAAGTGACTTATGAATAAAGAGTATGACTACTTTAACTCTAAGCAAGATTTTTTAGTAAAAAAAAATTATCCAAAGAAGGTGAAACAACTCTATGAAAACTGAATGCAAGAAAAATCTAGCCTGGTTCTGGTACCATGTTAGAATTTTGATACTAGACATGCAAATCATTACTAAAAGATCAAGAACTTATTGATTTATTCCATGGGATCAAATTTTTATAAATAGCAAAGTTGATCAATGAGAGTCGTTGGATTACAACAACTCAACAAATCTGAACTAGTCTAAACTGAGAGCTCACCTGACTCATGGAAGAGTGGTAACTCAAGTAAGACTATCCTAGTAGAACTTAAGAGAACAAATATTTATTCTAATAGATAGTAGGTTTCCAAAATAGGTAATTAAAGAAACTTTGAATAGAAGAAAAGACACATGGATTGTTAAATAATATTACATTATTTGGTACATGCTAATGTACCCCCATGGTACCTTCATGGTACACCTTGTAAATATTAAACTAGGGTCAAGTCTTAGATTAGAGTGTGAGTTAATATTTTATGTAATGTAATAATATTCAAGAAATATACAAGTGTTATGTAAGTGTGTATGTGTAGAAAATGCACAAGTATCATGTAAATGAGTGTACACGTGTAATGTGTGTAGATGTGCACAAGTGTCCTTAGATTACAGAGTGCTAAGTGAAGAGTCATGTATAGGTGTACATACAAGATAGAGTCATGTGTATGCAAGTGTCAAGTAGAGAAGCCAATAGTCATGAGACTTGGCATAAGGAAAGGAAGAGTCAAGTATCCAAAGAGTCACTCTACAATGGCTATATATTACTCCATGGAGGAGCATATTGAGAATAGTGAGCATAGCAAGTATAGCATAGCAAGAAAAGTTATCATCATTGTAATAGAGTTTGTGATACATTTGTAAGTGAAATAGGAGTAATAAATACAACATACATTTTGAGAAATTAATATTATAGGTCATATGCTATATGATTTATACATATATGATTTAGGCTATTTACATTCATATATTTCTACATATTAATGAATGTTAGTTGATATATTATAAGCCTTGATTTACATATTAATTGACTCATATTATTTTTCTTACATAATTATCTTGATCTTACTATATTGTGGCTATTATATATTTGATCTTATGAAATTTATTCTATGAGTTTAATATTTATATTACGGCTTCAAAAACTATCAATGGTATCAAAGCTACAACAACTAGTTTCTTACATAGGTTGAATTTATTTAGCTACGTATAAAAATCAATTTTTGTCTACCTTGAAAAAATTGATTGAGTCTATCTACTTTAAAGGGAGATAAACCTAGAATCTATTGTAAGATAAAAGTAAGCAAAAATCTAGAGTCTTTCCATAGTTGTAGAAAAAACTAGTGAAGACTAGGACTCAACTATAGAGTCTTTCCACGGTTGCAGAATAACTAGTGAAAACTAGGACTCATCAATAGGGTCTTTCCACAATTATAGTCAGTGAAGACTAAGACTCAACTATTGGGGTGAATCAAATTTAAGATATTTTATTATTATTGGGAATAGCCAACCCTTGAAATAAAAATAATTTTAGGGAGATAGATAACCATTGACATCATTTGAGTTCTTAGGTGCAACCTAAGGCAAAGTTGCAATAGAGATTAGTTGTAGAAGAGTGAGAATATTCCTACAATAGATAACGAAGAATTTCATCTTCTAAGTGTAAGAAGAAGTCATAAATATTTCATCAAGCAAATATTGATTTAAGTTACAAAATATTAATCGATTCAAGTCTTGAAGGCAGACCTTGACATAGTGGATTTCCAGTCTTGAAGGTAGACCTTAACATAAATATTTTAGGTCTTGAAGATAAACCTTGATAGAGAATAATATTTAACAAGCTATAGGTCTTAGAAAAATATCTTGATATAGACAAAGGATAGATTCGGGTCTTGAAGTGATACCTTGATAGAGGTAGAATATTTAGGTTATCTTGAAGTGAGATCTTGATAGAGATAGAAGATTCAGGTCATATTTACCTTGAATTTGGTTCAAGAAACAAATATATAAAACATAGATCATCTGTTCATAGTTTTTTGGTTACCCTAAAAGGTATTAGCTCCTCAAATAATATGGCCACAAGTCATGTGGGTTTGAATATCAGATATATTATACACTAAGATATTTAAATTCGTCCAAATCCTTATTGTATAATCTAAAACACTAAGCAAAAGCCATCAAACTTGGGATAGGGATCAAATTATTGAGAAGAAATTTAATCCTATATAACAAGTAAAAAGGTTCCCAAAGTTTGAGTACGTAATTTTATGTTCTTCTTTTATTGGTTAAGTAACCTCATCACCTGTGGTTAAAGTAAGCTATTGGCTCCTACAGGTAGCTGGAATTGATGGAAAACCCTATCCGTCAACATTGTAAATCATATTGGTAAATTAATCTTTGCTCATTTGTCTAAGAATATAAATAGTTAGTTATTATCTTGAGCGTTAGTAACTTTATATTTATTAAATGTTAAGTCTCAAAGGATGGAATATTGTCTTGGTTTTAATGGTATTTTGAATATAGAAAAGTAGCCTTTCGAGACCAGATGAAGATTTTATTGCTTTGTATAATCTTCAAAGTAATTCCTTTAACTTGAAGCAATTTAGACATATTCTATTCAAAATTATTTTAACCTCTGGAACATATATAGAATGATGTACTCTATCAAGAACTCAATATGTTCTACTCTGTCACTTTCATAAATCTGATTTCTAATGTTTGCACATTCAATTTCAATATCACTCAATTCCAATGCTCAAGAATTTCACTCAATCATCCAATCAATGAAAAATAACTTGCTTACAAACCCTAAACAAGTGTTTTCAAACTTCTTCAAACAAATTTCTCATGTGGGTATCAAACCCTAACTCAAATAATTCTCAATCTCTATTTCAAATCAAATCATTAATCAACAAGATGCACTTAAAATTGCTTCACATATTTCCAAAAATACTCATAAATCCTTTTCACTCCACCTTATATTTCATACATTCATTTCAAACGCTCTAAAAAAAATATAGTGTGCCCATACCCTTTTGCTTTGACGGAGATATATCTTGAAAACCTGTTTTTCTCACAAAAAAAACTCTTTGCCAATTTCTAGATTAGATAGCAATAGTCTATCTCAAAATCTCCACACAAATATTTTCCTCAATATTTATTTCACCATTCAAGAAATACAATAAACTATCAAGTCTCAAATACACCTTATTATCTCCAATACTCTCAAAATAACATTCAACACGTAAAAACAAAGTTCATTTTTTAACACCTTATAATATCCAATTTTCTCAAAATAATATTCAATATATAAAAATAAAACTCCTTTGTTAACACCTTATAATCTCCAATCTTCTCAAGATAATATTCAATACATAAAATTCCTTTGTTAACACCTTATAATCTCCAATATTATTTTTATTGTTGAAGATCCAAAATAAAATATTTATTTCAACACCCCTTATAAACTTTAACACATACCCCTTTCAATTATCATGTGGCCTCAACCCAATTTTCGGCATTCCAAACTTTGGAAAAATAAATCAAATGTGCATACCTTATTTGTTAGCCCACATCACCAAAAACATTGTGCATGACTTCTACGATGAGCACCCAAACTCGAACCCACGACCAAAGTCGTCGTAGTGCATTAGCCCAAGGCTAAGTTGCCACCTGGGCTACATGCCTAGACGTGAATCAAGGGTCCATGCTCTCCTACTAATGCTGCCTCATGAATTTTGACAAAAACCAAAACTTTCTCTTATCCTCTGCCAAAATGAATTACGTGGTATTCGAAACCACAACTTGCTCCTTACAAGTGTCTTAGCCACACCTTCGATCGTCATTTGCGCTATCTAGCACCTTGGGATATATTTTTGGTGCCATGCGAACTTAAATGAAATTCTACCTCCTTTTATTAAAAACCAACAGGAGTCTTCTCCTCTTCGAAACAAAGTGCACAAATTACTATTACTCACATGGGCATTCGAATTACATCCAACTTTAGGAAATGAAAAACATCTCCTATTTATACTCTTCGCTTTTATTTGAAACACATCGGCCCTTTCAAATTTTAAATTCTATTTAAATACTTTAAACTTTGCACCATTAATTATTTAAATTAAAATTTTAACCTTTAGGTTAATATATTATAATATAAATAAATTAAGTTAAAACTTTTGCCAACCTTTATAATCTACTCAATGGGTCTTGTCGGTATAAAATATTTTTTTAATGATTCCTTGGATCTTGTTATTTCTTGCCTCTTTCTTTTGCCCAAATATTATAATATTATTATTCCTTTCTTAAACTTGCTTCTCTCTGCTTGGGTCTTCTACCTTTTAGGTCTCTTTAGGCATATAATATTTAAAATAAATATTATACCCTTTTGCTTTTAACAACTTCCTTGCATTTTGGAAAATAAACCTTGTGGCATCAATGACGACAAAAATGGACATCAAACCTCTTGACATCAACGACAACAAAACTTGCTCAAATTTCCAACACTTACATTGAGCAATGTCCTATAATGTTATCTTCTTCTTCTTGTACCATAACTTCATGAATTGTTTTTGCACATTAATGTTAATAGTACCCAAAGAATGCAACCAAGGATAATATCTATATCATTCATCTCAATAGCATAAAAATCTAAATGTAAAACATATTTATCCATAGTGATTTTCAAATCTTCAAAAATTTGAACATTGTGACCCTCAAGCTCTATGTCTTTAATTTGCTTTTCTTGGAATTGCAACCTCTTAGTCAAAGACATATTGGTAAAATTATATTTGCTACTAGGGTTAATGGAAATAATAATTTTTTGATTTTGAATGCAACCATGAACATGCAAAATAAAATTTTTACATTTAAACAATTTTTTTTTACCATAGTTTGGACTTGACACACAAGGTGTAATTTTTGTAGCTTGCACATTTTTATCCTTTTATTTTGATGCCCATTTGCTTAAATATGTACTTCAAATTATTCCCATGTATCACCAAAAACTCCATAAACAAAGATAAAGCTTCCTCTCTCAAAGAACAAAAAACATGAAGTCTCCATAGTTTCTCAATAGTATTTAAATATATATATTTTTTTTGGTGGTGGCCACAAGGGGTAAACAGACTGTGACCACGAGGGAACCATTACATAACATATCCGCAACATGTGAGGCGAGAGATTTGAACCTGGGCCTCTCAGCAACTAGAGAGGTTTAACTACCCACTTGCTCTCCAACTCCTCTACATGGGCGGATTAGTATTTAAATATTTTAACTTCTTCAACCATTCCCTAAAATTACTATCATCTCTTCTAGTGAATTCTAGCAACTCCATGCTTGTTTTTTTTTAAAGTAGCTAGGGTTTGAAATAATAAAAAAAATTCAAAAATTAAAATTTTGAGATCTCATCTATTTCTCTCTTCAAACAAGTAAATTTGTAGATTATTTTTCAGATCAAAACAAATCACAACTAATTTGCTTATCTAGATTGAAAGTTATAATTTTTTCCCTTTTTCGTGCAACCCAAAAACAACACCAAAATCCCAACTTGCAATAGTTGTAACTTCCTCAATACTCATCAACATTTCACAATTGAATAGTCATTTTTGTAGTATTAAAAATAACCTACATTCTGGTGCAAAACTATTCTAAAAATAACTACTAAAAAATTTAATACAATATTGTTCTTTTTGAAAATAAATTGTGCAGCCAAAAAACAAATTGAACAACCCAACTTCAAACATTTATAACTCTCTCAAAACTTATCAGAAATCCACAAATGAGCAATTGTTTTTATAGTACTAAAAATAATCTATATGTTGGTAACAAAATCATTTGCAAATGATTGCTAGGAAAATTTAATACAATTTTTTTTTTTTTTTTAAATTTCACATGGCTAAAAAATAACAAATATAACTCAGCTTCAAACAACCATAACTTTCTCAACACATCAAAATTTAACAAATGAGTAGTCATTTTTGTAGTACTCAAAAATATCTACACAATGGAGCAAAAACCTTCTGAAAATGACTACTGAAATAAAAGATATGGCCTCTGCAAAATGTGATATTTTTTTCTTGAAAAATGTGCTCTAGCTCTACAAAAATAAACCCAATTTGCCCAAATTGCTGCTCTGATACCAAATTTTGAGATCCTCTCTTCTCAAAACCATAAATCATTCAATAATTTGTATAAATATTCAAATGCATCTACAAATAAATTAATTACACAATAAATTGCTCTATAAAATAAATATTGATTATACCCTTGAGGTAGGAAAACACCATACAATGCTTCTTTTGGAAGGAATCCACTCCACAAGATCTCTAGCTCCACGAGCCAAGACTTCTCCAAGAATACATCATAGATAAATTTTACAATGGGGGTACATATCTCTTTATACAAGAGTGTGATGGTTCACCTTCCATGAGTTACAAGATCACCCATGTGGTGGTTCACCTTCCATGAGTTACAAGATCACCCATGTGGTGGTTCATCTTCCATGAGTTACAAAGTGCATAATGATATGACAATATTCCTTGTGGTTGCATATAACAATATTTCCCAGTGGTTACATATATGATTATATGACATACCTATTTATAATTTGACATGTGGTATTCATTACTCAATAATTAATTTATTCTCATACCATTATACAATACAATATTAAATTATTAAATATTAAGTACCTATCTTGGGTACCTAACAACAAAAGCAAAAATAGATGAATCATTTTCGAAAAAGTTATTTTATTTTTCTTGTAGTATTGATATTCCAAGTTCATCTAACTCAGGATCCTATTATGATGCTTTAAGTGAGTGTTCAAAAGTCTCCATATAGGAAAAGAAAGGGTCATATGATTCTAAGGACAAAGGCAAAAATAATATTCTTATACAAGAATTTGATGACAATGAGAAAATTCAAGAGATCTGTAATCTTGAAGCTACAAAGACTGAAGAACATGAAGTTGAATTTAGAGACAAGGTCAAGTAAGGAGAAGAAGAAGAACATGATCTAGATGAATTTCACATGCATTGTAAAGTCACTTAAAGATAAAGAATAAATATTGAAGACTAAAGTCTTCAATAAACAAAAATTGTAATACAAAAGGGTGTTGGAGAATATTACATTATTTAGTACATGCTAATGTACCCCTATGGTACCTTCGTGGTACACCTTGTAAATATTAGACTATGGTCACGTCTTATATTAGAGTGAGTTAATATTTTATGTAATGTAATAATGTATAGGAAATGCACAAGTGTTATGTAAGTGTGTATGTGCAAGAAACGTACAAGTTTCATGTGAATGAATGTGCAAGTGTAATGTGTGTAGATGTGTACAAGTGTCCTTATATTAGAGAGTGCTAAGTGAAGAGTCATGTATAGGTGTGTATACAATATAGAGTCATGTGTATGCAAGTGTCAAGTAGAGAATCCAAAAGTCATGAGACTTGGCATAAGGAAAGGAAGAGTCAAGTATCCAAAGAGTCACTCTACAATGGCTATATATTACTTCATGGAGAAGCATAGTGAACATAGCGAGTATAGTGAGCATAGCGAGTATAGCATAGGAAGCAAAGTAATTGTCATTGTAATAGAGTTTGTGATACATTTGTAAATGAAAGAGGAGTAATACAGACAACATATATTTTGAGCAATTAATATTGTAAGTCATGCTACATGCTTTATACATGTATGATTTAGGCTATTTACATTCATATATTTCTGCATATTAATTATTGTTAGTTAATATATTATAAGCCTTGATTTACATATTAATTACCTCATATTATTTTGCTTACATCATTATCTTGATCTTACTATATTGTAGCTATCATATATTTGATCCTATGAAATTTATTATGTTTCATATTGATATTAAGGCTTCAAAAGACATCATGGATGAAACAAAACAACCAATGGATAAATAAATTGAGCATAAAATTTCATGAGGTCCCAAACTCCAACAAAAAAATAAAATAATATGTGAGGGAAAAATTCTGACTTGTCACGTGGACTGAAAATTTAGGAAGGAATTTTTTTTTTTACATCTATGAGTTTAACCCAAACTATGAACACAACTAAATTAAGTACATAGATGCAAAGATCAAATGGAAGGAAAAAATGCTTATAACCCAACTAAGATCTAGTTCACACCATCTCATATGTGAAATTCAAAGATAGATAATTCCTTAAAAGGTGTGGTTAGGATGAATATACCTTTTGCACAAAAAGAGTAGTGGAGGCAAAAACATATTTTGTCATGGACTATGAAGCCTACAAGGACATTAGGATTGCATGTGATGACACTCTAAAAGTAAAATCATTAATGAAACTTTTTGAATAATTGAGAATAGAAAAACCAAGGAAACTTCTCATTAAAATCAACAACATAAGAAACATATTCCAAAAAATGATAAGAGGATGTTTAACTTTTTGACTTTGTTGAACAATTTTCTTTCTTGTATGTTGTTAAACTTTTGAATTTTGAATAAGAGGTCAAAGGTTTGATTTCAAAAGGGAGTAGGGTTGTACACTATACCCCACCTTGTATTAAAGCTCTTGGTCCCACATATTGTTTTGGTCTCATGGATGTAATAAAAATGATTTCATATTATTATTCATTTTATTACTTTGTGAAAAGTTCATTAAATTATAGGTGAAAATTGTAATATACTATTTAAAGAAAGTTTGATTAGGATTCCTTTGAATTTATATTAGAAAAAATATTAATCAAGGAGTTATAGTGTACTTATCAAAATAATAATAAAAATAAAATATATTAGAATATGTTTTATTTAAATATATCATAATATAATAATAAAGTTTTATAAATAAAAAAGTAATTTGAATTAAAATTATATTTGTTAAATTATCCATTTATTTTTAATCCTTATAAATAAATTTAAATTTGTAAATAATTTTACTTAACTACATGGTAGTTTTGACCAATGTCAAAGTCATAGTTTTAACTGATAGAAATAATGAATCCATAATTTAGAATCTATCCAATCTCAAACCTTGAGATCTCATGGAATTATACACATGAATAACAATGAAATGTTAGGCACATTCTAATTAAAATAAGCACATTCACATAAATATTTCAATAAAAGTAGTAAGTCATGAAAGAATAAAATATTGCAATACATGTAAATGAAAAAATATATATTAATATCACAAATCACACTACAAAATCACTGGCCTCCTCAAGGGGATAACCTTGTAAACCAAACTTTGATTCAATATGCAAAAAGATAAATTTGTCTTTATCCCCTTGTATTTTAAAGATACTTTTCATGAAATGCTAACCTAACACTCAAGGTTTGGCTTACATGCAAAGTGCCACCTAAGCTAGAATCTTCTACCAAACAAACAATTACATTATTTATAACAGTTACATGAAATGGCCCCACTTGTCTAGGTGCCTCAAGTACCGAATTGTTAGAGTATATTACAACATTTAGGTTATGTAAATGTATCACCTTTGGTACATAACTAGAGTAGGAGTTTACTTTAGATTAAAGTTAGTTAGCTACTTCAAATTGTTGGAAATTAAAGCAGTATAAAAACATAAAATGTTTGTTTACAACGGTAAACTTTGGACCTTACCATTTTACCTTCTTAGACGATAGCTGACTGGGCATATTGGACGACATGGGCGGCAAGGCATTCAACATCAATTTCCCTTCCTCCTTTCCTCCCTATTTTTCTTCATTTCCTAACTTCTCTTATATTCCCTAAGGTTGTTAAATCAACCCTATTTAAGCATTGTAATTTCTAAGTTTCGTAAGGTTAATGAATAATATTTCTTATTTCCATTTTTCTCCAAGACTCATGTGCAACATTTGGTATCAGAGCTGAGGCCAAAAAGAGCTCGAAGATCGAGGTTAAGGAACCAACAACATGAGCACCGAGGTGAGGTCAAGTAGGGTTTGCAACATGTGATCTGAGGCAAGGTCGAAGAAGGCCCATGAATCGTGAACCGAGGTGAGGTCTGGAGAAGGCCCATATAGCAAGCATGCAAGGAGGAGGAGCAACCTAGGAGAAACCAACCAAGGAGTGCCATGTGATGAGAGGAGAGCAAGGCTGACGTAGACCAGATGACACAAATTTGACACAGATATGATTACGTGGCAGAAGGAGAACCAACAATGTGGCAAAAGAAGGGTTACATGGCAGAAGGAGGCGATAAGCAACATGACAACAGGCGATAGGCTAAAGGATGCAAAAGGGCATTCACTGATTTCTCGAATGCAATCAAGTGACTATGCGAGCGTTGAGGGTTTTAAACACCTCAAATGCTCTCGCATGGTCGATGTGGGACTAAAAGTCCCAAAAAACAAAATTTCTTTCGGTGTGTCCGCGAGAAGAACAAGGAAGGCAAGCTTCCCTTGCATTCCCATCGATCCACACAGCTCGACTGGCTTGAGGATCCAGCCGTAAGGCACCCACCTTCCTATAGGTCACGGGTTTGAAACCCAACGACGAAAAAAGCTTTGAATTTTTTTTTATTAAAAATCGGATCCGAAACAGCATAAAATTGTATTCATTCCCTTTGGTTCTCATCGACAGTGGTGGCCGAGTTGGTTAGTATGATTTTTTGATGCCAAGAGGTCGCAGGTTCGATTCCTGCAGACCATAAATTTTTTTTAATATATAAGTTCTTTTAATTTTTTTTTATATTATTAAAACTACTTATATTATATTTAATATATTAAATATAATTGCTTCTTTAAAAAAATTTTAGGGCAATTATTTTTTAATTTATTAAATAGTAATATAGTTTTTTAATATAATAAAAGAAAGGAAAATTTTGTCTAAGATACAATTATTGTAATCAAAGGGTACATATTTTTTTACTTGATTCAAGGAATCACAAACTATAGAACTCTTGTGTAATAAGCCTAAGAGGCTTAGTTTTTTTTGTAAAATATACCAAGGATCAAATTGTAAAATTGTAAATAGGCATTGATGATAAGACCAAATGGTTGTTATCATGCCTTATGTGCAATTTTAGCAAGAGAAGGTGCAGAGAGGTTTGATGAAAAATTAAGAGGTTATGGGCTCAACATTGTGTTTAGCCAACTTCAAAATGTAGTGATAGCACATCAAAGGCATCCTGACTCAGGGTACGAGGCAGAATTTGAATACAACTCATTCAGGAGTCAATTTGAACAATCAAAATCCATACAAGCTACACCACAAGAATCATAGTATACACACTATAGTATTTCAATGGAAATATTAGAACCAGAATCACCGAAAATAATATTGATAAGTGACGATGAAGAAGAAGTAGCAGATAATTTTGTGAATCAAGAGATAGCATCCCCACATCAAGAGGAATAAGCAGTGAATGATAGAGTAGAACAAGTTATATTTGACTTAAATTTGTAATCTCTTCTTTCTTCCTTCTTCTTATTTCCTTCTTTCAAACAACAAAGTACTTTATTGTAACCGTGAAATAAAGAGAGTTTTTTGGTAACTATGGCCTCACACAATAGCTTACCTATACCAAAATTTAACGGTTATGACTAAGTATTGGTCTATAAATATGAATACCTTGCTCATAGGAAGAGGTTTGTGGGATATAATAGAAGAGGGCTACAAATAACCCTTAGACTGGACAACACTAAGTGCCGTAGACAAGAAAACACGAAAAGAAGAGAAAAAGAGCAACTCTTTTGCTCTTTCTCATCTCCAAGATGCATTGGAGAAAAGCATATTCCCTAGAATTTTTGCTTGTACAACTGCACAAGCTGGATGGAAAGCATTGAGTGATGGATTCCAGGATAGTAATCAAGTGAAGCAGGTAAGGCTTCAAACACTGAAGAGATATTTTGAAAATCTCTGAATGAAAGATGATGAAAAAGTCGGTGATTATTGTGTTAGAGTAAAAGCAATTATGGATAAAATGGTTACACTAGGTGAAGAAATCAAGCCTGAGACAATTGTAACAAAAGTGTTACGAACACTTACATAGAAATGAAACCATATTTCCATAATTATAGAAGAATCCAAAGATCTTTCCCTTTTAACATTTGATACATTAATCGTATTGTTAATGTCATATGAAGAGAGGTTTTCTGAAACTCCTTCAACCAACTATGGAGGTGATGATAAGGCCTTCACTTCCAATGAAAACAATGGAAGAGGATGGGGAAGAGGTCAAAGCAGAGGCAAGAAAAGAGGTAGAGGCAAATGCAACTACAGAGAAGGCAATCAAAATAGATGAGGCAACTAGAACAGATGAGGCAATTCCAATAAAGGAGGCAACTCATACAAAGGAGGCAATCAACAAATAGGTAGAAATCAAAATTGAGGAGAAAATCAAGGACAAAGTGGAAATCAAGGGCGAGGAAGTGACAAGTCAAAATAAGCTTGTTTCAACTGTAGCAAGCCAGGTCACTTCACTCGCGACTGCTGGTCAAAATATTCACAAGGCAACAATAGTCAATATGGTAATTATGGAGAAGAAGATGATACCTCTAATATTTTTATTTCATATGGAAAATCAAAATAGAATCTAAATGACACATGGATTTTGGATACTGGTTGTTCAAACCACATGAGTGGCAAAGAACATTTATTTGCTACTCTAGATTCCACTTATAAATCCCAAATCAAATTAGGGGATGATAGGACATTGCAAGTGGAGGGTATTGGAGTCATGGGGGTTCCAACCAAAGAAGTACTGAATAAAGTGCATGACATCTATTACACTCCAAAGATCCAACACAATCTGCTAAGCGTTGGATAAATGATGAAAAAAAATTACAAGCTTGTATTTGATGAAGGACAATATATCATTTTTAATAAAAATAATTGTAATCGTGTCATCACACAGGTACCCATGACCAAGAACAGGTTATTCCCTCTCAAATTTGATGATCCAGGAGGAGATCAAATTGAAAATGTGGCTATAAAAAATCCAAGTGTGCTTTGGAACTTGCGATATGGTCACCTTAATTCTGCTATCTTGAAACTTCTAACTTCTCAAGCTATGGTGACAGGACTTCCCAAAATCAATGAACAAAAAGAGGTCTATGAAGGATGTGTGTTGGGAAAGCACTCAAGGTCGAAGTTTCCAAAAGGACAGGTGTGGGGAGCCAGCTATCCACTTTATTTAGTACATTTAGACATCTGTGGACCAATGCAAACATAGATTCTTAAAAACTATTCTTATTTTCTCACTTTCATAGATGACTTCTCTAGAATGTGTTGGATTTATTTTTTGAAACATAAAGATGAAGCTTTTGATTGCTTCATATATTTTAGAAACAATGTAGAGAATCAAAGTGGGAATTATGTAAAATGTCTTAGGACAGATCGAGGAGGTGAATACTCCTCAAAAGCATTCTTGAAATATTGTAAAGCAAGTGGGATTAAAATGCAATTCACCATTGCCTATACCCCACAATAGAACGATGTGGCTGAGAGAAAGAACCACACCATAGTTGAAATGGCAATATCGATGCTTCATACTAAGCATATAACTCATATGTACTGGGCAGAGGCTGTAAGAACCAATGTATATATTCTAAATAGAAGTCCTACTTCTAGTTTATATGGTATCACTCCTTATGAGGGGTGGTACAGAAAGAAACCTAATGTAAAGAACTTAAAAGTGTTTGGTTCTTTAGCATATACACACATTTTTGATGAGAAAAGGAAGAAGCTTGATACAAAAAGTCAAGCTTATATATTTGTAGGGTATTGTGAGTCTACAAAGGCATATAGACTCTATAATCCCAAGACTCATAAATTTATACTCTCGAGGGATGTAATTTTTGATAAAGGGGGAGAATGGGGTCATCAAAGAATTTTTGTTGATGATGAGTCCCAAGATGTAAGTTCTTCACAGGTACAATAGGTGTCTCAAAAGAAAATCAAAGGCACACCACCCCCTCCAGGCCAATACAGGAGTACTACATCAAGTACTTCAACTGCCACTCCAAGTACTTGGCCATAGAGATCAATAAGTTCTTCACTGATGGACATTGACAAAGACTCTCCATCGAGAGGCAAAAGAAAATTACAACATCATCCATATTTTCAAATGTTGGATCATAATTTCTAGAGAATATTCACTAGAAGCCAAGCTAGTGAGATGAATATAGTTTTGCAACAACTTGAAAATTTGCAATTGTATGGAGATGATGACTCCCATGATCCTAGGGGAGATATAGTCAATTATGCTTTATTGGCTAGTACACAGCTAGAACCAGTTAGCTATGAGAAGGCATGCACTCAAAATGTATGGCAAGAGTCCATGAAAGAAAAAATAACCTCTAAAAACAATAATGATACATGGGAGCTAGTAAAGCTAACCAAAGGAAAAAAATGTGTTGGGTGTAAATGGGTCTACCAGACCAAGTACACTACTGATGGAAGCATTGAGAGGCATAAGGCGAGACTAGTAGCAAAAGGTTTTACTCAAAATTTTTGCATTGATTATGAGGAAACCTTTGCTCCTGTTGCACGACAAGAAATAATCAGATTAGTTCTTTCCTTAGCAGCCCATAACGGATGGAATGTTCAACACATGGATGTGAAAAGTGCTTTTCTAAACGGATACTTGACAGAAGAGGTTTATGTTCAACAACCTCAAGGTTTTAAAGAACAGGGAAATGAGAACCTTGTTTACAAATTGAAGAAAGCAATTTATGGCCTCAATCAAGCACCAAGAGCTTGGTACTCACACATTGATGGCTATTTCAGCGAGCATGGATTCACAAGAAGTAAAAGTGAACCAAATCTATACTACCTAAAGCATGGAGTAGACATTATCATAGTTTTTTGTATGTGGATGATCTAATATTTATGGATAGTAACAATAAAATGAATATGGAGTTCAAAAACTCCATGATGAAACAGTTTGAGATGAAATATCTTGGTTTAATGTGATACTTACTAGGTATGGAAGTGCATCAATCAACTAAAGGGATCTTCACATGTCAACACAAGTATGCTCGAGACATGATCAAGATATTTGCCATGGAGCAGTGCAAATTAGTTGCAACTCCAACTGGACATGGGATCCAATTGAGTAAGGATGATGGAGCATCATAGGTTGACATGACCACTTACAAAAGCATGGTTGGGAGTCTGATTTTTCTCACCAACACAAGGCCCGATATTCAATATGTTGTTTCTCTAGTTTCAAGGTTTATGGCTAGTCCATCTGAGCTGCATCTACAAGCAACTAAATGAATCTTAAGATATGTAAAAGGTACATTGGATTTTGGAATCCATTACCAAAAATGTAATTCTATGAAATTAGTTGGCTTCAGTGACAATGATTGGGGCAACAATATAGATGACAGGAAATCTACATCAGGAAATTGTTTTAGTCTAGGATCATGACTAATTACATGGAGTTCCAAGAAACAAACTATTGTAGCATTGTCATCGACTGAGGTTGAGTATATAACCATCACACATGCTAGTACTCAAGCCCTATGGTTGAGAAAAGTTATTGAAGAGATTGGATAAAGTCAAAGCAGTCCAATTCGACTATATTGTGATAACATAAGTGCCATTCATTTGGCATACAATCCAGTCCACCATAGTAGATCAAAGCATTTCGATATGAATTATCATTTCATTTGAGATATGGTGGAACAACAGATAGTTGAGCTTCAATATTGTAACACTTTGGATAATATTGCAGACATCTTCACCAAAGGTATAGCTAAAGCTCAATATATAAAGCTGAGATATTGTATAGTCAATCCTCTCAACTTTAAGGGGGAGAATGTTGGAAATTAAAGCAATATAAAAAGGTAAAAAATTTGTTTACAATGGTAAGCTGACTGGGTAGATTGGATGACATGGGTGGCAAGGCATTCGAAATAAATTTCCCTTCCTACTTTCCTACCTATTTTTCTTAATTTCCTAACTTCTCCTATATTCCCTAAGGTTGTTAAATCAACCCTATTTAAGAATTGTAATTTATAAGTTTCGTAAGGTCAATGAATAATATTTCTTATTTCCATTTTGCTCCAATACTCACGTGCCACAATCTACGTTGATCTTAATATCACAATAATTAACTCAAAGATACGAGAACCCCTCTTATGATAGATAATTTGAATTGAGACAGGTTATACATAAATTCATAGTAGTTTATGTCCCCTCTCAAAAATCATGGGATAATATGTGCATACTATTATGAATTGTGGCAGCTCTTTCAACTGTTCAAGGAACATCCAATAGGGTGAAACATATAGGGTAAAAATAGAGGAAGGATAGGGTGATTCTATTGGTACAAAAACTAAGACCTCAGAGATGGGGAGTATGTAGGAATTCTATATTTGTATAAAAATATTTTTTCCCTTTTTACTCTATCACTCAATAGGATATGGCTATATGGGTTCTATGTTCTAGAAAGAAAAAAAACCCCATGAGGTGTCAATAGTGTGGGTAAATAAATTTACCCACATCTATAGACCATATATTTAGAGAGAAATTTTGATATTTGAATTAGTACATGTCAATACTAGAGAACATAAGTACAACCGGGCATATGGAATAGTCACCAAGTCAAGAGAGAAAAAGTAAAGATTAAACAAGCTTGTGTAGTATCAAAATGCAAAATTTTGATAAGTGCAAAATATGATCAAAAATTTACATTGATGATATCATCAATGAGCATAAAAATATCTAAACATCTGATATAGTTGAGTCTTAAAATTTGAATAAGGCAAGATAATCTGGATTTTTGCTAAAACATTAAACTGAAATTTTAGCTAAGTGTTGAAGAAAGTGGCCAAACTATTTAAGACACTGATATCATCAAAGGTGTGGAAAAATTATGGCACCTAACTCATCAGAGTAAAATTTTGCCTAAGTTCCTAAATGAATACCTGATGTATGGCATTAAAGCAGTCCATGGGTGAAAAGTGTCAAAAGTACCAGATTTTAAGAGGTGTGAACATCATGATGAGTAACATTAAATTCTAGCACAAAGAAAAACCAAGGTCAAACCTAAAAAATTTCTAAGGCATGAAGCCCCAACATGAAAGGGAAAATAGTTTCAAAGTAGAAGCATATACGAATCCTGACAACATACATCATAAAATAATGACTAAGTGTATAATATGGTTGGATTCTAAAAGCAATAACATCATCAATACAAAAAATGTTTTTTTCAAAAATAAAGAAATTAATTGTGTTAAGAAGAAGAGTTAGACTATTGATTAGGTTGGCATCATGATTGCAAAAATAAATCCTAGGAATTGTAGAGTATAGAGTAGGTATAATTTTATCTAGGAAAATAGGAATCTAATAGAGTGACAAAGAGTTTGGACCTACTCTCAACAACTAGAATCTACTATATAAAAATCTTAACAACTAAAGGATTCCCCATTTGAAACCTATCCTAATGCAGTTGGGATGGTCATGGATCAATATGGGATAAAGCAAACCTATCAGACAATCTCATGGATTAGCTAAAGATACATAGGACACCATATTCTTGGATGAAATTATAGAAAGTTACATCAACATATGGCATCACTACAATTACACCAAAATGAACTGGAAATAGATGCACATGTGTTGTATTGAACTGATAGGCCTACAGTTAGTTTTGAAAGCAATCATTTTGAGCTAACTAAATGCAAATGCAAAACTATACACACTTGAATTTATTTTGTTTCAAGGGTTGGCTCTTTAGCTTTTACAACTACATAATTTGTGATGAATTTACTATTGGCTTTTTAAACCTTTACTACCACAAAATATCATAGGTTATATAACAAAGGTTCCAAATATAAAATAACCATAATAATAAAGGTCAAGATAATAATATGATTAGTAGAATAATATGATCAAATTAATATGTATATCAAGACTTATATAAATAAAATAAGATTAATTTATATATAGAAATATGAAAGTAAATAGCCTGAATCATTCATTGACTATGCATAAAGAACAACTTACAATATTAATTGCTCAAAATGTATACAAGCTTTATTTCTCCTTTTCTTGTTACATATTGAACTATCAATACTTGATTCTTGACTTGATTGATTGAATTCAATGCTTTCTTGTGGATCATTATCACTATAATATATAAATAGTAATATGACTCTTCAAGTACTTGAAGATTGCTCTCCATATGCCAAGTCTCATGACTCTTGGCTTATCAACTTACCACTTACATACTTGATGAACACTTGACTCTACAACATTTGCACACATATTCATGACATTTTGACTCCTACATGCACTCCTTATCTAGGATACTTATGCACATCATCTCATTACATATTTTCTCTCTTACATACAAGACACTTGTGCACATTCTCTATTACATGACATATGTACTTTTCCTACACATTCACACTTACATAAAAGGGGAGATATAAATCACACTCTAAAGTATAGAATCAACCTTAATCTACTATTTACAAATGTACCATGGGGGTATATTAGAATGTATAAAATAATATAATATACCTCAACACCCCTCTGTATTAAATTATTTGGTTATTGAAGACTTTAGTATTCAATCTTAGTTTTTGTATTTAAATGATCTTCATTAGGTTCATGAATTTCTGCTTGAAATTTATCTTTAGTTTCTTTGAGTTAAATTTCGTTTTCTTCTTCATATTCATTATTTATATTCTCTGGATCACGAACTTCTTGAACTTATTTGTCTTTAACCTTATATAATGATTTATTTATAATCACTTTGTAAACATTTGGACCATAATTTATCTATTTTTATTTTCCTTATTTTTTAAACATTTTATCATAAAGTGTTTTGCCTTCCTACATTTCAGAAATTGAACACTTTGCTCTCTTGTTAGAAGATGCTTTTGAAATAGGTTTCACAACCAAAGATACTCATTATTTGTTTTCCTTATAAATAAGTTTCAAGTTTTGATGGTCTATGACCTTTAAATAGATATAGATATTGTAGTCGAATCTATTTTTAATGTACTATCAAATTGAGATTTAGTAGTAAACTATGATGGTAGTTACCAATATGACTATCAAATATTTATAGTATATGTAGTTACCAATGTATGCAACTATGATGGTAGTAGTGTAGGAAACCTTGTATTCTTTGATTGGGCTTAATTTTTGTGTTTTGAAATTCATAACTATTTAACCACCCAAAAATCTTTGATTGGCTTGGATATTTTTGTACTATATACCTCCAAATATACACAACTTATAAATCCAAATGTAGCCCAAACATTCTCGCGCTCCTTTCCTCAAGGCTGATGGATCCATGCATTAGAGGGGAATGGGAGAATGGATTATCTACACCTCAAAAGAGAGGCACTTAATTGTGCCTTCTTGTGGTGATTTTCTGACGAATTAAGGGTTCACCAGGAAACTTTTAGCGACAGTACTTAGGCTTGGAATATGTTTGATGTGTTTTTTTTATAAATCATTCACATACACCTAAGTTTGGCCTTTATGCAACTAAAACTATCTATATGCAATTTTGATTTAATGAAGACAATAGACAGTGGATACAGAATAAAATGCAATACCTAAAACTAGGGCTAAAAGAAATTATAAACCTTACTTGACCCGGATGTTTGATGAATATTCTGAGGCTTGTAGCAGGATAAAATCACCTTTTTTATGACAAAATCGCCTCTATTTTGACAAAATCACCTCTATTTTGACAAAATCACCTCTGTTTTGATAAAATCGCCTCTGTTTCTATAGCAAGAAAAATTGACAAAAAATAGGGGATAGAAAATAGGGTTTTTTGCAAATTATGACAGTTTCTCGTACTCCAAGTCACATATTAGCTTTAATTTCTATATGAAAGTGGATATGAAATAACATGAGAACAATACGATAACAATTCAACCTACTATACCACAAATTTATGCAATTTTAATCCTGATTTCATGATGCAATTAATTGGAATGATGGTGAACACCAAGATGCAATATCTAAATCTGAGTAATAAATTAAATGGACATGATGTAATGTATAGACAAACAAAAAATTGGGAAATAAATGCAAACAATGATTTGAATCCTTGCCCCCAGCTGATCTGAAGACATGATCGCCTACTCTCTGATGAAATCACCTACTCTTTGATGAAATTGCCTATCGCTTATGTCAATCGCCAGACAATTACGCTAATATTTGGGGCGATTATAACTGAGACCTACAATGACAAAGGATGAAAATAGGGATGCCGGGAGGTGGAATTGCATAACAAATTGGAGCCAAGGATCCTCAAGGGAGTTCAAAAGCAATCTTAGGGAATCAGAGTCCAACCAGCTAGCCAATCAGTTAGTCAGGAGGAAAAATGGAAAAGGGCCTAGATTAAATAGGCTGAGGGGTTTGAGGAAATTGGGAGGTTAGGCTAAACATGGAGGAGGTTTTGATCCCTCCTATGTTTTCCACCTTCAATATGTTTGCCAACAACCCTGATCCGAACAATGGCTAAACTAGGTAAGAGGTTTTAAAATAGATTTTGTCTTTTAGCAAATTTGTTAAAATTCTATTTGGGAAAAAATCACCTGGCGATTCTATCGATTGTCAGGTGATTTTGTTGATTTATGGGCGATTTTGCCCAACGATTAAGAATTTTTGGTTTTTTGGAGCAAAATACAAGGAAGATGATATCAAAATTGGACATATTATATACCGTTGGAAATATCTTTTCAATACTTATCCAATGGTATAAAATTTGATAATAACTAAGATGATTTGATAGGGTAAAAATTCTCTTGAATATGACCTTAATTTTCTAGGAGAAAAACTTTGGAAAATGAGGCAATTTTTCATGTCTACATTTTTCCCCCTCTTTGATGTATTTATGAACAAAAATTATGTCAAAGAAAAGTGTAGGCACTTGAGTAGAAATGATTATGATTTGACATGGGAAAAAATGGAGTAGATGGTTTAGGATGAATAGTTCATGTGAAATTGATGTTTTAGAAAAATAATTACTAATTTATTGACTAGGATGCCCCCTTGAGTTTTTACACCAAATTTTACATTTGGTGGAAAACTCAAATTTGATCTTCTTTGTTTTATGTGACTTTGTGTGATTTATTGGATGATTTATTACATTTGCTTATGATTGTTGTGTTACATAATTTCTTGTAATCATGCTTTGATTTTTGAATATTTTGATCATGCTTAACATAAAAGGAAAATGATTTTGTAAAGTGTGTTTTGAGAAAGATTATTTTGTGTGATGATAGATTTGAGGGATTAGCAATGAACCTCTAAGGATGTTGTGTTGTTATTGTTGTAATCACAATGACACTGAGAGGGGGGCTGAATCAGTGTGTTCTTTAAAATTTCTAAAACATATGATTTTAAAACTAGCAGCAGTTTAAAGCAGATAAAAGAGATACTAAATGCATCAAGAAAGCATCACACATAACAAGACATTTTAACGAGGTTCACCAATGTGGCTACTCCTCAAAAAGACAGCTTGGACTACCATCCAAATCCAGTCAATGCAAAGCTACAACTTTACATAATCCTTTACCAGCACCAACTGGAAGGAGCACCAACCCCTTAACTTTATCTCGCTTCAACATGAATGGAGCACCAACTCCTATTTTACCAGCACCTACTGGAAAGAGGCACCAACCCCTTAATCCAAGCAACAACTTGGAAGACAATAATAAAAATTACAGAATAAAACTTTCACCTCAATTTTCACGGTCTATTGTTTTTCTGCATTCTGCTTACTCGCGCAAAATGAGTCGCACTATTCCACCTCTTCTCTCGTACTTCTTTGCACTCTCCGTTGCATTCGGATGATCAATCACTTCAGTAACCGCGCACCTGTCACTTCAGACTTAGAACACAACTTTTGCACATCACGCTCTTATCTTCGCACAAGTCACTCTACTCGCTCTTCGCACATTATCTCATCGCAACGCACACCTTACTGCAACTCCAAAGAACTATCACTTCGCTCTCATTCTGAATCGAAACGACTTGCTCTCTGCTCAACACGAACTTCACTTTCACAAAAACTATGCTTGCATTTGCACTTTATCTTAACACCCCATTTTTCAAACTCGAAGAAGCCCTCCTTTTATAGAAGAAATTTTAGGAACAAACCCTAGAAGAACGTCGGCTGAGAAACCCTAAGAATGTCGGCTGCAAAACCCTAGAAATTGTCGGCTGCCAAACCCTAAAATCCGTCGGCCCAGATTTAACTTTGTCGGCCTCAAAACCTTCTACCACCTTCATCACCTTCCTGTAGCTTATTGCCTCAAAATAGCAACACGTCGGCCCTTTTAATTTAATTTAATATTTTAATTTAAATTTTAAATAAAATAAAATTTAAACTAAATATTTAAAATTAAATATCTTCATCACCGGGGCATCTTTTTCAACGAAACGAAGAGCCAACTTGGGTTTTAAGAAAAACCCATTTCAAATCTGTTATCCATGGTTTTAAATAAAACTTTTTATTTTGACTGCCTTGGTTTTCACAAAGAACCTTTAAAATTTAAACTAAATATTTAAAATTAAATATCTTCATCACCGGGGCATCTTTTTCAATGAAACGAAGAGCCAACTTGGGTTTTAAGAAAAACCCATTTCAAATCTGTTATCCATGATTTTAAATAAAACTTTTTATTTTGATTGCCTTGGTTTTCACAAAAAACCTTTTCGCTTCTTGACATCTCAAGTTCTGAAGACTTCTTCTTCTCATTCTGAATTATGTTTTCTATTTCTGTGCATCTATCATTTAAGGACTCATGATCTGACTAACTTTTGAACTTTATCCTCTGCATCTGAGTGACTTCTGAACTGCCTGTCCATTGCATCATTAGAACTAACTGAATGTATTGACAATAATGACAATCCTCCTGCAACACCTTGCTCAACACTGAACTCCTATCCATTGTACTTTGGCTGCACCTTGCTGTTCAATAAACTCTTGTCCATTGCATCAATAAATCTGTCTGACTGTGTTGACAACAATATGGACAACAATGACAATCCTCCTGCAACACCTTGCTCAACACTGAACTCCTATCCATTGTACTTTGGCTGCACCTTCGTCGTTCAATAAACTCTTGTCCATTGCATCAATAAATCTGTCTGATCGTGTTGACAACAATGACAATAATGTTTGCTGCACTTTGCTCAACAATCTCCCCCTTTGGAATTGTTGGCAACACATGTGCAATTTTCTCGTAAATCTTCTCCCCCTTTGACAATAATACCAAAGGGTCGCTACGGACTCCCCCTGAGTCTATGCACAACATTCTTAGACACAAATTATTACAATTAGCAAATATTCCAAGCATGAACAAGAAGAAAAACAAATACACAAATGCTCCCCCTGAGTCCAAGACCACTTCATTTCACTGATTGACAACATCATGATAAGCATAATAGGCATCAATAAAATCAACAATGTGAATAGGAGCAATAACCAGTGAATGACACCATCACCGTCAACTTCACCAATATAACATGTGTAAGAACATGATCGAACCACTGTCTTCTCGTGCAATTACCCTCTCGTTGCTTTGCAAACTCAAACTTGTCCATTGTTAGTGAAGGCATACAATAATCTTATATAGCCAACTTTTTGTTCTGCAATGCCAGCAACATCTGCATACAACTTCACCATGCATCTTGGATATATTCTCAACAAGCTTGAACCCAATGACAATTGTTTGTCTCTCTCTGCAGTGAGAATCCAGCAGGCTACCTCAATCCACTTTCAACTCTGTGCAAGTACCAAACATATTCATCACCAGGCTGGAAATCATCTGGCTGCTCATTAAAAAACTTTTTCTTCAATCTTCCCATTCAACATGCTGATTTCACTTTTGTCAACGGAATTGACAAGTGACTCACATCTGTACCAATTTTTGTCCAGCACTGCAATTTTACTGCCAACTCTTACTTTCAACTATGCATGTCGGAAGAAGACATTTTGTCAAACACTTTATGGCCAACCGTAGTGCACCTTACTCAACCTCAAGCTTCTTATCCTTGGACTGGCATTAAATCAATAGTTAAAACAAAACTGTCTGTGAATTAAATATATTCACCAAGGTGTCATGAAAGATCTGGCAATCTTCACATCAAAGAGTAAAAACAAATACATGCTGCTCAAAACACAAATACACAGCTAGGGCAAGCATTCTTTCATTGAGCAAATCATCTGGACTATTATGATTCGTAATTTTGAATAGTGGTATTAAGAATCATCAACAGTAAAACAGTGACATATCTCAAAACTACCAATGGTGACAGCTCTCAAATTAAACACCACACTTCACGGCATTTCCACAAACCACTATATAAACTGAAAAACACACTTTAACAACTATACAACATTAACCCGACCGCTTACCTTTCATCCTCAGATACCTAGACAAATACATAGGAGCATTAAAATAAAACTTTAATATTGCTCCTCCCGAGGATGTGCCACCCGGAGTTGCTTAGAGCAATGGCGGAGTAGCCTCCTTCAGTCCAAGGAGACACAATTTCCTTTCTTCTGTCTTTCTCCGGACTTTCCTGAACTTGGGCTTGGGTTTTTCAACAACATCCCTATTTTGCTCCTGTTCGTGAACTTGAACATTTCTCTTGTGGGGTTGTCTCTTGTGCATTCTTGATGGATGATTATTTTCTTTTCTTTTATGCACATGATATGTTCCTTGTCGGTGTTGTCCTCTTTGTGTCTGATGAAATCTAGGGTTTTGCCTTAGATTAGATATAGAAGTGCTTGGAGAGAACCTTGCTATGTGCCCTTGACCGTTGCATTTAAAACATTGCACATGTTTTATTCCCTGTCTGTATTGCATTCTATGTGTATGATGAAATCTATGGTATTGCCTTAGATTGGATATCTAAGTGCTTGAACAAAACCTTGCTATGTGCCCATGGCCATTACATTTAAAACATTGCACAGGGTGTTCACTCAAAAAAATATAAGTATTTTTATCAAGATAACTCTTTGATCTATTGTTCAATCCACAATAAATTGCCTTGTGACCAAAGTGGTTGCATTTAGAACAATAGCCATAAAAAGCATTATTATTAAAAGAGTGAGAGTGAGAGAACCTCTTTTGCTGTGGTTGCTTTGCTGTAGATCTTCTTTGATATTTTCTTCCTTTTGAGGATTCAGCTTCAGACTTTTCTTGTTTCAATCCTTCAACCGAGGACTTCTTCTTCTCTGCATATTTGGAGGATGAAGGTTGTTCAGCTTCATATCCAAGACCAAACTTAGTTGTGGAGCTTCTTTGTTGATTTATCATTGTATCTAGCAACTC
Organism: Wollemia nobilis; assembly: GCA_028583015.1. NCBI lineage: Eukaryota > Viridiplantae > Streptophyta > Pinopsida > Araucariales > Araucariaceae > Wollemia > Wollemia nobilis. The sequence goes on along the minus strand of JAQPPZ010002456.1, from coordinate 5,610,900 downwards.
TATGCTCTTCTCAAATTTGAGATTTATATTGGCCTCTTTTAGTTGTTTCTTCAATGAAACAATCTCTTCTTCTTGTTGGCAGCATAGAGTCTCTTTCTCATTGATCTCGAGACCTAAGAATATTTTCAATCCTTTTGTTCTGTTCTACTTGCAGCTTTAGATCAACAATAACCTTTTTATATTCCTCTTCACTTGTGCTGTATACATCATTCTTATTATCCAGGTGTGTCTTCAAGGCTTCTTCTGATTTCTTGGCCTTTTGAACTTGTAGGAAGAGATCTTCAATCTCATCCCCATATTCTTCTAACTTCTTGGACAGTCTTTTGTTCTTTTTCTTTTCTATACTCCACTCTTCAAGTGCAGATATCAACTCTCCTTCCAAATCTACTTCAGACCTTAAGATTTTCATCATCTCGCTTCAGGATTCACTTCTTCTACCTTTTTCGGTTCAAATTTCTCTTCCACAGAAGCCGAACCTGGTCGGGATGCCTTTTTGGATGAGGATCTATTCTTCTTAGCCATTGTGTACTAATCCAAGATCAACCCCGATCGATTTAGCCAAAATTGGGAACCTGGCTCGATACCAATTGTTGTAATCACAATGACACCGAGAGGGGGGTGAATCCAGTGTGTTCTTTAAAATTTCTAAAACATATGATTTTAAAACCAGCAGCAGTTTAAAGCAGATAAAAGAGATACTAAATGCATCAAGAAAGCATCACACATAACACAACATTTTAACGAGGTTCACCAATGTGGCTACTCCTCAAAAATACTGCTTGGACTACCATCCAAATCCAGTCAATGCAAAGCTACAACTTTACATAATCCTTTACCAACACCAACTGGAAGGAGCACCAACCCCTTAACTTTATCTCGCTTCAACGAATGGAGCACCAACTCCTATTTTACCAGCACCTATTGGAAAGAGGCACCAACCCCTTAATCCAAGCAACAACTTGGAAGACAATAATAAAAATTACAGAATAAAACTTTCACCTCAATTTTCACGGTCTGCTATTTTTCTGCATTCTCACGTTTCGTGCAAAATGAGTCGCACTATTCCACCTCTTCTCTCGTACTTCTTTGCACTCTCTGCTGCATTCAGATGATCAATCACTTCAGTAAACTGCGCACTGTCACTTCAGACTTAGAACACAACTTCTGCACATCGCGCTCTTATCTTCGCACAAGTCACTCTACTCGCTCTTCGCACATTATTTCATCGCAACGCACACCTTATTGCAACTCCAAAGAACTATCACTTCGCTCTCATTCTGAATCGAAACGACTTGCTCTCTGCTCAACACGAACTTCACTTTCACAAACACTATGCTCGCATTTGCACTTTATCTTAACACCCCATTTTTCAAACTCGAAGAAGCCCTCCTTTTATAGAAGAAATTTTAGGAACAAACCCTAGAAGAACGTCGGCTGAGAAACCCTAAGAATGTCGGCTGCAAAACCCTAGAAATTGTCGGCTGCCAAACCCTAAAATCCGTCGGCCCAGATTTAACTTTGTCGGCCTCAAAACCTTCTACCACCTTCATCACCTTCCTGTAGCTTATTGCCTCGAAATAGCAACACGTCGGCCCTTTTAATTTAATTTAATATTTTAATTTAAATTTTAAATAAAATAAAATTTAAACTAAATATTTAAAATTAAATATCTTCATCACCGGGGCATCTTTTTCAACGAAACGAAGAGCCAACTTGGGTTTTAAGAAAAACCCATTTCAAATCTGTTATCCATGGTTTTAAATAAAACTTTTTATTTTGACTGCCTTGGTTTTCACAAAGAACCTTTAAAATTTAAACTAAATATTTAAAATTAAATATCTTCATCACCGGGCATCTTTTTCAATGAAACGAAGAGCCAACTTGGGTTTTAAGAAAAACCCATTTCAAATATATTATCCATGATTTTAAATAAAACTTTTTATTTTGACTGCCTTGGTTTTCACAAAAAACCTTTTCGCTTCTTGACATCTCAGGTTCTGAAGACTTCTTCTTCTCATTCTGAATTATGTTTTCTGTTTTTGTGCATCTATCATTTAAGGACTCATGATCTGACTAACTTTTGAACTTTATCCTCTGCATCTGAGTGACTTCTGAACTTCCTATCCATTGCATCATTAGAACTAATTGACTGTATTGACAACAATGACAATCCTCCTGCAACACCTTGCTCAACACTGAACTCCTATCCATTGTACTTTGGCTGCACCTTGTTGTTCAATAAACTCTTGTCCATTGCATCAATAAATCTGACTGTGTTGACAACAATATGGACAACAATGACAATCCTCCTGCAACACCTTGCTCAACACTGAACTCCTATCCATTGTACTTTGGTTGCACCTTGCTGTTCAATAAACTCTTGTCCATTGCATCAATAAATCTTTCTGACTGTGTTGACAACAATGACAATACTGTTTGCTGCACTTTGCTCAACAATTATATGACCGTTGGTGGAGATCGATGCTCGCTAGGTCATGAAGAAAATCCTATTATGAGAAAGTTTTGTATTGCTCATACCAAAATATTGTGTGCTTAAGAATAATATTAAGGCTTTATGATGATAAAGAAATGTTTGATGTTGTTTTGAGATAAGATGTTTGATAGATTCTAGAAATAAACCTCAAAGGATGTGTTATTATGAGACTGTTGGTGGAGTTCAAAGCTCGCTAAGTCTCGAAGCTAATCTTGTTTATAAGGAATGTTTTTGATATTGCTAAGAATGGTTGTATGCTTAAGAATAATCTTAAGGCTTTTGTGGTAATATGTGTGATGTTTGTGAAATATATTGAGCAAAGCATGCAAATTTTGAAGGATGATTTACGCTAAGCATAGAATTTCTAAGTGTGAAATTATATGAAATAATTACTTAGGAATTATACCATCATCACGAAAATCAAAATGAAATGCATGATGATATGAAATTATTTGTTCTTTTAAAAATACAAAGTAATGTAAGATAAATCATTGTGTCACATGTTTCAAAAAGATTATGAATTTTTTATGAAAATATATGGACCAATTTTGGGCATGAAAAATTAGAAATATGGTTTGTGGTAGGTATATAATTCCTAGTGTGAAAATTGAGAAGAATAATTCCTAGGAATTATACCATCATCGCGAAGTCATGAATGCTATGTATGATAAGTGATTTTGAACTACATGTTATTTTTGCAATAAGTTGTTTTGGAGATTTTTGAAATTTTAGAAATATCTATGTAATGTAAGTAATGATAAACTAATGTTGTCCAATAAATTTCAAAGAAATATTTTAACTTATTTCTAAGACTTTCAAATTTATCAAGAACCAATGTGTGAAAAGTGAGTTCATTATCCATCTTGATTTAACACAATGATACAAAATATCTCAAGGATCAAATGTGTGTGCTTTGTAATGTTCATTTACCAATTTTGAGTAAGGTAGTGATGCAAGCAAACTTGAATGAACCAATGTGTGTGCAAGTGAAGGGTTCATTAACCATGAATTTTGTGCATGAAACCGTACCATACTACTATGTAAGTCAAGTAATAAAAAGCTAGCTAATCTACAAGAGGAAATAGGTCTATACAAAATAAGGTCGCTAATGTGATTTACATACCGCCACATGAAAAGGAATTACCCAATGTCAAGAAATTTGGGTACAAATCACCTGTTATGGGGTTTACCTCATGATTTTGAATAATCGAGAATTCCAAGGATTCAAGCTCATTCACCCTTCTTTTCTTCACTTTCAAAGGGTAGGTTTGTTCATTTTGTTTTAAACAAGGGGATTTTATTATTTTTCTTTTTCTTTTTTTCGTTCTCTTTTTTATTTTTTTCTCTTTTTATTTTTTTTGATTTTTGACTTTTTCTTTTCTTGATTTTTCTTTTGGGATACTCAGATTGGTTGTAAAGCAAGGTATTTTTATTCAGGTAGGGGTGAGCTTGTCCTTTTGGCAATTCTCCAAAAATTCTAGACCATGCGCATGATAGGATAGCAGGGAAAACTTTTCACTCAAGAGACTAAGACTACTATGTAGTATCATTTTTCGAATTTGCAACAAATAATTTTAATGTGTAAAAGTTTACTTGGTTCAAGAAGTAGCAAGATCATTTCCCAAAACTCAAAATATTATTTTGTGAAATAGTGATCTTTGATACAAGAGAGATTTATAATCATAGTGATAAAATCAAAATAATTAATTTGTGAAATTAAGTGTATGGTTCAAGATAACTTCTGAATTAATATGAAATAAAGGAAAATATAGCTTCAAAATTTTGAAATACAACAATAAATAACAATGCAAAATGATTTGAAATAATTTTGAGATTTTGATACTTTTTAATTTTTTTTAGTTGTTTTATTTTATTTATATATATATATATATATATATATATATATATATATATATATATTAATTTTTTACTTTTAATGATGGAATTGGTGGTATATACAAGATGATCTATATACATTATACAAGGTTATTTGAGTATAGCATGTCTAAGGTGGCTTCAAAATCAAAGGAGGTTTTGGTTGTGGTGTATGTGAAGCTATTTGGTTGATAGTTGAGATTGTTGTGATGAATAATGAGATGTAGATGAAGAAAAGTGATGGACATAATATGACAATGATAAAGAGAAAAATAATAAAGAACTAGATGTGATAATAATAATGAAAGAGAGAATGAAGAACAAAAGGTAATGAATAAAATGTAGCGATAACAAAAGCTTTGTTATAATGTAGAACAATGTAGAAAAATATTTGAGTTTTATGTGTAAAATTGATCATGTCACAAAACAAAATGTCAGAAGGACAAGAAAGTTCTTCATTACTATCACTATCTTCCAAGTCTTGATAAGATGGAAGGAGCATATGTGAAAGATATGAATGGGTTTTATTTGGTAAACAAGGATGATCGGATATGGATGAAGAAAAGTGATTGATAGGAGGTAATTGTGACAATAGAGAATGTATAGAACTTGATGTTCCAACTGTTAAAGATTCTTCAAATGGTGTTGGGTCATCATGTATGGTAACAATTGTTTTTGCAAGTTTAAAATTCAAACATTGATGAAGAATGGAAGGGACAACCCTCATCGTATGAATCCAAGGAATTTTGAGAAGTAGGTTGTAAGGTGAAGGGCAAGATGCTACATAAAACAAAGTATCCAAGATCTTGGGTCCACTCTTAAGGGGAAGAATTATAGTGCCTCAAGCTTCTTGAATTTCATTGTTAAAATATTTTATAATAACATTTGATTCATTGAGATCTTCTTCCTTTAATTAGAGTTTTTGGAATAATTGATAAGTGCATAAATTAAGAGAGGATCCATTATCTACCATGATAGTTTGAATAGATGTTTCTTTAATAAATCCTGTAATGTAAAGAGAGGAGTCTTCTTGTGGAGTAGAGGAAGGAATCTCCTCATCATAGAATGAAATATGGTTAACCTCAAGAGGGCTTACACAATTAATTGTGTTCTTAAGGAAAAGATCATGAGGAAAAAATTATTGGCTAAGTATCTTGAACAAAGTTTCCCTATGAACATGAGAATTTTGTAATACTTATAAAAGGGATATCTTTGCTTGAGGATTAATCACTTGTTTTTGGCTATCAAGGTGGATTTCAAATTGACATTTTGATGCTAAATATGGGCTTTCTATACTTACATTCCATTTTGGATCATTCTTTAGAACCAAGGATAGTTTTGAAGGTTGGTCAAATGGGGAATCCATATCTTGAATATCAAATTGAGTTGATTGAACTTGAGGTTGCTCATTTGTAGTTTCTATTACAATATTAGTAATATCATCAATATGGGACACATTAAGATGCAATATTTGATTAGTTTCCTATTGTTGATAATTGAATAGGGGTTCTTGGGAGATCCCCATGTCTTGATTGATTATGGGTTTTTGTTGTGTAGGAGTTTGATTTTTTATTGGAGATTTATACTCAGTTGTAGATTGTAATTACTTTATAGTAAAAACACCCTCGTCAATCAAATCTTGAATTGCACATCTTAAATTTCTACATTTTTGTGTCATATGTCCATTGACTCTATGATATTCATAATGTAGCTCAGGTTTATACCAATCTATTGTGGTATCAGGTTGGCTTATGGGAGGTAACTCAATCCTATTTGTATCAAGTAAATTCTTGAGAATTATATCCATTGGTTGATTGAGATTAGTAAATTTACGTGGTGAAGGTTTTTGAGAGGCTTTTGATAATTGCCTTAGGAATTTAGCCATAAAAGGACTTAATGGTTTATTATCTCTTTTTCTTTATTATGGGTAGAATGATGATAGGAATATTGTGAAGTATGATGAGAGTGCATGGTAGGATTGGAAGAAAAAGTATTTTCTTATTGAAATGGATGTGTTGTGTTGAAAGAAGAATGTTGAAATGGTGGAGAAGGATTGTATGTGGATCGATAGGCATAATATGGATATGTGGGAGAAAAGATAATATCATTATGAAGAGGATTAGAAAAGGGATTTTCTTGTTGGGGCAAGGATGAATAATGAGGAAAGTGTGATAAAGGTGATGTTGAATATGGATGAGGTTGGTCATAATCAACAAATGCATTTGGAAAAATTTTCCCAACATTACTGATGGGCTCATATTGATTTGAGTTAAGACTCATGGTTTTTTTAGTACTTCTAAAATTAGTATTTGGTATCTAAAATTTAGATTTGAATATAAAACATACAAATTTGAAATGATGTTTTTTTGTTGTTTTTCTTGTATATATATATATATATATATATATATATATATATATTGTTTATTTTTGAAATCAGAAGAAATGCCTATGTATTCACATCGGGTTCACCAAAGAATGTAGGTCTAAAATTTTTGCACCCTTTTCCTTTAGGCTAATGGATCCACGCCTAGAAGGGGGATGGAAAAATGATAGGTCTACACCTTAGAGGAGAGGTACTTGAGTTCGTACCCTCTTATGGTGATTTTTCGATGAATTAAGGGTTCACCAGGAAACTTTTAGTGGCAGTTTCCATACTTAGGCTTGGAAGATGTTTGATGCGTTCTTTCTATAAATCATTCGCATACACCTAAGTTTGGCCTTTATGCAACTAAAAATATCTATATGCAATTTTGATTTAATAAATACAGTAGACAGTGGATATAGAATAAAATGCAATACCTAAAACTAGGGCTAAAAGTAATTATAAACCTTACTTGACCCGGATGTTTGATGAAGATTATGAGGCTTGTAGCAGGACAAAATCACCTCTGTTCTAACAAAATTGCCTCTGTTTTGACAAAATTGCCTCTATTTTGATAAAATTGCCTCTATTTTGATAAAATCACCTCTGTTTCTATAGCAAGAAAAATTGAAAAAAATAGGGGACATAAAACATGGTTTTTTGCAAATTATGACAGTTTCTCGTACTCCAAGTCACAGATTAGCTTTAATTTCTATATGAAAGTGGATATGAAATAACATGATAACAATACGATAACAATTCAACCTACTATGCCACGAATTTATGTAATTTTAATCCTTATTTCATGATGCAATTAATTAGAATGAGGACTGGTATTTTTGGAAAAAAGGTACTATAATTAGAGTCTATGAATTTCGTAGAAATACCTATTTTCTTTCCTACTATGTCACTAACTAAGTATTTTCTAGAGAACTATGGTGATATATTGATGAATCTGATAAAATTTTTGGGACTAGTATTAAGAGAGCCTATACATACCAATTTCTTTTTAATTTTTAAGATGTAAGTTAAAAATTAGAGTTCAAGCAAAGATTTTGGATGAAAAACTTAATGGCCTCCAATTGTCCATAATGCCACACATGTGAAACTATGATCTAGAAGGAAATTTCAAGGCTAGATTAGCATATTTGAATATTAAACATGCAATATTTGAACATCTTCCTTGGTTAACAATTGAGCAACTCAAGAATAAAACAAAATATCAAGCACCTAATATTAATATGAATGAAATGCAAAGGCATACTCCATGGAGAAAGTGCCATCCTTACAAGCCTTAATATCTGATGAGAATAAAAAACCAATGAATAAAAGATGATCTGGTGGAAAATATTAAGAGTTGGAATTGACAAAAGCAAAATTTTAGAAATGGTGGATTTTGTGATGCAAACAATATAAGCAAAATAAGAGCAAGTAGAATTTATCACAAGATATGATATGGTTCAAGTAATAAAGCATTTAGAAGAAGCATATGATATAATAATTCTTGGTAAGCATAAGCCCCATCCTAATATACACCAACATATTCAATACAAAATATCCAATGAGAAGGCTAAGAGAAAGAGTCCTCCAATCACTTGGTGGAGGGAAATATCAAAGAAAACTAAAGGATAGAAGCTAGCTATGGTGTAAGTTCAAAAATTTGGCACTACTCAAAAGTATATGTTTTTTTTATTTTTTATTTTTTATTTTTAATTTGTGGAAAACATCCCAAAAGGGATGCCACTTTTGGGTAAGACCCAAGGAGGACTCAAAATTATATGTTGAAAGTAAGAGGATCAAGTATGTTTTTTATCCCTTGTCTTATCTATGAAAGTCATCCATCAATTTTGTAACCTCCACTAGAGCAACCACTTCCACCAGCTACCCCTGCAAGATAAATTTCTCTTTCTCAAAATCCACCATCAAGTATGGCATTCACTTCTCTTGTACATGAAACCAACAAACTCCCAAGATCCCACATCCACAAACCCTTGTAAATACTAGTATTTTATCCTTGAGACCCCCATAAAAAGCATTTTCTCCTTTTCAATTTATATTTATTGTTTTCCTACTCCTAACCATCAACTCCTAGAATTATTATTTATAATATATCAATTTTAAGTTAACATACAAAAATGGGAACAAGAGTAGGTACCTCAAGAGGAGATAAAGAAAGCAACCACCTGGACATATGATAGCAAGCTAGATTTAGAAACCAATTATTTGGGAATGAATCAAAGAAATTATAATTCCAAAGGTTAGCAAGCTAGATTTAGAAATAATAGCAATAAATTATCACATTAAGATGTAAATATATGATATCTCACAAGTTCCTAGGGAGGATGCCCTTAGAGTTCTTCATATCGAAGCATACACGCTATATCTTCAGAATAAGCAGATTATGGTAGTGTATAAAGCTACGAAGAAACAGTTGAAAGTATAAAATATAGGCTACAAATGAAATAAGTAGAGAAAAAATCTCTACAAATAGAAGTCTAGGTCCTAAAGCTTTACTAGGAAAATCCCCAACTGAAGAGCAACTACAATGAGAGACAAAAAATTTAGATTTTGGAAGAGAAATTGCAACAAGGGGGTATAATTATCCAATCACATTAAAAGGAATTGTAATATTTGAGGGCAAGACTCAAAAATGAAGAGGAAAGCTTAGCAATAGTGCAATCAGAGCTTGACGAAGAGAAGAAGAAGCCACAAAATTCTATCTTTTCATGAGAAATTCTAAAATAATTCCAAGGCCATTATTGGATTAAGATCAAGGAAGTAGTTATGAAAGACTTCCCATTATTAAAAAATATTGTACATATTTCAAATATGATCCAAGATGCAGAAGAAGAATTCAACAAAGGGAGATAAGAGTTGATGGGTAGAGTGGAGAACATAGATGGAGCAGTTTGTATCATGCAAAATGGACGATAATAGCTATTACTAGTGGCATGCTCTAAGAGATACCTGAGTGAGTCAAAATTTTATCCAACTCAGGTAATATATGAAAACCAAATAATCCTAGGAGGGGATATAATAATTGCACTCAAAGCAAGTAGAAATAAGATAAAAATCATAGTTCAATAGGTCATGGGCCTTGGCTTCCCATGATTCTATGATGAGAATGGCACATTTTACAATGTAATATAACTCAGCTAATGTATGGATAAACAAATCAATAATGAAGGTAATATTGATTTATTGTCTAAACCTTTGGAAGTGAATCAAATCATTGTGCCCAATAATGGGATATTTTTGTTTCAGTGATTCATTGCCTAAACCTCAGAGATGGGGAATATGTAGTAAGTCTATATTTGTATAAAAGCTTTTTATTTTATTTTTACTCTGTCACCTAATAGTATATGGTTGTATGGGTTCTATGTTATAGCAAGTAAGAAATCCCATGAGGTGCTCATAATGTAGGTAAAAAAAATACCCACATCTATAGACCATCTCTTTAGAGAGAAATTTTTCTATTTTAATTAGTACAAGTCAAGAATAGAAAACATAAGCACAATTAGGCATATGGAATAGTCATCGGGTCAAAAGAGAAGAAGCAAAGACTTAGCATGCTTGTGTAGTATGAAAACGTAAAATTTTTCTAAGTGTTGAAGATTATTAAAACTTTGAATAATGATGTCATCAATGAGCATAAAAATATCTAACATCTGATGCAGTTGAGTCTTAAAATTTGACCCAGGAAAGAGAATCTAGCTTTTTTCTAAAACATTAAACTCAAATTATAGCTATGTTTTGAATAAAGTGGCCAAACTATTTAAGACATTGACATCATCAAAGGTGTGGAAAATTTCTGGCACCTACCTCATTAGAGTGAATTTTTACCTAAGTGCTTGAATTAAGATTTTATGTATGACATTAATGTAGCGCATGGTCAAAAAAGTTTCAAAGAGGGTCACATTTTAAGAGGTGCTAATGTCATCGTGAACAACATAAAATTCTAGCACAAATGAAAACCAAGGTCATACCTAAAATATTTCTAAGGAATGAATCCTGACATGAAAGGGCAATGAGTTCCAAAGTAGAAGCATATATGACACCTATCAACATACATCACAAAATAATGACTAAGTGTAGAATATGGCTAGATTCTAAAAGCAATGACATCATCAAGATAAGCATTTTTTTTTGGAAAAAATAAAGAAATTGGTTGTGTTAAGAAGAAGAGTTAGAATTTTAATTAGGTTGACATCATGATAGAAAAAATAAATCCTATGACTTGTAGAGTAGAGATCAAGTATAATTTTAGCTAGAAAAATAGGAATTTGATAAAGTGACAAAGAGTCTAGACTTGCTTCTGACAACTAGAATCTACTATATATAAATCTTTACAACCAAATGCTTCCCCATTTAATACTTGTCCTAATGTAGTTGGGATAGTCATGGAACAATATGGGATAAAGCAAACCTATCAAAAAATCTCATGGATTAGCTAAAGATACATAGGACACCACCTTATTAGATGAAATCATAGCAAGCCACACCAACATATAAAATCACTATAGTTAAACCAAAATGAACTAGAAAGAGACACACATGTGTTGTATTGAACTGATAGTCCTATTGTTAGTTTTGAAAGCAATCATGCTGAGCTAACTGAATGCAAATGTAAAACTATATATGCTTTATGTAGCCCATTTCAAGGGTTGGCTCTTTAGCTTTTACAATTGCAAAATCTATGATTAATAACTATTATATTTTTAAGCATTTACTACCACAAAATATCACAAGTTATATAACAAATGTGCCAAATATAAATATCCATAATAATAAAGTTCAAGATAATAATATGATGACTAGAATAATATGAGCAAATAAATATTTATATCAAGGCTTATATAAATCAAATAATATTCATTTATATATTTAAATATGAATGTAAATAGCCTAAATCATTCATGAACTATGCATAAAGAACAACTTACAATATTAATTTCTCAAAATGTATACAAGCTTTATTGCTCCTTTTCTTATTACAACTTGAATTAACAATACTTTATTATTGACTTGATTGATTGAATTCATTACTTTTATATGGATCATTATCTCTATAATATAACAATAGTAATGTGACTCTTCAAGTACTTGACTATTGCTCTCCATATTCCAAGTCTCATGACTCTTGGCTTATCAACTTTCCACTTGCATACTTGATGAACACTTGACTCTATAAAATTTGCACACATCTACATGAATATTGGACTCCTACATGCACTCATAATCTAGGACACTTATGCACATCCTCACATTACATATTTTCTCTCTTACATACAAGACACTTGTACACATTATCTCTTACATGATACTTGTGCATTTCCTACACATTACAATTTTACATGTGTATTTTTGATACATTCATACTTACATAAAATGGGAAATGTAAATAACACTCTAAACTATAGTATCAACCTTAATATAATATTTACAAATGTACCATGAAGGTACCATTAGGGTATATTAGAATGTATCAAACAATGTAATATACCTCAACACCCCCCTGTATTATATTATTTGGTTATTGAAGAGTTTAGTAATCAATATTGGTATTTGTCTTTAAGTTATCTTCATCAGGTTCATGAACCTCTACTTAAAATCTCTCTTCAGTTTCTTTGAGTTAAATTTCATGTTCTTCTTCTTCATTCTTTAGATTCTTTGGATCATGAATTTCTTGAACTTCTTTGTTGAATAACATGAGCTTATACTGAGAGGGGGGTGAATAGTATAAGATAAAAAATTTTACTTTTCAATCCATATGATAACATCAACAATATCAAAGCAGTAAGCATTCCACAAATCATCACACACATGAGAGACATGATTTAACGTGGTTCACCCAATGTGGGCTACTCCACAGAGAAAATATTCCTTATAAATTTTCTCAATAAATTATTTTGGGAATTAATTCCCTATTACAATGTTTATGGACCTCTATCCAAAGGAGACACCAATCCCCTTTTTCTGATTCATGGAACTCTATCCACAGGAGAACTCTTTCTCCTTTGCTCTAGTTGGTGATCTTCTAGAAGACTTTTACCCCCACTACACTGGCTTGTGGATCTCTCTCCATAGAAGACCTCTATCCTCATTGCCCTGGCTAATGGATCTCTATCCACTAGAGACTGTTGTCCTCTACTCTATCACCTCCAAATCTTACTCTCAACTCTATCTCAAATTTGCACCAAACTCTGTCCCAAGTGTAGTACAAATATGCTCTAACTCTACTCATAAATCTGCTCACAAATCTCTATCTCAAATCTATCCCCAAGCCTTAACACAAAGCTTGAACAAATCAAACCTACTCTTAATGTTGTTTCAAGTCTTCACAAGACTTGCTCAAACCTACCTTCAAGTCTTCACCAAGACTTGCTTAATCACAAACATACTCAAACCAACATTCAAAAGTTTCATTCAATTATTCAACCAATGAAGCACAACTTGCTTACAAACCCTAAACAATTATTTTCATACTTCTTCAAACAATGTGCACAATGTGGGTCTCAAACCCTAACTCAAATAATCCTCAATATCTATCTCAAATGTTCTCTAAACATTCACCAATGAAGCATATAAGAATTCACTCAAATATTTCCAACAATGCTTATCAAACAATCCTTTTCACTCCACCTTATATTTTACAACATTCATTCCAACATTTCAAACAAAATATGATGTGCCCATACCTCTTTGCTTTGATGGAGATATGTCTTCAAAACCTTTTTACTCACAACCAAATCCTTTTTCCAATTCTAGGTTAGATAGCAATAGTCTATCTCAAAATCTCCACAAGAATATTTACCTCAACAAATATTTCACCATACAAGAAATACAATAAAATGTCAAGTCACAAATACACCTTATCACTCCTTCACTTTCAAAATAATATTCAACATACATCAAAAAAAAAGTTCCTTGTTTACACCTTATAATCTCCTTCTCTTTCAAGATAATATTCAACACATATCAAAAATAAAGTTCCTTTGTTTACACCTTATAATCTCCTTCTCTTTCAAAATAATATTCAACACACATCAAAAATAAATTCCCTTTGTTTACACCTTATAATCTCCAATACTTGGTTTAATTCCTAAGCACCCAAAATAAAATATTTAATTAACACCCCTTATGACTCCCTAAAAATTTCACTTATTTTCCTTTCATGATTTTGAAGCCTCAAAGTCAAATCACGTATTCCAAGACCATAGAAGCACATAAATTAAAAAGCATACCTTTAATATTTTGCCTATGAAAAATATTGCACAAGTCTCAATGACCAGCGCCCAAGCTCGAACCCACGACCTAAGCCACCACAATGCCCTAGCCCAAGGCTAGGCTGCCACTTGGGCTACACACCCGCACACAACCAAATGTCCATGATTTCGTATTTGAAATCGCCTTCACTGAAAATGAAAAATGTGCTTTACCCTCTTGCAAAACAACTCCATGGGATTCAAAATGGAAACCTTCCCTTCGCAAGTGCCTTAGCCACGTTCTTCCTACCACCTATGCTACCCAGTGCTATGGGATATATCTTTTGCTCTAGGTGAATTTCAACGCAACTCTACCTCCCTTTCCTTTAAGACTCACGAATGTCTTCTCCTTTTTAAAAATAGAGCACACGAATTATCTCTTCCACATAGGCATTCGAATATATGAACCTTTGGAAATGAAAAATCATTTCCTTTAAATACTCTTTCCTTTGGTTTAAAAAACATCGGCCCTCTCTTGCTTTTGAATTTGAATTCGATTTGAAACTTTGGCGCCATAAATTATTTTAAATTAAAATTTTAACTTTTGTTAAAATATTTTAATTTAAATAATTTAAAAGAAACCTTTGCAACCTTTTATAAAAGCTCAATAAACCTTGTCCAGGATATCTCTTTTTTTAATGATTTCTTGGACCCAATTATTATAATATTGAAAAATATTATAATAATACTTGTCTTTCCTTTTAAACCATGGCCTCTTCTTTTTGACCAATTTGCTTGCTTTTGGGATGAACTTTGCCTTGATCAATTTCAACCATATCAACCATAGAAGAATATTCCTGCCATACAAAGTGCTCTCTGACATCAACCTTTTGACATCAATGACAACACAACTTACTCAAAATTTCCAACAATCTCCCCCTTTGTCATTGATGGCAACCCTTTTCCTTAATCATTCCTTTTTCCTTTTTCCAACTCTTCTCCCCCCGGGAAAGCTCCCCTTGAATGCTCTCCCCCTAACTCAAATATCTCTCCCTTTGTCATCAATGGCAAAGGGACTCCTTTGGGGCTAAATATAAGACTCTTAGCTTAGCCCTCTCTCCACCTCCTCTCCTTGAGGTGATTAATTTTGGGGTGGGAGTAGAACTACTCCCAATTTTCTTCTAAGATACTCAAAAGTCTCTTTTGGAAGTGGCTTAGTGAAGATGTTCACAATATGCTCCTTTGTAGTAACATATTCCAATATGACTTGCTTATCTGTCACCTGCTCTCTCAGAAAATGATATTTAATCAGAATGTGCTTGGTCTTGGAGTGCATCACTGGTTTCTTTGAAATGTTTATAGCACTTGTATTATCACATAGTATGGATATAGGATGATCATGCTCTATCTTAAAGTCCTTTAGAGTTCACTTCATCCATAACACCTATGTACAACGAACAACCATTGCAATATACTCTACCTCTACTGTGGATAAGGATATTGATGCCATGTTTCTTGCTTAGCCAAGAGACTAAACAATCTCCAAGAAAGAATGCTCCTCCACTTGTGCTTTTTTTGTCATCAATGTTGCCAACCCAATCTGCATTTGTATATGCTATGAGAGTGAAATTATCACTTTTGGGATACTAGAGCCCAAAATCCATAGTCCCTTTTAAATACCTGAGAATCCTTTTTACTACCATTACATGTGTTTCCTTTGGTGCTGCTTGAAATATTGCCACTAGTCCCATTGCCTGCATTATATCTGGTCTTGTAGTTGTGACATATAGTAAGTTGCCAATCATGGATCTATATAATTTCTGATTTGCCTTAGGAGATTCATCATATTTACTTAACTTGCATCTTGTAACCATGGGGGTACTTATTGGTTTGCAATATTCTAACTTGAATTTCTTTAGCATCTCTTTTATATACTTGGTTTGTGAGAGAAATACACCTTTCTTTGATTGTGAAATTTGTAGTCCAAGGAAAAAGGACAACTCACCAAGCATTGACATTTCAAATTCATTCTGCATGCTCTTTGCAAATTTTTGACACATCTTATCATTGTTGCCCCCAAAAATGATATCATCCACATAAACAACCACAATTAGTAAGTCATTTTCTTCATTTTTGATGTATAAGTTACTGTCCACTATTCCTTTCCTAAAACCCTATTCTTGAAGATACTTATCCAATATTGAATACCAAGCTCTAGGAGCTTGCTTTAGTCCATAAAGTGCCTTCTTTAATCTACATACATAGTCTGGTTTATCAGTTAGGTTGAATCCCTCAGGTTGCTCAATGTAAACCTCTTCTTCCAAGACACCATTTAGAAAGGCTGATTTAACATCCATTTGATATACTTTGAAGTTTTTAAAGCTTGAGAAAGCTAAAAATATCCTTATGGCTTCAAGTCGTGCAACTGGAGAAAATGTCTCATCAAATTCAATCCCTTCAACCTATGCATAACCTTTGCATACTAATATTGCTTTATTTCTGACTACCTAACCATCTTCATTTAACTTGTTTCTAAAAACCCATTTAGTACCAATCACATTCTTTCCTTTTGGTCATGGGACAAGTTCCCAAGTCTCACTTTTTTCTATTTGATCTAGTTCCTCATTCATTGCTTTGATCCAAAACTTATCTTCTCTTGCCTCATTGAAGTCTTTGGGCTCAATTTTAGATAACAAGGAAAAATTTGCATGCTCACTTGTTCCTATTATCTTCCTCCTTTTTTGTCTCTCATTTGGATTTCCAATGATTAGATCTTCTGGATGATTTTTTTGCACATACCTGGATGGAGTTTTGGGTAGTAGTTTTTGTGTTTCTTCTTCTTCTGATTCTTCACCTAACTCTTCTTGGCAACTTTCTTCTTCATACACAATTTCTCTTGCTAGTTCTTTTGACCCTATCTGTTCATCAACTATCACATTTATACTTTCTATAATAGTATGTGTCCTCTTATTATAGCATCTATAGGATTTGCTCTTAGTGGAATAGCCAAGGAAAATACCCTCATCACATCTTGAATCAAACTTACCCAAATTTTTCTCTTCTCATCTTATGTAATATTTGCTTCCAAATATTTTGAAATATTTTACTGTGGCTGGTCTCCCTTTCCAGGGCTCATATGGGGTTTTGTGGTGATTTACTCTCATTTGAGCTCTATTGATGATATACACTACTATATGTACTACCTCTTTCCAAAAACCATCAAAAATCTTAGTCTCATTTAACATGGCTCTGGCCATATTTTCAATAGTCCTATTTTTCCTTTCAACTACCCCATTTTGTTGAGGAGTTCTTGTTGATGAATATTCTCTTTTTATCCCATGTTGTTCACAAAAGTCTATAAATTCATTTGAGGTAAATTATCCTCCTCTATCTGATCTTAAACCCTTAATCCTTCTACCTATTTCATTTTCTACTAATTATTTAAAAGCTTTAAACTTCTCAAGAGCTTCTAACTTTTCTTTCAAGAAGGCTACCCAAATCATTCTAGAGTAATCATCTATAAATAATATAAAGTAGCTTTCACCTTGTAGACTCTTTGTCCTTGTAGGACCACATAGGTCAATGTGCACTAGTTTCAGTGGCTCAGATGACATAAATCCTTTTGACTTGAAACTTGTTCTAGTTTGCTTCCCATGTTGACATTGTGCACAAATTGTGTTTTGTGGCCTTTTTATCTTGGGTAAATCTCTGATTGCTTGCTTGTTGCTTATTTTTACTATGTTTTCAAAGTTCAAATGACCCATTCTTCTATGCCACAACCAACTCTCATATTCTTTTTGTAAGAAGCACTTTTCTCCTTTAATCTCGCTTAGCATGTAGAGATTGTTTGTAGTTCTATTTGCATCTGCAATGAGCTTTCTAGTTTTAGATTTTTTGATCTCACATCTATTGGGATGAAAGGTAACCGTGTGTCCCTGATCACAGAGTTGGCTTACACTTAGTAAATTGTGCCTCAATCCCTTGACATACAATACATTCTTTGTCCTTGTTTTTCCATTATCTAAAATTAAAGTTCCTTTCCCACAAATTTTTGTTGAACCATTGTCGCCAAATTTAACTGACCCTCCATTGATTTCTTTAAGTACAAGAAATTTACTTTTGTCTCCTATCATATGACTAGAACAACCACTATCAAGAAACCATTGTTTTCCTTTATCTTGTACATGAAGGGTTGTTTGTACTAACATTGACTTAACTTTCTCTTGTTCTTTTCTTTCTCTCCTAACTATTGAAGTTGTATTCTTTTTTCTTGGTTCAGGAAATACCGTTTTACACCATTTTGCCTTGTGCCCAAAATTATTGCATTTGTAACATATGATATTGTCATTCATAAGAGGTGCAAAAGAATTGAAATTTCTATCAATATTATCTTTCACATAGCTAGTGCAATGTACAACTCTATGACCATATTTGTTACATGAAAAACAATAGCCATGGAAGAAATTTTGTAACCTGTTTGAGTCCCTTGAATAATATGGTCATGTACTTCTTATTTTGTTGTTCTTGTAATTGAATTTTGTCCATGGATCTTCTTTGCCCTCTTCCTTCTTGATGCTTTTTCCTTTTAGTGCATTAGCATAAGTCATAGGCTCTTCTTTGTTTGATGTCTTTGTTTCTTGGAAATTTGACTCCTCTTTATGTTTCCCTAATTTTATATCTTGATGTATTTTACCCTTAGCCTTTTCAACTTCCTTAGATAATTTTTTATTCTAATATTTCACATTCTACTTCTCTTACCTTTAATAGTTTTGTCATATCTTGTTCAATTTTCTTTCCCTCTTCAACTTGTACCTTGAGTTCTATGATATTTTGTAGAAGTTCCATTCTTGCTTCCTCATCTTCTTGAATTTGATCCTTCAAACTTGAGTTCTTCTTTCTAACATTTTCCAAGTTTCTAAGAGCAGCAAAGAATTCCTCTTTTATGTCGAGTATGGCCTCTTCTCCATTTTTTGAGGTCATGCATGTTCTTGTGGGATCTTCCTTCAAGCTATTAGGATTTTTACAAAGGAACCCACTCTGATACCAATTGAAGAACATGAGCTTATACTGAGAGGGGGGTTGAATAGTATAAGATAAAACTTTTTACTTTTCAATAGGCTAATATATATCAAATAACATTCATTTATATTCTAAAATATGAATTTAAATAGTTTGAATCATTCATGAACTATGCATGAATGACAACATACAATATTAATTGCTCAAAATGTATACAAGGTTTATTGCTCCTTTTCCTATTACAACTTGAACTATCAATACTTGATTTTTTATTTGATTGATTGAATTCATTACTTTCCTATGGATCATTGTATGCATAATATAAAAATAGTAATGTGACTCTTCAAGTACTTGACTATTGCTTTTCATATACCAAGTCTCATGACTCTTGGCTTATCAACTTGCTACTTGCATACTTGATGAACACATGAATCTATAACATTTGTACACATATAAATGACTCTTGGAATCCTAAATGCACTCCTCATATTACATTTTTTCTCTCTTACATACAAGACACTTGTGCATATTGTCTCTTATATGATACTTGTGCATTACACTTTCACATGACACTCATGCATTTCTTGTACATTCACACTTACATAAAAGGAGAAATATAAATCACACTCTAAACTATAGACTCAACCCTAATATACTATTTACAAATGTACCATGAAAGTACCATGGGGGTACATTAACATGTACCAAATAATGTAATATACTTCATGTATTATGCACCTTTGAATAGAAATTGAATTGTTGTTTGGTCTCTATATAAAATATTGTAGAACATGTATGTATATTGGTTTTATTTTAAAGCATTTTAGTTAAAATTATATGAATGGTCTATTCTATCAAAGTTATTATGCTATCTGTATTTCTACCTATATTACTATTTGTTCAATTTCTAGAATACTTGCTTGTGGGTACTAATTTGATTAATATTCTGCAATATTGAATGGGTTTTGGGTGATTAGGAAATTTGATAGAGTTTAGAAAGTGTGATTCAAATATCTTATTTCTATTGATGTTAAATTTTAGACATTTTAACTTTTAGCTTCTAACACTACATATTAATTACTTTAGTATGCAATATTTTTGTGAGTTTAGCTAGACTATAGGAACTTGCCTACTTTAGAGGTTGATATAAGAGTTATTTTAAATTTTGTTTCTTATACGAGGTATTAAGGGTGCAACGCATCCACTTAGATAGATTTTGGATGAAGAGAGCCTTGTGCAAAAATATGGCAATGTTAGCTCTAGAAGATCTAATCATTCTAGTGGAAGAAATATAAGTATATGATCTACTAGGGTGGATGGGTATATTTTCATATATAATACCACTATACAAATAGAAAAATGATTCATGATCAAAGAAGGATTTGATTTAAGCAAAATTCAGTGCACTATTCATGGCTTGATGGTTTTTTATTCAAGAAAAGTTATTATTGTATATTACTACATTGTATTGAAGAGGAGAGGAGGAAATCCTTGATAAAGTAATATCACAATGAAGAAGAGCATTATTAAATTTCAACCATGACCTATAAAATCCTAAGGTCTAGATAGTATTGACCACCAATTTTTAAGGAAGTATGGTATCCAGTATTATAAGAAAAATCAACTAGATGCAAAAAGTCTTCCCATAAATACTTTTAGTCCATGCAATACATGCAAAGCATGTATTCCAAGATTTGGTTTACCCTTTCTATTTTTTCATCTATCTTTGATTATATTAAGAAATTATATTCAACTTCGTACCAACTACATGATGAAGTGCCTACCAAAACTTAGATGTAAATCTTGTAACAACCCTCCTCACATGATCATTGGTTATAAATCAATTAATTATTTACACTTACTTTTTCCTATAGAAAATGGTACTACTGATATCCATTGTGTATGTAGGACCAGGTGCATACTTCTGACAGAATGGGGTTGTCGGTAGAAAATGTAAGAGAGAAATGATGATTCGGCTTTGAGGTACACAAAAGCCCCATATTTTAATTTCATGTAGGATTGCATGAATGATTTGTTTGATGTGTGTTTGTATTTGCCTTACTTGGAAATATATTATTGTTTGTGAAAGTGAAGCATTCATGAATTTTATGTGGCGATGATGAAGGGAGCCACTTTTTACTTAGTTATGCATATGCTATTATTTGAAATTAAATTAAAATTGTATGAATTATTGTGGTTACTATACATGAGATGGATGTGTATAATATAAGCATACATCATAGACAATAATAAATGAAAAATAAAAATTTTTGTAGAAGAGTATATAATAATATGGTTGGTTTTTTAATGTTCAAAGTGGATTATGTTGTGCACATCAGAGAGGATTTCCATATGTGCTTTTCAGTATGAATATTATTCTTTTCCATGTTTTGGGAAGTAAAAATATGGGAGTTTGTTGAATGGGGTATTCTTACTTTCATGTCAATATTTTAGAGGAAATGATATAGAAAATAAAAGGGGGATTGTAATGCATGTGACTGGTTTTTGTGTATGTATATGGAAGAAGCTTGTATTTGAAGATTGTTGTTCCAAGTTGAATTACCAGGTGTGCTCACTAGAATGATACAATGAAATGATCTAGAAATATTGTCTAAGTTGCTTGATTTAAAATTATATTAAACTATTGTGAAATTTGTGTGTGTGGACTTAGCGAGAAATGTCCAGTTTGTGTTTGGTCTGAAAGGTTTTATTGAATTTATCTTTATTCTTAAAGAAAGAGAATGGAACTATGTTAGAATATTATCTTTGTATAAAACACATATAAGTACATGGAAAGTGTTTGTGAATTTATCTAGTTTAAAGAGCTTTATTGGAAATTACCTATTGCTTGCTATTTTTATTTTATCTTAAGTAAAAAACAATTAGAAAACCTTGCTTTGAAATAGCTAGATAAAAAAGTTATTAGATTTCTAGTTGATATGAATGAGGAACAATATATCTGGGTAGAGGATATATGGTTTACAATGATGAAACTACTCAATAAGTTTAGCAAAATGGAAATATGGAAAAAGAACTATTGATACAGGTGACTATGTAAATATTGTTTGAGTCGTTATTGAACTTACATGGTATTGCATGAAATTTTGTATGATTGTGTATGTAATGTAATCATGTTTAGATGTATAAGTTTAAGAATACATAAAAAAGATATGATTCTGATCTCATTTAATAAATCTGCACTTAGTGCAAAGCGAGAAGGGCCCAAAGGCAAATTGGGTAGCAACAATGTTATGCTAGAGGTATTCCAATTCGTGGTGGAATGCAAGTTGGTTGGAGATATTGGAATTAATAACTTCCTATTATGGTATATTACTAGAATCAAAGCCTATTTGGGTTGTATTACTAATCTTGGAGAATGATGCCTTGAAGAAGGGTGCCTTTAAAATTTGAACTAGGTCAAACTGGAACATTGCATACCTAGGAATTCATTTAATTATAACTAAGTGGAACAAGAACTTTATGATATAATAAAATAAGGGCATTTTCATGTTGTTCTATATTCCTAGAACATTATCTAATAGTAATATTTGTTTAAGATATTTTACAACTTATAGTTTTTTGTGTCCACCAGCTCACTAGATGCAATATCCAAGTATGGAATTAATATGTTCATTGTTTACAATGTTTTGCATAATTATTTTAGTTTTCACTAATTTACATGGTGAGAGGAACTATGTTAAAGCCCATAGCACTTCTCAATTGCTTGTAGCATTGAATAAAGGGTGTTACGAACCATTATAGTATTACTTAAATTCATAATTTAAATTAATATTTGAAATAATAAATTGTTCGATTTTTGCTTGACTGAGTGACAAAAATTCTATTTAATTTATCTTTGCAGCATGACAAAAGAAAACTAAATAGAAGTACAACCTCTCTTAGCCATATAAGAGAATTAATTAATTAATTATGGTTTTAACAAATTATGTATAATGTTATGGTTCTCTTCGAAAACATGAATAATGTCACCAATGAGTGATACAATTTGAGTATAAAGTATCTCTTGAGTCAGAAAAGAGCTCCATATACTCAAATATTAAAAACAAAAGTTCAGGTTCATCATCTAGTACTGCAACTCATTAAATAAATCTGAAGAGATTCTAGAAGTGTTGGTTTAGTATAACCTGATATTTAAACTAATAAATAATAGAATTATGTTTGGACGAATGCATATGGTCATAAACAAACTTTTAATATAATAGGTTATATTTATATAGACTGATTTCCTACACAATATGAAAAGAAACTTATTCAAGGGATGGTTGATAAAGTTGTATTTTTGTGTGAAAAGTGATTAAGATTAATTTGATAATTATTTTAAGATTATTCGAATAATTTGCTTATATTTAAATATTTAGCTTTTGGTCAGATGAAGTGACTTGGAATGTAAAGCTAAAGTTTTATTAGAACTTGTGTCTCTAAAAGGTAGTTTTTGTGGGTTAACTTTGGTTAAGAGAAACAAATTAGGGATATATATAAACTTTTGTATTTTTGTTAAATAAATCTGAAATTTATGATATTGGCATATAATATCTTTAATATATAGATTCTATTTATTTAAGTTAAGAGGCTACTTTAAAAGTAAATTTTGGGTTGAGAAAAACAAAGAGTTTGGGATTTTATTGTGAATAGTTAAACTCATAACTAGAGAAAATAAAACTATTCATCAAGAAGGATGAGGAAACAAATTATATTCCAAGATGAGGAATGGTTAATATTTTCTCATGAAGGATATGAACACCCATTATGTTGAGGTGTGGGTATGCACACAACAGATTTTAAGAGCAATTGTTGATCAAACAAAATTGTTTGGAACACATGACTTGATCAAACCTGATAATGAGATGGTGGTATGGGATGCCATCTCTAAGCTAGCCTCGAAATTTGGTATGGGATAAATTATCATGAGTTGCAACAAGAATGTGTGATCAAGACCAAGGCTAGGGTATTGACATGGCTCTAGAGTATTACAAGAAGAGGACTATCAGTTAGACACTGTGCATATTTACACTAGTTCCCTTTCATTTATTTTTAGAATGTGATAGATGAAAAGATCAAAGGTTCAAAATGGAAAGGTATGGGGTAGAAATCATCCACTCTCTAGATGTTATGGGCCCTAGAGGATAAACCCTACTCTGGATCGACCCTCATGCTAGAACACAAGGATGATAAATGAGATAAGTCGACTCTACTAATGGCACCTTCATGGGATTTGGTCAATATCGTCCACTTGGATGACTGTCTACAACAATATTGAATATAAAAGTGGTGCAATATGTTGTACTAATTTAAGTTCATGACATTGATTTAATGGGTGAATCAAATCTTACTATGAACCCTAAAAGGTAATCTTTTAAACAAATTATAGATTGAAAATGAAAAAAAATAGAACTTGTTAAATCTTGTTTATTTAGTGGTGCAACCAAATGACTAGACTTTGGTTGTTACATATGGTATCAGAGAAAAAGTGACTCTAAGTTGTAGACTTTGATTATGAAACTTGATTGATGTGATGCAAAAGCTAATAATTGACCTCTTTCACCTACAGGTCATATGGCACAAATTTTTTGATGTGGGTCTTTAGAAAATCCTGTGGGAGGCAAGGAAGAAGAAACCACTAAAGGACCTACTAGAGGACCAAGGTCTATTTTAATATGAGGAGGTCCTCAACATGAAAGAAGGATGAAACAATTGAATTAACCACCTACAAATAAAACTGTTAAAGAGGAGGGAAATCTTGCAAAGGTTGTACAATTTTTTCAAATACACATGGAACAAGAAAGGAAAGAGATGGCCTAACAGAAAATCCATATGGCCTAGAAAAAAGAATTTATTTTCCAAAAACAATGAGCCAGCTATCCACTTTAGTTAGTACATTTAGACATCTATGGACCAATGCAAACACAGAGTCTCGAAAACTATTCTTATTTTCTCACTTTCATAGATGACTTCTCTAGAATGTGCTAGATTTATTTTTTGAAACATAAAGATGAATATTTTTATTGCTTCATATATTTTAGAAACAATGTAGAGAATCAAAGTGAGAATTATGTAAAATTTCTTAGGACAGATCGAGGAGGTGAATACTCCTCAAAAGGATTCTTGAAATATTGTAAAGCAAGTGGGATTAAAAGGCAATGCACCACTACCTATACCCCACAATAGAACGATGTGGTTGAGAGAAAGAACCACACCATAGTTGAAATTGCAAGATCGATGCTTCAGACTAAGCATCTAACTCATATGTATTGGGCAGAGGCTGTAAGAACCAGTGTATATATTCTAAATAGAAGTCCTACTTCTAGTTTATATGGTGTCACTCCTTATGAGGGGTGGTACGGAAATAAACCTAATGTAAAGCACTTCAAAGTGTTTGGTTATTTAGCATATGCACACATTCCTAATGAGAAAAGGAAGAAGCTTGATCCAAAAATTCAAGATTATATATTTGTAGGGTATTGTGAGTCTACAAAGGCATATAGACTCTACAATCCCAAGACTCATAAAGTTATACTCTCCAGGGATGTAATTTTTGATGAAGGGGGAGAATGGGGTCATCAAAGAATTTTTTTGATGATGAGTCCCAAGATGTAAGTTCTTCACAGGTACAACAGGTTTCTCCAAAGAAAAGCAAAGGCACACCACCCCCTCTAGGCCCATATAGGAGTACTACATCAAGTACTTCAATCGCCACTCCAAGTACTTCTCCATAGAGATAAGTAAGTTCTTCACTGATGGACATTGACAAAGACTCTCCATCGAGAGGCAAAAGAAAATTACAACATCATCCATATTTTCAAATGTTGGATCATAATTTCTAGATAAGATTCACTAGAAGCCAAGCTAGTGAGATGAATACAGTTTTGCAAAAACTTGAAAATTTGCAATTGTATGGAGATGATGACTCCCATGATCCTAAGGGATATATAGTCAATTATGCTTTATTGGCTAGTACATAGCTTGAACCAACTAGCTATGAGAAGGCATGTACTCAAAATGTATGGCAAGAATCCATGAAAGAAGAAATAACCTCTATAAAAAATAATGATACATGGGAGCTAGTAAAGCTACCCAAAGAAAAAAAATGTGTTGGGTGTAAATGGGTCTACCAGACCAAGTACAATGCTGATGAAAGTATTGAGAGGCATAAGGCGAGACTAGTAGCAAAAGGTTTTACTCAAAAATTTTGCATTGATTATGAGGAAACCTTTGCTCCTATTGCACGACAAGAAATAATCATATTAGTTCTTTCCTTAGCAGCCCATAACGGATGGAATGTTCAACACATGGATGTGAAAAGTGCTTTTCTAAATGGATACTTGACAGAAGAGGTTTATGTTCAACAACCTCAAGGTTTTCAAGAACAGGGAAATGAGAACCTTGTTTACAAATTGAAGAAAGCAATTTATGGCCTCAAGCAAGTACCAAGAGCTTGGTACTCACACATTGATGGCTATTTCAACAAGCATGGATTCACAAGAAGCAAAAGTGAACCAAATCTGTACTACCTAAAGCATGGAGTAGAAATTCTCATAGTTTGTTTGTATGTGGATGATCTAATATTTATGAGTAACAATAAAATGAATATGGAGTTCAAAAACTCCATGATGAAACAGTTCGAGATGAAAGATCTTGGTTTAATGTGATACTTCCTAGGGATGGAAGTGCATCAATAAAATAAAGGGATCTTCATATGTCAACACAAGTATGCTCGAGACATGATCAAGAAATTTGCCATGGAGCGAGTGCAAATCAGTTGCAACTCCAACTGGACATGGGATCTAATTGAGCAAGGACGATGGAGAATCAAATGTTGACATGACCACTTACAGAAGCATGGTTGGGAGTCTGATGTTTCTCACCAGCACAAGGTCCGATATTCAATATGTTGTTTCTCTAGTTTTAAGGTTTATGACTAGTCCATCTGAGTTGCATCTACAAGCAACTAAAATAATCTTAAGATATGTAAAAGGTACATTGGATTTTGGAATCCATTACCAAAAATGTAATTATGTGAAATTAGTTGGCTTCAGTGACAGTGATTGGGGCAACAATATAGATGACAGGAAATCTACATCAGAAAATTGTTTAAGTCTAGTATCAGGACTAATTACATGGAGTTCCAAGAAATAAACTATTGTAGCATTGTCATCGACTGAGGCTGAGTGTATAGCCATCACACATGCTAGTACTCAAGCCCTATGATTGAGAAAAGTTCTTGAAGAGATTGGAGAAATTCAAAGTGGTACAAATCGACTCGACTGTATTGTGATAACATAAGTGCCATTCAGTTGGCATACAATCCAGTACACCATAGCAGATCAAAGCATTTTGATATGAAATATCACTTCATTCGAGA
The DNA here is from genome assembly GCA_028583015.1 of Wollemia nobilis. Classification (NCBI taxonomy): domain Eukaryota; kingdom Viridiplantae; phylum Streptophyta; class Pinopsida; order Araucariales; family Araucariaceae; genus Wollemia; species Wollemia nobilis. The sequence goes on along the minus strand of JAQPPZ010002456.1, from coordinate 5,583,565 downwards.
TATGGTGGAACAATAGATAGTTGAGCTTCAATATTGTAACACTTTGGATCATATTGTAGACATAACCAAAGGTATAGCTAAAGCTCAATATATAAAGCTGAGAGACTGTATAGTTAGTCCTCTCAACTTTAATGGGGAGAATGTAAATTAAAGCAGTCTAAAAAGGTAAAATTTGTGTTTACAATGGTAACCTTTGGACCTTACCCCTTTACCTTCTTGGACTATAGCTAACTGGGTACATTGGATGGCATGGGTGGCAAGGCATTCGACATCAATTTCCCTTCCTCCTTTCCTCCCTATTTTTATTCATTTCCTAACTTATCCTATATTACCTAAGGTTGTTAAATAAACCCTATTTAAGCATTGTAATTTCTAAGTTTTGTAAGGTTAATGAATAATATTTCTTATTTCCATTTTGCTGCAAGACTCACATGCCACACAAATATTGTAATAAATGCACAAGTGTCAAAGTGCAAGTTGTAAATGTACATGTAGTCCAAATGTACATGGGTTTTAGGTATATTAAGGGCCAATGCATTTATCTTCCTATATAAAGGCCTCATAGTGAGTGATTCCTAAGTAGTAGTAGAAGTAGTAGTAAATATAGAGAGTGTGTGGTATAGTTTAGTAGTATGGTACAATGCAGTCCTTTCATATCTGTTCATGGAGTGTTCATGTCATTCATTATATAGCATTGTACTATTTTTTTCACTCTCATTAATGGCATATTTTTGAGTTATTGTTAGATGTCCATCTTATTATTTTCTTATATATTATTGTACAATTATTTTAAAGGTATATCAGATTAGTTATCTTACATCTTGTGGTTGTATTACCTCCCATCAAAAGCTAACAATGGTATCAAAGCACATGGTAGATCAGATAGGAAATAGGGAGAGCCACAAGTGAGATTGAGAGAAATCCAAAAATCTCATTTATAGATTTTAGAAGATTACATTTGACTAGAGTCTTTCCATAGGGTTGCAAAAAAACTCGTGAAGACTAGGACTCAACATAAATTCCACTAGATTGACAAATCAACTAGTGAAGATTCATCATCTCTAGATTTAGAGTTTCTTCCATTTATAGTTCTAATACTTTGTTGCAATGAAAGGAGATTCGAAGTAAGTTAGGAAGCTTCCTTCACAAATCTAGGAAAAATATATTCCTGGAATAAATCTAGCACTACAAGCAAAAAATGAAAGAACAAAGATTTGGAGGCTTGAAGAAAAGGTCCCATTACTAGAGATTGCATACCTGTAGAGTGCAAAAGAAGAAAAGGCTATAGTAGCCTTACTGCTGATTCAAGAGAATCTAGAGAAGATTCCAAAAGAAGATTGGAGGTTGGTGATATCCATTAAATACTACAAATAGTATATTTAAGATATCAGCCTAAAGAAGTTAAAGAGACCCTTATAAGGTCTAGTTACAAAATTCCTAATTCTAGAAGATTGGAGGTTGGTGATTGTGAAGAAGTACCAGTAAGGCCCTATTGTTGATTCTAGCAATAACATATTTCAGAGATCTAGGAGGAAGATCTCATTACCAACACTTCCATAGTGGAATGTTGAAGGAAAGGTCTCATTTGGATGACTAGAAGAGCCGTGAGATAGAATACCTTGGTGAGGTCTCAAGGAGAAACGAGGAGAAGGCTTGCAGAGCCTTATTTTAGAATTAAAAAAATGCCATTAAAGGAGTTCCTAGGATAACTTAGTGTAGAAATTTACCACCAAAGGAATAACATGGGATAATTATTGCCATCCAAAAACAAGCCCAAGGGAGAAGGATTTGATAAGAAGTTTGCCAAATTTTAGATGCAACTGGTGAAGACCTCAATACTTTTATATTCTTGATAATAAGACCTATATTGAAGTTAGAATTCAACAAGGAGGTTGAAGGAGAAATTAGCCAAACATTATTACCTATGAATCAAAAATAAAGCAAAACCAATATAAAGTATAAAATGATAATAAGCATAGTAATACACTGAGATTGCACAAGATAGATAAAATATTTTTATTAATGCGGGTGGATCTCAAATGTTACAATCAATATACCCTAAATGTGGGGTTTTACAATGCTTATGTTGATACAAAATTACATATACTAGGGTTCTTCGAAACCCTAGTTGAAAAGAATAGCTAGTGTCTTTGTGCTTGTCTTTGATCCCAACGAGGTTGTAGGTGGGCTTGTGTATCCTGAAATGGGCCACCCTAGCTTCAATAGCTGCCAAATGTATGATTCTTGTACCTGCAATCAGAAAAACAACAAAAGAGATTAGTAATACCTATGAGGGCTCCATAGTGTGAGGCCCTCAAAAATATAAGATAACCACTAAACCCTAGATGTTGTAATATAAAACTGAAAATAAAGTGCAGGAATATGAAAATGAATGCAAATAAATTTCTTACCTTGTCACTAGAAACTTCTGCTTCTGTTTCTATAGATGAGGATCGCAAGGATGCCCGAACGGTGCCTGAGGGCTGTGGAACTACAAAAATGTTACAAGAAATTCCTAGAGGTATCTTGTGATGGTGGAGGATGCACCAGTGCATTATATGACTACGGTAGATGCACCAAGATGTTTTGCGATGATGGTGGATACACCAAGGCATTCAAAATATGAAGAAGATGTCATAGAACTAGGTCTAGTTTTGCATGGGTTATGCAGTGACTGATGTGGATGATGCGAGGGTGACGATGAAGGGTAGGGATGATGATGTGAGGGCTAGGGTAGAAGGGCTTAATGATCTCTAAGAATTATTTGCAAATATTCATTGATAGAATTCAACCTCAGAAGATCAGGGCCTAAGGATTAATTCATATAAATATATAAATATAAATATATATATATATATATATATATATATATTATTAAATATATATAAATATAATATATAAAATATTAATATTTAAATATATATTAAACAAATACATATACATACATACATACATACATACATACATACATACATACATACATACATATATATATATATATATATATATATAATAATGATGGTTGTGATTGAAGGGCATAAATGGATGACAAGTGGCTAGATTTTGGTGTCTACAAATGTTCTTTTTTGTATCGTGTTGCATTAAAAAAAATGCAAGACAAAAACATGAGACACCTAGTTTGGCATGATTAGAAGCAACTTTCTTTTCTTAGAATGCAAATATGAACTTGAAGACAAAAATTTGATTATGTAGCTTACCCCCTCAATGGGTAAATGAGTGAAGAATGAATCTCACAAGCCAATTGATGGAATTGTGTAGTGAAAAATGCAAATGAATGGTGTATGTGTGAATGTATGGTATAAGTGCAGATGATATGAATGATGTAAAATGATTATGTTTTACTCTAACAGAGGAAAGGAGTTATGAAATGCAATTGATTGATTCTATTTTTGCCCCAATAGAGAAAGGGTTTTTGCCAAGTGTAAATGCCATGATCATGTAAGATGTATCCCATTGTGGGAAATCAAAATCAAATGTGGTTACCCCAAGTTTGGGGTGATTCCATGTTGTTGAATAAAGTGCCTTTTGGCATCATTGAAATGCAAAGTGATGAAAATACAACAAAAGAAAAAGAGTCAACCTTGGAGGATCGGCTAGTGATTGTAGGATAATTCCCACAATTGGAACCAATCAACCTAGTGAGGGCCTATCTCCGTGATGAATTTCAATGTAAGAGAAATGATGAGTTATGATTTTATTTGTGTTTCAAGCCCCATGAACAAGGCCATCAATGACAATTGTTGAGCAAATTAATCTAGCATAGTCTCACTCTAAAGGTGAGATACCAAAAGTGATTTTGTTTTTGAACAAGGAGATATTGGATGATGAATATGACCAAGTGTCCTTATGGTGATTTACCCATATTACCAAATTGCATGGACAACTAATCATTGCAATCACTAAGGAGATAGAATAGACCACTAGATACGAGGTTCACTTGAAATTGTAGGTGAACTTGGCAAAAAATATGCAAATGCAATGATTGGTGGATGAATATGATTTTGAGATGAATATTTGTTGATGAGAATTATGATTATGGTCATTTTGTGAAAATTTGGAATATTTTGATGTGTTTTTTAAATTTGACAAATGATTTTACACCTTTTGGTTGCAAGCAAAATTTATGCGCCCAAATAAATTTTGGTTTTCACAAAACATGATATGATGATGAAATGAATGTATGGATGCAATGTGGAGTGATTTTGTGGAGGTAAGCTACATTTTTGGATTATTTTGGTCTTTTATGTAAATTTTGACATCAAAGGTCAAAGGGCATCCACAACATGCGTAGACACAGACCAAATTTTACCACTCTGCAAATGTAGGGTAGTATCCCAATGCAGCTGTGAACGCCCATGGGAATTCCAGTCACCAAAAACAACTATAAATGGCATACATAGGTGAAATCATATTCATTATTGTATTCACAAATTTTGGAAGATACGTCTAAGAGAGTTAGTGAAGTGAAGTGTAGTGGAGTGTGGTAGTGCAGTAGCTATGGTGATGGAGGATGTGGATGTAGAAACAGTAGTGAAGGTACATGTGGCTAAGGTAAGTGGCCTTGGAACTCTTTGTTTGGACTTGTGCAATTTTTTTTTGTATGCCAATGAATGTGACTTTAATGTAATTGCTTTGTTGTGCTGTAGTTGAGGATTTTGGAGGCTCGGCATCAGTTCTCACCTCTCATTCCTAGGGTGAGAAAGGTATTGCAAGAGGACCAATGGAAGTAGCTAGAGGATGTGGGGCTAGTTGGGAAAATCATATTGATGTGTTGAGGAGCTAGGATGCAATTTGCTACTGTAGTGTTGGGGCTAGGAGCACTTCAGTGTAGCTTGACTTGTACGCTTGCCTACTGAGGCATGGGATAGGGAGTAACCCTATGCTATGATGTTGCTTATCGTAGAGGAGGTGCAGTTGAATCATATTTTTTAGACTAGCTAGTGGTACATGGATCTATGGGCTAGATTGATATCAGCTCAGGTGCTTTGGAGGCCATGTGGAGATACCACTTGTACTGGAGATGAGGAACATCTACAAAGGGTAAGGTAGGCTGGGTGGATGGTTGGGAGTCACAAGAGTGAGGTGGAGCATATCCAGTTCTTATGGGTGCTAAGATAGTTTTGGCTGAGGTAGGAGGTTCCTGAGGTACCAGTTGTTGGAAATTTTGTGCTCAGTTAGTTGTCATTTATGCCAAGGTGAAAAAGTCATCATTGATGCCAAAGTGAACAAATGGATCCATCATCAACACCATGGAGCACACCATTATTAACACTGGGAACAAAGCAAAGAGTTGGAGAATAAGTTGGTAAAATAATATTTTATGAGGGTATTCCATAAACCCATAGTGGTAGAATATTTTAAATCAAATTAGTGGAGTACAAGTTGCAGGTTTAAATTTACCCCATGGAAGACTTTAATATTATTAAAGTCAAAGGTTTTGAAATATAATTTATAAAATTTAAATTCTATTGAATTTGGATAATTTATAAATTATATAAAGGTTTAAAATTAATGTTGACATCATCAAAATTAAGGAGCACCGATGTCTAAATTCGAATGGTGTTTTGTGTATAAATTAATTCCCAAAGGGGCATTTGAAACTTCCCCCTTGATGAATTAACTCCCATGCGAAAAGGTTGAAAGTATTTCATGCATTGTGAAAATTGAGGAAGAATACAAAGAACTTTGTCTTATTATTGTTGGGGAATGAAACAAAATAGGACAATGCATGATTTGAGTCACATAGGACACACTGGTTCATTGGTGGCACATGCCTTGTGAAGGCGTTGGGAAAGGAAGCACCCACGTTCGATTCTCATGGACATGTCAAGGAAGGTCTTTTTGTTCGCATTCGATTCAAGCACCAGAAATAAGAGAAAGAGCATGAAATGCTTGTTGGTTCTAAAACATGCGCATAGCACACGTGGTGGTCAAGCCCGTGGTTAGAGTGCTTGGGGAGGCAGAGATCGTGGGATCGAATCCCACTGGTGGAAAAGATAATTTTTGATTTAAATTTTGCTTAAGGTTTTCTTAAAAGGGTCATTTGGAGTTATAAGGGTTTGTGTAGATTTATTTGTGTTTGGAGTTATAAGGGTTTGTAAAGATTTATTTTTAATTAATTTGTGTTTGGAGTTATAAGGGTTTGTAAAGATTTATTTTTAATTAATTTGTGTTTGGAGTTATAAGGGTTTGTGAATGATTGTTTTTATTGAAAATTGATTTGTGCTACTTGGAGTTAAAAGAATTTTTGAAAGATTGTTTTGTTGAGAAGGATTTATGTTATTAAGGTTTTTAAAGAAAGAAGATTTGATTCTTGCCAAAGTTATTCTTGTCATTTATTGATTAAAGAGGTTTTGAGTTATTTTAGTGGATGTTGAATTTATTTTTAGTTGGGAGTTTATAAGGTGTGATTGGATAAATACTTTATGTATGTTGATGGTTGTTTTTGAAAGGTGGAGTGATAAGGTGTAATTGAGTATTTATCTTATTTTTGTGAGAAAGATTTATCTTCTAACCTCTTGAGATTGGCATAGAAGTTTGTGTGATTTTGGCAGATTTATGAGATCCCTTCATCTTCAATAAAAAGATATGAGCACATTCTTTCATAGTTGAGTTGATTAATTGGTTTTCTAGAAAATAAGTTTGGAGTGAAAAGGACTTGATTAGGGTTTCCTTTTCTAGAGTGATTGAGTTAATGCTTCAAGGTTTTCTATAATAAAGATTTGTTGTTAAAACCTTGTTTGATAAGCATTATTGATGAAGCCATTGGTTGTGTGAAGAACTTGAGCTTGAGTTAGAAAATAACATGAGTATCATTGTTATGTGAAGATTTTTTTATGAGCATTATTGTTGAAATGAGTTGTTGTACAAAGAACTTGAACTAGGGTTTGAAAAGAACATGAGTATCATTGTTATGTGAGATTTATTGTTGAGCATTATTGGAAATATTTTGAGTTGGTTATTACATGCTTGAACTAGGATTTGTGAGAAAAGGTTGTTTCTTTGAAGTGATTGGTTGAGTAGAGTTGGTTGATCCTAGTCAAGTGGTTGTGTGGAGTGATTGTTCAAGTTACTTAAAATAAACTATTCTATATTCTGATTTGAATTGAGAAAGTGATTGAGCATTGAGTGTAGAACATATTGAGTCTATAACAATTCTCTTTATGCTTCTATGAGATTAGACAAGTTCTGTGTGGACTTGTTAAGCATATTTGAGGTAAGTCTTTGAGGAGACTTGTGGACTGATTTTGTGTGAGATTTTGTGGAAGATTACGATACATATTTGGACAAGTTTTGAGTGAGCTTGTTGAGTAGATTTGGACAAGTTCTAAGTGAGATTTTTGAGCAGATTTGGACAAAATATGAGTGGACCTATTGAGCAGATTTGAGCAAGTTCTGAGTGGACCTATTGAGCAGATTTGAGCAAGTTCTGAGTGGACCTATTGAGCAGATTTGAGCAAGTTCTGAGTGGAATTTTTGAGAAGACTTGAGCAATTTCTGAGTGGATTTGTTGAGCATATTTGAGCAAGTTCTGAGTGGACCTATTGAGAAAATTTGAGCAGGTTTTGAGTGGACCTATTGACCAGATTTGAGCAAGTTCTGAGTGGACTTATTGAGCATATTTGAGTAGGTTTTGAGTGGACCTATTGAGCATATTTGATCAAGTTCTGAGTGGAATTGTTGAGCAAATTTGAGCAGGTTATGAGTGGACCTATTGAGAATATTTGAGAAATTTTTGAGTGGACTTGTTGAGAATATTTGTGCTAGATCGAATGGATTGTGTTTAGTGTAGATTTGAGAAAGATCTTTGGAGGTGAAAAAGTAGAGAGGACAATAGTCTTTAGTGGATAGAGATCCATCATCTAGGGTAGTGAGGATAGGTCTTCTGAGTGGGGACACGATTCTTCAGTGGAGAGATATCCACAAGCCAGTGTAGTGGAGGTAGTAGTCTTCTAGAGGATCACCAACCAAAGAAAAGGAGAAGGAGTTCTCCTATGGATAGAGATCCACAAACCAGATTTAGGGGATTAGCATCTCCTTTGGATAGAGGTCCATAAACATTGTAATAGGGAAAGGATTCCCAAGAGATTAATTTGAGAAATATTTAGAATAATTATTTTCTCCGTGGAGGTAGCCATATTTGGGTGAACCACATTAAATTGGTGTCTCTACTGTGTGTGTGATTTGTGCATTACTTTGATTACTGTTGTTGATATTTCTGTTGTTGATTACTATTGTTGATATTTAGAAAAGTAAAAAGTGCTCTTATATTGTTCACCCCCATCTTAGTATAAGCTTGTGTTCTTCAATTGGTATCAGAGTAGGTGCCTTCATAAGAGTCTAACAGCTTGAAGGAAAAGCTAATAAGAACACAATGGATCTTAAGGAGGTGTCCTCAAATAATTCAGCACCAGTATTTTATGGAAGTGACTATATGTATTGGAGTATGATGATGAGGATGTTAGAGTAATATTACCTTACTTGGGTAATTCCTAACAATTCACCAAGGTAGATTTTATTTACCATGTGGTAAAAAGTTATTTCTTGTTTTTACCACGAGGTTACTAGGTAACTAGGTTGATTTCTATTCTATCTTAGTAAGTTACAGTAGTCATGTTGACTACGTAACTTAGTTAGCTGTTAGCTAACTTAGGGGGGAGGACTCCTAATTTACGCTAGGGGATATTTTCTAAATATTCCTAGCGCCTATCTTAAGCCTCCTAATGTTGTATTTAAACATGATAATTCTTAATGCAAGGTTAATGATTCTTGGTTGAATATTGGGCTCACTCTCCTTTCCACATTGGCATCAGAGCCGAGAGGGTAGGCAAGGCGAAGGGAGTTACTCCCTGGTTCCGCCTACCTAGGTTAAGGTCAATTTTTTTTTTTTGCTCACTCGGAGGATGAGCTGGTGACATTTGGTCGCCACCAAACCCACCTCAACAGGTGAGCTTGATAGAGGGAGTGACACGAGAGGCCAAATTCTGGCCAGGTCCACTCGACCTGCCAGGGCCTAAGGAGAAGCCTTGGGTCGATCGATTACGATCGATCGCCACAGAGCTTTCGACCTACCAAGTCGAAGCCTGCTAAGCAAGCGATCCTGAGGCCACCACTGGCCAATTGGGACCACACCCACAGACTAGCCAACAAGATCGTCATGAGGCCCACTGAGTGCCCTCCTGATCCCACATGGTTGCAGTCCATAGGCAAGACCACACCCGTAACATAGCTAGCAAGATTATAAGGAGGGTAGGAGCACCCTCCTGATCCCACCTAGCTATGGCCCATAGGCTCACCAATCGGGACTGATAGAGACGATTGAAACAACTCTGGCACTCATTTCGTGTTAACCTAACAACGTGTCAGGCAAGATGACAGGGGATAGCCCTGTCAAGGACAGGTCCAACTGACCATGAGATCTGAGAGGGTAGGAGGCCATCCAATCTCTACACCTAGACTGATAGACAAAGTCCAGATGTGACCTCGGGCACAGATCTTGAGGTGTTGACATGGCACTACCACTGGATCGAGTGCTGACTCTAACCTGCATGGATTGCTGACATGGCGATGCTGATGAGGTCACTGACGTGACTCCTAGCATAGCCCTAAGAGGACAAATACAGACGTGACACATGGTGACAAGCCAAGTGCCACTGGACCTAGCATAGACAAACACAAAAGTGACACATGGCGACAAGCCACGTGCCACCAGACCTGACAAGGACGACACATGATAGACTAGCCATGTGTCTTGACACTGATAGTTTGCATGGTGGGGGACTGACTGCCCATAGGGCAGTCAATAGGAAAATGGCTTGAAAGCCCTTTTAAGGCCCAAAATATCCTCCATGCGGGCGATGTGGGATAAATCCCACAATTCTTTTCCCGCTCGCACGAGGAAAGAAGGGAAAGGGAATTTAATTCCCTTCCCTTCACGTCGGGCCCTGTAGCCCGACCGGTAAGGGCAGCCGAGCTAAGGCTCCCGACGGGGCAGGTCGGGAGTTCGACCCCCATCGGGGGCATATTTTTTTTGCTCCAACGCACCAACACAAAGGAGCCAAGGCTTAAAAGGTAATTTTTTTTTTGTATAAATTTTTTAATAAAGTTTTTTTTTTAATTATTATTTTTATATATAATTTGAATATAGTTCATGTTTTTAAATCAATTTTTCTCTAATTGATTTTTAAACCACTAATTATATTCTTCTTATTAATTAAAATATTTTTTCTTTAACTTTATTTAAAATTTTGCAAATTCAAAATAAAGGGATTTTTTTTTGCAAAAACATCAAAGAAAGAGCTTTTGTTTTCTCCTCCAAAGGAGATATAAGACATATAAGATCATCATATTTTTTTTGCCAAATTAGAACCCTCATATTCTTCTCAAACCTTGTTACTTTAGCACATAATGAAGGATCAAAAATTATTTTTTTTTTGCCAAAGTTTAAGACAAGGAGTTTGAAAACTTGCAACACATCAAAATTGCATTGTGCATTTGTTTTCTCCAAGGAGATATAAGACATTAAATTTGCACATTTTTCTTGCAAATTTGAGAAGAAATTGTAACCTTGGTCCACAAAAACTAAGTCGTGTGTCGACTAGTTCTGGAAGCCTTTCAAACGTAGGTCGTGTGTCAACTTGTCTTGGAAGGAGTGCTCGATTTGTTATTTTTGCAAAATAAAGGGGGGAAGACAATATTGTACTTCTTTTGCAAAATTGTAAAACAAAGTAGGAGACATAAAAATATCAATTTTTGCACAACACAAATCCACATTTTGTTGCAAAAATTAAAAGGTGCATTTTCGATTTTACTCGACACCTTTATTGGCAAATTAGGTTCATTTTTGGTTGCATCCGAAACCTAGGTGATAAAAATTTTGTGGGCATTCTTGTTTGATTATTGCATTATTTATTTTTGCAATTATAAGTCATAGAATCAAGAACACACTAAACCCCAAAATTTCACAAATTTGTGTAAATCCTTACATAGATTTAAAGCCAAAATTACTTGATATTCTCTCCTAAATCAACAAAAACCCTAATTCACTCTTATTTGTTTGGCTTAATTTCCTCAAACTGATTATTCTTCTTGAAGAGGATTTTCAGGCAGGTGCCATTAAATATCTGTTTGAGTGAATTATCTTTTCGTACTCTTTTAGGGTAATCAAAAAGAAAGAACAAGTTTTTGAAAATAAGGAACCTTAAAAAGTTGCAATCCTTTGCACTAAGGGGGATAATTCCTTTCTTCCTTCAAAACACAGACTTTTGACAAGAGGGAACTAAAAATTGTAAAGGCAATCATAAAAGTAGAAGTCATAAAAATTATACCTTTTCTTTTAGACTTCATAATAGCAATCATGCTTGCAGTTATTACAATAAGGAAGGATGATTTGGTGACATTTTTGATAAAATTTCCTAGAAAGCATAGTTTTGCACATATTGTAAAAATGACAACCATGACACCATTCAATGTTTGTTTCCAAAAAAGCAAAACTAAAATGGCAAAGGCACATCACAGATGTTGGCAATTTTGGGTACCTTGGGTACATTGCTTTTGCTCAAGTGAATAAGTTGTCATTGATGTCAAGAAGCTTTTGAAGGAATTTGATTTGATGTAAAATAATTTGTTTTGATGAAGGTTCGGCATGACAGGTTCGAAAGAAAGTAAGTTGGAAAAATGTCGCGATATCGCGACATGTCGCATTTTCGCGACTTAAGCAGGAGAGAGAAAGCTTTTTAGAAAAGTGTCGCGATATCGCGACATGTCGCATTTTCGCGACTTAAGCAGGTGAGAGAAAGCTTTTTAGAAAAGTGTCGCGATATCGCGACATGTCGCAGTTTCGCGACTCAAAGAGGAGAGAGAATGTTCGGAGTCAAAAATGTCACGATTTCGTGACATATTGCAAGGAAGGTTGAACGGACGAAAAAGTGTCACGATTTCACGACATGTTGCAGGAGAGAGAGTCCGAAAGAAAAAATGTCACGATTTCGTGACATAATGCAGGAGAGAGAGTCTAGGAGAAAAAGTGTCACGATATCACGACATGTCGGGTTTTCGCGACCCAAAGAAAAGAAAAGCGCTAAGGAGAAAAAGTGTCACGATTTCGCGACAAGTCAGAAGACAAAGTGGAAGCAAGATAAAGTGTCACGATTTCATGACATGCTACAGATGAAAATGTTCCAAGTAAGAACTGTCACGATTTCGTGACATGCAACAAAGGGAAGAGTCTGAAATGAGAAGCATCACGATTTCGTGACAGGTTGACAGGCTACAAAGAAAACGTATGGAAGCTAGAAGTGTCATGATTTCATGACAAATTCAAGGAGGAAGAGCTCAAAGGTGAAAGCATCATGATTTCGTGACATGTTCCATTTTCGTGGTGTAAGGCAGAGAAAAACACAAGGTAGTGAAAGTGTCACGATTTCGTGACATGTTCCGTTTTTGCTAGTGCAAGCAGACAAGAGTGCTAGGAAGAGAAAGTGTCACGATTTCATGACAGATTGAGATGGCAGCGTTCGGTTGGAGAAAGTGTCATGATTTCATGACAGAAATAGAATGCAGGTCTTCTATAGGAGAAGTGTCATGATTTCATGACAAAAGTAGAGAGGAAGGCTATGAAGACAGAAGTGTATTTAAAAAAGGAGGTCGAAGAAGGGAGAAGTGTCACGATTTCATGACAAAAGCAAAGTTGAAGTCTACTAAGTAGAAGTGTCACGATATCATGACAAGAACTTGGTTGAAGTCGACAAAGGCTGAAGTGTCATGATATCGTGACAAAAGGCAAAAGAAAGTGTACGGTTGCAAAGGTGTCATGATATCGTGACATGTTGTAGTTTCATGGTAGAAGCTACAGAAGAGTTGCAGAGGCAGTGAGGCCGACAAAGTTAAATTTGGGCCGACGAAGATTAGGGTTTGTAGCCGACGTAGTTTAGGGTTGTGCAGCTGACTAAGATCAAGGTTTTGATCTTGAAAGTGTTAGTATAAAAGGAGGGCTGTTTGGAGAGTTGTGAAGTGATCGAATGCATTGTTGAAGTGTGCAAGTTAAGTCTACGGTGCACAGAGAGCGAGTCATGCCGAATCGAGCTAAGTGCGAAGCAGAGCGCACAGAGAGCAAAAAAGCGCAAAGCTATTGGGTGCATCATTTCTACGACGTTCGGAGATAGTGCGTAGGCCTTGATGGTTTTGGACAAATCATTGAGAGGGATTGTTGGACAGATTTGAGCAAGCTTTTGTTGAGCTTGTGGAGCAGTTTGGGCAGGTTCTAGTGAGAACTTGCAAAGCAGATCTGAGACAAGTCTTGGTGAAGACTTGGGTGAAGATCAAGCAAGCTTTAGTGGAAGCTTGTGAACAACTTCTTGAACCAGATTTGAGGACCAGTTGAGGACAGAGATTGGTGCAGTTTTGAGGACATTTGTGCTAGACCGAAGGACTGTGTTTGGTGCAGATCATAGAAAGAGAACGAGGACATTTGTGCTAGATCGAAGGACTGTGTTTAGTGCAAATTCGAGGACCAGTTTTGGAGGTGATAGAGTTGAGGACAGAGGTCTCCAGCCAGAGCAGGGAGGACAGGTGTCTTCTATGGATAGAGTTCCATTTGCTAAGGGCAGCGGAGGCAGAGGTCTTCTAGAGGATCACCAGCCAGAGCAGAGCTAGGGGATTGGTGTCTCCTGTGGGTTGGTGCCCACGAACTCGAGATTAGGGGATTGGTGTCTCCTTTGGGTTGGTGCCCATAAACATTGTAATCGGGAAAGGTATTCCCAGAATTTTGATTGATAAAATTTAGTGAAAGATTTTATCCGTGGACGTAGCCCAGCCATTCTGGGTGAACCACGTTAAAATTGTTGTCGCTTTGTGGATGTTTTCATGCATTGCTTTGATATTGCTGTGGGTATATTGCTTTACTATTTTGTAATATAAAGGAAAAAGTAAAAAGAGGTCTTATACTGTTCACCCCCCCTCTCAGTATAAGCTTGTGTTCTTCAATTGGTATCAGAGCGGGTGCCTTCGAAAAGTTTAACAGCTTGAAGGAAAAGCTAATAAAGAACACAATGGATTATTCAAGTGGCAATGCGACACCTATTCTTGATGGGTCAGATTTTGGTCTTTGGAGTGCAAGGATGAAGGTTCATCTAATGGCACTTGGTAATGAGGTATGGGAAGTAATTGAAGATGAGTACACTATTCCTATACATGGTCCAAATACTAAAGAAGAAAGGCTCCTACATCACAGCAATTCAAAAGCAATGAATGCAATCCTGAAAGGCTTACAGAAAGCAGATCTCACCAAAGTAATTCACTGCAAAACAGCTAGTGAAATGTGGAAACAGTTGCAAGTGGTTCATACAGGTGATTCAAATGTCAAAAAGGCCAAGTTGAGACACTTCAAAGGTATGTTTGAACAACTCAAGATGAATGATGATGAAAATATTAGTGACTACATGCTTCGTATGGATGAGGTTGTTAACTCCATGAAAGACTTAGGTCTTGAGCTTGCTGAAAATGATGTTTGTGATAAGATTTTAAGATCTCTTCCTAATAGATTTAGTGAAAATATTTCTGCTATTGAGGAAGCTAAAGATTTGGATAAGTTGAAAAAGGATGAGCTCCATAGTATACTTGCAGCATTTGAGTTGAGAACTCAAGTGAAGGTTGATGTCAAGAAAGAGGCGACTTTCAAGGCTACCAAGAAATCCAAGGGTAAACAGATTCAAGAGAGTGATGAGTCTTCTAGTGATGAAGAGGCATATTACAGCAAGAAAGGCAAGTTCTCTAGAAAGCACAAAAGCATGAAAAATATAAGATGTTTCAATTGTGGAAAGTTTGGTCATTATGCTACAGACTGTACTATTCCCAAGGATGAAAGTGATGAAGATAAACAGGATTCTAAGAGCAAGGATTCTGAAAAGCACAAGCATCACAGGAAGAACAAAGATGAGCACAACAATCAAGGAAAGAGGTATTCTCACAAGCACAAGAAGAGTTTCTACCTAGACAAAGCAAGTAAGTGTTCTAGTAGTGATAGTGAAAGTTCTTCAAGTGATAATGAAAATGAGATGTTGTTCATATCGAAAAAGAGGAAGAACCGAAACATAGATTCATTATCATGAAATGTCTTAGATGTGGAAATTTTGGTCACCTTGAGGATGATTGCACAAATAATGATTTGGTTTCTAGTATGTATGAGGATGCTTCAGAAAACTATAAGGAAGATGCTTGTATGGTTTTTGAAAAAGGTAGCACCTCTAGTGATAAGAAATCTGAAAAAGGCTTTGATGATTCAGAAAGCAAACAAATAAAGGATCTTGAAAGTGAACTTACTAATGCTCTTAGTGTTTTGAAAAAGGAAAGAAAGAAGAATGCTAGACTCAAGGATAAGTTAGATGAATGTTGTATGGAGAGAGATGATCTTATAGAAAGTCTTGACTTCTCTATGGCTAAGATACAAGAACTCAAGGATGAGTTAGAGTCTAAGGTTCTTGAGTATAGTGAGTTAGAACAGAAAATGGCTTCTTTGAAAGAGGAAACTAAAGAGTACAAGGATAAGCTTTACAGGTTTCAAGATAGCTCCAAAAAGGTTAAGTCACTCATCAAAGGTCAAAGAAAGACAACGGATAAAACAGGCCTTGGTTTTGTCCAAGGAACAAGTTGGAGAGTCTAGTAAGAGACTCCAAAAGGAAGAGAGTTCTGATGAGGAAAGTATTTCAGATTATGAGTCCTTGGATGATAGATGCGCAGAAACAGAAAACGAAATTCAGAATGAGAAGAAGAAGTTTTCAGGACCCAAGAGGTCGAATAAAGGAAAATTTCACGGCAGATGTTTTGCGTGTCACAGGTTTGGTCACATGGCTGCACATTGCATGGCTCAAGTGAAGAAGGTAAACGACAATTTCAGAAGTGCTAGTTTCTTTCGAGGGTATTGCTACTCTTGTCAACAGTTCGGGCACAAGGCAGTCTATTGCGAGGTAAATAACAAGAACAGGTTTGATCAAAACAGGTTTAGGCAAAACTGGCGGATTCAAAGAACAGGTATGCCTAAAAGAAATAACATTGTTACTTGTTATAAGTGCAACAATGAAGGTCACACAGCTAGACAGTGTAGAGCTGAACTTCCAAGGTACAGGAATAGGAACAGTGGTATGAACAGGTCCAAGGATCAAGGCATGGATAAGAACAGGAATGATAACAGGAACAAGAACAATGACAGGAACAAGAATAGGAATACGGACAAAGAGTTCAAGAGAAGGCCCGACAAGGAAGTTATAGACGCTGATGATGATCAGTGCCTAATGGGAGTTTTACTCCCACCCCAGAATTAATCACCTCATCAGGAGGTGGGGGAGGGACTAAGCTAAGAGGCTCATTCTTAGTCCCGAGCCCCAAAGGTGACCCTTTGCCATTGATGACAAAGGGGGAGAGATATGAGTAAGGGGGAGAGCTTCAAGTGAAGAGGAAAGCTTCAAGTCATGGGGAGCAAAACTTCAAAGGAAGATTCTCAATTTCTGTTAGCACAGTTGGTTTCAGTTTTGGCTCTTGAGACGTGTTTTCAGTAAAGGTTTGCCATCAATGACAAAGGGGGAGATTGTTGGCAATTTTGGGTACCTTGGGTACATTGCATTTGCTCAAGTGAATAAGTTGTCATTGATGTCAAGAAGCTTTTGAAGGAATTTGATTTGATGTAAAATAATTTGTTTTGATGAAGGTTCGGCATGACAAGTTCGAAAGAAAGTAAGTTGGAAAAATGTCGCGATATCGCGACATGTCACATTTTCACGACTTAAGCAGGAGAGAGAAAGCTTTTTAGAAAAGTGTCACGATATCGCGACATGTCACATTTTCACGACTTAAGCAGGCGAGAGAAAGCTTTTTAGAAAAGTGTCACGATATCGCGACATGTCACAGTTTCACGACTCAAAGAGGAGAGAGAATGTTCGGAGTCAGAAATGTCACGATTTCGTGACATATTGCAAGGAAGGTTGAACGGACGAAAAAGTGTCACGATTTCATGACATGTTGTAGGAGAGAGAGTCCGAAAGAAAAAGTTGATGATTTATAATGCAGGGAGAGAGTCGGAGAAAAAGTGTCGCGATATCGTGACATGTCGGGTTTTCGTGACCCGAAGAAAAGAAAAGCGCTAAGGAGAAAAAGTGTCACGATTTCATGACAAGTCAGAAGACAAAGTGGAAGCAAGATAAAGTGTCACGATTTCGTGACATGCTACAGATGAAAATGTTCCAAGTAAGAACTATCATGATTTCGTGACATGCAACAAAGGGAAGAGTCTGAAATGAGAAGCGTCACGATTTCGCGACAGGCTGCAAAGAAAACGTACGAAAGCTAGAAGTGTCATGATTTCATGACAAATTCAAGGAGGAAGAGCTCAAAGGCGAAAGCATCATGATTTCGTGACATGTTCATTTGGGCGTAGTGGGGGGAGAAAAACACAAGGTAGCGAAAGTGTCACGATTTCATGACATGTTCCGTTTTTGCTAGTGCAAGCAGACAAGAGTGCTAGGAAGAGAAAGTGTCATGATTTCGTGATAGTTTGAGATGGCAGCGTTCGGTTGGAGAAAGTGTCACGATTTCATGATAGAAATAGAATGCAGGTCTTCTATAGGAGAAGTGTCACGATTTCATGACAAAAGCAGAGAGGAAGGCTATGAAGATAGATTTTGAAGTGTCTTCGAAGTTGTCAGGATATCACTGACAAGAGCGTGGTTGAAGTCGACAAAGGCTGAAAGTGTCGCGATATCATGACAAAAGCCAAAAGAAAGTGTACGGTTGCAAAGGTGTCATGATATCGTGACATGTTGTAGTTTCACGGTAGAAGCTACAGAAGAGTTGCAGAGGTAGTGAGGCCGACAAAGTTAAATTTGGGCCGACGAAGATTAGGGTTTGCAGCCGACGTAGTTTAGGGTTGTGTAGCCGACTAAGATCAAGGTTTTGATCTTGAAAGTGTTAGTATAAAAGGAGGGTTGTTTGGAGAGTTGTGAAGTGATCGAATGCGTTGTTGAAGTGCGAAGTTTGAAGATAGTGTGCAAGTTAAGTCCATGGTGCACAGAGAGCGAGTCATGCCAAATCGAGCTAAGTGCGAAGCAGAGCGCACAGAGAGCAGAAAAGCGCAAAGTTGTTGGGTGCATCATTTCTGCGACGTTCGGAGATAGTGCGTAGGCCTTGATGGTTTTGGACAAATCATTGAGAGGGATTGTTGGACAGATTTGAGCAAGCTTTTGTTGAGCTTGTGGAGCAGTTTGGGCAGGTTCTAGTGAGAACTTGCAAAGCAGATCTGAGACAAGTCTTGGTGAAGACTTGGGTGAAGATCAAGCAAGCTTTAGTGGAAGCTTGTGAACAACTTCTGTGAACCATATTTGAGGACCAGTTGAGGACAGATATTGGTGCAGTTTCGAGGACATTTGTGCCAGATCGAAGGACTGTGTTTGGTGCAGATCAGAGAAAGAGAACGAGGACATTTGTGCTAGACCGAAGGACTGTGTTTAGTGCAAATTCGAGGACCAGCTTTGGAGGTGATAGAGTTGAGGACAGAGGTCTCCAGCCAGAGCAGGGAGGACAGGTGTCTTCTATGGATAGAGTTCCATTTGCTAAGGGCAGCGGAGGCGAGAGGTCTTCTAGAGGATCACCAGCCAGAGCAGAGCTAGGGGATTGGTGTCTCCTGTGGGTTGGTGCCCACGAACTCGAGATTAGGGGATTGGTGTCTCCTTTGGGTTGGTGCCCATAAACATTGTAATCGGGAAAGGTATTCCCAAAATTTTGATTGATAAAATTTAGTGAAAGATTTTATCCGTGGACGTAGCCCAGCCATTCTGGGTGAACCACGTTAAAATTGTTGTCGCTTTGTGGATGTTTTCATGCATTGCTTTGATATTGCTTGTGGGTATATTGCTTTACTATTTTGTAATATAAAGGAAAAAGTAAAAAGAGGTCTTATACTGTTCACCCCCCCTCTCAGTATAAGCTTGTGTTCTTCAACAGAAGCCATCTTTCTAGTGAAGTGTCTCATTCAAATTTTGATTCTGGTTCAGAGAAAGCACTCGGAGTGCTAATTGCTAGAACAGTTTTGTAGAGGGAAAACACATGTGTCCCTTGGGAAAAAGCACCATTTTCTCTCTCTCCTCTTTTTGGCTTCATAAATAGCATAAGTATTTTGTTTGAAGACCTTGCAATAAGGGGTGCTTGTACCTCTTTTAGGCTTCATAAATAACAAATTTTAGGTGTTTGAAGTACTTGTAACATGAGGAGAAAATTTTTGTGATGTAAAATTGCCTAGGAGGCAATATTTGTAAAATCCTTCACAACACTCTTGCATTGCACACTTTTTGCAATTGAGGGGGGTATAAATTTATTTTCTTCACCGATTTTTGTAAATAGGTAAGAAGGCTTATAAGGGCACATTTTCGGCTTCAACCGACACCTTAGTCTCACTTCCTTCAGAAATTGAATACACTATGTTTTGTAACAAAAGGGGGGAACTTATAAGGGTGCATTTTCAGCAGTGACCAACACCTTATCTACCTTATATTTTGCAAAATTACATTGTAAATGAATGAACCTCATATGAAGTGATCTATTCTACTACACCTAGCGATTGCAGCAGTTGGTAACCCATGCAATTTGGTTGGATGATGTGATTACTATAAGGACATTCGTTGGTGTGAAGACAAAGTGAGGAATGACCCACTTTTTGCTTAGGAGCATCCAGAGCACTATGATAGAGCAAAGAACCAATAGATCAATATTTTCTTCCACTGTATTGGGGTAGTTATATACTTTACCCAAATATTGTTGTATAGAGGGATATGTATGTATTACCCAAATAATGTAATAAGGGGGGATGTTAGAGTAATATTACCTTACTTGGGTAATTCCTAACAATTCACCAAGGTAGATTTTATTTACCATGTGGTAAAAAGTTATTTCTTGTTTTTACCACAAGGTTACTAGGTAACTAGGTTGATTTCTATTCTATCTTAGTAAGTTACAGTAGTCATGTTGACTACGTAACTTAGTTAGTTGTTAGCTAACTTAGGGGGGAGGACTCCTAATTTATGCTAGGGGATATTTTCTAAATATTCCTAGCGCCTATCTTAAGCCTCCTAATGTTGTATTTAAACATGATAATTCTTAATGCAAGGTTAATGATTCTTGGTTGAATATTGGGCTCACTCTCCTTTCCATGTAGGATATACCTAATGGCACTTGGAAATGAAGTTTGGGATGTAGTGGAATTTGGATATGATCCAACAGTCAATACTCCTATAGATACAGAAGGTAAGGTTCTACAACACTATAATTTAAAACCAATGAATGCACTTGTGAGAGGTTTGCATAGAACAAAGTTTATGCAAGTTATGCATTGTATAAATGCAAAAGAAATGTGGGATAAATTGAAAGGTATATATGAGGGAGATAAAAGTTTCAAGAAAGCAAACTACGAAATCTCAAAGGATAATTTGAAACATTGAGAATATATGATGATGAAAATATCAGTGCTTATCTAATTTTAATTGATGAGGTTGTTAATGATATGCAAGGACTTGGAATGAATATTGATGAATCAGATGTTTGTGATAAATTCTTAAGAACTCTTCCAAAAAGATTCAGTGAACATGTTTCTGCTATAGAAGTATCAATGGATGGTGATTCTTTGACAAGAGATAAGTTTCTTGGTATGCTTACAACTTTTGAGATAAGAACAAAATATATTATTCCCCAAAAGGAAGTAGCATTCAAAGCAATCAAGAAAACAAAGGGTAAGAAGTTAGAATCAAGCAGTGAGTCATCCAGTGACGAAGAAGCTAATTATGGTAGAAGAGATAAAGATTCCAGAATATCTAGAGATCTAAGATTTTTTAAGTATTTCAATTGTGGAAAGTTTAGACATTTTGCAACAGACTTTCAAGAACCAAAGAACAACAATGGTGAAGAAAAATAGGATCACAGGTATAGGGAATCAAAAAGATATAGACAGGATAAGCATCAGAAGAAAAAAAATATGGACAAAGCAAACAAGGAAATAAGTTCTTTCAAAGATAAAAGAGGAGCTACTATGCGGATAATGCAAGTAAGTACTCAAGTGATAGTGATGCTAGTTTTTCAGACAATGATAGAGATGAACTCCTATTTATAATTCAATAAAAAGAACTAGTTATGAAAACTCTAGTAATTCTCAAGTGTTTTAGATGTGGTAAATTTAGACATCTTGAAGATGATTGTACAAGGGATGGTTATAGTTTTAGTGATGATGAGTATGAGAATGCACTTGAAGGACCAGATGAAAATATTCTAATGGCATTAGAAGAATAAGTAAGTGATCCTATATAAGATAAGCCAAAAGAGAGTAAATATGTGGACAAAGGTAAACAAATAGAGGATTATTCAAAAGAGAATGGTTATGATCTCAAGGGTGAAATTATCTATGCCATTGAAACAATAAATAAGGTAAGAAAGCAACACTCTAAACTTGAAATTTAGTTTCAAGAATGTGATGAAGAAAGAATATTGCTCATAGAGGATTTAGAAAAATCAAAGGCTAAGGCAAAGAAGTTCAAAGATAAGTTAGAAGAAAATATCTTGGAATGTGAGAAGTTAGCACAAGAAGTGGCACTACTAAAATAATATTTAAAGGACTCCAAGATCAAGATGAAAGGATTTAAAAATAGCTTAAAGAACTTGGATAAGTTCATCAAGACACAAAAGACTACATCAAGCAAAACAAGTCTTGGATTTGAACAGGATCAAAAGAAATGGGAAGGAGAGTCAACTTCAAGTTTTGGAGGAGAAGAAACATTAGATGAAGATACTTCAGAAGAAGACAGTGTAAAAGAAAGTGAGACATCAGAGGATAGTTTGGGCAATAAAGGATTCAACAAAGTCAGGAACAATGCACAAAGAAGATACAAATGGAACAACAATCAGAATAGGAGACCAATAAGGTCAAGACAAGGAAACTTCAATGGAATATGATTTTCATGTCACAAGTTTGGGCATATGGCTTTACAATGTAGGACACATGAAATACAAGAATATGGGAACATACAACCTTTTCATGGGTATTGCTACTCATGTAATCAGTTTGGTCTTAAGGCAATGAATTTTAGAGTTCATGAAAAAAAAAAAAATATGGCTTCACTAGGAGAAATCCTAATACATTTGCAACTCCAAGGAATAATAACATTAAGTGTTATAAGTGCAATAATAATGTCTACAAAACAAAGTGATGTAGAGCAGATATTCCAGAAACAAGTATGAACAAGAACATGAACATGAATATGAACAGGAACAGGAACAGGAACAGAAACATGGATATGAACAGGAACATGATCAGAAATAGGAACATGTATATGAATAGGAACAGGAATAGGAACAGGAACATGGATGTGAATAGGAATAGGTATAGTAATAGGAATAGGAGTGATGACATGGATAGGAATATGGATACAGATAGAAATAGTTAGAGGAATTAGAAAAATTAGATAAGAAGAAAAGAGGATAAAGGTAAAGAACAATACTTTATGGGAATAGAAATACTCCCACCCTAGAATTAACCACCTTAACATAAGGTGGGGGAGGGGCTAAGCTAAGAGACTTATTCTTAGCCCCGAGCCCCAAAGTTGAGCCTTTGCCATTGATGTCAAATGGGGAGATATTTGAGTAAGGGGGTGATATTTGGTATTTGAGAGAGCATTGAGATAGGAGGAGCATAACAAAGGAAAGGTCAAGTTTTCAGTTAAAAGAATTTGGGTTGCCATCAATGAAAAAGAGGGAGATTGTTGGACATTTTGAGCTCAGTTAATTGTCATTGATGCCAAGGTGAAAAAGTCATCATTGTGTTGGCAATTTTGGGTACTTTGGGTACATTGCCTTTGCTCAAGTGTATAAGTTGTCATTGATGTCAAGAAGCTCTTGAAGGAATTTGATTTGATGTCAAATAATTTGTTTTGATGAAGGTTACGACATGACAGTTTCAAAGGTCTTTTGTAAACCCCAAGTTGGCAGGTTTAAAGATTACAGGCGGATGCATTAGTTTAATGCATTTGGGTCCAGGAGGAAGTATTTATTTAAATAATTAAAAACCTTGTTAAGGTTCCCTTTAATTATTTTTAAATAAATATTAAATTATTGTTTGCAATGGGTTATCCTAACCCATGGCGCTATGTTTTAAGATTGTGGGCGCTAGCCAAGACCTCCACCGACATGTTAAACTCCTCGCCGATGTCAAGAGCTTATGGTAAAAATGCATATAAATCTCCCTTGATGAAAATCAAGAATCAATCCATCCGCATTTTGAAAAGAGTTGCTCACTGTGATTTCGTGATCCGCTGTTCGAATTTCTTCTCTGATTGTGTCTTTGTCATTTTCGTAAACCCATCATTCGATTGTGTCTTCGCCGTTTTTGTAAACCTGCTGTTCAACTGTGTCTTCGCCATTTTTGTGAATTTGCTATTCATTTTTTTGTACTCGTCGTTTGTTGTAAATCTGCCGTAAGGTTTTTTTCTTCATGTTCACGTCAGAAGAAATGGAGGCACTATTGTTTTATTTAATCCCTGGTGCATAAGGAACAAGGCTAACAGCGTGAGGTTTAAACCTCACCGGGTGCCTTTGGTGCACCGGTAGCGGCTAGGATGTTGGCGCGCTACCCGAACGAGAGGTTTCGCGTTCGAATAACGTGAAAGGGTTTTTCATCGTGAAGTGGATGCAGTGGGTGGTGTTAGAATTCATGCACAATTTCTCCATAGCGTGATTTTTTATGTTGGCCAAGGTATTTTTGAAATTAATTTTTGCTAAGTGTATTTTGCGGATGGAGGAAGTTTATTAGAGGGAAAAACAGCTTAGGAGTTATAAGGAGTTTAAAGCTTGTTTTATTTTGATAAAAGATTCTTTTGAAGGTGTTTTTTGAAATATCTTATTGCATTCTTATGAGAGATAAATTTTATTTTTGATAAGACTATAAGGGAGAAATAAGGTGTATAAGGGATAATTTTTCTTGTAATGTTGAGAGTGCTTTTGGTTGATTATGGAAATGAAAGCATGATGTTTTAAGGTTAAAATTTCTTCTTGTGTGAAGTTGTGAAACCTTAAGTGGGCAGCTTTGAGATTGACATTCTCTTTCATTAAATTTGTAATAATCAAGCTATTCTTTACTTGGTTAAAGTGTTGGGCTTACTCCTTTGTTGATGATTTGAAAAGTTGTTTTGTGCTATTGTGATTTGATTTGGTGGATGCTTTTTGTTCAAACAATATTGCAGAGAAAAGAAGTTCTACTTGTTTCCTTTTCTAATGTTGATTGTGAAATGCTTCAAGGTTGTGTTTTGAGTTGAATGGTGTTGATTGAACCTTATTTGATGAGCATTGTTGTTGAAGCCATAATTGATGGTGAAAAGAACATGAGTATCATTGTTATGTGATTCTTTGCATAGTTGGAAATTGTTGGGGTTTCATGTTCTTGAAAGAAAGCATTCTATCCTATCCATTTTAGATACTGAGTTGAGTTTTCAGATTTGAGATTGAGTTTGAGCTGAGTTGATTTGAGTTGAGTTTTGAGATTGGGAGTTGAGTATAGAATATTTGAGTCTCTAACAATTCTCTTTATGCTTCTATGAGTTTGAAAAATCACATTGGGTCTCTAACAATTCACCTTATGATTTCGTACTAAGAAAGTTTTCTTTTCTTGGTGAGCTTGCTGAGTTTTGGACAGGTTCCGGTGGGGACTTGTGAGCAGATTTGGACAGGTCATAGTAGAGGACTTGTGAGCTGAGTTTGATAGTTCTATCAGAGAACTTGAGGACAGAGGTGCATTGGTTCTTTAAGAAGAACCTGAGGACAGATTTGGCAAGTATTTGAGAAGGATTGTGTGCAGAGGATTGATTTGTTCAAGCGTTGGACAGATCTGACAAACAGAGGAAGACTTGTACTAGATCGACTGACTGTGTTTGGTACAGGTTGCTGAGCTGCTGTGGACGTGATCATAGAAGGCGAGAGGTCTCTTAGGCTAAGCATTGAGGACAGGAGGTCTTCGGTGGAAAGGAGTTCCATGTGCTGGCAAGAGGTAGAGGTAGTTGATCTTCTGAGGGATCATTTCCAGAGCAGAGGGGAAGGTATCTCCTTTGAATAGAGGCTCATAAATTCTGATTAGGGGAAGGTATCTACTTTAGGCCAAGGCTCATAAATATTGTAATTGGGAAGGATTACCAAAGAACTTTGAGATAACTTTTAGAGAAAAGTTTTGTGGATGTAGCCCAGTCATTTTGGGTGAACCACGTTAAAATTGGTGTCACTTTGTGGATGATATTGTGCATTGCTTTGATATTGCTTTAGGTATATTGCTTTACTGTTTTGAGGTATAAAGGAAAAAGTAAAAAGAGGTCTTATACTGATCACCCCCCCCATCTCAGTATAAGCTTGTGTTCTTCACATTGATGCCAAAGTGAACAAATGGAGCCATCATAAACACCATGGAGCACACCATTATTAACACCAGGAACAAAGAAAAGAGTTGGAGAATAAGTTGGTAAAATAATATTTTATGAGGGTTTTTCATAAACCCATGGTGGCAAAATATTTTAAATCAAATCAGTGGAGTACAAGTTGCAGGTTTAAATTTACCCCATTAAAGTCAAAGGTTTTAAAATATAATTTATAAAATTTAAATTCTATTGAATTTAAATAATTTATAAATTATATAAAGGTTTAAAATTAACGTCGACATCATCAAAATTAAGGAGCACCGACATCTAAATTCGAATGGTGTTTTGTGTATAAATTAATGCCCAAAGGGGCATTTGAAACTTACCCCTCGATGAATTAACTCCCATGCAAAAAATTTGAAAGTATTTTGTGCATCATGAACGTTGAAGAAGAAGACAAAGAGCTTTATCTTATTACTATCGGGTAAGAAAACAAAAAGAGGACAATGCATGATTTGAGTTACATAGGACAGACTAGTTCATTGGTGGCACACACCTTGCAAAGGCATTGGGAAAAGAAGCACCCACGTTCGATTCTCATGGACATGCTAAGGAAGGTTTTTTTGTTCGCATTCGATTTGAGTGCCAGGAATAAGAGAAAGAGCACGAAGTGCTCATTGGTTCTAAAATGTGCGTGTAGCACATGCGGTGGTCAAGCCCACAACTAGAGCACTTGGGGAGGCAGATATCGTGGGATCGAATCCCACTAGTGGAAAAGGTAATTTTTGATTTACATTTTGCCTAAGGTTTTCTTAAAAGGGTCATTTGGAGTTATAAGGGTATGTGTAGATTTATTTGTGTTTGGAGTTATAAGGGTTTGTAAAGATTTATTTTTAATTAATTTGTGTTTGGAGTTATAAGGGTTTGTAAAGATTTATTTTTAATTAATTTGTATTTGGAGTTATAAGGGTTTGTGAAGGATTATTTTTATTGAAAATTGATTTGTGCTACTTGGAGTTAAAGGGTTTTTGAAATATTGTTTTGTTGAGAAGGAATTTATATTATTAAGGTTTTTAAAGAAAGAGAATTTGATTCTTGCCAAAGTTCTTCTTGTCATTTATTTATTAAAGAGGTTTTGAGTTATTTTGGTGGATTTTGAATTTATTTTTAGTTGAGATTTTATAAGGTGTGATTGGATAAATGCTTTATGTATGTTGATGGTTGTTTTTGAAAGGTGGAGTGATAAGGTGTAATTGAGTACTTGTGTTATTTTTGTGAGAAATATTTATCTTCTAACCTCTTGATATTGGCATAGAAGTTTGTGTGATTGTGGTCAATTTATGAGATCCCTTCATATTCAATAAAAAGTTATGAGCACATTCTTCCATAGTTGAGTTGATTGATTGGTTTTCTGTAAAATAAGTTTGGAGTGAAAAGGACTTGATTAGATTTTCCTTTTCAAGAGTGATTGAGTTAATTCTTCAAGGTTTTTTGGAATAAATAGTTGTTGTTAAAACCTTGTTTGATAAGCATTGTTTATGAAGCCATTGGTTGTGTGAAGAACTTGAGCGTGAGTTAGAAAATAACATGAGTATCTTTGTTTTGTGAAGATTGTTTTATGAGTATTGTTGTTGAAGTGAGTTGTTGTGCAAAGAACTTGAACTAGGGTTTGAAAAGAACATGAGTATCATTGTTATGTGAGATTTATTGTTGAGCATTGTTGGAAATATTTTGAGTTGGTTATTACATGCTTGAACTAGGGTTTGTGAGAAAATGTTGTTTCTTTGAAGTGATTGGTTGAGTAGAGTTGGTTGATCCTAGTCAAGTGGTTTTGTGGAGTGATTGTTCAAGTTTCTTAAAAAAAACTATTTTATATTATGATTTGAATTGAGAAATTGATTGAGCATTGAGAGTAGAACATATTGAGTCTCTAACAATTCTCTTTATGGTTCTATGAGATTGGATAAGTTCTGTGTGGACTTGTTAAGCAGATTTGAGGTAAGTATTTGAGGAGACTTGTGGACTGGTTTTATGTGAGCTTTTGTGGAAGATTACGATACAAATTTGGATAAGTTTTGAGTGAGCTTTTTGAGCATATTTGGACAAGTTCTGAGTGAGCTTTTTGAGAATATTTGGAAAGGTTTTGAGTGGACATGTTGAGCATATTTGAGCAGGTTTTGAGTGGACCTATTGATCAGATTTGAGCAAGTTATGAGTGGACTTGTTGAGCATATTTGAGCAAGTTATGAGTGGACTTGTTGAGCATATTTGAGTAGGTTCTAAGTGAACCTATTGAACATATTTGAGCAAGTTCTAAGTGGACTTTTTGAGCATATTTTAGTAGGTTCTAAGTGGACCTATTGAGCATATTTGAGCAAGTTTTGAGTGGACTTGTTGAGCAAATTTGAGCAGGTTTTGAGTGGACCTGTTGAGCAGATTTGAGTAAGTTCTGAGTGGACTTGTTGAGCAGATTTGTGCTAGATCAAATGGACTATTTTTAGTGCAGATTTGAGACAGTGCTTTGGAGGCGACAGAGTAGAGAGGACAATAGTCTCCAGTGGATAGAGATCCATCATATAGGGCAGTGAGGATAGGTCTTATGAGTGGGGACAAGAGTCTTAAGTGGAGGGAGATCCACAATCCAGTGTAGTGGAGGTAGTAGTCTTCTAGAGGATCACCAACCAAAGTAGAGGAGAAGGAGTTCTCCTATGGATAGAAATTTACGAACTAGATTTAAGGGATCAACATCTCCTTTGGACAGAGGTCCATAAAAATTGTAATAGGGAAATTATTCCCAAGAGATTATTTGAGAAATATTTAGAAGAAATATTTTCTTCGTGGAGGTAGCCATATTTGGGTGAACCACGTTAAATTGGTGTCTCTACTGTGTGTGTGATTTATGCATTGCTTTGATTATTGCTATTGATATTGCTATCTATACATTGCATAATATTGATTTGGAAAGAAAAGTAAAAAGTGCTCTTATATTGTTCACCCCCCTCTCAGTATAAGCTTGTGTTCTTCACCAGTGCTCTATAGATGTTATCGAGATGAGATGGGTCTACCTTATACTAAGGCATGGAGGATGACCTATGAGGATGATGAGGAGATTGATCTCCCCAATTTAGATGATGTGGGGACTACTATGGAGTACGATGTATGGTTCATTGCATTGCCACCATGGGTATCAAGTCTGATAGTGGATGATAAAAATGGAGACAAGGATGAGGTAGAGGCCAAGGAGGAGGTATATGAGGCTCCTAGATGTTGGAGATGTCTTCAGTCTAGTAGTCAAGGTAGACGGGATAGGGACATAGCAAGGCAAAATACAAAGGTTGGAGGTGATGGATATGGTATGGATGACATGGAGGTTCCAAAGGGACCTCTAGGTTAGAGTGAGAGGATTGGGTGAGGCTTGAGCAACTGGTGGCTGAGTAGGATGTAGTGAAAGTTGTTTGAATTATGGATGTAGTAGCTTGGAATGCGGAGATAGCTTGACTACGAGTGGATCTAGAGGTACGATAAACTATAGGTGGCTACGAGGATAGGATCATGAGTCTCTAGGTATAGTTACTTGAGATGTACCATCATCAAAGATATGATGTACTATACCTTTAGGCTCAAGATAGATATATATTGTTGTTGTAGGATCGATTGATGGAGCATCATATTGGGCTTCTAGTTCCACCCTACTCAACCATATTTAGGTATGTTAGGCATAGTGAATCTAGGCATAGCTCTAGTTCTAGGGCTCCTTCGATATCGTAGGGGTCCTCTTATAGGTATTAGCTAGTGCTTATATGCAATTTTTGTATATGAGCCTTGGTGCTCTATTGTATATATCCTGTTAGGCATTCATTGTACATGTGATATATATATACATGGATTTTAATTTTGTGTCATGCTTTTGTATAAATACTTTTGTGTGAATGCATGTGTATATTTATGATGGATGATAATGCAAATGATAATGTGTTGTGAATGCAAATGAATTAAAGCTCTAATGATCATTAGTATTTTAGATTTTCTTGACCATGTATAACATTGTTGTTTAATCAGGGGCACCAAACTGGTGGCATCTGAAATGGAAGACTCATGAAATGATATGGATGTTGACATGGAAGAATACATGGATGTTGACATGGAAGAAGATATGGATGTTGATATGGAAGAAGATATGGATGTTGATATGGAAAAATGATTGTTTTGCAGAGACTCAGACATACTAGTGATATCAAACAAACTCTCTAAATAATACCTATTTTTGTAAGACCAAATGTGTGTGCAGTGAATTCATTTATCGAATCATGAGTATGGTAATGACTCAAGGCAATCAAGAACCAATGTGTGTGCATGTAAGTTCATTAAACCATATTGAGTAAATTGAGATGAAACCTATTATGAAGAAGACCAAGAAGCTATCTTGTCCTTATGTTTGGTCAGAGGTCTTTTTGAAAGAGACATGTCACCATGCATGAGTGTACTCCACTGCTAGTCAAGTGTATATAGCCTCGATGGAGATTAGCTCCATAGTACAATAATTTGATCTTTAAGCTTTGGGGATTTGGACTACCTAACCATATAATTGGAAATGTAGTTCTATCCTTACAACTTGAGGACCTATGTTGTGTGAATTGTAAAATATTTAGAGTTTTTTGGGGATTTTACCCTACTCTTTATTTTATTTGGAAATTATGATAGTAGTGAAAACTACTATTTTGTGGACTATGTGCATGGTGGGACAAGCAAGGAATACCATTTTCACTTCGAGGTTCAACCCAAATATGGTTTTATCTCTATTTGACACAAGATATTTTCAATATGTGTGATTGTGGTTGGTTCAAGAGTGTTTAAAGTCAATTTATAGAACTCAAGATTTTCTTAGTGAAAATGTGTCTTGGTCCTAAATAAAACTTGACATGTATTGGATGTTGCTAGAAACACTAGGAGTGGCCGAGTGATCAAAAATACCTAGGGATTATTGACATGTGGGTTGCAAATGGCTATTTAATTTTATGAAATGATGCAATGAAATGGGTGATGTTTTGAAGGTACCACTGGTTAAGGCAACATGACTTTATTGGACCAATTATTATTTGAACTGAATAAATGATCCCTAATATGAAATGTGATTGAATGTGGTTGTGAGTGCAATGTATGAAATGCAATTTATGAAATGGAATGAGTGTAATGCAAATTGTGAAATGGAATGTGAGTATTGCAATTTATGAAATACAAGGTTGAAAATATCTAGTGTAAAATGCAATACTGTGAAATAAAATGTGTGCAAATGAAAAGCATGTTTTTGTGTAATATCCATGTATATATACATATATAAATCACATTAAACATAGAAAGCTCTTAAGTGGTTTAGGCTCCTCAAATCCCTCTAGAATGGTAAGCCTATACATTCCTTTACCCACTTTTTGAGTAACAATGTATGGACCTAACAAATAAGCCGTGAATTTATCACGAAGATGCAACAATGCATTGTTGTTTTTTGATTCACTTTAAGAACAAAATATCCTACTTGGAATTCACATAGATGAAATTTGGTTTTGTAAGCACACTTTAGGAAGTCTTGATAAACTCATAAATTCTCTAAATCATTGATCCAATTATCATAGAGAAGCATGAGTTGGTCAAAACGTACTTGTCTAGTAGTATCATCATCTATGAATTCTTGCAATAAAATTTTCAATGATGGGATCTCAAGCTGAAGAGGTGTGATTGCTTTGGCTCCATAGACCAATGAAAATGGTATTTCCCCAATAGGTGTGTGGATGATTGTTCGATAAGCCCATAATGCCAAGGGGATTTGAGTATGCAAATCTTGATGATTTTCTTTGACAAGTTTCTTGAGAATAGCAATTAAGGTCTTGTTGGTAGCTTCAGCTTATCCATTTTCTTATGGGTAATAAGGAGTCAAGAAACTGTGTTGGATATTATATTTCTTGCAAAGTGCTTGAACATCCTTATTTTTGAAAGACTTGTCATTGTTAGAGATGATTTTCAAGGGAATACAAAAATTATAGATGATATGATGAAGTATAAACTCCATAATTCTAGGTCCTATCGTATTGGTTAAAGGAATTGCCTCAACCCACTTTATGAAGTATTCAGTGGCTATGATGATGAATGTATGTTGTATCGAGGAAGGAGATGAGATTTTGCCAATTAAATCAAGACCCCATTGTGAAAAGGACCAAAGGCTTTGAATAGACTGTAATTATTGTGATGAGACATGAGTTAAATTAGCATGCTCTTGACATTGTTAACAATGCTTGACATAAGTGCAAAAATCGCGTTCCATGGTGGCCCAATAGTAACCCATGTGTATAATATGCTTTGTAATGTCCATTCCACTAAAATAACCACCACAAGTACCATCATGAGCTTCAGCTATGGCTCTTTGTGCCTCTGTAGACTCAAGACAACGAAGGAGAATTCCATCATAACCACGTTTATACAACACATCCACCAAAAGAGTAAAACGAGATACCTTTTGATTGAAAGTGTGTTTAGCAGTCCATGACATAAGCTGATGGGAGTATTCTAAACTTGAGAAAAGCTATTATTTAGTTTAACCAAGGCTTATATGGCTTTGAATGAATAAAGCAAACATCCTTTTCATCGTTAGATTCAACATAGATAATTGCAGATTTAGAGATCGTTGTGATAATTAGTGGGTGTACTTCTCCTAAGGAGTCTTTTGGATTTAATGATCCAAGAGAGGCCATCACATATAAAATCTATTAGTCAAACTTAGCAAACTATCAATTTCATACCAATAAAATTTAGAGAGTAATTTCATTGCTACTTCATGGTAAAGCTTTATGGTAGGTTCTTTGTATTGGTATTCTTCATTTATTTGTTTAACAACAAGTTGAGAATCACCAAATATGTTGATACACTTTATGCCCATAGTTATGGCTTCTTGAAGACCTAATATTAAGGCTTCATACTCTACGTTTTTGTTTGTGCATTGGAATTCAAGTTTGAATGAAAAGGGGATAGGTATCCCTTGTGGTATATGAAACACGACTATAGCACCTTGACCTTTTTCGCACGTAGAACCATCAAAGAATAGTGTGATATCGATATCTTCCTATGGAATGACATATTTTTCTTATTTAGTGATAGTGAATATCGAATCATTTGGGAGCTCAATATTCAAGGGTTGATCACTAGGAAGTGAAGCTTTCACAAGTTGATCAACTATGACCTGATATTTAATGGATTTTTAGCTAATAGACTCAAGATCGAATTTAGTGAGATGCATTATCCATTTTATAGTGCATGTGTTATTATAAGTGTGAGATATCATATAATACAGAGTATTTTTGTGAGCTATGACATATGTGGTGTGACTAAGCATGTAATATCTAAGTTTCTTAGTGGTAAAAACCACTGCTAAGCACAATTTTTCCACGTAAGAATTACTGGTTTCATAGCTAACCAATTTTTGACTAATGTAATAGAGATCTTGCTCTCGATTGTTTTAATTGTTTTGTGAAAGAATTGTTCCTAATGCAAAGTCTTTTATTGAAATATAAATATGGAAGGAGATCCCTGGACAAGGAGTTAAAACTGGTGGAGAAGCTAGGAATTTCTTGATATCATCAAAAGTATTTTGGCATTCATCTGTCCTTGAAAATGTCACCCCCTTTTGTAATAGGTCATTGAATGGCCTGCATTTTTTAGAAATTTGTGCAATGAAACGACGAATTGATTGAATATTTATTTGTAAGCTAAGAAATTCCTTCAATTTTTTTGGGGGAGGCATCTCCATGATGGCCTTGACATTTTTTGGGTCCACCTAAATGCCTCTTTTGGAGATAATGAATTCTAATAGTTTACTAGAGGTAACACCAAAGACACATTTCTTAGGGTTCAACCTTTACATTATGCTCTAGATGTCGATCAAAGACTTTTTCCAATACACTAATGTGTTCTTGTTAAGTTTTATATTTTTCCAAGAGATCATCCACATAATATTCAATGATCTTATGCATGTAATCATGGAAGATGCATGTCATGGCATGTTTATAAGTTTCACCTATATTTTTGAGGTCAAAGGGCATCACCTTGTAACAAAAATTATCCCAAGGTGTAGTGAATTTTATTTTGTGTTGGTCATCAAGATTTATTCAAATTTGGTTGTATCCTAAAAAATCATCCATTAGGGAAAGCATTTCATGGCCAACGTAGGTGTCGACAAGAGTATCACTATTTATAAGAGGAAAAACATCCTTAGGACACGCTTTGTTAAGGTCTTAAAAATTAGTGTAAACATGTAATGCCTTGTTAGGCTTACAAACGAGTACCATGTTTGAAAGCCACTCAGGATAGTCAATGGGGACAGTGAAACCCACATCTAATATATTTTGAAGCTCTTCTTTGACCAAGATGGCAATGGTAGAATGCATCCTTATAAGTTTTTTTTTTATTGACTTAGCATCATAATGGAAGGTGAGATTATGGACAACCAATTTAGGGTCAAGGCTAGGCATGTATTTGTAGGAACATGCAAAAATACCCTTATTATCTTAGAAGAGCACTTAATTGCTCTTGTTCATCTATGGATAAACTTTTACCAAGTTTGAAAATTTAGGAATTGTCTGTGTCTGAACTAAAATTCACATCAATGGTATCTTCAATGGACATGTGTGAACCTTCCTCAAGTTGATGGGGTGTTGGGATTAGATGAATGTTGTCTATGAAACTATCAAAATATTTTGACTCAACCTCTTCTACATCTACATGGAAAACCTCAGGATCTGAAGGTGAAGATGAAGGTGAAGGTGGGGGTGATGGAGGAATGTATTTGGCTAAAGCCCTTAACAATTCCTCTGAAAGAACAAATTTGGAGAAGGATGGTGGTGAGGAAATTTAGTCCATATCAATAAGGCTCATGTCAATTGGAATTTGCTTTGCAAAATCATATGGATGATGAAGCATATTGAATAAGTCAACAAGATTCATGTTAACATAAAGGGGAAATGTTGGTTGGCAAGGTGGATGGATGGGTGGATCCTGTTTGCTAGAACCGATGCTAGAGCTCTGGAAACCTGAACAACAGTAGGCAACACAAATAAATACAATTGGAAAACATCCATGCTTATGCAATGTAATGATTTTATAAAAAATTTGTGTGTTTTTTATTTTTATTTTGAATTTTTAAATTTTTGAATTAATTTACATATATTACAAAATTGGTCGATGGGGTGGATTAATGAAGTGGAGGTGATGGTTCACCGATTGGTTCAGATTGCTCTTATGGAAGAAACAAGTGAAGGATGGGTTGATGAATGGAGAATATTTTGAGATAAAACTCATCCTGTTTAGTGTGTGGAATGATGAGTTTTGATTCCTCATCAGATTCATCAAAAGCTATCGACATATCATTGAATTCTTTATAAATATCATCTTTAAATTCATCGGTGTGATGGATATCTTCTCATAAATTCAAATGTAAACTTTTAAAATATTTTTCAAGAGAAGAAGTGGAATAAAGTGGATGATATCCTAAATCTAAATAGTCATGTGCTTCATGATATGAAACATCGATGATATCATGCATTCCCTATTCATGCCATCCTAGGCCATGTCCTTGCCAATTAAATATATGAAAATATTAGGATGGAAAACCTGACATGTGTTGTATATTGGTAGGATTTTGTTGTTTGGGTTAATTTGGAAAAGATAGATTGGACTATGAATTAATCCCCCCATACATAAAATTAATGCTATTGGGCATTGAACCCATGTTGTACACCACTCCTATAAATAAGGGTGGATCATGTGGGTGATCATAATACTTAGAAATTTAGATGCTAAATGGTGTGACGATGATGTATTGGACCACATATTCACAAATTCCAAGATTAGTGAGGTGTACCATAACTTGGAACGATGTTGATGCGGATGTGGAAGTGGATATGTATGAATCATGATTGGATTGGGTTTTAATAATGAGAGAGGTATGAATTGGGATGGCATCTCACAATTTTTTAAGGTGACTTCTGAAACGTTGATTGATGTGGATGGAGGTGTATTTGGCTGAGGTTGTTGTTGAATGGGTAATGATGTGAAAGGACTGATTGTGGATGATGTTGATGCTAATAATGTGGCTAATGTGGATTGGGTTTGACCATATGTGTATGTAGTCAAAGGTGATGAATATGAGGGCATGGAGGTGGAAGCTTGATGTGAAGTGGTGATGGGGATATCCTTAGGAATAAGAGCTTTTTATGAAGATGTGTATTATGTGGTGGATGAGGTGGTTGATGGTGTCAATAATATATGAGTGGAAGGAAGCATGGATTCATAAGGATTTGAAATAAAATTACAATACTTAAATGGTTCAACGTCCACTGGTATGCAATGTATCTCTCCCTCATGTACATATTTCAAGAATTGATGGAAGTGTAGAAGTGACACATCTAATTTCCCTTATCCAAGGATATCTAAGGAGTACATTGTACACCATGGATCCTTCCAAGATGTGAAACATGGTGTGCAACATTTTTACCCCCACTTTGATGGGTAAAATGACAGTGCCAACTATGGAGAAAAAAGCATCATTAAATGCTTTCAAGGTGAAAGTGGATTTTGTGATGTGGTATGATGGAAGATTGAGGTGTTGGAGGACTGATGTGGTGATGATGTTGATAGAGGATTCAATATAAATCAATACTCATTTAAATGGCTTCCTGTCAATTTGAGCCATGATGTGCAATTGAGGATCCACCAATTTTGATGATATTGGTTTAATTTCAAAATTGTAGAATGCAATGGAAGGCTCCATGCATGTTCTGATACTTCTCATAAAATTTATAAAGGTATTAGCATCTTGATATTTAATTTCAAT
The DNA here is from genome assembly GCA_028583015.1 of Wollemia nobilis. Classification (NCBI taxonomy): domain Eukaryota; kingdom Viridiplantae; phylum Streptophyta; class Pinopsida; order Araucariales; family Araucariaceae; genus Wollemia; species Wollemia nobilis. Next base: position 5,547,253 of record JAQPPZ010002456.1, on the reverse strand, counting down.
GGATTTTAAAATATCCATTAATGCTTCACAATGTGGAGGAGATTGTTGAATAAGCTCATAAATAGACAATTTGGCCAAAGCCATTTTAAGGTTTGTGGTTAGTTGACTACTTAGAGAGATGATTGGCCTTGATAGTGCCAAATTGGCATTTGTGCTTCATGCCAAAAGGGGAAGCAAACTAGAGTCACATTCAAAACAAAAGATTACTACACAAGCAAACCTTTGGAACTAATACACACTGATTTATGTGGACCCATGAGAACACAAAGCATAAATGGTGACAAATATTTTACGTTGTGCATTGATGACTATTCGAGAATGACATGGATACTTTTCTTGAAGCATAAATCAGAAGCTTTTGAAACGTTCAAGACTTTCAAAAACCAAGTTGAGAATGAAACAAGAAAGAGAATCAAATGTTTAAGATCAGATAGAGGAGGAGAATTCATTTCAGAGGAGTTTACAGAGTACTATGAAAAATACGGTATTAGGAGACAGTTTTTAGTAGCCAAGACACCTCAACGAGAATGGAGTGGTAGAAAGAAAGAACAGAACAGTGCAGGAAATGGCATGGACTATGTTGGTTGAAAGCAGAGTAGCAGATAGATTTTGGAAAGAAGCAGTCCATACTATGGTGTATATCCAAAATAGGTACATGCTAAGAACACATGAAATAAAAACTCCTTATGAGTTGTGGTTCGGTAAAAGGGCAACAACAAAATATCTCAAAGTTTTTGGCAACAAGTGCTACATCAAAAGAACTGAAGATAATCTTGGTAAGTTTGAAGATAGAGCGGATGAAGGTATTTTTGTTGGTTATTCATCAAAAAGCAAATCTTACAAATGCTACAATAAGAGGCTAAAGAAAATTGTGGATAGTGTCAATGTTAAATTTGATGAAGGTAGAGAATGAGTAATTAGCTATGAAAAGAACTACCCAATTTATGAAGAGGTTATTGAAGGAGATGAGGAAAAGAAAATGGAAAAGATACAAAAAATTGACTTAGATGATTTAAGTTGTGATTTAGAAGTGGAAGGAAATAAGAAATTCAAAACAGGCAACTGACAAAAAAATCATCCTAGAGAGCAAATAATTGGAGACCCCAAAGTTGGTGTTCATACAAGAAGAATAGTAAGTAACTACTCTCTATTATCCAACATTGAGCCCAAAAATGTTACTGATGCAAGAAAAGATGAAAGTTGGATGAAGGCAATAAATGAAGAATTAGATCATATTGAGAAAAATGAAACTTGGGAGTTAGTACCTAGACCTGCAAATAAAAATTTAATAGGGACTAAATGGATTTTTCGAAACAAATTGAATGAAGATGGATAGGTAGTCATAAATAAAGCAATATTGGTATGTAAGGGTTATGCACAAGTTGAAGGCATTGAATTTGAGGAAAATTTTGCACCAGTAGCTATACTAGAGGCAATTAGAATGTTTCTGGCTTTAGCAATCTACAAGAATTTCAAAGTTTATCAAATGGATGTGAAATCAACATTTTTGAATGGGAAACTTGAAGAAGAGGTTTATATTGAGCAACCAGATGGTTTCTAATTTGGTGATGATCCCAACTTGGTTTCAAGTTGAAGAAAGAATTATATGGCTTAAAACAGGCACCCTGAGCATGGTATGCAAGGCTAGACAACTATCTCACTCAACAAGGGTTTAAGAAAGGTATGGTGGATAGTAATTTGTATGTCAAAATAGAAAATGGGCATCTTATTGTTCTTGTTGTATACGTAGATGATATCATATTTGGCAGCAGCAAAGATGAGTCGTGTAAAGATTTAGCAAATAAGATGCAGAAAGAAATTGAAATGTCAATGATCGGTGAACTTTCGTATTTTCTTGGGTTGCAAGTTAATCAAAATAAGAAGGGCATATTTATTTCTCAAGTTAAATATGTGAAAGAGATATTAAAAAAGTTCACAATGGAGGATTGTAAGCTAGTTAGCACTCCCATGACGATAGGTTGCAAGTTGAGCAAGGATGACAAATCTCCACCTATTGATCAAACCATGTACAAATCTATGATTGGGAGCTTACTGTACCTGACAACTACCAGACCAGATATTTTGTAAGCAGTATACATGGTAGCACGATTTCAGGCTAATCCCAAGGAGAGTCATGTGATAGTAGTGAAGAGGATTCTTCAGTACCTCAAGGGTACTATGGAGTATGGGTTATGGTATTCGAAAGGTAAAGACTTCACCCTTATTTCATATTCAGATGCATATTGGGCAGGAAGTGTCAATGACAAAAAGAGTACCAGTGGAGGTGCATTCTATCTTGGAGACAGATTGGTCGTGTGGCACAGTAAGAAACAAGAGTCAGTTTATTTATTGACAATAGAGGTAGAATATATTGCAGCGACAACATGTTGTATGCAGGTATTGTGGATGAAACAAACCCTAAAAGATCTTGGTATTAGCTTCAGTGAGCCAATATCAATTAAGTGTGATAACACCAGTGCCATTAACATCTCCAAGAATCCGGTTATGCATTCACGCACAAAACACATTGCTATCAGGTATCACTTTTTGAAGGAGAAAGTTGCGGAAGGTGAGGTTAAGTTGGATTTTGTTCCAACTACAAAGAAAGTAGCAGATATCTTCACAAAACCATTGCCCAAGGAATTTTTTGAGTACTTTCACAATAAATTGGGAGTGGTCACACTTCCCAAGAATTGACTATCTATAGGGATCACATTCTCAGGGGGAGCATTTAAGTATTTTATTATCTTTTTGCTCATGTTCATGATTTTTGCAAAGTGTAATAAATTTTTCTTGAGAATTTTGTGCATGGACTCAGGGGGAGTCTATAGTAGCCCTTTGGTATTATTGTCAAAGGGGGAGAAGAGTTATAGGAAATTGCACATGTGTTGCCAAAAATTCCAAAGGGGGAGATTGTTGAGCAAGGTGCAGCAACAATATTGTCATTTTTGTCAACACAGTCTATTGATGCAGTGGATGGGAAGTTCAAAAGCTATTTAGATGCAGAAGACAGAAGTTTAGAGGTTATTCAGAGCATGTACAGTGATTTTCCAAGAAGATCGAAGTGGCCCATATGCAAAAGATCAAAGAAAAAAAATAAGTAAGAAAAGTGTCGCAATATCGCAACATATACAGTAGGCAAGAAAAACTGTTGTGATTTCGTGACATGTTGGAAGAGAGAGAAAAAGCAAGAAAAGCTGTCACGATTTCGCGACATGTTGGAAGAGAGAGAAAAAGCAGGAAAAACTGTCATGATTTCGTGACATATTGGAAGAGAGAAAAAGTAGGAAAAACTATCGCGATTTTGTGACATGTTGGAAGAGAGAAAAAGCAAAAAAAACTGTCACGATTTCGTGACATGTTGGAAGAGAAAAAGGCAAGTGGAAAAAATGTCATGATTTTGCGACATGTTGGAAGAGAAAGAGAAAGCAGGAAAAAGTGTCGTGATTTCATGACAAGTTCGAAGAAAGAGAACAAGTAAGAAAAGTGTCACGATTTCACGACATGTCACATTTTCACGACTAAAATAGGAGAGAGAAAGTAAGTTTGAAAAGTGTCGCGATATCGCGACATGTCGCATTTTTGTGACAAAAGAAAGAGAGGAAGCGTACGGAAGCAGAACTGTCACGATTTCATGACAAGTTCAAAGAAAGAGAACAAGTAAGAAAAGTGTTGCGATTTCGTGACATGTCACATTTTCGTGACTAAAGCAGGAGAGAGAAAGTAAGTTTGAAAAGTGTCGCGATATCGTGACATGTTGCATTTTCACGACAAAAGAAAGAGAGGAAGCGTACGGAAGCATAACTATCATGATTTCATGACAAAAGTAGAAAGTAAGACTTCAAAAGCAGAAGTATCATGATTTTATGACAAAAGAAAAGAAGTAAAGTATGAATGCAGAAGTGTCACGATTTCATGACAAAAGCAGAGAAGAAGACTTTGAAGGCAGAAGTGTCACGATTTAGTGACAAAAGCAAAGAAGCTAAGTACAGAAGCAGAAGTGTCATGATTTCATGACAAAAGCTAAGTTGAAGACTACGGAGGCAGAAGTGTCACGATATCATGACAAAAGCAAAGTCGAAGTCTATGGAAGTAGAAGTGTCATGATATTGCAACAAAAGCAAAGAAGAAGTATACGAAGGTGGAAATGTCACGATATCATGACAAAAGAAAATACAAAGTCTACGAAGGTAGAAATGTCACATTATCATGATAAAAAAATAGAGAAAGCATACAGAGGCGAAAGTGTCACGATATCGTGACATGTATTTTTGAGGCAACAACAACAAAAGAAGCTATAGAGGCAGAAATGTCACAATTTCATGATAGGTCGTAAACGTGCAAGTCAAGAAGGAGAACCTGACTAAAATGATAAGTATGACAGTGGATGGACATCACTACGACATTTACAGGGGCAGTTATAGAGTGATTTCATACTGCTAAAATATGAAGAGTGATCAAAAGTAAGTATGGCAGTTACAGGGTCTGTCCAGAATGAAATCATCAAGCGATGGATAAACCGAACATCTTCTTAAGTTGAAGCCGACGAAGACCGATGATAGCCAACTAAAATTAAGGTTTAGAGTTGTTATGAAATCCGACTAAGATTAGGGTTTTCATCATAAAAGATATTGTTATAAAAGGAGGGTTGTTTGGAGAATTGAAAATATGGTCGAATGTGTGTGAAATACGGTCATTGTGCATAGAGAACAAGTCGTGTTGAATTGTGCTAAGTGCAAAATTCACAAAGAGAGAAAAGTGCACAAAAGGGAGAAGACGATCGTGAAGTTCAACTGTAATGAAGCAGAGTGTGTGAAGTGATTAAGCAGAGAGAGCAAAGTGCGCAGAGAATGCAAAGGTGAAGAAGACCAGTCAGGGTCTTGCAAAAGCAAAGGTATCTTACTGTCAAAATTCTAGTTTCAAAATTGAAGTCCAAGTTGGTGCTTGGCATCAGGGGTTGGTGCTCCTTCCAGTTGGTGCTGATAAATTAGGGGTTGGTGCTCCTTCCAGTTGGTGCTGGTAAATCAGGGGTTGATGCTCCTTCCAATTGGTGCTAGTAAATCAGGGGTTAGGGCTCCTTTCTATTGGTGCAGATAAATTAGGGGTTGGTGTTCCTTCTAGTTGGTGCTGGTAAATCAGGGTTTGGTGCTCCTTTCTGTTAGTGTAGGTAAATCAGGGGTTGGTGCTCCTTCTAGTGGGTGCTGGTAAATTGATTGTAAAGTTGTTGTTTTGCAAAGGCTAGATTTGGATGGTAGTCCAAGCAATCAATTTTTGAGGAGTAGCCACATTGGTGAACCTCGTTAAATATTATGTTGTGTGATGCTCGTTTGTTATACTTGTTGTATCTAGTAATAAGTTTTAATTGCTACAGTATTAAGAGCTATAAATTTAAGTTTATAGAGCTACACCGATTCACCCCCCTCTATCAGTGTCATTGTAAGATTAACAATTGGTATCAGAGCTAATTTCTTGTACAAGCTTAACCAGCTAGGGTGATCTTGGAAGTAACACAATGGCATTTGAAGAAATAAAATCAAAAAAGGAAGAAGGAGTGAACTCTGAAGTATGTGGTGAAAACCCTGAGGCTGAAGTAGATCTAGAAGGTGAGTTGATATCTACACTTGAAGAGTGGAAAATAGAGAAGAAAAAGAATAAAAAAATTTCAAAAAAACTTGAGGATGCAAACGAAATCATAACCTGTCTAAAAGTAGAGACAGAAGAATACAAGAAAATATCTGAAGATCTCAAAGTACAAATTATCATGAAAATAGATTATTGCTGCAAACTAGAAGAAGAGAATGTTGGTTTACGAACGCAGATATGTTAGCGTACTATATTTTTAATTAGACATTGGCTGGTATATTGTTATACCTGCATCCTGTTGAGATGCGCCCAACCCGGGCTAATCCAGGAATGCAGTTTGTAATCTCTGCATTATTTAAACACCCCCGACAATAATACAAAGCTGTTCGATTTATTACATGGCATCAGAGCCAGTGGCGTGAAGAGGAAAGTTGGAAGCGAAAGAAGAGAAGCGTAGGGGATTGGTAGGTGGAGAATTTTTTTAATAGCCAGGTTGAGGATTTTTTTTCTCTGGAATTTCCAGCCGAAATTTTTTTTTTCCTCTGGGATAACCAGGCAGAGAATTGTTCTGATATCGCCAGGCGATGAATTAAAAAAAAAAAAAAAAATGCTCCCCCCTGGACACAGCGCACGCTGGACGGAGGGACGCAGCGCCAGCGCCAACGCAGAGCAGAGGTAGCGCTTCCCCCCACTGGACGTAGCACCAGCGGAGAGCGCAGGTAGCGCTCCCCCCTATTGGACGTAGCGCCAGCGGAGAGCGTAGGCACGCTCCCCAACACCCCCCTGGATGTAGCGCCAGTGCACTCCCCAACCCCGCCCACCCCCCCATTAGAGGCTGCGCGATGCGCGCTCCCCCAACCCCCCTCGTTGGAAGGCTACACGGACGCAGCGTCCGGCCCGACGCACGTATCGCGCGAAGATCGGAACGCACGCGGACGCAACGTCCAGCCCCCCCCCCCCGCGCAGCGGTGGAACGCGCGCGGACGCAGCAGACCCCGCGTCGATTTTTTTTTAAAAAAAAAAAATGAAAAAAAAGACTGCGGAGGAGGAAGCCGCGACGCGCAGCAACAGGACACTGCGGAGGCAGCCACAGTGGGCTCGGGAAGCAGAGAGGAGGGATATATGAGGGGGCTCCACTGATCCTTTCGGATCAGCCCGCTGGCTCACGTGGTCGTGAGCCGTGCGGTAAGGCTCTGGGAGCCTGCAGGTCGAGGGTTCAAATCCCGCCGACTCCCCCCTTTCAAAGGTAAAAAAAAATTTCAAAGGTTTTTTTAATTATTATTTTTTAGTTAAAATTTTTAATTTTAATTTATTTTTTTTATAGTTTTAAAACTTTATAAATTAAAATTTATTATTTTTTTTATTTTTTCATAAGTTTTAAAAACTATATAAATTAAAATTATTTATTTTAACTTTAAATATATAATAATTATTAAAATGCTTTGTTAAAGAGATTTTTTTAAGGGGGGATATTTTTTTTTCAAAAAATCAAAGGGGGAATGTGAGTAATTTTCTGAAAAAGCAATTTGGCGAATTGTAAAAGGTGCATTTTCGGTTGCGCCCGACACCTTGTGGGTTATTCTTGTGGGCATTTTTTATGTTGTATGTTGCATATTTCATTTTTGCACTATAACATTAAAAACTTAAAAAAAAAATCAAATACACTCCCTAAGTCCCCGAAATAATTAAAACCCATCCGTGCAATTTATTGCACTGCAGCGTTCGGTATTTGTGATACCTCTGGCCAGCACTTACAGGTAAAGCTGTCATGATTTGGCTATGTATCCGCCGCCTAATATAGCTGCTACAACGACGTCTGAGCTTGTTCTCTATAAATCGTCGGGGAGAGATAAGTTAGCCATTTTTGCATTTTTTTACTCCATCCACTACCCTTAATCGCTCTTGTGTTTAGGCGTAAATCCTGACGAAGTATTCTTCATAGTGTTTAGGGGAAGTTACGCCCCACGCATGAGAAGAATCTTCTATGGTAGGTGCCATCAACAAGGCGATTCCCTTTCAGTACTGCTTATGTTCCACGTATCGTATGATCTCTAAAACTCACCTATAGTCTCCCTCATGTAAGGGCGGGTGATTTTTGTTGATATTTCTAAATACCTATAGTTTCCCTCACGTAAGGGCGGGTATTTTGTATGGTATAACGGCCTAGAAAAAGGTATATCGAAAGGGGGACCAATTGGTGTTATAAGGAACCTTCACTATGGCCGTTGTTGCAAAGTTGATGACTGATCCTCATCAGTTATTGAAAGGTCCAAATTATACACCATGGAAACATAAGATGAAGGCAATTCTCCAAATGGAAGATTTATGGGATATTGTTACTGGAGTAACACCTAGGCCTTCACCAGCATCAGGATCCATAGGTCCTTCCGTAGATCAGATAGCTTTTGACAAGAAAGACAGTCGAGCAAAGGTGCTCATTTTGTTTGCTATTTCAGATGAAGTGCAACCTCATATAGCTGACAAAGCAAGTGGTAAAGAGGCATGGGATGCCCTTAGAACCATCTATGAGGGAAAGAATGATTCCACCATTCTTCATCTTCAACAACAACTTCATAACCTGAGTTTGAGACAGGGTGAAACAGTTGAACTCTTTCTGTGCAGAGTGTCTGAATTGAAAGAGAAATTGAATTCTTTGGGAGATTTTGTGGACGAAAAGCTTCTCATTTCACTTGTGATGAGAGCTTTGCCTTCTTCATTTGATATGTTGATCACCTCCATCCAGGTGTCTCAATGACAAATTACCTACATCGAGTTGGTCAATCTGCTTCAACAACAGGAGGCACGCCAACTTCACAAGGATGATTCTTCCAATACAGCCCTATACACCAACAGGCAGGGTTCTAGGAAGAAAGGTAATGGGAAAAAAGGAGGCAACTTTCAAAAAGGAGGAAATTCTCAACAGGATATGAAAGGAAAAGGAAAACAACCTCAATAGAAGAAGAGGTGGTGCAAGATCTGTGAGAAAGACAACCATGACACCAACAGGTGTTGGCATAAGAACAAGCAGAAAGGCCAAAACAAACCACAAAATAAAAACAAGCAACCCCAGGTGAATGTTGCTGTTGAAGAATCTGACTCAGATTTTGAATGGGCACACAAGGTGCTCATGACTACCATAGATTCCACATAGAGGGATCCTATTTGGTATGTCGATTATGGAGCTAGCAAACATATGACTGGAGACAGATCGTGGTTTGAATCATTTGTGGCCAAAGAGGGCAAACCTATCACCATTGCTGATGATAAAACCTACAGGGTTCAGGGAGAGGGTACAGTTTTAGTCACTCTTCCTGATGGCAAGTGTCAGATTGACAAAGTCCTCTATGTTTCGGGATTGGCCAACAATTTGTTGTCAGTGACACAAATCCTGGATAGAAATATGGTTGTCAACTTTCGTGTTGAGAATGGAAAGAAGTGTTGTACTATTACCAGGAAGGGTAAGCAGATTGCAACAACTTCATATAAGCATGGCTTATTTGCCCTAGATGCTATCTCTACTCCACATGTTGCCATGATTGTCTCTACCAAGGAGGCAACTTCCCTATGGCACAAGAGATATGGGCATCTTAGTTCTGGCTACTTACTTGAGCTCAGTAAGTATGAGATGGTAAAGGGTCTTCCTTCCCTTTCTGCCACATTGCCAGTGTGCTCGACTGCTTGGCAAGAAAGCAACATAGAGTACCATTTGAGAAGAGCTCAACAAGAGCACGAAAACCTCTGGAGTTAATTCACACCGATCTGTGTGGTCCTTTCACACCCAACAGTTGTGGAGGGAAGAGGTACTTTCAGTTATTCATAGATGACTACTCACGAAAGATGTGGGTTTTCTTTCTCCAACTGAAATCCGAAGCTTTCGCATTCTTCCAGCAGTTCAAGAAATCCATTGAGAAGGAGTCAGGAGCTTCTATTAAAACCCTCCGCTCAGATCGAGGGGGGGAGTTTACCTCTAATGAATTTTTTGCATTCTTAGATAAGCATGGAATCAAGAGACAGTTAACAACTGCCTATACTCCTCAGCAAAATGGAGTTGTTGAGAGAAGGAACCATTCTATCATGGAAATGGTTCATTGTATGCTCACAGGAGCTACTCTTGGGCAACAATATTGGGCAGAAGCTGTCACCACTGCAGTATATCTATTGAATAGGGCACCCACAAAGGCCCTAAAAGGAATGACTCCACAGGAAGCATGGAGTGGTCGAAAACCCTCCATATCTCATCTACGTATTTTTGGATGTCACGCTTTCATGCACATACCGAAAGAGAAAAGGAAGAAGCTAGATGAGAAAACACTGAGATGTATTTTTCTTGGTTATGATGAGCACTCTAAAGGATATCGTTTGATAGATCCTTTGACCAAGAAAATTCATGTCAGCAGAGATGTTGTCTTTGATGAAGCTTTCACATCACAGAGCACATCTAAAGTACACCTAGATCTTGTGGAATCTAAGGAAGAGAAGATTCCTTCGTCAACACAGACAGGAGGTCCTTCTACATCTTCTTCAACACCACCAAAGAAGAATCCAAAATGGTGTACAAATACAATCAGAGACGCAAATTTATCCACTCCTCCAAATTTGAACTTGGATAGACCTCGTACACGCAGTATGGCTCAAAAGGAAAAAGAAGCCAAAGAAACTGGTGAGGTTGATGATCTTTGTCAATATTTTGAGGAACTTTCTGTAACTCCATGTACAGAAGTAGAGGATATGGATATTGATGATGACAGGGCGTTCATGTCTACCATAGATGATCTTGAACCTGCATCAGTGCAAGATGCTCTTAGTGAGCCTCAGTGGAAGGCCGCTATGGATACAGAGTATGAGTCTTTGATGAAAAATAAAACTTGGAAGCTTGTTGATTTGCCGCATGGAAAGAAACCCATTGGCTGCAAATGGGTATATAAAGTCAAGTACAAGGCAGATGGAACAATTGATAAGCATAAGGCCCGTCTTGTTGCAAAGGGCTATGCTCAAAAGGAAGGCATTGACTACGAGGAAACTTTTGCACCTACTGCTCGGATGACCACAATTCGAGTTATGTGTGCTATGGCAGCACAATATGGGTGGAAAGTTCACCAGATGGATGTCAAAAGTGCCTTTCTAAATGGTGATCTCCAAGAAGAAGTCTACATGACTCAGCCAGAAGGATTTGAAGTGGAAGGCCAAGAGCAAAAGGTTTGCAAATTGGTCAAATCCTTATATGGTCTGAAACAAGCTCCTCGAGCTTGGTATATAAAAATGGACAATCACCTTATGCAGCATGGATTTAAGAGATGTCCGTCAGATGCAAACCTCTATTTCAAGAAACAGGGTTCTGAGATAGTGTTGCTTGTACTCTATGTGGATGATCTGCTCATTACAGGGAGTTCAAAAACTATGATCTCTACTGTCAAAAGAAACTTGTGTAAATATTTTGAGATGACAGATCTCGGACTTCTCCATTATTGTCTTGGTCTGGAATTCAGCCAGAAGGAGCACTCCATCAAAGTGTCTCAGAAAAAATATGCCAAGACATTGCTAGAAAAATATCGCATGACTGATTGCAAGCCAATGGCAACTCCGATGGAGAATGGACTTCAGTTATCGTGATATGATGATTCACCTTAGGTAGATGGTACTCTCTATCGACAGTTGATTGGGAGTCTCATATATCTGACCAATACTAGGCCAGATCTCGTATTTGCTGTCAACTATCTTTCGAGGTTCATGCAGGAGCCTAAGACCACTCATTGGAAAGCAACAAAATGTGTTCTTCACTATGTCCGTGGTACTATGGAATATGGCCTAGAATACAAGAGGAACAACAAATTCTTCTTGCAAGGATACACGGACTCCGACTATGCCGGATCATTTGATGATCGCAAGTCAACTTCTAGATACATTTTTCATCTGGGATCCGATCCTGTCTCTTGGCACAGCAAGAAGCAACAGGTGGTTGCTATTTCATCAACAGAGGCAGAGTATCGCGCCGCACGTGAAGCTATGTGCGAAGTGATATGGTTGCATCGCATTCTGACAAGTATGGGCCATCCATCAAAATCTCCAATACACTTGTTTTGCGACAATCAGGGTGTTCTGAACCTCGTCAAGAATCCAGTCCATCATGAAAGAACAAAGCACATTGACACACAATGTCATTTCATTCGAGATGAAGTTCCAAAGCACCGAATTCAGCTTAAGCACATTCCCACCGATGCTCAAGTTGCAGACATTTTCACTAAGGCACTTGGACGTGTCAAATTTGAATTGTTTCGCAGCTCTCTTTGTATTGCAAAATGATGTAAGGGGGATGTTAGTAGTGATAGCTATTAGTTATTACATTACCCAAATAATGTAATAAAGGGGGATGTTAGCGTACTTACTATTTTATTAATTAGACATTAGTCGGTATATTTGTTATACCTGCATCCTGTTGAGATGCGCCCAACCCGGGCTAATCCAGGAATGTAGTTTGTAATCTCTACATTATTTAAACACCCCCGACAATAATACAAAGTTGTTTGATTTATTACAAGATAGAAGAGATGAATCAGAAAATTAGTTGCTATCACAAACATGAAGAAAGTTCTATGAAGTTGGATAAGATCATAAATGACCAAAGGCCTGTAGGCATCAAATTTGGTCTGGGTTTTGTCGAAGGAGAATCATCAAATGGATCAAAGGCCAGAAATGTAGAATCCATAAAGAATGAAGATAAGAAATAGGTTGATCAAGGAAAAATGTCTCATGCAAAAGAAAGCAATAATGCCAGGCATGAAAGGAGAATTGACAATGATGGATTCACCAATGTCACACATCAAAGAAGAAGAAGACCTATGGCTCCAAGCAACTGGCAAAGACCATCACCCAGGTTCAATTATCCCTTCTCTGGTTTCTATTTTAAATGCAATGGCTATGGACATAAAATCTCAGACTGCAAATATAATGTAAGACCAAGGAATTTCACCAATAGAAATGCTTTTTCTCCTCTGATGAATTATACAGTAGAATGTTATAATTGTCATAATTTTGGGCACATTGCAAGAAACTGTAGAAGTACATTTGCATCAAATCAGTTTTAGGGAAGAAAATTTCAACCAAATAGGATGAGACAAAATAGAAAACTTCCCAAAAAACATGCACAAGCTATTGATAAGGGAAAGGCAAAACAAGAGCCCAAAACTACTATCAAAATGGAGTGGAAAGAAAAGGAGCGACTTAAGGAAGAAAAGGAATCCTTAATCGTACAAACAGCATTTAAAGCACAGAATAAATATGTACCATGGATACTTGATAGTGGATGCTCCAGTCATATGACAGGTGACAAACAAAAATTTGAGAAGTTACAGAAATATGAAGGTGGTTCAAGAAAGTTTGGAAATAATGATGGAGCTAAGATAGTTGGCAAAGGTTCGGGTTAAAATTAGTGACAGAAAAATTAAGTCAGAAGAAGTCTTGTTTGTGGATGGTTTGAAACATAACTTGTTGAGCGTAAGTCAGATTTGTGATAAAGGTCATGAAGTAGTTTTTAAGAAGCAGGGTTGTGAAGTCAGAAAAACAAATAGTGGAAAATTGATAGCAACTGGATCAAGGACATCTGGCAACCTGTACATGCTCTCAGAGACTTCAGAAGGAGCTTGTTTTATTGGATAGGAAGAAGAAAATTGGTTGTGGCACAAGAGACTCGGTCATATCAGTTTTGATAATCTAGTAAAAATCAGCTCAAAAATGGCAGTGAGAGATATTCCCACCATCAACAAACCTGCAAACAACATTTGTGCTTCATGCCAAAAGGGGAAGCAAACTAGAGTCACATTCAAAACAAAAGAGTACTACACAAGCAAACCTTTGGAACTAATACACACTGATTTATGTGGACCCATGAGAACACAAAGCATAAATGGTGACAAATATTTTATGTTGTGCATTGATGACTATTCCAGAATGACATGGATATTTTTCTTGAAGCATAAATCGGAAGCTTTTGAAATGTTCAAGATTTTCAAAAACCAAGTTGAGAATGAAACAGGAAAGAGGATCAAATGTTTAAGATCGGATAGAGGAGGAGAATTCATTTCAAAGGGAGTTTACAGAGTACTATGAAAAATACGGTATTAGGAGACAGTTTTCAGCAGCCAGGACACCTCAAGCAGAATGGAGTGGTAGAAAGAAAGAACAGGACAGTGCAGGAAATGGCACGGACTATGTTGGCTGAAAGCAGAGTAGCAGACATATTTTGGAAAGAAGCAGTCCATACTACGGTGTATATCCAAAATAGGTACATGCTGAGAACACATGAAAGCAAAACTCCTTATGAGTTGTGGTTCGGTAAAAGGGCAACAACAAAATACCTCAAAGTTTTTGGCAGCAAGTGCTACATCAAAAGAACTCGAAGATAATCTTGGTAAGTTTGAAGATAGAGCGGATGAAGGTATTTTTGTTGGTTATTCATCAAAAAGCAAAGCTTACAAATGCTACAACAAGAGGCTAAAGAAAATTGTGGACAAGTGCCGATGTTAAATTTGATGAAGGTAGAGAACGAGTAATTAGCTATGAAACGAACTACCCAATTTATGAAGAGGTTATTGAAGGAGATGAGGAAAACGAAATGGAAAAGATACAAAAAATTGACTCGGATGATTTAAGTTGTGATTCAGAAGTGGAAGAAAATAAGAAATTCAAAACAGGCAGCTGACAGAAAAATCATCCTAGAGAGCAAATAATTGGAGACCCCAAAGTTGGTGTTCAGACAAGAAGAAGAGTAGTAAGTAACTACTCTCTATTATCCAGCATTGAGCCCAAAAATGTTGCTGACGCAAGCAAAGATGAAAGTTGGATGAAGGCAATAAATGAAGAATTAGATCAGATCAAGAAAAATGAAACTTGGGAGTTAGTACCTAGACCTGCAAATAAAAATATAATCGGGACTAAATGGATTTTTCGAAACAAATTGAATGAAGACGAGACGGTAGTCAGAAATAAAGCAAGATTGGTATGTAAGGGTTATGCACAAGTTGAAGGCATTGACTTTGAGGAAACTTTTGCACCAATAGCTAGACTAGAGGCAATTAGAATGTTTCTGGCTTTAGAAGTCTACAAGAATTTCAAAGTTTATCAAATGGATGTGAAATCAGCGTTTTTGAATGGGAAACTTGAAGAAGAGGTTTATATTGAGCAACCAGATGGTTTCCAACTTGGTGATGATCCCAACTTGGTTTGCAAGTTGAAGAAAGCATTATATGGCTTAAAACAGGCACCCCGAGCATGGTATGCAAGGCTAGACAACTATCTCACTCAACAAGGGTTTAAGAAAGGTATGGTGGATAGTAATTTGTATGTCAAAATAGAAAATGGGCATCTTATTGTTCTTGTTGTATACGTAGATGATATCATATTTGGCAGCAAGCAAAGATGAGTCGTGTAAAGATTTAGCAAATAAGATGCAGAAAGAATTTGAAATGTCAATGATTGGTGAACTTTCGTATTTCCTCGGGTTGCAAGTTAATCAAAATAAGAAGGGCATATTTATTTCTCAAGTTAAATATGTGAAAGAGATGTTAAAAAAGTTCACAATGGAGGATTGTAAGCCAGTTAGCACTCCCATGACGACAGGTTGCAAGTTGAGCAAGGATGACAAATCTCCACCTGTTGATCAAACCATGTACAGATCTATGATTGGGAGCTTACTGTACCCGACAGCTACCAGACCAGATATTTTGTAGGCAGTATGCATGGTAGCATGATTTCAGGCTAATCCCAAGGAGACTCATGTGACAGCAAGTGAAGAGGATTCTTCGGTACCTCAAGGGTACTATGGAGTATGGGTTATGGTATCCGAAAGGTAAAGACTTCACCCTTATTTCGTATTCAGATGCAGATTGGGCAGGATGTGTCGATGACAGAAAGAGTACCAGTGGAGGTGCATTCTATCTTGGAGACAGATTGGTCGCGTGGCACAGTAAGAAACAAGAGTCAGTTTCTTTATCGACAGTAGAGGCAGAATATATTGCAGCGACAACATGTTGTACGTAGGTATTGTGGATGAAACAAACCCTGAAAGATCTTGGTATTAGCTTCAGTGAGCCAATATCAGTTAAGTGTGATAACACCAGTGCCATTAACATCTCCAAGAATCTGGTTATGCATTCACGCACAAAACACATTGCTATCGGTATCACTTTTTGAAGGAGAAAGTTGCGGAAGGTGAGGTTAAGTTGGATTTTGTTCCAACTACAGAGCAAGTAGCGGATATCTTCACAAAACCATTGCCCAAGGAAGTTTTTGAGTACCTTCACAATAAATTGGGAGTGGTCACACTTCCCAAGAATTGACTAGCTACAGGGATCACATTCTCAGGGGGAGCATTTAAGTATTTGATTATCTTTTTGCTCATGTTCATGATTTTTGCTAAGTGTAATAAATTGTGCCTGAGAATGTTGTGCATGGACTCATGGGGAGTCTGCAGTAGCCCTTTGGTATTATTGTCAAAGGGGGAGAAGAGTTACAGGAAATTGCACATGTGTTGCCAACAATTCCAAAGGGGGAGATTGTTGAGCAAGGTGCAACAACAATATTGTCATTGTTGTCAACACAATCGATAGATCTGTTGATGCAAGTGGACAGGAAGTTCAAAAGCTATTCAGATGCAGAAGACAGGAGTTCAAAGGTTATTCGTAGTATGTACAATGATTTTCCAAGAAGACCGAAGTGGCCCATATGCAAAAGATCAAAGAAAAAGACAAGTAAGAAAAGTGTCACGATATCGCAACATATACAGCAGGCAAGGAAAACTATCATGATTTCGTGACATGTTGGAAGAGAGAAAAGAGGAAAAACTGTCACGATTTCGCGACATGTTGGAAGAGAGAAAAAGAGGAAAAATTGTCATGATTTCGTGACATGTTGGAAGAGAGAAAAAGCTGGAAAAACTGTCACGATTTCGTGACATGTTGGAAGAGAGAGAAAAGTGGAAAAATTGTCACGATTTCGTGACATGTTGGAAGAGAAAAAGGCAAGTGGAAAAACTGTCATGATTTCGTGACATGTTGGAAGAGAAAGAGAAAGTAAGGAAAAAGTGTCACGATTTCGTGACAAGTTCGAAGAAAGAGAACAAGTAAGAAAAGTGTCACGATTTCGTGACATGTCGTATTTTTGCAACTAAAATAGGAGAGAGAAAGTAAGTTGAAAAGTGTCACGATTTCGTGACATGTCGTTTTTGACAATAAAAGAGAGAGAAAGTAAGTTAGAAAAGTGTCATGATTTCATGACATGTCACATTTTCGTGACTAAAATAGGAGAGAGAAAGTAAGTTTGAAAAGTGTCACGATATCGCGACATGTCGCATTTTCATGATAAAAGAAAGAGAGGAAGCGTACGAAAGGAATGTCGTGATTTCATGACAAAAGAGAAAGCAAGACTTAAAGTAAGTGTCATGATTTCATGACAAAAGAAAGAAGTAAAGTAGAAGAGAAGTGTCACGATTTCATGACAAAAGCAGAGAAGAAGACTTCAAAGGTAGAAGTGTCATGATTTTGTGACAAAAGCAAAGAAGCTAAGTATGAAAGCAGAAGTGTCATGATTTCATGACAAAAGCTAAGTTGAAGACTACGGAGGTAGAAGTGTCACGATATCGTGACAAAAGCAAAGTCGAAGTCTATGGAAGAGAAGTGTCACGATATCATGACAAAAGCAAAGACAAAGTATAAGGAAAAGTGTCATGATATCGAAAAAGAAAAAGGAAAATGTGTGATATCATGACAAAAGAATAGAGAAAGCGTACGGAGGCAAAGTGTCACGATATCGTGACATGTTAGTATTTCATGGCAACAACAACAAAAGAAGCTATAGAGGCAGAAAGTGTCATGATTTCATGATAGGTCGTAAATGCGCAAGTCAAGAAGGAGAACCCGATTAAAATGAGAAGTATGATAGTGGATCGACATCACTAGATTTAAGATAGTGATTTATAAAATAAAGAGTGAAAATATGGTATATGAAATCATCAAGCGATGGATAACGAAATCTTCTTGAGTTGAAGCCGATGAAGATCGATGATAACCGACTAAAATTAGGGTTTATAGTTGTTATGAAAGCCGACTAAGATTAGGGTTTTCATCATAAAAAATATTGTTATAAAAGGAGGGTTGTTTGGAGAATTGAAAAGATGGTCGAATGTGTGTGAAATACGGTCGTTGTGCATAGAGAGCAAGTCATGTCGAATCATGCTAAGTGCAAAATTTGCAAAGAGAGTAGAGTGCACAAAAGGGAGAAGACGATCGTGAAGTTTGACTGTAATGAAGCAGAGTGTGTGAAGTGATTGCGTAGAGAGAGTAGAGTGCATAGAGAATGCAAAGGTGAAGAAGACTAGTTAGGGTCTTGCAAAAGCAAAGGTATCTTACTATCAAACTTATAGATTCAAATTGAAGTCCAAGTTGGTGCTTGGCATCAAGGGTTGGTGCTCCTTTATAAATTAGGGGTGCTCCTTGTTGGTAAATCAGGGGTTGGTGCTCCTTTCTGTTGGTGTAGATAAATCAGGGGTTGGTGCTCCTTCCAGTGGGTGCTGGTAAATTGATTGTAAAGTTGGTGCTTTGCAAAGGCTAGATTTGGATGGTAGTCCAAGCAGTCAATTTTTGAGGAGTAGCCACATTGGTGAACCTCGTTAAATCTTGTGTTGTGTGATGCTCTTTTGTTATACTTGTTGTATCTAGTAATAAGTTTTAATTGCTACGGTATTAAGAGCTATAAATTCAAGTTTAAAGAGCTACACTGATTCACCCCCTCTCAGTGTCATTGTAAGACTAACAATTGGTATCAGAGCTAAGTTCCTGTACAAGCTTAACCGGCTAGGGTGATCTTGGAAGTAACACAATGGCATTTGAAGAAGTAAAATCAGAAAAGGAAGAAGGAGTGAACTCTGAAGTATGTGGTGAAAACCTTGAGGCTGAAGTAGATCTAGAAGGTGAGTTGATCTCTGCACTTGAAGAGTGGAAAATAGAGAGGAAAAAGAATAAGAAAATTTCAAAAAATCTTGAGGATGCAAATGAAATCATAACCAGTCTGAAAGTATAGATAGAAGAATACAAGAAAATATCTGAAGATCTCGAAGTACAAATTACCATGAAAATAGATTATTGCTGCAAACTAGAAGAAGAGAATGTTGGTTTACGGATGTAGATAGAAGAGATGAATCACAAAATTAGTTGCTATCACAAACGCGAAGAAAGTTCTATGAAGTTGGATAAGATTATAAATGACCAAAGGCCTGCAGGCATCAAATTTGGTCTGGGTTTCGTCGAAGGAGAATCATCAAATGGATCAAAGGCCAGAAATGTAGAATCCATAAAGAATGAAGATAAGAAACAGGTTGATCAAGGAAAAATGTCTCATGCAAAAGAAAGCAATAATGCCAGGCACGAAAGGAGAATTGACAATGATGGATTCACCAATGTCACACATCAAAGAAGAAGAAGACCTATGGCTCCTACGACAACATGGCAAAGACCATCACCCAGGTTCAATTATCCCTTTTCTGGTTTCTATTTTAAATGCAATGGCTATGGACATAAAATCTCAGACCGCAAATATAATGTAAATCCAAGAAATTTCACTAATAGAAATGCTTTTTCTCCTCTGATGAATTATACAGTAGAATGCTATATCTCGTCATAATTTTGGGCACATTGCAAGAAATCGTAGAAGTACATTTGCATCAAATCAGTTTTAGGGAAGAAAATTTCAACCAAATAGGATGAGACAAAATAGAAAACTTCTCGAAAAACATGCACAAGCTATTGATAAGGGAAAGGCAAAACAAGAGCCCAAAACTACTATCAAAATGGAGTGGAAAGAAAAAGAGCGACTTAAGGAAGAAAAGGAATCCTTAATCGTACAAACAACATTTAAAGCATAGAATAAATATGTACCATGGATACTTGATAGTGGATGCTCCAGTCATATGACAGGTGACAAACAAAAATTTGAGAAGTTACAGAAATATGAAGGTGGTTCAAGTAAAGTTTGGAAATAATGATGGAGCTAAGATAGTTGGCAAAGGTTCGAGTTAAAATTAGTGACAGAAAAAATTAAGTCAGAAGAAGTCTTGTTTGTGGATGGTTTGAAACATAACTTGTTGAGCGTAAGTCAGATTTGTGATAAAGGTCATGAAGTAGTTTTTAAGAAGCAGGGTTGTGAAGTCAGAAAAACAAACAGTGGAAAATTGATAGCAACTGGATCAAGGACATCTGACAACCCGTACACGCTCTCAGAGACTTCAGAAGGAGCTTGTTTTATTGGACAGGAAGAAGAAAATTGGTTGTGGCACAAGAGACTCGGTCATATCAGTTTTGATAATCTAGTAAAAATCAACTCAAAAAGGGCAGTGAGAGATATTCCCACCATCAACAAACCTGCAAACAACATTTGTGCTTCATGCCAAAAGGGGAAGCAAACTAGAGTCACATTCAAAACAAAAGAGTACTACACAAGCAAACCTTTGGAACTAATACACACTGATTTATGTGGACCCATGAGAACACAAAGCATAAATGGTGACAAATATTTTATGTTGTGCATTGATGACTATTCCAGAATGACATGGATATTTTTCTTGAAGCATAAATCGAAAGCTTTTGAAATGTTCAAGATTTTCAAAAACCATGTTGAGAATGAAACAGGAAAGAGGATCAAATGTTTAAGATCGGATAGAGGAGGAGAATTCATTTCAGAGGAGTTTACAGAGTACTATGAAAAATACGGTATTAGGAGACAGTTTTCAGCAGCCAGGACACCTCAGTAGAATGGAGTGGTAGAAAGAAAGAACAGGACAGTGCAGGAAATGGCACGGACTATGTTGGCTGAAAGTAGAGTAGCAGATAGATTTTGGAAAGAAGCAGTCCATACTAGCGGTGTATATCCAAAATAGGTACATGCTGAGAACACATGAAAGCAAAACTCCTTATGAGTTGTGGTTCGGTAAAAGGGCAACAACAAAATACCTCAAAGTTTTTGGCAGCAAGTGCTACATCAAAAGAACTGAAGATAATCTTGGTAAGTTTGAAGATAGAGCGGATGAAGGTATTTTTGTTGGTTATTCATCAAAAAGCAAAGCTTACAAATGCTACAACAAGAGGCTAAAGAAAATTGTGGACAATGCCGATGTTAAATTTGATGAAGGTAGAGAACGAGTAATTAGCTATGAAAAGAACTACCCAATTTATGAAGAGGTTATTGAAGGAGATGAGGAAAACGAAATGGAAAAGATACAAAAAATTGACTCGGATGATTTAAGTTGTGATTCAGAAGTGGAAGAAAATAAGAAATTCAAAACAGGCAAATTGGCAGAAAAATCATCCTAGAGAGCAAATAATTGGAGACCCCAAAGTTGGTGTTCAGACAAGAAGAAGAGTAGTAAGTAACTACTCTCTATTATCCAACATTGAGCCCAAAAATGTTGCTGACGCAAGCAAAGATGAAAGTTGGATGAAGGCAATAAATGAAGAATTAGATCAGATCGAGAAAAATGAAAATATAATCGGGACTAAATGGATTTTTCGAAACAAATTGAATGAAGACGGACAGGTAGTCAGAAATAAAGCAAGATTGGTATGTAAGGGTTATGCACAAGTTGAAGGCATTGACTTTGAGGAAACTTTTGCACCAAGTAGCTAGACTAG
This sequence comes from Wollemia nobilis, assembly GCA_028583015.1. Classification (NCBI taxonomy): domain Eukaryota; kingdom Viridiplantae; phylum Streptophyta; class Pinopsida; order Araucariales; family Araucariaceae; genus Wollemia; species Wollemia nobilis. Next base: position 5,525,999 of record JAQPPZ010002456.1, on the reverse strand, counting down.
AGGCAATTAGAATGTTTCTGGCTTTAGAAGTCTACAAGAATTTCAAAGTTTATCAAATGGATGTGAAATCAGCGTTTTTGAATGGGAAACTTGAAGAAGAGGTTTATATTGAGCAACCAGATGGTTTCCAACTTGGTGATGATCCCAACTTGGTTTGCAAGTTGAAGAAAGCATTATATGGCTTAAAACAGGCACCCCGAGCATGGTATGCAAGGCTAGACAACTATCTCACTCAACAAGGGTTTAAGAAAGGTATGGTGGATAGTAATTTGTATGTCAAAACAAGAAAATGGGCATCTTATTGTTCTTGTTGTATACGTAGATGATATCATATTTGGCAGCAACAAAGATGAGTCGTGTAAAGATTTAGCAAATAAGATGCAGAAAGAATTTGAAATGTCAATGATTGGTGAACTTTCGTATTTCCTCGGGTTGCAAGTTAATCAAAATAAGAAGGGCATATTTATTTCTCAAGTTAAATATGTGAAAGAGATGTTAAAAAAGTTCACAATGGAGGATTGTAAGCCAGTTAGCACTCCCATGACGACAGGTTGCAAGTTGAGCAAGGATGACAAATCTCCACCTGTTGATCAAACCATGTACAGATCTATGATTGGGAGCTTATTGTACCCGACAGCTACTGGACTCGGATATTTTGCAGGCAGTATGCATGGTAGCACGATTTTAGGCTAATCCCAAGGAGACTCATGTGACAACAGTGAAGAGGATTCTTCGGTACCTCAAGGGTACTATGGAGTATGGGTTATGGTATCCGAAAGGTAAAGACTTCACCCTTATTTCGTATTCAGATGCAGATTGGGCAGGATGTGTCGATGACAGAAAGAGTACCAATGGAGGTGCATTCTATCTTGGAGACAGATTGGTCGCGTGGCACAATAAGAAACAAGAGTCAGTTTCTTTATCGACAGTAGAGGCAGAATATATTGCAACGACAACATGTTGTACGTAGGTATTGTGGATGAAACAAACCCTGAAAGATCTTGGTATTAGCTTCAGTGAGCCAATATCAGTTAAGTGTGATAACACCAGTGCCATTAACATCTCCAAGAATCCGGTTATGCATTCACGCACAAAACACATTGCTATCAGGTATCACTTTTTGAAGGAGAAAGTTGCGAAAGGTGAGGTTAAGTTGGATTTTGTTCCAACTACAGAGCAAGTAGCAGATATCTTCACAAAACCATTGCCCAAGGAAGTTTTTGAGTACCTTCACAATAAATTGGGAGTGGTCACACTTCCCAAGAATTGACTAGCTACAGGGATCACATTCTCATGGGGAGCATTTAAGTATTTGATTATCTTTTTGCTCATGTTCATGATTTTTGCTAAGTGTAATAAATTGTGCCTGAGAATGTTGTGTAAGGAATCGTGGGGAGTCTGTAGTAGCCCTTTGGTATTATTGTCAAAGGGGGAGAAGAGTTACAGGAAATTGCACATGTGTTGCCAACAATTCCAAAGGGGGAGATTGTTGAGCAAGGTGCAACAACAAGTATTGTCATTGTTGTCAACACAATCGGATAGATCTATTGATGCAAGTGGACAGAAAGTTCAAAAGCTATTCAGATGCAGAAGACAAGGAGTTCAAAGGTTATTCAAAGTATGTACAATGATTTTCCAAGAAGACCGAAGTGGCCCATATGCAAAAGATCAAAGAAAAAGACAAGTAAGAAAAGTGTCACGATATCGCGACATATACAAAGCAAGAAAAACTGTCACGATTTCGCGACATGTTGGAAGAGAGAAAAAGAGGAAAAATTGTCAGATTTCGTGACATGTTGGAAGAGAGAAAAAAGTAGGAAAAATTGTCACGATTTCGTGACATGTTGGAAGAGAGAAAAAGCAGGAAAAACTGTCATGATTTCGCGACATGTTGGAAGAGAGAAAAAGTGGAAAAACTATCACGATTTCGTGACATGTTGGAAGAGAAAAAGGCAAGTGGAAAAACTGTCATGATTTCGTGACATGTTGGAAGAGAAAGAGAAAGTAGAAAAAGTGTCATGATTTCACGACAAGTTGGAAGAAAGAGAACAAGTAAGAAAAGTGTCACGATTTCGGACATGTCGCATTTTCAGACTAAAATAGGAGAGAGAAAGTAAGTTGGAAAAGTGTCACGATTTCGCGACATGTCGATTTTCGATAAAAAAGAGAGAAGGGTTTTGCAAGAAAGAGAAAAGTAAGAAAAGTGTCATGATTTCAGTGACATGTCGCATTTTGCGACTAAAATAGGAGAGAGAAAGTAAGTTTGAAAAGTGTCACGATATCGTGACATGTCACATTTTATGACAAAAGAAAGAGAGGAAGCGTAGAAAGAATGTCATGATTTCACGACAAAAGAGAAAGCAAGACTTAAGAAGTGTCATGATTTCATGACAAAAGCAAAGAGTAAAGTATGGAAGCAGAAGTGTCATGATTTAATGACAAAAGTAGAGAAGAAGACTTCAAAGGTAGAAGTGTCATGATTTCATGACAAAAGCAAAGAAGCTAAGTATGAAAGCAGAAGTGTCATGATTTCATGACAAAAGCTAAGTTGAAGACTACGAAGGCAAAAGTGTCGCGATATCATGACAAAAGCAAAGTCAAAGTCTATGGAAGCGAAGTGTCACGATATCATGACAAAAGCAAAGATGAAGTATATGAAGGAAAAGTGTCATGATATCATGACAAAAGAAAAAGAAGTGGGAAAAGTGTCGGATATCATGAAAAAGAATAGAGAAAGCGTAGGAGGTGAAAGTGTCATGATATCATGACATGTTTATTTTCGTGGCAACAATAAGAAAAGAAGCTAGAGAGGTAAAAGTGTCACGATTTCATGATAGGTCGTAAATGCGCAAGTCAAGAAGGAGAACTAGATAAAATGAGAAGTATGATAGTGGACGACATCACTATGGTGTAAGGGAAAGGGGTGAAATCATAGCGATGGATAAAACATCTTCTTGAGTTGAAGTCGATGAAGATCGATGATAACTGACTAAAATTAGGGTTTATAGTTGTTATGAAAGCCGACTAAGATTAGGATTTACAACCGACTAAGATTAGGGTTTTCATCATAAAAAATATTGTTATAAAAGGAGGGTTGTTTGGAGAATTGAAGATATGGTCGAATGTGTGTGAAATACGGTCATTGTGCATAGAGAGCAAGTCATGTCGAATCATGCTAAGTGCAAAATTTGCAAAGAGAGCAGAGTGCAAAAAGGGAGAAGACGATCGTGAAGTTTGATTGTAATGAAGTAGAGTGTGTGAAGTGATTGCAGAGAGAGTAGAGTGCATAGAGAATGCAAAGGTGAAGAAGACTAGTCAGGGTCTTGCAAAAGCAAAGGTATCTTACTATCAAACTTATAGATTCAAATTGAAGTCCAAGTTGGTAGCTTGGCATCAAGGGTTGGTGCTCCTTCATGGTGGGTGCTCCTTTCTAAGTTTAGATAAATAGGGGTTGGTGCTCCTTCTAGTGGGTGCTGGTAAATTGATTGTAAAGTTGGTGCTTTGCAAAGGCTAGATTTGGATGGTAGTCCAAGCAGTCAATTTTTGAGGAGTAGCCACATTGGTGAACCTCGTTAAATCTTGTGTTGTGTGATGCTCTTTTGTTATACTTGTTGTATCTAGTAATAAGTTTTAATTGCTATGGTATTAAGAGCTATAAATTTAAGTTTAAAGAGCTACACTGATTCACCCCCCCTCTCAGTGTCATTGTAAGACTAACAATTGGTATCAGAGCTAAGTTCCTGTACAAGCTTAACCGGCTAGGGTGATCTTGGAAGTAACACAATGGCATTTGAAGAAGTAAAATCAGAAAAGGAAGGAGTGAACTCTAAAGTATGTGGTGAAAACCCTGAGGTTGAAGTAGATCTAGAAGGTGAGTTGATCTCTGCACTTGAAGAGTGGAAAATAGAGAGGAAAAAGAATAAGAAAATTTCAAAAAAGCTTGAGGATGCAAATGAAATCATAACCAGTCTGAAAGTACAGATAGAAGAATACAAGAAAATATCTGAAGATCTCGAAGTACAAATTACCATGAAAATAGATTATTGCTACAAACTAGAAGAAGAGAATGTTGGTTTACGGATGCAGATAGAAGAGATGAATCACAAAATTAGTTGCTATCACAAACGCGAAGAAAGTTCTATGAAGCTGGATAAGATTATAAATGACCAAAGGCCTGTAGGCATCAAATTTGGTCTGGGTTTCGTCGAAGGAGAATCATCAAATGGATCAAAGGCCAGAAATGTAGAATCCATAAAGAATGAAGATAAGAAACAGAGTTGATCAAGGAAAAACGTCTCATGCAAAAGAAAGCAATAATGCCAGGCACGAAAGGAGAATTGACAATGATGGATTCACCAATGTCACACATCAAAGAAGAAGAAGACCTATGGCTCCTATAGCAACATGGCAAAGACCATCACCCAGGTTCAATTATCCCTTTTCTGGTTTCTATTTTAAATGCAATGGCTATGGACATAAAATCTCAGACTACAAATATAATGTAAGACCAAGGAATTTCACCAAGTAGAAATGCTTTTTCTCCTTTGATGAATTATACAGTAGAATGTTATAACTGTCATAATTTTGGGCACATTGCAAGAAACTGTAGAAGTACATTTGCATCAAATCAGTTTCAGGGAAGAAAATTTCAACCAAATAGGATGAGACAAAATAGAAAACTTCTCAAAAAACATGCACAAGCTATTGATAAGGGAAAGGCAAAACAAGAGCCCAAAACTACTATCAAAATGGAGTGGAAAGAAAAAGAGCGACTTAAGGAAGAAAAGGAATCCTTAATCGTACAAACAACATTTAAAGCACAGAATAAATATGTACCATGGATACTTGATAGTGGATGCTCCAGTCATATGACAGGTGACAAACAAAAATTTGAGAAGTTACAGAAATATGAAGGTGGTTCAATAAAGTTTGGAAATAATGATGGAGCTAAGATAGTTGGCAAAGGTTCAATTAAAATTAGTGACAAAAAAATTAAGTCAGAAGAAGTCTTGTTTGTGGATGGTTTGAAACATAACTTGTTGAGCGTAAGTCAGATTTGTGATAAAGGTCATGAAGTAGTTTTTAAGAAGCATGGTTGTGAAGTCAGAAAAAACAAATAGTGGAAAATTGATAGCAACTGGATCAAGGACATCCGGCAACCTGTACACGCTCTCGGAGACTTCAAAAGGAGCTTGTTTTATTGGACAGGAAGAAGAAAATTGGTTGTGGCACAAGAGACTCGGTCATATCAGTTTTGATAATCTAGTAAAAATCAACTCAAAAAGGGCAGTGAGAGATATTCCCACCATCAGCAAACCTGCAAACAACATTTGTGCTTCATGCCAAAAGGGGAAGCAAACTAGAGTCACATTCAAAACAAAAGAGTACTACACAAGCAAACCTTTGGAACTAATACACACCGATTTATGTGGACCCATGAGAACACAAAGCATAAATGGTGACAAATATTTTATGTTGTGCATTGATGACTATTCCAGAATGACATGGATATTTTTCTTGAAGCATAAATCAGAAGCTTTTGAAATGTTCAAGATTTTCAAAAACCATGTTGAGAATGAAACAGGAAAGAGGATCAAATGTTTAAGATCAGATAGAGGAGGAGAATTCATTTCGAGAGGATTTTACAGAGTACTGTGAAAAATACGGTATTAGGAGACAGTTTTCAGCAGACCAGGACACCTCAACGAGAATGGAGTGGTAGAAAGAAAGAACAGGACAGTGCAGGAAATGGCACGGACTATGTTGGCTGAAAGCAGAGTAGCAGACAGATTTTGGAAAGAAGCAGTCCATACTGTGGTGTATATCCAAAATAGGTACATGCTGAGAACACATGAAAGCAAAACTCCTTATGAGTTGTGGTTCGGTAAAAGGGCAACAACAAAATACCTCAAAGTTTTTGGCAGCAAGTGCTACATCAAAAGAACTGAAGATAATCTTGGTAAGTTTGAAGATAGAGCGGATGAAGGTATTTTTGTTGGTTATTCATCAAAAAGCAAAGCTTACAAATGCTACAACAAGAGGCTAAAGAAAATTGTGGACGAGTGTCGATGTTAAATTTGATGAAGGTAGAGAACGAGTAATTAGCTATGAAAAGAACTACCCAATTTATGAAGAGGTTATTGAAGGAGATGAGGAAAACGAAATGGAAAAGATACAGAAAATTGACTCGGATGATTTAAGTTGTGATTCGAAGTGGAAGAAAATAAGAAATTCAAAACAGGCAATTGGCAGAAAAATCATCCTAGAGAGCAAATAATTGGAGACCCCAAAGTTGGTGTTCAGACAAGAAGAAGAGTAGTAAGTAACTACTCTCTATTATCCAACATTGAGCCCAAAAATGATTGCAAGCAAAGATGAAAGTTGGATGAAGGCAATAAATGAAGAATTAGATCAGATCGAGAAAAATGAAACTTGGGAGTTAGTACCTAGACCTGCAAATAAAAATATAATCGGGACTAAATGGATTTTTCGAAACAAATTGAATGAAGACGGACAGGTAGTCAGAAATAAAGCAAGATTGGTATGTAAGGGTTATGCACAAGTTGAAGGCATTGACTTTGAGGAAACTTTTGCACCAAGTAGCTAGACTAGAGGCAATTAGAATGTTTCTGGCTTTAGCAGTCTACAAGAATTTCAAAGTTTATCAAATGGATGTGAAATCAGCGTTTTTGAATGGGAAACTTGAAGAAGAGGTTTATATTGAGCAACGAGATGGTTTCCAACTTGGTGATGATCCCAACTTGGTTTGCAAGTTGAAGAAAGCATTATATGGCTTAAAACAGGCACCCCGAGCATGGTATGCAAGGCTAGACAACTATCTCACTCAACAAGGGTTTAAGAAAGGTATGGTGGATAGTAATTTGTATGTCAAAATAGAAAATGGGCATCTTATTGTTCTTGTTGTATACGTAGATGATATCATATTTGGCAATAGCAAAGATGAGTCGTGTAAAGATTTAGCAAATAAGATGCAGAAAGAATTTGAAATGTCAATGATTGGTGAACTTTCGTATTTCCTCGGGTTGCAAGTTAATCAAAATAAGAAGGGCATATTTATTTCTCAAGTTAAATATGTGAAAGAGATGTTAAAAAAGTTCACAATGGAGGATTGTAAGCCAGTTAGCACTCCCATGACGACAGGTTGCAAGTTGAGCAAGGATGACAAATCTCCACCTGTTGATCAAACCATGTACAGATCTATGATTGGGAGCTTACTGTACTCGACAGCTACCGCACCAGATATTTTGTAGGCAGTATGCATGGTAGCACGATTTCAGGCTAATCCCAAGGAGACTCATGTGACAGTAGTGAAGAGGATTCTTCGGTACCTCAAGGGTACTATGGAGTATGGGTTATGGTATCCGAAAGGTAAAGACTTCACCCTTATTTCGTATTCAGATGCAGATTGGGCAGGATGTGTAGATGATAGAAAGAGTACCAGTGGAGGTGCATTCTATCTTGGAGACAGATTGGTCATGTGGCACAGTAAGAAACAAGAGTCAGTTTCTTTATCGACAGTAGAGGCAGAATATATTGCAGCGACAACATGTTGTACGCAGGTATTATGGATGAAACAAACCCTGAAAGATCTTGGTATTAGCTTCAGTGAGCCAATATCAGTTAAGTGTGATAACACCAGTGCCATTAACATCTCCAAGAATCCGGTTATGCATTCACGCACAAAACACATTGCTATCGGGTATCACTTTTTGAAGGAGAAAGTTGCGGAAGGTGAGGTTAAGTTGGATTTTGTTCCAACTACAGAGCAAGTAGCAGATATCTTCACAAAACCATTGCCCAAGGAAGTTTTTGAGTACCTTCACAATAAATTGGGAGTGGTCACACTTCCCAAGAATTGACTAGCTATAGGGATCACATTCTCGTGGGGAGCATTTAAGTATTTGATTATCTTTTTGCTCATGTTCATGATTTTTGCTAAGTGTAATAAATTTTGCTTGAGAATGTTGTGCATGGACTCAAGGGGAGTCTGCAGTAGCCCTTTGGTATTATTGTCAAAGGGGGAGAAGAGTTACAGGAAATTGCACATGTGTTGCCAACAATTCCAAAGGGGGAGATTGTTGAGCAAGGTGCAACAACAGATATTGTCATTGTTGTCAACACAGTCAGATAGATCTGTTGATGCAGTGGACAGGAAGTTCAAAAGCTATTCAGATGCATAAGACAGGAGTTCAAAGGTTATTCAGAGTATGTACAAGTGATTTTCCAAGAAGACCGAAGTGGCCCATATGCAAAAGATCAAAGAAAAAGACAAGTAAGAAAAGTGTCACGATATCGCGACATATACAGCAGGCAAGAAAAATTGTCACGATTTCGTGACATGTTGGAAGAGAGAGAAAAAGCAAGAAAAACTGTCACGATTTCGTGACATGTTGGAAGAGAGAGAAAAATAGGAAAAATTGTCACGATTTCGTGACATGTTGGAAGAGAGAGAAAAAGTAGGAAAAACTGTCACGATTTCGCGACATGTTGGAAGAGAGAGAAAAAGCAGGAAAAACTGTCATGATTTCGTGACATGTTGGAAGAGAAAAAGGCAAGTGGAAAAATTGTCACGATTTTGCGACATGTTGGAAGAGAAAGAGAAAGTAGGAAAAAGTGTCACGATTTCATGACATGTTTGAAGAAAGAGAAAAAGTAAGAAAAGTGTCACGATTTCGTGACATGTTTGAAAAAGAGAGAGCAAGCAAGTTGAAAAGTGTTTAATTAAGAAAGAGATGAAGTATTTGTGACAATAGAAGAGAGAAAAGTAAGTTGAAAAGTGTCACGATTTCGCGACATGTCGCATTTTCGACTAAAATAGGAGAGAGAAAGTAAGTTTGAAAAGTGTCACGATATCGCGACATGTCGCATTTTCATGACAAAAGAAAGAGAGGAAGTAAAAGAGATTTAGAGTAGTAGATGTCAGATTTCATGACAAAAGAAGAAGTAGAAGCGAAGTGTCACGATTTCACGACAAAAGTAGAGAAGAAGACTTGAAGGCGAAGTGTCATGATTTCGTGACAAAAGCAAAGAAGCTAAGTACGGAAGTAGAAGTGTCACGATTTCATGACAAAAGCTAAGTTGAAGACTATGGAGGAAGAAGTGTCACGATATCGCGACAAAAGCAAAGTCGAAGTCTATGGAAGCGAAGTGTCGCGATATCATGAAAAAGAAAGATGAAGTATAAGGAAAGTGTCAGGATATCATGACAAAAAAAAAAAGAGAGAAATGTCACGATATCATGACAAAAGAATAGAGAAAGCGTATGGAGGTGAAAGTGTCGTGATATCGCGACATGTATTTTCATGGCAACAACAACAAAAGAAGCTACAGAGGCAAAAATGTCACGATTTCATGATAGATCGTAAATGCACAAGTCAAGAAGGAGAACCTGACTAAAATGAGAAGTATGACAATGGACCACATCACTAGAGATGGATAAAACTTCTTGAGTTGAAGTCGATGAAGACCGATGATAGTTGACTAAAATTAGGGTTTATAGTTGTTATGAAAGTCGACTAAGATTAGGGTTTTCATCATAAAAATATTGTTATAAAAGGAGGGTTGTTTGGAGAATTGAAGATATGGTCGAATGTGTGTGAAATACGGTCGTTGTGCGCAGAGAGCAAGTCGTGTTGAATTATGCTAAGTGCAAAATTTGCAAAGAGAGTAGAGTGCACAAAAGGGAGAAGATGATCATGAAGTTTGACTGTAATGAAGTAGAGTGTGTGAAGTGATTACGTAGAGAGAGCAGAGTGCATAGAGAACGCAAAGGTGAAGAAGACTAGTTAGGGTCTTGCAAAAGCAAAGGTATCTTATTATCAAACTTATAGATTCAAATTGAAGTCCAAGTTGGTGCTTGGCATCAGGGGTTGGTGCTCCTTCCAGTTGGTGAAGGGGGGTGGATAAATCAGGGGGTTGGTGCTCCTTCTAGTGGGTGCTGGTAAATTGATTGTAAAGTTGTTGCTTTGCAAAGGCTAGATTTGGATGGTAGTCCAAGCAGTCAATTTTTGAGGAGTAGCCACATTGGTGAACCTCGTTAAATCTTGTGTTGTGTGATGCTCTTTTGTTATACTTGTTGTATCTAGTAATAAGTTTTAATTGTTGCGGTATTAAGAGCTATAAATTCAAGTTTAAAGAGCTACACTGATTCACCCCCTCTCAATGTCATTGTAAGACTAACAATTGGTATCAGAGCTAAGTTCCTGTACAAGCTTAACCGGCTAGGGTGATCTTGGAAGTAACACAATGGCATTTGAAGAAGTAAAATCAAAAAAGGAAGGAGTGAACTCTGAAGTATGTGGTGAAAACCCTGAGGCTGAAGTAGATCTAGAAGGTGAGTTGATCTCTGCACTTGAAGAGTGGAAAATAGAGAGGAAAAAGAATAAGAAAATTTCAAAAAAGCTTGAGGATGCAAATGAAATCATAACCAGTCTGAAAGTACAGACAGAAGAATACAAGAAAATATCTGAAGATCTCGAAGTACAAATTACCATGAAAATAGATTATTGCTACAAACTAGAAGAAGAGAATGTTGGTTTACGGATGCAGATAGAAGAGATGAATCACAAAATTAGTTGCTATCACAAACGCGAAGAAAGTTCTATGAAGCTGGATAAGATTATAAATGACCAAAGGCCTGCAGGCATCAAATTTGGTCTGGGTTTCATCGAAGGAGAATCATCAAATGGATCAAAGGCCAAAAATGTAGAATCCATAAAGAATGAAGATAAGAAATAGGTTGATCAAGGAAAAACGTCTCATGCAAAAGAAAGCAATAATGCCGGGCACGAAAGGAGAATTGACAATGATGGATTCACCAATGTCACACATCAAAGAAGAAGAAGACCTATGGCTCCTACGACAACATGGCAAAGACCATCACCCAGGTTCAATTATCCCTTTTCTGGTTTCTGTTTTAAATGCAATGGCTATGGACATAAAATCTCAGACTGCAAATATAATGTAAGACCAAGGAATTTCACCAGTAGAAATGCTTTTTCTCCTTTGATGAATTATACAGTAGAATGTTATAACTGTCATAATTTTGGGCACATTGCAAGAAACTGTAGAAGTACATTTGCATCAAATCAGTTTCAGGGAAGAAAATTTCAACCAAATAGGATGAGACAAAATAGAAAACTTCTCGAAAAACATGCACAAGCTATTGATAAGGGAAAGGCAAAACAAGAGCCCAAAACTACTATCAAAATGGAGTGGAAAGAAAAAGAGCGACTTAAGGAAGAAAAGGAATCCTTAATCGTACAAACAACATTTAAAGCATAGAATAAATATGTACCATGGATACTTGATAGTGGATGCTCCAGTCATATGACAGGTGACAAACAAAAATTTGAGAAGTTACAAAAATATGAAGGTGGTTCAGTAAAGTTTGGAAATAATGATGGAGCTAAGATAGTTGGCAAAGGTTCAGTTAAAATTAGTGATGAAAAAATTAAGTCAGAAGAAGTCTTGTTTGTGGATGGTTTGAAACATAACTTGTTGAGCGTAAGTCCGATTTGTGATAAAGGTCATGAAGTAGTTTTTAAGAAGTAGGGTTGTGAAGTCAAAAAAACAAACAGTGGAAAATTGATAGCAACTGGATCAAGGACATCTGGCAACCTATACACGCTCTCAGAGACTTTAGAAGGAGCTTGTTTTATTGGATAGGAAGAAGAAAATTGGTTGTGGCACAAGAGACTCGGTCATATCAGTTTTGATAATCTAGTAAAAATCAACTCAAAAAGGGCAGTGAGAGATATTCCCACCATCAAAAAACCTGCAAACAACATTTGTGCTTCATGCCAAAAGGGGAAGCAAACTAGAGTCACATTCAAAACAAAAGAGTACTACACAAGCAAACCTTTGGAACTAATACACACTGATTTATGTGGACCCATGAGAACACAAAGCATAAATGGTGACAAATATTTTATGTTGTGCATTGATGACTATTCCAGAATGACATGGATATTTTTCTTGAAGCATAAATCAGAAGCTTTTGAAATGTTCAAGATTTTCAAAAACCAAGTTGAGAATGAAACAGGAAAGAGGATCAAATGTTTAAGATGAGATAGAGGAGGAGAATTCATTTCAGAGGAGTTTACAGAGTCATCGTGAAAAATACGGTATTAGGAGACAATTTTCAGCAGGACACCTCAGCAAAATGGAGTGGTAGAAAGAAAGAACAGGACAGTGCAAGAAATGGCACGGACTATGTTGGTTGAAAGTAGAGTAGCAGACAAATTTTGGAAAGAAGCAGTCCATACTACGGTGTATATCCAAAATAGGTACATGATGAGAACACATGAAAGCAAAACTCCTTATGAGTTGTGGTTCGATAAAAGGGCAACAACAAAATACCTCAAAGTTTTTGGCAGCAAGTGCTACATCAAAAGAACTGAAGATAATCTTGGTAAGTTTGAAGATAGAGCGGATGAAGGTATTTTTGTTGGTTATTCATCAAAAAGCAAAGCTTACAAATGCTACAACAAGAGGCTAAAGAAAATTGTGGACAGTCTCGATGTTAAATTTGATGAAGGTAGAGAATGAGTAATTAGCTATGAAAAGAACTACCCAATTTATGAAGAGGTTATTGAAGGAGATGAGGAAAACGAAATGAAAAAGATACAAAAAATTGACTCAGATGATTTAAGTTGTGATTCGAAGTGGAAGAAAATAAGAAATTCAAAATAGGAAATGGTGAGAAAAATCATCCTAGAGAGCAAATAATTGGAGACCCCAAAGTTGGTGTTCAGACAAGAAGAAGAGTAGTAAGTAACTACTCTCTAGTAAGTAACTACGCAAGCAAAGATGAAAGTTGGATGAAGGCAATAAATGAAGAATTAGATCAGATCGAGAAAAACGAAACTTGGGAGTTAGTACCTAGACCTGCAAATAAAAATATAATCGGGACTAAATGGATTTTTCGAAACAAATTGAATGAAGACGGACAGGTAGTCAGAAATAAAGCAAGATTGGTATGTAAGGGTTATGCACAAGTTGAAGGCATTGACTTTGAGGAAACTTTTGCACCAGTAGCTAGACTAGAGGCAATTAGAATGTTTCTGGCTTTAGCAATCTACAAGAATTTCAAAGTTTATCAAATGGATGTGAAATCAGCGTTTTTGAATGGGAAACTTGAAGAAGAGGTTTATATTGAGCAACCAGATGGTTTCCAACTTGGTGATGATCCCAACTTGGTTTGCAAGTTGAAGAAAGCATTATATGGCTTAAAACAGGCACCCCGAGCATGGTATGCAAGGCTAGACAACTATCTCACTCAACAAGGGTTTAAGAAAGGTATGGTGGATAGTAATTTGTATGTCAAAATAGAAAATGGGCATCTTATTGTTCTTGTTGTATACGTAGATGATATCATATTTGGCAGCAACAAAGATGAGTCGTGTAAAGATTTAGCAAATAAGATGCAGAAAGAATTTGAAATGTCAATGATTGGTGAACTTTCGTATTTCCTCGGGTTGCAAGTTAATCAAAATAAGAAGGGCATATTTATTTCTCAAGTTAAATATGTGAAAGAGATGTTAAAAAAGTTCACAATGGAGGATTGTAAGCCAGTTAGCACTCCCATGACGACAAGGTTGCAAGTTGAGCAAGGATGACAAATCTCCACCTATTGATCAAACCATGTACAGATCTATGATTGGGAGCTTACTATACCTGACAGCTACCAAACCAGATATTTTATAGGCAGTATGCATGGTAGCACGATTTCAGGCTAATCCCAAGGAGACTCATGTGACAGCAGTGAAGAGGATTCTTCGGTACCTCAAGGGTACTATGGAGTATGGGTTATGGTATCCGAAAGGTAAAGACTTCACCCTTATTTCGTATTCAGATGCAGATTGGGCAGGATGTGTCGATGATAGAAAGAGTACCAGTGGAGGTGCATTCTATCTTGGAGACAGATTGGTCACGTGGCATAGTAAGAAACAAGAGTCAATTTCTTTATCGATAGTAGAGGCAGAATATATTGCAGCGACAACATGTTGTACGCAGGTATTGTGGATGAAACAAACCCTGAAAGATCTTGGTATTAGCTTCAGTGAGCCAATATCAATTAAGTGTGATAACACCAGTGCCATTAACATCTCCAAGAATCCGGTTATGCATTCACGCACAAAACACATTGATATCAGGTATCACTTTTTGAAGGAGAAAGTTGAGAAAGGTGAGGTTAAGTTGGATTTTGTTCCAACTACAGAGCAAGTAGGGGATATCTTCACAAAACCATTGCCCAAGGAAGTTTTTGAGTACCTTCACAATAAATTGGGAGTGGTCACACTTCCCAAGAATTGACTAGCTACGGGGATCACATTCTCAGGGGGAGCATTTAAGTATTTGATTATCTTTTTGCTCATGTTCATGATTTTTGCTAAGTGTAATAAATTTTGCCTGAGAATGTTGTGCATGGACTCATGGGGAGTCTGCAGTAGCCCTTTGGTATTATTGTCAAAGGGGGAGAAGAGTTACAGGAAATTGCACATGTGTTGCCAACAATTCCAAAGGGGGAGATTGTTGAGCAAGGTGCAGCAACAGTATTGTCATTGTTGTCAACACAATCAGATAGATCTGTTGATGCAGTGGACAGGAAGTTCAAAAGCTATTCAGATGCAGAAGACAGGAGTTCAAAGGTTATTCAGAGTATGTACAGTGATTTTCCAAGAAGACCGAAGTGGCCCATATGCAAAAGATCAAAGAAAAAAAGACAAGTAAGAAAAGTGTCGCGATATCGCGACATATACAACAGGCAAGAAAAACTGTCATGATTTCACGACATGTTGGAAGAGAGAGAAAAAGCAGGAAAAACTGTCACGATTTTGCGACATGTTGGAAGAGAGAAAAAGCAGGAAAAACTGTCGCGATTTCGTGACATGTTGGAAGAGAGAGAAAAAGTAGGAAAAACTGTCACGATTTCGCGACATGTTGGAAGAGAGAGAAAAAGTAGGAAAAACTGTCACGATTTCGTGACATGTTGGAAGAGAGAGAAAAAGTAGGAAAAACTGTCATGATTTCACGACATGTTGGAAGAGAAAAATGCAAGTGGAAAAACTATCACGATTTCGTGACATGTTGGAAGAGAAAGAGAAAGCAGGAAAAAGTGTCGCGATTTCGTGACAAGTTCAAAGAAAGAGAACAAGTAAGAAAAGTGTCATGATTTTGCGACATGTCGCATTTTGGTGACTAAAATAGGATAGAGAAAGTAATTTTGAAAAGTGTCGCGATATCACGACATGTTGCATTTTCATGACAAAAGAAAGAGAGGAAGCGTACGGAAGCAGAACTATCACGATTTTGCAACAAAAGTAGAAAGTAAGACTTCGAAAGCAGAAGTGTCACGATTTCATGAGAAAAGCAAAGAAGTAAA
Organism: Wollemia nobilis; assembly: GCA_028583015.1. NCBI lineage: Eukaryota > Viridiplantae > Streptophyta > Pinopsida > Araucariales > Araucariaceae > Wollemia > Wollemia nobilis. Next base: position 5,510,593 of record JAQPPZ010002456.1, on the reverse strand, counting down.
GTACAAAAGCAGAAGTGTCATGATTTCACGATAAAAGCAGAGAAGAAGACTTCAAAGGTAGACGTTTCACGATTTCGTGACAAAAGCAAAGAAGCTAAGTACGAAAGCATAAGTGTTGTGATTTCGCAACAAAAGCTAAGTTGAAGACTACGGAGGCAGAAGTGTCACGATATCATGACAAAAGCAAAGTCGAAGTCTATGGAAGCAAAAGTGTCACGATATCGCGACAAAAGCAAATATGAAGTATACGAAGGCAAAAATGTCGTGATATTGTGACAAAATAAAATACGAAGTCTACGAAGGTAGAAATGTCGTGATATCGCGACAAAAGAATAGAGAAAGCGTTTATGGTTTATAAAGAACATATTCATACCGTCTCACTTGGAATTGTACTAAAAATGCTACCGAGTACGAAGCATTATGCCTAGGCTTGAAAAAGGCAAGAAAATTGGGAATTTAACAATTGCAAATTTTTGGTGATTCTGAGTTGATTGTAAACCAAGTGACAAACAGGTGTATTTCCAAGCAGCATTATCTCAAAGCATACCGCAACCAAGTTTGGGACCTGTTTGAGTCTTTCATAGCTCTGAGTATTCAAGCCATTTCATGAGAGCTGAATAAGCATGCTGATATTATAGCATCTCTTGGAGCAAATTTTTCTCCCATTGAGCAGGTAGTAAAGAAACCAAAGACAGTAAGAATGGTGTATAGGCCTAGTGTCCCAAACAAAGATACTTTCTGGCAAGTCTTCGAGAGTGATGAGAAAATTGTTAACTTTTTGATTCAAGAAGCTGCCACTATCAAAGGAAAAACCTTGGAGCACGAAGAAACCGATGGCCTGATTCAGTTGCGGAATAATCATATTTCGAAAGGTCTTACCACTTTAGAAAGTTTGTTTGATCAGCATGATCGGTCCAAGAAACATCGGATTGAGATCGACAAGAAGGAGTATATGGAGCTACAGTTGGAACCCAATAAGGTCATTAAGATTGGGACTGATTCTACTCCTGATGAATTGCAAGAGATTAGGCAACTGTGTCAAGAATTTTTTGATATTGTGGCCTAGAGTTACGAGGATCTGAGGGGATATGATAAACAGATTGTTCAGCATACTATTGAGTTGGAAGAAGGAGTCAGACCCTTCAGGAAAAAGTAGTGACCAGTAAACCCAAATATTGAGACTCTCATGAGGGCCGAACTTGTGAAAATGTTGTAGGCCAAGATTATATATCCGGTTAAGCACTCGACTTGGGTCGCTAATCTGGTTCCGATTCGAAATAAAAATGGAGATATACGACTGTGTGTAGATTTTCAAAATCTGAATCGTGCATCTTTGAAATATCACTATCCCTTGCCTCGCATTGATCAGATACTTCATGTTGTTGCTGGGGCTCAGCGTTTCTCATTGCTAGATGGTTTCTCTGGATATAACCAGATTTGGGTTAGGGAGGAGGACCAGTACAAAACTGCATTCACAACCAAGTGTGGCACTTTTGCCTATCAGCGCATGCCTTTCAGATTGTCCAATGCTGCGGCAACATTTTAGAGAGCCATGGACATTACATTCAAGGAGCTTTTGAACAAGATTATTGTCATTTATCTTGATGATATGACTATATTTTCACATAAACAGGAAGATCACTGTTCTCATCTGAGGCAAATCTTTGGAAAATGTAGAGAGTTTGGTATTTCCATTAATCCAAAGAAGTCAGTTTTTGTAGTGAAGTAGGGTAAAATCTTGGGCCATGTCATTTCAAAAGATGTTTTGGCAATTGATCCATATCGAGTCGAAGCATTGAAGAAACTGTCGCTCCCTGCCAATAAGAAAGAGCTGCAGTATTTCTTTGGGCAGATTAATTTTATCAGGAAGTTCATTTCTAAATTTGCCCAGGTTGTCAAGCCCATGACTGAGTTGTTGAAGAAGGACGTAGAATTTAAGTGGACAACTCAGAGGAAGGAGGCATTCCAAGAGATTAAGGATAGAATAGTGCAAGCTCCTGTATTAATTAATCCTGACTATTCAAAAGATTTCATTCTATATGCAATTGGAGAAGATGAGGGCTATGCTGCAGTACTCACACAAAATGGAGATGATGGGAATGAAAGGCCCATTGCTTTCCTTAGTCAGGTTATCTTACCTCATGAGGTAAGATATAATTTCATTGAAAAATAGGTATATGTTGTCATGAAGTCTCTTAAGAAATTCAAGCACTTCATATCTCAGAGTAGGACAGTCGTCTATGTTATACATCCCAATGTAAGGAATTTCATCATTCAGGGTGAGATGGGTGATAAACACGCTGGTTGGGTCACCAAAATTCAAGAATTTAATGTTGAGATTCATCTGACCAAGCTGGTGCGGGGTAAGTCCTTATGCCAACACTTAGCAAAGACTGTGACATCTAGGATAGTTGATTATCAAGCAGATGATCTTGCTAGAGATAGGAATCTGTTGAACCTCTTAGTACAAGGACAAGATTGGGCTGATGACCTGATTAACTATTTCACAACTGGTAGATGCCCTTCACAGTTAAATACCTCACAACGGAGAAGGTTTCTCCTGCAAGCTCTCAGGTATGCATTGCTGCCCAAGGGATTGTTTTTCAAGAATATCGATGGCGTTCTTTTAAGGTGTGTCAAGGAATCAGAGAAGGTTAGACTCCTGGAGGAGTTTCATTCTGGCATATCAGGAGGACACTATGCAAGTAGACCAATGGCTTTGAAAATTATTTGGGTTGGTTACTATTGGCCAACTTTATTCATAGATGCTTTCAAGATTTCCCAAGCATGTGATAGATGTCAGAGGTATACAGGAAGGGTTAGAAATGCATCATTGCCCCTGCATCCAGTTTATGTTGAAACACATTTCCAGCAGTGGGGATTGGACTTTATTGGGATCATTGATCTGAATTCTTCAGCTGGACACAATTATATCTTGATGGCTACATATTATTTCATGAGATGGTCTGAGGCTATTCCAACTAGGGTTGCAAATCAAGATGTGGTGATCTCTTTAATCGAGGGGTTGATCACACATTTTGGAATTCCTGATGCTATTATCACAGATAATGAAACTCCATTCGTTGGAGCTAAGCTAGCAGAATTTGCAAACAAATATGGTGTTTTCCTGAAGACATCCTCTAACTATTACCCTCAGGGGAATGTCTTGGCTAAGTCCACAAACAAGAACTTGCTATGGATTTTGAAGAGATCCCTGGGTGATAACAAGAGATCATGGCCCCTTCTTCTGAATCAAGCCTTATGGGCAGATAGGATTTCGATCAAGAAGTCTGTCAAGACTTCACCATATGCCCTGGTATATGGAAAGGAGGCAAGGTTGCCTATTCATCTAGAATTGCTAGTATTGCAGCAGTTGTAGGGATTTCAGGATGATGAAGCAGATATAGATCCCATGGATAAGTGGTTGGCTCAGTTGTTGCAGTTGGAAGAGCAACGTTCTTTGGCCTATGAGGAGTTTGCTAAGAATACACAGGTTATTTCAAAATGGTTCCATAAAAATTCTACTAATCGTCCACTTAAGGTGGGTGATTTGGTCCTGAAATGGAATGAAAAGAAAGCCAAGCCAGGAATGCACAAGAAGTTTGATGCTTTATGGGAGGGTCCATTCCGCATTGTCAATGCCGGTACAACAAATTCGTTTCATCTGGAAGATTTGGATGGTAGCCCACTTCCTATTTCAGTGAACGACTTTCATCTGAAAGCCTACACTCCATGAATTATGAGTCCTGTATTCCCTTGTACAATTATTTTGCTTTTGTAAAAAAAAAAAAAAGGAAAAAAAAAAAGAGAAAACAAAAAAAGAAAAAAAAAAGTATTGTTGATTTCCTCTATCAACTTCGGCTCTTTTTGCATGCGAGCCCGTAGGTACATTTATTTCTTTCTTTTTTCTTCTTCCTTCCCAACAGATAGTGGCTTTTGTCAATTTCTTCCTTCCCCTTCCTTATTTTCATTCCCTTCTTCACTCATTCCTTCTTCTACCGTCTGTAATTAAGCCACTTCTGTTGTTTCTATTTCCCCTTCTGATATTCCCGTTTCTTTATTTCCCCTTTCTTCTAATATTTGTTTTCTTTTCAGCATTTACCCGTAGTTCATACCGCATTTTTCAATTTCATTTCCCTTCATTTCATTATTCGCTTTTTCTGTCCCCGCAGTCAGTAACTCTGTATTCCCCTCCTTAGTTGCTGTATCTACCGCTTCATTCCTTCCTCTCCCACCATTCCATCATTTACTATTTCCATTCCATAGTCCTCACTCCTCATTCCGTTCATTTTCGTTTTGCAACTCTGGTGCTTTCATAACTGTCATGGAGATCCTTTTACAGCACCTGGTGAGCTAAGCCAAATACAAATTCCTTTGAGTTTTTAGTAAGTCAGCAAGAGTTGTTACAACAGTCTGCAGAGATATTCCCCATCAGTCAACACTTACTTTCCTGCTTCTCATGTTTCTTGACTCTGTTGCCCAATGGATTCAGGCCTGGGATTCGTGCATACAACATAACTGCATACCCCATGAGCTGCCAAGAATGTTGGCAAATTTGCCACATTGTTCTAATTGTTACTGTACTGCATGAAATTTTGACATGCTCACTCTTCTTTGTTTTCTTTCAAGTTTTGGTGCCAAAATAGCTAAGTCCAAATACTGTCACGATATCACGACATGTCGCGTTATCGTGGGTGTTTAGAGGAGAGAGAAGCCAAAATCGGAGAATGTCGTGATATCGCGATATCGCGACATGTCGCGTTTTTGTGACTTGCAATGGCCATGGAGCAGAGTGATAGAAAAGGTCATGAAATCATGACATAATTAAGCAAAGGGCAATGACAATGAACCACATCACGAAATCACGATAGAAAAATCAACAAGGGGAAAAATGTGAAAGACGTCATGATTTTGCGACATTTTTGAAGATAAGGTCAAGCAAGAGCAAAACGTTGCGATTTCGTGACAGAAAGCGGCAACACTAGAGAAAGCAAGGAAATGTCGTGATTTCATGACATGTCTTGTTTTTGCAATGTGAAAGCGTAGAAAGAACAAAATGGTATGGAACATCGTGATTTCATGACATGTTCCATTTTTGCCGCTTGAAATAAGAGAAGGGCAAAGGAAGTAGACGATGTCGCGATTTCGTGACATGTCACATTTTCGCGATAGGAAGCAGTGAGAAAGCCAAGTGAGAGAAAGATGTAGCGAAATCGTGACTTGTCATGTTTTCACGGTTCGAAATAGCAAAAGGACAATATGGGGAAAGAACGTCATGATTTTATGACAGGTCATAGTTTCGTGAGAACAGAGCAAAGAGGGAGCAGAATAGTACGAAACGTCACGATTTCGTAACGCGTCACATTTGTGCGACCTTAGGTGACAAAGGAGAACAAAGAGTCGAATACGTCACGATTTCACAACATGGTTGGTTTTCGTGACCCAAAATGGAAAAAGTGTACGGAGGAGAAAAACCTCACGATTTCACATGTCACGTTTTCGCGACCCGTCATGGTTTCACACCAGAAAGCAGTTCAACGGCCCGATGAAGTATTGCAATTTCCAAGGATTAAAAGCATGCCATAATTTAATGTTTTGCTGCTTTTCGATGTGGGAAAGGTAGAAGAACGTGCTCATGCCTGTAGTTTTTGAAGCCACTAGAATTGAAGACGCCTCCATTATTCAAAGCTTCTGTTCATGATTTTCTAATGGTCCAAGCATGCTGCGAGAACGACCATTTAATGAAGATGTCTGGTTCCTTATTTCATTTAATTTCTGATTTCTTCGAGGTTGGTTTAATGGGATCATTTCCTTATTTTTATTGCATATTTTGTAGATCTCGAGGAAGTTGGTTTCATGTTTTAAATTCTACAAAGAGGCAAGACCTCTATAAATATGAATGTATATCTCAGAAAAGGAGATCGAGAGAGAGACTTTTGCTGAAAAACTTTTCAAGTTCTTTGCATGAATGAAAGATATTTGGCCTCTGGTTTTGCAAGCAAATTTTTGTGTGTTTTTCCTTCTATCTTATGCATTCCTCATTTATGCTCATATTTCTTATCTGCTGCTTAGTTTGAATTCTACATCTGAGTTTAAATATTGCTAGTGAGGAAGTGAGTTCTGAAATGTGATTTTGGAGGTTATCTGCATAAGGTTGTAAGTAAATTACGTCACTATATTTTGTCATATGCTGTTAGTGTGCTTGAGGTTATCTGCTGCTAATCTTTCCCAATCTGAAGAATTCAGCCTGTGGCCATATTTCCCATCTCTTTTCGTAATTTCCCATTTCTTTTCGCATATTTCCTATTTCTTTCCTGCAACTCTAGTCTTCAACAACATAGAATTTAGTAAGGGAACCAACCCTCTCTGGAGATTGGTCCGGGAGACATTTCTTTCTCTTGGCCTTTCAATGTTGGTCAGGTCTAGGGTGCATTTCGTCAAACTCTCATATCTTAATGCAGTTCTAAAATGATTAGCAACACAATACATGAAAAATTCATAACACCAATAATTTTATTTAAAAGAAAAACCAAATATAAAAGTTATATACAATAGAATATTACCACTATGAATTAAACATTAAAGATGAGACAAATGAGTGAATATATACTAGATATGCCTTATAACCTAATTATAACATGTATAGTAATATAAAACGAGACAGGTGCTAGTATTTGATCAAAGTATACCTTAGTATATTCTTCTTAGGCTATATTTAGGGTATACCAATTGAGATATACTTATATCACCTTTATTATGAATTAATATTGGTTATTTTTATTTCCTAGTGAGATGCATTTATCAACATTTGGTTAGAATTACCCTCCAGGGTTAGGTGGATTGGTAGTTGCTTGTATGGCTAGGCACTTACCAAGAAGATACCTAGGTTCAAACCTTGGGGGCATAAATATTTTTTTCCAAAGATAGTAGTTTTATTTGAACCTTCTGAGTGTGCACTAGACTGATAATAATGGTATGAACCATGAGTGATTGGTGGTCCCCTCATGTTGGGTCAAAAATAACAAGGTGGCATACGTTTTTTGGGAGCAACACCTGTGGTTTGAACCCTGCACTTGGCAGTTACTAAAAATAGTGTGAATGCAACCAACTCCCCTATGTATATAAAAAAATATTTGGTTAGAATTCATTATAATTTTGTTATGTTTTGTTATAGAGAAAGCTTAACTTAAATTATTTGTTGTGAGTATTCTCTCATATTCATATATCCCATCTTGATCTTGAAGGATATGATCTTGAGTACATTTTGTTATGCATTAAATACATGTATATCAATAAAATACCAATATTGGGCAGCCAAGGTTTATCATTAAATTTTTTGGATGAAAAAACCATTATATTAATAAAATAATGTTTACTCATACAAAAAAAGGTGGGTGGGATTAGCACACCCCGTAAACCAATACATTAACCATTATACAAGAGTGTCAGAAACAGCCGAATAACAACTGCAAAAATAGTATTAAATATGCATTCGGAAAGAAAGAAGCCGAGAAATTACTACCACCTAGAAGGGGAAGGAAGATGCACATGACTCATAATGCAGGGTGCATTACCCCAATGATCCATAAGGGTACATAAGTACTGTAGCTCCACCTATACTTTTTTAATTTTTACTTGAATCTATAACCAGTAATCAAAGAATATATCATATTTATCAACAATAGAGAAGACATGTCCAACATCTTGTTGAGAAAAAACAGCTCTATTTCGAGACTTCCATAGATAAAAAAAGGTACCAATTCTAAAAATATTCCAAACAACATCCAATTTGAAGGAAAAAACAATAGGGTCACCCAAAATAACATGCAACCAAGTAAAATCCTCCTACATAAAAGGTCTGAAAAATTAAAGAAGCCACTCCCAAGCTGACTGAGCCTAATCACAAGACCAAAAAATATGCAGTAAATCTTTCGCTTGTCCACAAACTAGGCAAATGGTATTATGAACACCCAGATGCTTGAGCCTATTACCAATAGGTAACCCTTGATGTAAGAGACTCCAAACAAAAAAAAATTGTTTAGGTTCAATATAAGTAGCACAAGCAATCCAAAACCTCTTATTCCATTGGGAGGGAAGAGAGACTAAATTCCATCTCAGAGTGAGCATATCAACCATTGGAACTTTTGGGGTGAGCCATTTGTAACCAATATGAGCTTTATATTGCAAAATAGGAATATCCCCAGGCCAACACCAATCTAACCACCAAGGTTTTTGAAAATGCTTTTGTAGTTTGCTCCAAATAGAAAATGGAATACTATCAATAACCACTTCATAAGTGTCTCTATAACCAAGATTTAAATTGTGAATTTGATGAAAAATTTCCTAGGGTATCCAACACCTGGCATCTCGGGAGAATAAATAAAAAATGGAAGCAATACAACGCTTATAGAACCTCTGTGCTCTGACCCACTACACCAGATCTAAGGGAGAACCTTGCCAAGTGATAACAGGAGACCACCAAATATTCATGGAAGACAAAGAGGCACCTGCTTTGCGAAAACTCCATTTCCAACTAAGCCAAGGTTTGAAGGCCTCCCAGGATTTCCAAATACTCTGAATGACAAAATAACCTTTAACTTTAATAGGGAAAGAGACAGTAAGAATGGATTGCAATCCCACCCCTTTATAAATTTTCTTCCCCTAAAGCAAACTAGAAGAAATGCAATGCCTGACCAACACTTTCCAAGATTCATCCCCAAATAAATATCGGGTGATCCATTTAGCACAAAGTGCAAGACCTTGTCGATGACAATCAAACAAACCCATGCCTCCACAATCCTTGGGCAAACAACAAATTTCCCAGGCTACTCGATGAAAACCTTGCTTGACAGAGTCTTTGGCCCACAAGAAGTCTCTCAGAAGCTTATCCAGTTTTTTATAACAAGATTTGGATGGAACCCAACAAGATGAATAATAGACATGGGTAGTGGCTAAAACCTTAGAACAAATCTAAAATTTTCTTGCCAGAGAAATTTTCTTACTAGTCCAGTAAGAAAGCTTCTTTTCCACTTTATCAATAAAATACTGCCATAATTGAGCAGAGGAACCATGAATTGCAAAATGAATTCCAATAAATTTAAACACCTCACCTGGATGAATCCAAGTCCATTGGAATTGATGTAACCAGTGTGACAGTTGAGATTGAGATTGTCAAAAATAGGATGTTTTTTCCATTGTATAGAAGAACCAGAGGCTAAACAGAATACATCTAAGCAACTAATAGTCGAAGAAAGGGATTGCTCATCTTATTGAAGCGTTAAGAAGGAATCATTTGCAAAATGACCATTGACCAACTGAAGGTCAGAATTAGGGAGAGCAATACGCTTGTTTAATCCTTGATCCATCTTATGGGCCAAAAAATAGCCAAAAGCCTTTGTAGCAAGAATGAAAAGAGATGGAGTAAGAGGGCACCCCTGTATCATAGAGAGACCAAGAGAAATTGATTGAGATTGACTATTATTCAAGGTAAGAACAACTGAAGCATCTTGAAATAACATAAGAATGGTGCTCACAAATACTGGTCCAAAACCTAGAGCCTGAAGCATGGTAGTTATGAAGTACCACTCCATATTATCATAGGCTTTCTCAAAGTCTATCTTAATGAATAAAGCATCTTGTTAAGAATTTCTTGCCCACTCCATACCTTCCCAAAAAACAAGAAAATTATCAAGAATGTATCTTCCCTTAACAAATCTAGTTTTTTCAGGTCTAAAAATCAAAGGTAGAATAGATTTAATCTTAAGCGCAAGGGCTTTAGCAATAATATTGTAGCTCACATTAAGCAGGTTTATCGGCCTCCAATTGGACTTAGGAATAAATTTAACATTGCCTTTGTTAATAATGGAACCCAGTGAACCACATTGCAGGGCTTTAAGATAAAATTTGTGGAGACTAGAACCAAGCATATCCCAAAATTATTTATAGAATTCACATGGGAATCCATCAAGCCCAAGTGCCTTATCATTGGCCATAAGTGGCAAAGCAGTTTTTAGATCTTCTAAAGAAAGAGGAGTGTCACAAAATAAAATTTGCTTGGGAGAAAGCTTCTTGGGGACAACAACGGTACAATCAGTAAGAGCTTACCTTCTAGCATCATCAAGGGGTTGAGAAGAAAAAACACCTTGATAATGTGAAAAAAATACTTTGATAATGTATGAAAGATCTGTAAATATCTATCCATCAACTTGAATGGCTTGAAACTGAGAATGTTGACCAGGAGGTCTGAGGCATTGAAAAACTTCTTTGGTCACTCTGTCCCCCACTTTGAGCCAATGCATTCAAGCACGTAATTGAGCCCCCTTGGATTCATACAAATCAAACTTTTTTAGCTCATTTCGAACGGAAGAAACTTGGTACTGAGCAACAGAGTTGAAATGAGAGGCTTCAAGCCTGATACAGGCTTTGGATAGCTCACTTTGCAAGGTAGACTTAGCATGTTTTCATCATTTTGCAACTTCAACAACCAGAGTTCGCAACACCTTAGTGGTTCGTTGAATGGCAGCATTCCACCATTCAATCCTTATAGAAATACCATCAGGTCTAGGAATAAAATTCCAAATGCGGCATATATGAGCTTTCATGCTAAAGTTATACAAAAAAGAAACATTTAGGTAAAATTGTGAAGAATGCACTCTAGGTTGAAAGTTTAACATTGCCACTGAGAATAAAATAGGTGAATGATCAGACAGTGTAGTACCAGGTAAAGTCAACACATACGGTGAAGAAGGCAAAATATGGGAGAATTGAAAGTTGTCACACTCAGAAATCATGGCTCTGTCCAATCTTACCAAAACCCTAGAAGAAGCATCTTGAAAATTGGACCAGGTGTACCAAAGAGCCTGTAAGAAGTCAGAAGGTGAGAAGCAGGAATTAGGGTCATAAAGGTGAAGCTTATTTTTCATAAAAAAACCAAGATTCTCTTTAACCTAAACACCACCACATCAGGACATGACTGACCTTATCAAAAGATTTATCCACCATATTAAAATCTCCACAGAGCACCCAAGTGGCAAATGGCAGATTCATGGCAAGCCATCTCCACAACTCGCATCTGTCAGAAGCGACATTTGAGGCATACACATTAACCACCCTAAGCGGTTTTCCATATATCTCGAGCAAAATCTAGACAACTTGATTGGATGGTTCAACACCCCAAGTCACAACATTCTTCTATAATTGAGTCCCAAGGATAGTGACAGCTCCTTTTCTCGAGGAATTATTTATGGAAAAAGAGGTACTTCGTGGCCATAAAAAATCACATGTAAACTGCAGATTGAAATAAAAAATCTTAACTTCTTGTAGACATAAAATATCAAGGCTTCCATGCATTTGAGAAAAATTTGACATCTCATTTTGGACCAAATATTTTCTGACCGAGTCCATCAATCCTCTAAAATTCCATGATAAAAAAATCATTGGGATTTGTCAGGATGCATGATCTCCATGACATCCTCTGCATCACCCAAACCTGTAAGTGAGCCAAAATAGTTGGAGGTCGCATGGAAAACATCACTGTTTAGTTGTCGATGTTTATCATTTCAAATAGGGCTACGAGAGCAACGGACCTTCAAGGCTTGACCCTCATCCACTAAAGAATTATCTGGAGCTACTACCACTGAGGCCAAAGAAGGGCCCGACCAAAGAAGTTGAGACACTAGTGGAACTGGGGGTTGCATGTCAACAACTGGAGGTGCCGTATCAATAGGATTATGAACAACTTCAGCAGAAGCTTGCATGTATTGAGAAGGAGAAGGGGTAGGTTGTGCAGTAGAAATCAAAGCTTCTTGTTGCTTAGTACCATGATATTTCTTGCTAGAGACAGTAGTCCATTCTTCAGTGTTTCCCTACAAGCCATTAACAGGAGCCGCAGGAGTGGGCGAGGGATTTGCCTTATATTTCCATTCCATCAAAGGGCTCTCCCAAATTTTGTGAGCTGTAGATTGACACTGATAATAGGTATTGGGTAAATTAATATAGGCAACTATTTGCCTTATGGATTGGTCCCTGATTTTAATATCAATAAACTCCTTCAAATCCTTGGTAATGTCAACTTTGATACAAAACCTTAAAGTGGGTCGAGCGAAGAAATTTTTTTTTGGCTCAAGGAAAACAAACTTACCTAAGGGGGCAACTAAAGTCTGCAAAAAGCCCCAAAGAGGAACAGGAAGACAACCCACACTGAGACTTATAGTGCAGCTTGATCACTGACTTGGAAATTTTGAGAGTAGGGTTGCAAAATCAACAGAGAATTACAGACAGTCCATGGACCCTTAGATAGAACCTTCTGTGCTTGAGATGGATTTGAGAAGTGAAAAAGGAAATACCCTTTTGTAATATTTTGTACATTCTCCACTTTGACTCCATATGGGCCCCAAACTTGCTGGACCCATGAACGAATAAGGGTATCATATGGGATATGACCCAAAAAATAACCCACCAGGGTATGAATCTCAAACCATTCACAAGGTGTATGGAATTCATGCAAAGGAATAACAGCTTCAGGGACAGGGCCTTTACCTCATGATACATTCTCAGAATGAACTTGCACAGACACTTCCCCAGTACCATTGAGCTCTCTAGCAGACTCAGAATAAATGGAGCTGACTTGATGCAAGAGCATCCAGTGGTGGCCGAACAATCTTGCATCTTCAAGAAAATTTCTAAGTGTTTGCCTTGGTGTCACGAAATCACAACAGAAAAAGTGTTGCAATATCGCAACATGTCGTAGAATCATGACTCAAGAAGGAGAGAGAAGGTGCAGGGCAAAAATTGTCATGATTTCGTGACATGTCACGAAATCGTGACCAGCAACAAGAGAGAGGAGATGCCAGAGAAAATGTCATGATTTCATGACATGTCACAAAATCATGACCAGCAACAGGAGAGAGAAAGTGCCATTGAGAATGTCACAAAATTGTGACATGTCACGAAATCACGACCGTCACGAAATCATGACCAAGAGCAGTTGGAAGGAGGAGCCATTGAGAATGTCATGATTTTGTGACATGTCGTGAAATCATGACCGTCGTGAAATCACGACCAGGAGCAGCCGGAAGGAGGAGCCATTGAGAATGTCATGATTTCATGACATGTCATGAAATCGTGATCATCGCGAAATCATGACATGTCATGAAATCATGACCGTCGCAAAATCACAACCAGGAGCAGCTAGGGGAGATGCCAATAGGAATATCATGATTTCACGACATGTCACGAAATCGTGACCATCGTGAAATCACGACTAAAAGCAGTCGAGGGAAGATGCCAATGGAAATGTCATGATTTCGGGACATTTCACCAAATCATGATTATCGTGAAATCGTGACCAAAAGTGATCGAGAGATGGTGCCAACGAAGGATGTTGCGATTTCATGACATGTCACAAAATCATGACCGTCGCAAAATTGTGACAGTCACGAAATCACGACCTGAAGCAGCCGAAGGATGATGCTGAAGAAAATGTCATGATTTCACGACATGTCATGAAATCATGACCAGCAGTAGGAGGGAGAAGACGCCAAAGAAATTGTCATGATTTCGTGACATGCCATGAAATTGTGACCAGAGCAGAAAGGCAGAGGCATCTGAAGGCAAATTTCACGATATCACAACATGTCACGATATCATGACTTGAAGATAAGAAAGGCAACGATGGAGGAAAATGTCACGATATCGCGACATGTCACGATATCACGACCAAAAGGGAGAAGGAGCGCAGGGAAGCCAAAATGTCATGATATCGCGACATGTCACGATATCACAATCAAAAGAGAAGAGGAAGAGGAAGAAGAAGAAGATGTCATGAAATCATGACAGGCTGCATTTTTAGGGGCCGTTACAGAATGACACATGGTAGCATAGAACAACATGTGGCACCAAGGTGCAGTGAAAATAGGCACAGATGAACAGTTAACGAAAGACGTTACGCTAGCTACAAAGGACGTTACGGATTGTAGTTATGGGGCAGACGAAGATGAACAGTCGTGGCAGAAATGAATCGAAGGGCCGCTAGATGGAAGACAAAGAGGAATGCCCAAAAATTTATAAAAGGATGAAGCAGAGGCGTGTACAGGGGTTGGAAATGGCAGTTGCAGAGTTGGATAACTGTAGTTTCAGAGTTACACAGTTGTGTTGCAGAGTCGAGGTAGAGGCCACTCGGACCGGCTTGAGTGCTTTTCCTTCCATAGTTGTAGAGTGAGATATCTGCAACAGAGAGAGAGAATTGTGCCTGTGCGCCATTTAGTGAAAGATCTAAGCTTGAGAGCTAGTTTCTGTAAAGCCTGTGGGCTGTTATTGTAGTCTTTACAAGTTATCAAATGAAACATTGGGTTTTCCATTCTTGTAAAGTTTGTTAACAATTTTTTGTGTGAAAATTTAGATTTGGTTGGGTTGATTTTTTTCATGTCCCCATCAAGTGGTATCAAAGCCAAAAGTTCCTGAGTGTGTAACAGATCGTCGGATGTGAGGCAGTTACACCAGGATCTGTGGAAGGGCTTGTGAGAGAGTGAGCAAAATGCCTCCAAGAAGAGACCCTATTGGTGGCAGAGATATAGCAACGACAGAAGATGTCCGAGTTTTGCAGAGGCAAATAAAATCCATGCAAGAGGAGCTGCTCAGAAGATATTTGCAGAGGCAAGTGAAAGCCCTGCAAAAGGAGCTACTCAGAATGGATTTGCAGAAGCAAGAGGAGCTACGCAGAAAGCGTGAGGATAAACTAAGAAGTAGAGGCCAGGAAATGGAGTTGAAGCGGACTGCAGAGGCAGGTGAATGTCTGGAAGTATTGCAGAAGGCGGTGACCAGACAACACAGAAGTGAAGGTCACTTCTCCATCAACCCCGAGTGTCTGATGCAAGAGCATCCAGTGGTGGCCAAACAATCTTGCATCTTCAAGAAAATTTCTAAGTGTTTGCCTTGGTGTCATGAAATCGTGACAGAAAAAGTGTCGCGATATCGCACATGTCGCAGAATTGCGACTCAGGAAGGAGAGAGAAGGTGTAGGGCAAAAATTATCGCGATTTCGTGACATGTCGTGAAATCGCGACCAACAGCAAGAGAGAGGAGATGCCAAAGAAAATGTCATGATTTCGTGACATGTGAAATCGTGACTGACATCAGGAGAGAGAAAGTGCCATTGAGAATGTCGCAAAATCATGACATGTCATGAAATCACGATCGTCGCGAAATCGTGACCAGGAGCAGCTGGAAGGAGGAGCCATTGAGAATGTCACGATTTTGCGACATTTCACGAAATTGTGATCATCACAAAATCATGACTAGGAGCAACCGAAAGGAGGGGCCATTGAAAATGTTGCAATTTCATGACATGTCACGAAATCACAACCGTCACAAAATCATGACCAGGAGCAGCCAGGGGAGATGCCAATAGGAATGTCGTGATTTCACGATATGTCATGAAATCACGACCATCATGAAATCATGACTAAAAGCAGTTGGGGGAAGATGCCAATGGAAATGTCATGATTTCGTGACATGTCACAAAATCGCGACCGTTGCAAAATTGTGACCAGAAGTGACCGAGAGATGGTGCCAATGAAGGATGTCGCGATTTCATGACATGTCACAAAATCATGACTGTCACTAAATCGTGACCTGAAGCAGCCGAAGGATGATGCCGAAGAAAATGTCTTGAAATCATGACCAGTAGTAGGAGGGAGAAGACACCAAAGAAATTATCATGATTTTGCGACATGTCGCAAAATCGTGACTAGAGCAGAAAGGCGGAGACATCCAAAGGCAAATGTCGCGATATTGCGACTTGAAGATAAGAAAGGCAGCGATGGAGGAAAATTTTGCGATATCACAACAAGTCATGATATCACAACCAAAAGGGAGAAGGAACGTAGGGAAGCCAAAATGTCACGATATCGTGACCGGAAGAGAAGAGGAAGAGGAAGAAGAGGAAGATGTCACGACATCACGATAGGTTGCATTTTTAGGGGCCGTTACAGAATGACACGTGGCACCAAGATGCAGTGAAAACAGGCATAGACGAATAGTTAATAGAAGATGTTATGCCAGCTACAAAGGATGTTACAGATTACAGTTATGGGGCAGACAAAGACGAACAGTCATGGCAGAAATGAATTGAAGGGCCGCCAAATGGAAGACGAAGAAGCACGCCCAAAAATTTATAAAAGTATGAAGTAGAGGCGTGTACAGGGGTTAGAAACGATAGTTGTAGAGTTGGATAACTACAGTTGCAGAGTTGCACAGTCGTGTTGCAGAGTCGATGTAGAGGCCACTCGGACCAGCTTGAGTGCTTTTCCTTCCATAGTTGTAAAGTGAGATATCTGCAATAGAGAGTGAGAGAACTGTGCTTGTGCACCAGTTAGTGAAAGAACTAAGCCTGAGAGCTAGTTTCTGTAAAGCCTGTGGGCTGTTATTGTAATCTTTACAAGTTATTGAATGAAACATTGGGTTTTCCATTCTTGTAAAGTTTGTTAGCAATTTTTTGCGTGAAAATTTGGATTTGGTTGGGTTGATTTTTTTGTGTCCCCATCATGACTGCATGAGTGGTAGCCATTAAAAAAAGGTGAATTAACATCGCCTCAAGGCGGTGTTAATGCAGCAGACATGATTTTCCCACTGAAACCCTTACGAAAAATGCACAACCAGTCTTGCATCAAACCCTCATTCTTCCTTGTGTCACCAATCGCAATCAATTCACAATATTGACTTTATCATTAGATTTGTCAATGATGTTATTTTTAGTTTGAGAATTTACCTTAAGGAATTTTACAACCATAAATATTTCAAATAAATTCTACTACACCACCATGCATAAAATATGGTCATAAGAGATCAAATACATACGATGAAAAGGTAACACACAAATATCATGGTACCATAGGGATTCCATATATTATCATAGAGTTAATATCTTAATGGACCCATGATATTTGCATTTTTTATATATATGAGAAAATAAGAAGATAAGATTAAAACAAGGCATGAAATATGCACTACCATCTTATTTATATAATGATTTATAGGGTTGGAGGTATAACTTTATAATGATAATTAGAGCAATCAAGATAACATAATCTACACAATTGAAACCTATCTCAAAATAACTCCACTTGCATCTTGTTAGGAATTATCACAATCCATGTGACAATGAGAGTGGTATAACCACCCATCACAAGGACTATGCATGCACTTAATGTTAAGGGTAGTTGTAATATTAGTTAGAAGTTTGTTATGTCAAAAATGGGCATCTAATGTATTTAAATAACTATAATTTCATAATATCAATTTTTGAAGCATTAAAAATTATGAGTGATATTAGAGCAAGTTGAAGGAAGATACATCTCTCCTTCAAATACTTCTCTTGCTTTGATCTAGAGAAGCTCAAAAATGACTTTGTTGAAAAGAAGTTGTAGGGTAAACAACCTTGTCGAAGATTCATTAGGTTAACATCAAGAATATAGGTAAGCATCTTCTTTGTGAAGCAATTTCATGAAAGACTCAAAATCTAGACAATATAAGCAACATTTGAATAAATCCTAGACACGAACCAAGGCCTATAATTGAATATATTGCCATTATATTATGTAGACAATCTCAAACAATAAGAGGAAACAATGCTTCACAAAGCAGGAAGAAGATATCCTGACTTGAAGTTCTCAAAAGGATTATAGTATTCTAAAAGGATCTGGTAAAATTTTAATTCTTTTCAGGGAAATATATTTACCCTATTAATTATTAAAGGATGCACATACAATAAAGTAGGTGTTTGAAAGAAAAACAAAGCTGGAAAAGTTGAGAAATCTAACATCTTATCTAAGGTGAAGTAGAAGGAAACAAATTCAACAACAAGTATTGCTTATCAGTTGTAGAGCACAACCATAATAACAGAGAAATCAATCATCTTGTTTGAGATAAAGAAAAAGAAACAAGATCCCCAACAAGTATTTTTCATCTATTATAGAGTGCAACCAAAAAAATATTATGTCCAAAGCAACTAATATATTTTGACATGCAAGATTCGTGTTTACAAAAAACAATAATAATATAAACTTATTCTTTTCTATCAGATAAAAGAAAGCAACATAATCATCATCAAAGTTAATTTACTTTTTCCATGCAATAAAATAAGATTCAAGCAATTTTGTTAAAATGTACAAACCTATGAAGCCTTAAAATATCACCTTTTAAACAATTAAAATATTAAGGTATTAATATTTCTCCCTAGATGATCCTTGTTTTAGAAAAACATTAGACCATGTTATTATATATATTACATGTGAGATGAAAGATTAATAAAAAGAACTTCAAATACACCATCAAACATAACCCGATTGTTCAATATTAGAGAAGACATAAAAATCTCATAAGGTGCTCTTCATCGCATGCATTCCCCAAAGGTGCTAATCACCATATGCACTCTCTATGCTAGGAGATAATAAAAAATAACAATTAGTGAGTGCGAGCATGAGCCATGATTAAGTGCAATAGCAAGTGCGATCACAATCAGGCAGGGTAGCTAGGAGTGAGCGCAGCCAGGACTAAATGCAACCAAAAGCAAATGGGAGCACAAGCTAGGAGTGAGAGCAATAGGAAGAAGGTGCAAGTACAAGTTAGGAGTGAATACAACCACAAGCAAGTGTGAGCATAAGCCAAGAGTGAATATAGCTAGAAACAAGAAACTAGGTGTGAGTGCAGTCAGTATCAAGTGTGCAAAAAAAAGTGAGTGAATACAAAATCAAGTGCGAGTGCAAGCTAAGAGTGAGGAGGAAGTATGAGCAGGAAAGGAAACAATTAAAAAAATTGTGACCAGTCACTTCTTGTTCCAGATATCAGAAAAATTTAGAGGATTCATTTGAAAAAAACCTAGGTAACATGGAAAGAAAATAATTTATGAAAGTCCTTACTTAAAGTATGAATGGCCAAGTTGGAATTTTGGATACCCTAGCTAACAATAAGGGTAAGAGAGAATCTATGGCAAACCTAGTCTAGGTAGAAAATTTTACACCAGAAGTGGTTATCAAAGATGAGATGATTGAGCATGATATAATGATTCTTAAAACCAGAGGGTTAATTTGTAAGTTTCATGGATATTGGCCAGGTTTTTCTAATATTCAAAATTGGATTAAGTGGAAGTGGGGATTGAATTCAAATTACTCCATGACTTTTCTTCCAAAAGGATTTTTCCTCATTATTTTCTCCAGTTTAGAAATAAGGGATAAAATAATGGATGGGGGCCATGGTTTAGGGGTAAAGATGCATTATACTTAAGACCTTGGAGTGATAATTATTATGTGGATACAAAAACTATTAAAAGGCTTCCGGTATGGATTAGGATTTTTGGAATTCCTTATTAGCTCATCAATAAGGAGGTTTTGAAGAGTAATGGTAATACTCTAGGCAGATTTATCCAAGAGGGACCATCTACTAAGGAGAGCAAACATGTTGTATACACTTGAGTATGTGTTTCCATGAATATTTCTAAACCTTTACCTCAATCAATTAGGATTAAAACTAAATCAAGAGAATGGGATCAGAAAGTGGATTATGAAAACATTGCATTCCAATGTCGCAAATGTCATGAAACTAGGTACATGGCAAAATACTGTAAAGTAAAAATGGAGGAAGAGATGGAATTTTTTGGGTATGAGGGTAATTTTAATTTGAAACAAGTAGACCATATCATAGGAGAAGCTAGGTCAAATCAAGGATTTTCCACTCCTAAGAAAGTGGTAAGAAAAATCCCTCTACATTATCAAATGGAAAAGACAATTATAGTTCACTCGAATCAACCATTAGAAGAAAAACAAATGGTATGGAAGATGAGGAAGTACATTACACAAGTTAAAATATAGAAGATCAAGATGCAAAGGAAGATGGGAAGGCAAATTTTAATACAAATAAAAATGGGGAGATGAATCTTAAATAAAATAAGGAGAAGGAGATCAAGCTTGATCTAGGTAAATCACCTTTACTATCCTCAAGTAGCTTAAAATATTATCCTTCCAATAACAATGAAAGTAGTATGGAGTGTGTTCCTTGCACTTTATGTTTTCAAGAGCAGTATATTAAAGAAAATCTTATGATCCAAGGAAATTTAGGATTTTTAGGCCAACATAAGCAAGCAATGATTATGGAGGATCATCTTTGTAGTTTAGAGTTTTTAGGGCAACATAAAGAAGAAAATTCTAATGAGGCTATTCCTTGCACTTTCGGCTCTTTAAGGCAACATAATCCTTTAGAATATAAGTCTCATTTTTAACAATATGAAAAAATGGAAGATATTTATGAATATGAGAGTGTTGACAAGAATGGAAGAAGGAGAGGAAGGCCATTAAACCATGATCTAAGAGAAAAATAAACTCAGAAGGATATTGATTTGGGAAGCAAAATAAAAAATATCATAGGTGTTAAAAAGAAGTGGGGCTAAGCCCACTAACAAAAATAAAAGTATTGATGATGAAAATGATATCATGGAATATTAGGGGTATGAACAAAAACCCTAAAAAAGAGTTATTAAGAAATTAATAGGTTGTTATAGCCTTGAGTTTATTCTAATACAATAAACAAAATTAAGTAGTAAGTAATGTAAGGAGGCTTTTACGAAGATTTTGAAGACAGGTGATTGTTTAGTAGTTCCTTCTATAGGAGCTTTATGCGGTATTGCAATAATATGGGAAAAATGCAAATGGGATGGAGAACAATTAGAAGCAACAAGTAATTGGGTTGTTGAATTATTTTGTAGGAAATAGGCAAAAATCAAATTTGGGGTTATAAATGTATATGATCCAACTATAGCTACTCCACGTGAAAGATGTTGGAAGGACCTTAGTATATTCTTGTTAAATACAATGATGATTCATTGTGATCTATGGATTCTTGGGGGTTATTTTAATAGTGTTATATATCCTTTGGAAAATAAGGGTGGCATTCTAGGATGGTTTAAATCAATGCAAGATTTTTCTTAATTTATCAATTCAAATTACCTTTGGGATGTTAGTCCCTCAAGATTTCAATACACATGGGATAACAGACACATTGGAAAAAATTATATAGCAAAAAGACTAGATAGATTCTTGTTATCCAATAATTGGTTGCTAAAGAACACAGGCTTATACTGAGAGGGGGGTGAATAGTATAATACCAACTTTTATTTTTCTTTCCCACGCAATATTGTCAATGGAAATATTAATAGCAGTAATCAAAGCATTGCACAAATAATCACACATAAGAGAGACACAAATGTAATGTGGTTCACCCAATGTGGGCTACTCCATGAAGAAAATATTTCTTCTAAATATCTTGGGAATCAATTCCCTATTACAATGTTTATGGACCTCTGTCCAAAGGAGAAACCAATCCCCTATTTTATGATTTGTGGATATCTCTCCACAAGAGAACTCTTTCCCCTTTTCTCTGGTTTGTGGAACTTGATCCAAGAGAACTCTATATCCTCAACTGGTTTGTGGATCTCTCTCCATAGAATAACTCTATCTTCCTAGCTGGTTTATGGATCTCACTGCATAGGAAAACTCTTTCCCTTGCTCTGGTTCATGGATCTCTCTCCACATGAGAACTCTATCTCCTCTACTCTGTCTAGTGATCTTCTAGAAGACTTCTACTCCCATTAATCTGGTTTGTGGATCTCTACCCATAGGAGACCTTTGTCCCCACTACACTCGCTGATGGATCTCTATCCACTGGAGACTATTATCCTCTTTGCTCTGTCACCTCCAAATCCTTCTCTCTACTTTGTCTCAAATCTATACCAAAATTTGCCACTGGTCTAGCACAAATCTAATCTTACTCTACTCACAAATCTACACCAAAAATCTATCCCAAGTCTAGCACAAATCTACACCAAAACTCTATCCCAATTCTAGCATAAATCTACTCTACCTCTACCTCAAATCCACACCAAAAATATATCTTAAATCTACACCAAAACTTTGTGCAAAGTCTAGCAAAAATCTACTCTATATTTGTCTCAAATTTACACCAAAAATCTATCCCAAGTCTAGAACAAATCTGCTCTATCTTTGTATCAAATATGCACCAAAACTCTGTCTCAAATTTGCACCAAAAATCTATCTCAAATTTGCACCAAAAATTTGTCTCAAATCTTCCCCAAGCATTAACATAAATCTTGAATGAAACAACATTCAAACCTACTCTCAATCCCGTTTCAAGTCTTCACAAGACTTGCTTAAATCTATCCTCAAGTATTCTCAAAGACTTGCTCAAAACCTGTCCTAAAGTCTTCTCAAATACTTGCTCAAATCTACGTTCAAGCCTTCTCAAACACTTGCTCAAATCTGCCCTTAAGCCTTATCAAAGACTTGCTCAAATCTCCCTTCAAGCCTTCTCAAGGACTTGTTCAAATCTACCTTAATTTGCTCACTTAACCTGTTCAAATATTTCCAAACTTTGCACACAAACCAAGCTTATATATTTTTCATAAAAGCTTTCTTCAAACAAATATATTCTACTCAAAATTCATTTAACCTCTGGAACATATAGAGAATTATATGCTCTATCAAAAAATCAATATGCTTCACACTCACAAAACTTGTACTCAATCAATCAATCTCTTTCTCTTGCTAAATCCCTTTCAAATCAAATCAAAACAATGTATAACAAAACTAGTTTATTCTTCTTGCAAATTTCTCTCAAATGTCAATCACACCAATGCACAATTTTGCACATAAAATTAATCTCAAACACATTCACAATTTCTATAAATATCTCTCAAATCAATGTTCAAAAGATTTCACAAAGATGCACTAACTTGTCTTCAAACCTAGAACAAGTAGTTCACAATCTCTAGATCAAAATGTTTCAAACCTTTTCAACAATAGAAGCATAGTTTATTCTTAAATTCTATCCCAAATTTTTCCAAAATATTTAACAATGAAGCATAAGATCCTCACTCAAATATTTACAAAAATGCTTATCAAACAATCCTTTTCACTCTACCTTATGTTTCAAAGCATTCACTTCAACAAACATTTTAAACAAAGGATGATATGCCCATACATCTTAATTTGCTCTTATGGAGATATGTCTTCAAATCCTGTCTCACAAATAACTGACTCTTATAATACCACTTCAAAGGTTAGATTTGCAACATACTTCCTCAAAAACATCCACATGAATTTTCATCTCAATAGATATTTCACCATATAAATATTACAATAAAATATTAATCACTATAACACCTTATTACTCCTATTCTCTCATGCAAAATAATGCTCAACAAAACAAACCAGAAATTACACACATGAATTTCACATATACACCTTATACCTCCTTCTTATGAAAAACAATAATGCACTTCAAATTTCAATAAGACCAAATAAATTATCTCTTCATATCATGTATCCATCGAGTGCTAGCAATATTTAAAAAAAATTAATTATGTTCTCAAGTAATGTCGTCGTTTTTCGAACCTGCGATCAAGTTGGCCCCCACATACTAACACAATGGAAAACACCACATGGGCTAACCACCGACACAAAACCAAGGAGCACATGATCCTTATTATTCTCTACCACTGGCACAAAAGACTTCGACACACAAAAACCTCCATGTGAATTGAACGTCGAACCTGACACCTAAAACATGCTCTACAAGCCAAGCTTGCTAGCTAGGCTACCATCCACCATCAGATGGATTTTGGGCACCCACTATATTAATCTTCACACTACCTCAAAATTTGCATAAAACCTTTCTTTGCCTCCATGATTTACGAAAAATAAAAATTGCAAGTCTTAATTTATTGGGGGTTAATCGAACATTAATTTTTCATGGATTAATCGAACACCATGGCTTGCAAACATATTAACCTTTTTATACACATTGCCCTTTGACTTTGGATGTCGACTCCACTTGGAAAATTTCCTCCATGCAACTTCAAATTTTTGGCACTATTAAACCTTTTCAAAAATATTATAATAATCTAAACCTAAGGTAAATTTAAATATTATAATTTTATTTTAATCTTTGGGTCTTTTAATTTTTAATTATTATAATTATTTAAATCTTCATAGATTTAAATATTATAATCTTTTCTTGGAACTTTTCTTTGGAAAACCTCTTTCTTTTTCTTGCACAAATGCCACCATGGTAAAACCATTAAACCTTTATTTTTCTTGACATAAATGACAACCAATGTCATTAACCTATGCCATTAATTATTTGACATAAATGAAAACAATATACTCAAAATTTCCAACAATCTCCCCCTTTGTCATTGATGGTAACCCTTTTCTAAAAATTCCTTTTTCAAACCCATTTGAATCCAAATCTGACCCCCTGACTGAATGCTCTCCCCCTTACTTAAATCTCCCCCTGTTTGACATCAATGGCAAAGGGACTCCTTTGGGGATAAAGGTAAGACTCTTATCTCAACCCTCTCCCCACCTCCTCTTCTTGAGGTGATTAATTTTGGGGTGGGATTATCTCTACTCCTAGCATACAATGCTCTTTTTCTTTGCCAACCTTCTTTCTCAACATACCCTTTTCACCCTTTTGAGTGTTCTTGTTCTTGCTTGTCTCTAGAAGCTCTGGAAACTCTATTCTACAACACTTGGATTTATGCCCAATATTATTGCCCTTATAACACTTAATTTTATAGTTCGTAGAAGGTGCAAATATCTTGAAGTTCCTCCTGTTGAAGCCATACGCATTTTTATCATGAACCCTACAGTGGATTGCTTTATGACCAAATCAATTACAATAGTAGCAATACCCTTGAAATATGTGTCCATATTTTAATTTCCTCTTAGTAAAAACATACTCCTTTCCATGATTCCTACAATGCATAGCCTTGTGACCAAAATGATTACATGAAAAACAATGTCCTTTGAAGAAATCATGTCTTGAGCCCACTGGTCTCTTAGTCCTTTCTACTTTGTAATGATCCTTGTTCCTTGTTTTTGCATTGTTTCCTTTCTTAGTGAATATTCTATTCTTCAAATTATCCTCATAAGTCTCAATTTCTCCTTCACTCTCTTCCTCTGAAACATCTTCCTCTTTTGATCTTGAGCTTGACCCTTCTTCTTGTTTCCCTTATCGATCTTCAAAATAAAGTCCTATTTTGGTAAATGAAGATCCTTGTGCATTGATAATATTATCCAAAGTCTTTGAATTTTTTCCAAACCCGTGTGCCTTGTCCTTAGAATATTTCACTTCCATCCTTAGTGAAACTACCTCATGTTCTAATATTTCACATTCTAATACTTTGGCTTCTAGTTTTTCTTTCATGACTTCTTTAACTATTTTTGCCTTTTCATAAATTTCAAGTCACTGATATCTTGTATAAATCTTGCTTTTATTTTCTCATCCTCTTGAACTTGATCCTTCAATCTTGAGTTCTGCTTTCTAACTCTTTTCAACTCTCTAAGAGCAACAATAAGTTCCTCTTCTAGATTGACTGTGGCTTCTTCTTCTATTTTTGAATCTTCTTCTAGGTCTTCAAGAGCATCTTCATATTCTTCTTCACTGCTACTAAACCCATTCTTTGTACAATGATCTTCAAGGTGACCAAAGTTACCACAAATAAAACATTTGAGTATTCTTGGTTCCTTCTTAGCTACTTTTCCAACATCTTTCTTAACTTGATCTTTAATAGGAGTGTCCTCTATGACCAAAAATAAAATCTCTTCTTCTTCACTTTCTGAGGGTCTTCCATCACTGTCGCTTGAAGCCTTGCCTATATTTTTAACATAGAAACTCTTCTTGTGCCTTTGAAAGAACTTATTTTCATGCTTGCCTTGTCCATACCTATTTTTATTTTCATACTTGAATTTTCCTGCTTTCTTATGATCTTGTTTCTCTTCACTGCTACTGCTTCTAGCTTCTGGAAAATTAGATGCATAGTGACCAAAATTTCCACAATTTAAAAATTTCACTATTTTCATACCTTTGTGCTTTCTTGAGTCCTTCTTGTTTCTTCTACCATAGTTAGCTTCTTCATCACTGCTTGACTCACCCCTTGATTCTAGTTTCTTATCTTTTGTCTTCTTTGATGCTTTGAAAGATGTCTCTTTCTTGGAGTTGGGATCCTTTAATATTCTTATCTCATAATCTGTGAGAATTCCATGTAACTCATCCATAGTCAATTTTTCAATATCTCTCATCTCTTCTATAGCTAAAACTTTTCCATCATACCTCATAGGGAGTGACCTTAAAACCTTTTGAGCAACACTAGAATATTCAATTTCAAATCCAAGTCCATGCATGGTATTAACAACCTCATCCACATGAAGTAAGTATGTAGCAATATCTTCCTCATCTTCCATATTCAAATATTCAAACATTTTCTTGTGATTTTGCAATTTTTCCATCTTGACCTTTTTATCTCCCTCATATGTTTGCTTCAATTTTTACCATATCTCTTTTTTTGATTTATAATGCATAACTTTCACAAATTCTACTTCATGTAATTCACTTAAGATTCCATTCATAGCCTTGGCATTATTCACATGCAAGATCTTACCATATTTATATGTGAGAGGATTAGCTGTAAGTGTGAACCCATCCTCAACTACTTGCCATGCCTCATATCCTTGTGCCATCAAGTAAGTCTTCATGCTTATGCTCCAAAAAGCATAATTATTCCCATTGAACAATGGTGCCTCATTTTATGAAGATCCATTCTGATATGCCACCTATTTTTTTGTAATCTCTTCCTTCAAGCTGTTAGAATCTTTCGAAGGAACCCGCTCTGATACCAATTGAAGAACACAAGCTTATACTGAGAGGGAGGGGTGAACAATATAAGATCAAATTTTAATTTTCTTTCCCACGTAATATTATCAATGGAAATATCAATAGCAGTAATAAAAGCAATGTACAAATCATCACACATAAGAGAGACAAAAATTTAATGTGTTTCACCCAATGTGGGCTACTCCACGGAGAAAATATTTCTTCTAATTTTTCTTAATAAATCTCTTGGGAATCAATTTCCTATTACAATGTTTATGGACCTTTGTCAAAAGGAGACAAAATCCCCTATGCTCTTATTTGTGGATCTCTCTCCATAGGAGAACTCTTTCTCCTTTTCTATGGTTCATGTAACTTGATCCAAGAGAACTCTATCTCCTCAACTGGTTCATGGATATCTCTCCATAGAAGAATTCTATATTCCCAACTGGTTCATAGATCTCACTTCATAGGAGAACTCTTTCTCCTTGCTCTAGTTCATGGATATATCTCCATAGGAGAATTCTATCTCCTCTACTTTGGTTGGTGATCTTCTAAAAGACTTTTACCCCCACTGCTCTAGCTTGTGGATATCTCTCCATAGGATACCTATGTCCCCACTACACTAGCTGATGGATCTTTATCCACTGGATACTGCTATCCTCTTTGCTCTGTCACCTCCAAATCCTTCTCGCTACTTTTTCTTAAATCTATAACAAAATCTACCGCTAGTCTAGCACAAAGCTACTCTCATTTTTCTCTTAAATTTGCACCAAAAATTTATTCCAAGTCTAGCACAAATCTACTCTATCTTTTTCTCAAATATACACCAAAACTCTATCTCAAATCTACACCAAAAATCTATCCTAAGTAAGGCACAAAAATTATCTATCTCTGTCTCAAATATGTACCAAAAATCTATCTCAAATCTACACCCAAAATCTATATCAAATCTACCCCAAGCCTTAACACAAATATTGAAAAAATCAGCAATCAAAACTGCTTTCAATCCTATTTCAAGTCTTCACAAGAATTTCTCAAATCCATCCTCAAGTCTTCTCAAAGACTTTCTCAAAACCTATCCTCAAGTCTTTGAAGAACACAAGCTTATACTGAGAGGGGGGTGAACAGTATAAGACCACTTTTTACTTTTCTTTCCCAAATAATATTATCCAATATAATCAATGGCAATATCAATAGCAATAACCAAAGCAATGCACAAATCATCACACACAATAGAGACACCAATTTAACGTGGTTCACCCAATGTGGGCTACTCCATAGAGAAAATATTTCACTAATATTTTCTCAACAAATATCTTGGGAAACCTTTCCCTATTACAATGTTTATGGACCTCTATCCAAAGGAGACACCAATCCCCTAATCAAGTTCATGGATCTCTATCCACAGGAGAACCAATCTCCTTAGCTAGTTTGTGGTCTCTATCCTACCTCCTCTACTCTGGATGGTGATCTTCTAGAAGAATTGCCTCCACTATACTAGCTAATGGATCTCTATCCACTGAATACTCTTATCCTCACTCAGAAGACCTATCCTCACTACCCTAGATAATGGACCTCTATCCACTAGAGACTTTCATCCTCTATACTCTATCACCTCCAAAGCTTACTCTCAACTCTATCTCAAATCTGCACTAAACACAGTCCTTCGGTCTAGCACAAATCTACTCAATCTCTATCCTCTGATCTACACTAAACATAGTCCTTCTATCTAGCACAAATATGCTCAATCTCTATCTCTCAATTTACACTAAACATAGTCCTTCGATCTAGCACAAATCTGCTCAATATCTGTCTCTGTTCTAGCACAAACATGTCCTTAAATTTGCACCAAAATTTATCCTCAAATCTATCCTCAAGCCTTAACACAAAGCTTGACTCAATCACAAATCAACTCTTCTAGATCTACCCCAAACCTTAACCCAAGGTTTGAACAAATCAATCAATCAACTCTGCTCACAAGTCTTCTCAAAGACTTGTCTCAAATCTACCTTGTAAGCTTCCACAAAAGCTCACACTAATCTATCCACAAGTCCTCTCTAGAACTTGTCCAATCTGCTCAACAAGTCCTCACTAGAACTTGTCCAATCTTCTCAACAAGTCCTCACTAGAACTTGTCCAATCTGCTCAACAAGTCCTCACTAGAACTTGTCCAATCTGCTCAACAAGTCTTCACCAAGACTTACCTCAAATATGCTCAACAAGTCCTCACTAGAACTTGTCCAATCTCACATAAACATATAGAGAATTGTTAGAGACTCAATATGCTTCACACTCTCAATAATGCTAAAACACTTTCAATCTCTCTTTATTAATCATAGAAACATATAGAGAATTTTTAGAGACTCAATATGCTTCACACTCACAACAATGCTCAATCACTTTCAATATCTCTTTCTTAATCATAGAAACATATAGAGAATTGTTAGAGACTCAATATGTTTCACTCTCAATCACTTTCAATCTCTTTCTCAAATAAATTTAGAATATAGAATAATTTGTTTCACAGAACTAGAACTATCACTTCAATACTTCCACTTGACTAGGCTCAATCAACTCCACTCAATCAATCACTCAATGAAACACTCCTTGCTTACAAACCCTAGTCCAAGTATATGAACACTCACTCAATTATTTCCAACAATGCTTATCAAACAATCTCACATAACAATGATACTCATGATCTTTGTCTAAACCCTAGTTCAAGATAGTTCACAAGTTCTCACTCAAGCTTTCTCAAAAATCTTACTCAACAATGCTTATCAAACAAGGTTTTTACCATCAATTTTCACTCAGAAAAACCTTTAACAATCAAACTCAACAATGCTTATCAAACAACCCTTTTCTCTCCAACTTAGCATTCACAACATCCAACAATCACTCACAAGGAATATGTACCCATACCTTTTGTTTGATGAAGAATTGACCTTATAAAACCTGTCTCAATCACAATTATTCTTTTGCCAATCTTAAGGGTTAGTTAGCAAGAACCTTCTCAAAAATTCAATCAATAATTTCCTCACAAATTATTCTCACAATACAAAAGCATTAGATCTCAATTACACCTTATTACTCCTTTCAATTATCAAACCCAATAAGACTTTATTTTAAAATAATATTCAAACTCCTCTAAAGCCTTATTACTCCTTTCACCACTTTAATCACAAAAATCACAATATAAAATTTATTTCCATAAACCTTATACCTCCCTAAATGCTCATGCCAACAAACCTTAGGATAAACAATTAAATTAAAAAATTTAAGTACCTTTTGCCCTTGGTGGGAATCGAACCCACGCTGTGCTTCCACTAGCGCCCTAGCCATGGCTTCCACCGTCACGTGAGCTAGGCACTCACGTGGGACCTAAGTGTGCCCATGCACACTTATTCCCAACACTACCACCAAAAGCTTTTAAAAATTAAAAGCTTCCTCCTTTCGCTACCGTAGAGTCTCAAACTCGAGACCTCCCCTCTACTGCAACTTAGCACCCAAGCCAATCACTGTCTAGGCTAGCCACCCGGATGGTGCTACAATTTCAGCACCACTCCTCTTTATGCCTTCCTCTCCTCGGTGTTAGCACTACGCATGTTTTATCCTTTCACTTCTACGTTCGATCGATGAGCACAACCAATACCATGAATTTTTGAATGCCACCTTAAGCCTTAGATTTAGGCTTTATTAATATACCTTTCAAAGGTATTTACCTTCACGTCGATGGATAGGAAATTAGACTTGCATTTCAAAAATAATATTTTAATTATAATTATTTTAAATTCAAAATGAATTTAAATATTATAATTAAATATTAAATGTCCTTTGGGTCTTTTTAAATAAAATATAAACTTCCTTAGGTTTTTAGGAAAACCTTTTGCCAATATCACCTTTAGCAAAATAACCTTATTATTTTCTTTCAACCACCATGGAATAGAGATATATTTTCAACCCTTTTCTTTTTCCCAAATATTATAATATTGTTATCCTTCTTGCTTCTCTTTTGATGCTTCAACCATATAATATTTAAATTAAATATTATATCCTTGCCTCTTAGAAAATCAACCATGAACCATTTTCTTAACATTCCTTTGACATCTTCTTAGTATTCCTTTGACATCAATGACAACAAATCCTGCTCATATTTCCAACAATATCCCCCTTTGTCATTGATGGTAACCCATTTTATTTTTATCATTTCCTTTACCTCTTTCTGTTCTGCTCCCCCTGAGAAACTACTCCCCCTGACTGAATGCTTTCCTCCTAACTCAAATCTCTCCCCCTTACTCAAATCTCTCCCCCTTTGTCATCAATGGCAAAGGGTCACCTTTGGGGCTCGGGGCTAAGAATGAGACTCTTAGCTTAGCCCCTCCCCCACCTCCTCTTGAGGTGGTTAATTATAGGGTGGGAGTATTTCTACTCCCAGCATGCAATGTTCCTCTCCTTTCTCAGCTTTCTTTTTCCATACCTTTGAGATCATACCTTTTTGAACCTTTTGAGAATCCTCTTTCTTGCCTGTCCTTGGAAGCTCTGGAAATTTTTTTCTACACCACCTTGCTATATGCCCAACATTATTGCACTTATAACACTTAATGTTGTGATTCCTTGGAGGTGCAAATATCTTGGGATTTCTCCTGGTGAAGCCATATCCATTCCTATCATGAACCCTACAATTTACTGCCTTGTGACCAAACTGATTACAAGAGTAGCAATACCCTTGAAAGAGATGTCTATTTCTAAAATTCCCATATTCCTGTCTTTCATGTGTCCTACACTGTGTAGCCTTGTGCCCAAACCTATGATATGAGAAGCAATGTCCATTGAAGAAACCTTGCCTTGACCCCATTGGTCTCTTAGTCTCTTCTACCCTATCTTGTTTCCTATTCCATCTATTCCTTATTTGTGCATTGTTCCTTTCCTTTTTGAAATTTCTATTGTCCAACTTATCCTTAGAAGTCTCACTCTCTCTTACACTCTCTTCTTTTGAAGCTTCTTCTTCTTTGGTACTTGAGCTTGACTCTCCTTTTTTTGCTTCCTGTTTCCCTTGTTCTTCTTCAAAACTAAGTCCTATTTTGGTGACTGATGATCTTTGTGCATTGATAATCCTGTCCAAGGTCTTTGAATTTTTCTCAAACTTGTGTAGCTTGTCCTTAGAGTCTTTCACTTCCATCCTTAGTGAAACTATCTCATGTTCTAATCTTTCACACTCTAGATCTTTTATCTTTAATTTTTTAGCCATACCTTCTTCAATTTTCCTTGCCTCTTCAACCTTAATTTTGAAGTTAGTGAGCTCTTGTAGAAATTTTGCTTTTGCTTTCTCATCTTCTTGAGCTTGAACCCTTAATCTCGAGTTATCCCTTTTTAATTCTTCAAGATCAATAATAAGTCTTTCACATTCTAGCTCTTTTACCTTTGACTTTTCAACCATACCTTTTTCAACTCTCCTTGCCTTTTCAACCTTATCTTTCAAGTCAGAGAGATCTTGTAGAAGCTTTGTCTTACATTTCTCATCCTCTTGTATTTGAGCCTTTAATTCTAAGTTCTCCCTTTTCAACTCAACAAGTTCCTTAAGTGTGGCTTCCTCCTTTTCTTTTTCTAAATTTTTCTCTTTTCTTTGGTCTTCAATTTCTTCTATTGTCCAAAGTAGAGTTTCTTCTTCATACCTATTTTGACTATCCTTGTTATCCTTTTCTGAACCATCCTCTAGGACTTCAATTCTGAAAGTATCATCTTCATCTTCACCGCTACTAAACCCATTGCAATAACCTGCATCATGACCGAGTTGACCACAAACAAAACATTCTTCACCTTCTTGTGGAAAATAAGCTGCATGGTGACCTATCTTCCTACATCTTGTACAAAACTTTATCAATCTAGCCTTTTCTCCACTGCTTGATTCATCTCTTGAATCTATTTCTATTTTTCCTCCCAAAACAACAACATTAAATTCATATTCCTTTTCTTTCATGACCATGTGTGTTCTTTTCTTCTTGTGTCTCATGGTTCTACTTTTACCTTTCTTTGCCATTTGTGTTCTTGTAAGATCTTCCTTCAATATTTTAAACCTTTTTTGAAGGAACCTACTCTGATACCAATTGAAGAACACAAGCTTATACTGAGAGGGAGGGTGAATAGTATAAGACCACTTTTACTTTTCTTTCCCAAATAGTATTATCCAATATAATCAATGGCAATATCAATAGTAGTAACCAAAGCAATGCACAAATCATCACACACAATAGAGACACCAATTTAACGTGGTTCACCCAATGTGGGCTACTCCATGAAGAAAATATTTCACTAATATTTTCTCAATAAATATCTTGGGAAACCTTTCCCTATTACAATGTTTATGGACCTCTATCCAAAGGAGACACCAATCCCCTAATCAAGTTCATGGATCTCTATCCATAGAGAACTCCTTCTCCTCTACTTCGATTGGTGATCTTCTAGAAGAACTACTACCTCCACTACATTGGCTAATGGATCTCTATCCACTGAAGACTCCTATCCTCACTTAGAAGACCTATCCTCACTACCCTGGATAATGGATCTCTATCCACTAGAGACTTTCATCCTCTATACTCTGTCACCTCCAAAGCTTGCTCTCAACTCTATCTCAAATCTGCACTAAACATAGTCCTTCGATCTAGCACAAATATGATCAATATCTATCTCTAATATGCACTAAACATAATCCTTCAATCTAGCACAAATCTGCTCAATATCTATATTTAATCTTTCACTAAACATAGTCCTTCAGTCTAGCATAAATCTTCTCAATATCTGTCTTTGTTCTAGCATAAAATTTTCCTCAAATCTGCACCAAACCTGTCCTCAAATCTATCCTCAAGCCTTAACACAAATCTTGACTCAATCACAAATCAACTCTACTAGATCTACCCCAAACCTTAACCCAAGGTTTGAACAAATCAATCAATCAACTCTACTCACAAGTCTTCTCAAAGACTTATCTCAAATATACCTTGTAAGCTTCCACAAAATCTCACACTAATCTATCCATAAGTCCTCTCTAGAACTTGTCCAATCTGCTCAACAAGTCCTCACTAGAACTTGTCCAATCTTCTCAACAAGTCCTCACTAGAACTTGTCCAATATGCTCAACAAGTCTTCACCAAGACTTACCTCAAATATGCTCAACAAGTCCTCACTAGAACTTGTCCAATCTCACATAAACATATAGAGAATTGTTAGAGACTCAATATGCTTCACACTCACAACAATGCTCAATCACTTTCAATCTCTCTTTCTTAATCATAGAAACATATAGATAATTGTTAGAGACTCAATATGCTTCACACTCACAATAATGCTCAATCACTTTCAATCTCTTTTTCTTAATCATAGAAATATATAGAGAATTGTTAGAGACTCAATATGTTTCACTCTCAATCACTTTCAATCTCTTTCTTAAATCAATTTAGAATATAGAACAATTTGTTTCACAGAACTTGAACTATCACTTCAACACTTCCACTTGACTAGGCTCAATCAACTCCACTCAATCAATCACTCAATGAAACACTCCTTGCTTACAAACCCTAGTCCAAGCATATGAACACTCACTCAATTATTTCCAACAATGCTTATCAAACAATCTCACATAACAATGATACTCATGATCTTTGTCTAAACCCTAGTTCAAGATAGTTCACAAGTTCTCACTCAAGATTTCTCAAAAAGCTTACTCAACAATGCTTATCAAACAAGGTTTTTACCATCAATTTTCACTCAGAAAAACCTTTAACAATCAAACTCAACAATGCTTATCAAACAACCCTTTTCTCTCCAACTTAGCATTCACAACATCCAACAATCACTCACAAGGAAGATGTACCCATACCTTTTGTTTGATGAAGAATTGACCTTATAAAACCTATCTCAATCACAATTACTCTTTTGCCAATCTTAAGGGTTAGTTAGCAAGAACCTTCTCAAAACTTCAATCAATAATTTCCTCACAAATTATTCTCACAATACAAAAGCATTAGATCTCAATTACACCTTATTACTCCTTTCAATTATCAAACCCAATAAGACTTTATTTCAAAATAATATTCAAACTCCTCTAAAGCCTTATTACTCCTTTCACCACTTTAATCACAAAAATCACAATATAAAATTATTTCCATAAACCTTATACCTCCCTAAATGCTCATGCCAACAAACCTTAGGACAAACAATTAAATTCAAAAATTTAAGTACCTTTTGCCCTTGGTGAGAATCGAACCCACGCTGCACTTCCACTAGTGCCCTAGCCATGACTTCCACTATTGCATGAGCTAAGCGCTCATGTGGGACCTAAGTGTGCATGTGCACACTTATTCCCAATACTACCACCAAAGATTTTAAAAATTAAAATCTTCCTCCTTTCGCTGTCATAAAGTCTCGAACCCGAGACCTCCCCTCTATTGTAACTTAGCACCCAAGCCAATCATCGTCTAGGCTAGCCACCCGGATGGTGCTACAATTTTTGCATCGCTCCTCTTTATGCCTTCCTCTCCTCGATGTTAGCACTACGCACATTTTATCCTTTCACTTCTCTGTTCGATCGATGAGCACAACCAATACCACAAATTTTTGAATGCCACCTTAAGCCTTAGATTTAGGCTTTATTAATATACCTTTCAAAGGTATTTACCTTCACGTCGACGGATAGGAAATTAGACTTTGCATTTCGAAAATAATATTTTAATTATAATTATTTTAAATTCAAAATGAATTTAAATATTATAATTAAATATTTAAATGTCCTTTGGGTCTTTTTAAATAAAATAAAATATAAACTTCCTTAGGTTTTTAGGGAAACCTTTTGCCAATATCACCTTTAGCAAAATAACCTTATTATTTTCTTTCAACCACCATGGAACGAAGATATCTTTTCATCCCTTTTCTTTTGCCCAAATATTATGATATTGCTATCCTTCTTGCTTCTCTTTTGATGCTTCAGCCATATAATATTTAAATTAAATATTATATCCTTACCTCTTAGAAAATCAACCATGAACCATTTGCTTAACATTCCTTTGACATTTGCTTAGTATTCTTTTGACATCAATGACAACAAATCCTGCTCATTTTTCCAACAGTCTTCTCAAATACTTGATCAAATCTACCTTCAAGCCTTCTCAAAGAATTTCTTAAATATGACTGTTGACAATATTGTCACATTTCACCAAGGGGCAAAAAAATTAAAACTTTGTATGATATTTGTTTTGTTGAAAGTTTTCTTTTGTTTATAAGTTATAGCAATTTTGGTTTTCTCTATCGCCCCCTGGTGGACAAAATGAAAAGAAAAAGAACCTCGGGCCTGAAGCACTTCAAATCACCACTTTGGGCGAGAACTTTGCCGAGAAAGCGAACAAAATGCTTCGCACCCAAAGTATTCCCATCGACTACTTCGAGTGAAGAATTTTGCAAAGCGGCATCCAAACAACTTTGCCGAAGAAGAAAAGAGGGCTCAAATCAGCTAAGGCAAAGAAATTACTTTGGGCCCAAAGTATTTCTAAAACCCACTTCGACCAGTTTTTGCTCGAAGCAGTAGAGGTCAAAAAGTGTTTCGGTCGAAACTACCCTGAACCATCGTTTCAAAAGAAGATCAGCCCGAAGCGTTTTCCCGACCCATCAGCGAAGCAGTTTCACCAATGAAGCAACGAAGGATAGAGGGAGATCAGCTTTGGCACTCCACACCCCCAAAGTGGTTTTGCAAAGTGGAAATCAATGAGGTGCTTCCCAAAAATGCTTCCCAAGTTGGGCATTTTCCTGAGGCAATCAGAGAGCCTCATAAATGCATATTTTCTTGCTCGATAAGCCCGCTGCTCATTTTTGGCAATTGGATGCGAAGTATCAGCCCAAGAAGAAGAGCTCGACAAGCATGGCCGCCACTCAAGCACTACACCTGCAATCCAAGGACACCCAGGTGGCTCATTTAATGCGTCTTTCCTCAGCTGACTCGGTCACCCTTACCAATTTTGGTAGCCAATTTGAGGGATCATCTATAGCATCAACGAGGATCTAATTTCTTAGGGCTCGAGGGTGTATTTCATCATTTTTGTAATAACGATTCAGAGGGTCGGGTCCTCTATAAAAACCCAGGCTTTGCAATGTAAAAAGGGGGGGCAACTTTCTGCTAGAAAGCTGCTGTAACTTGATGTCCTACGCTTAATACTAAAGACTTTTGTGCTCTATTTATCTCTTTTATGCTGCCTTTTGTGCTTAATTCTTTTGTCTTTTCTCATTCATATACTGAGACTATGAATCCTAAATTCGATGCGCGATCGGGGATCGAACCCCTGAAATTCACCCTGAAGGATACATAGGAGAGGAAAAATGTCTTGTCGCTTTCCTTTATGCTGCCTGGTGGATCGAGGTTTCTGTTATTCCCTTATCTCAATCGATGTTACTCTGAACCCTGAATTCTAGTGAGAGAGAAAGGAGAACCCTACGAACCCGTCCAAAGGATACATAGGAAGTTCGATATTTCATTTATTTCATGTTGTTCTTGGTATTTCTTGCTACTATTCGAGTTGTTAGCGAGTAATCGTGCTTCCTGTTCTCTCCCACCTTAAATCATCATCTCTAACCCTTACCCCTTTTTATTTCTTTTCCTAACCCTTAATTTGTTTATTTCTTTCTTACACTCTTGTCTTAAACCCCAAAAGTAGATTAGTATAGGAGACAGCCTTTCTTCAGAGATTGGCATGAGGGGCATATCTTCCCTTTGGCCTTTCAATGTTGGTCATAGGTATAGGGCACGCAAACCCATCGAAAGTCCTTTCCTGTGTGAATTTGATGACCAAAATTTTTTGGCACGCTCGGTAAAGCCCTTGACTGCTTTTCTCTTGGGAACCCTTGTCCTTCGTCGACTTTGTTCCACCAGCCACCCCAATTTCGGGTGAAAGCCCCGAAAGGGCTGATAATGTCCCCAAAAGAAAAGCAGCCAAAGCCACGACAAAAGCTTTACTACAAAGTCCATCCGAGGATCTCGAGACAGCAATAGAGGAATCAGAGCAACCCCTCCAGAGGAAGAAAAGAAAGGAGTGAGAACCTACACAGGCACCCCTGAGCTTCCCAAAGCAATCGCGTATAGGCACTTCAAGCGCCCCTATCGAAAGATTAGTATCAGACTCGATCGAACCAAATGATGAAGGAACTGCACCAAGCATCAAAATGATCCCAAACATAGATGTCATCAATGTAGAGGAACTCGTGGAAGTCATGGAAGCTGAGAGTACCAAGGCCTAGAAGGAACAAGGGCCAATAACCCAGGAGATCACCATGGCTGCTCTGCCAGGAGGGCACGCAGGTACGTTCTCTTCACCTTATGCTTTGGTTGCTCATAAGTCTACCCCGGTCCTAGCCAAAAGCTCTTACCTATCCACCCTGCCTCCACAAGGTCAGTCACCTCCTTATGTCGTGTCCCTAACTACTTCCCTCAAGCCTTCCATCCAGGACAAACCTATTGAAGTTACTTCACCCAACCACACTACCAATTCCTCGGTCATCAACCAGGGTGAAGCTAATAGTCTAGTACCAAACCCCGAGGCTCATTCCTTCATTGTACATAACATGCTCCCGCTCGTTGAAGCCCCCATCACCCCTGTCGCCAAACCTTCAGGTGAGGCTATCCCATTCAACTCCTTATATTTGTTCAATCCCTTGGCTGTAGACCCAAACGCATTCGACTCCGAGCTGTCCTCAATACGGGAATCCACCTTGGCCAAAAAACTCCTCCAAGCTTAACAGAACATAGAGAGAATGTTAAAAGAGGCAAGAAAGAAGAAAGGGTGCTCGCTCGCTCAATTTGAGAAATGTGTCGTCTTTGATTTTGAGGTGGGAAAGTTGCATAAATTAAAGAAGATACCCAAAGTCCAAAAGCCCTTGGATGAAATGACTCCAACAGACTATGAATATTAGGATAAAGAAAAGGACTTGGAACATCTGAACGTGGACAAGGAGTCCGCTTCTATGCACATTGGAATAGAGACCTTCAAGGTGCATGCCAACATTGCCAACAAGTGCAGGTTCGAAGCCGAGAATGCTAATATCAAGCTAGAGGAGGAGTTAGCAAGGGTTTGCTCCAAATTTGCAGAGGCAGAAGAGTAGTGCAAGCTGATGCAGAAAGAAGCACACGCCCTAAAGCTATAGATAGCACAGTTGGAGTGCACAGTTGATAATCAAGCACAAAGACAGGCCAAAAATGATTTGAGGACCAAGGAGCTTGAAAGTAGGATCTTGCAAGCCTAGATACAGTTGCATGAGAAGGAAAGCTTGGTGCTACTTGATAGGAGCAAAATCAAGGATATTCACTCACATCTGCTCAAGAATTTTAGGTCTCGAGCTGCCAGTGCCCTTTCAGTTTTAGCTTACACCATAGAATCCCAGGTTGCCATCGCTGAAGGAGGACCAATCATCGAAGTGGTCATTCAAAATGTCAAAGCCTGACTCAAGCTAGCCCTCAAGGTTCAAAATGCAAGATATCAAGATTTGAAGCTCACAGTGATGAGTCAGACAGCAAGGGATTGTTCAACCGCCCACGCCACAGTTCATACCTTTTTCTCCATAGCCAAGAAAGTGCAAAAGGCAAAAATCCTACTGGGCACATTCAAGAGCAAGAGGCGCATGTCAATGGGCTACTTCGAGGACCTTTCCTCCTTAGGCTTCCTGAGCTTCACGGATAATGATGGGAAGCCCTTAACCAAGGAAGAAATCATGCCGAAGTGGCAACAGTTTGAAGGCAACATCTCGAAGATAGACAAGTGGGCCGAACAAATAATAGAGAAGCAGGTTGCCAATTACATATTGAAATACTATATAATTGTCACCTCGCTAAATGATCTGTACACCAGATCCTAGCATGCAAAAATTGGGCAGATCGATAAGTTTCGCGCATTGGTCAAATCCCTGGAGGATCAAGAGTTTTTCATGAAAAGCATCTGGACTTAGATTTGCCAAACCTTAAGAGACATACGCACCTGCCTGGACCCATTTACAATGGCCAAAGATGTAGCAGAATCAATGGCAACAAGAGAAGAATAAGCAGTAGCAGTAGAAGAAGCAGTAGTGGAAGAAGAGGAGAGGGAAGAAGAAGAGGAAGGACAAGCTGTGGAAGCGCCCCTAGAAAAAGAACAAGGAGAAGGGTCTGGAGGTAACTCTAACCCAATGGATAAAATCTGAGGGTTCTACCACCGAGATGAGCTCGTTGCCCCGCGAGCCGCCAAGAATGTTGACAATATTGTCACATTTCACCAAGGGACAGAAAAATTAGAACTTTGTATGATATTTGTTTTGTTGAAAGTTTTCTTTTGTTTAAAAGTTATAGCAATTTTTGTTTTCCCTATTGCCCCCTAGTGGAAAAAATGAAAAGAAAAAGAGCCTCGGGCCTGAAGCACTTCAAATCACCACTTAGGGTGAGAACTTTGCCAAGAAAGCGAACAAAACACTTCGCACCTGAAGTATTCCCAGCGACTACTTCAAGCGAAGAATTTTGCGAAGCGGCATCCAAACAACTTTGCCAAAGAAGAAAAGAGGGCTCAAATCAACTAAGGCAAAGAAATTACTTCGAGCCTGAAGTATTTCTAAAACCCACTTCGGCCAGTTTTGCCCAAAGTAGTAGAGGTCGAAAAGTGTTTCGATCAAAACTACCCTGAACCACCGTTTCAAAAGAAGATCGGCCCGAAGCGTTTTCCCAACCCATCAGCGAAACAGTTTCACCAGCGAAGCAACGAAGGATAGAGGGAGATCGACTTCGGCACTCCACACCCCCAAAGTAGTTTTGCAAAGCAGAAATTAGTGAGGCACTTCCCAGGAATGCTTCCCAAGTTGGGCATTTTCTCAAGGCAGTCAGAGAGCCTCATAAATGCATATTTTCTTGCTCGATAAGCCCATTGCTTATTTTTGGCAATTGGATGCGAAGTATCATCCTGAGAAGAAGAGCCCGATAAGCATGTCCGCCACTCGAGCACCGCACTTGCAATCCAAGGACACCCAGGTGGCTCATTTAATGCGTCTTTCCTCTGCTGACTCAGTCACCCTTACCAGTTTTGGTAGTCGATTTGAGGGATCATCTGCAGCATCAACAAGGAGCAAATTTCTTAGGGATCGAGGGTGTACTCCTCTATTTTTGTAATAATGATTCAGAGGGCTGGATCCTCTATAAAAACCCAAGCTTTGCAATGTAAAAAGGGGGGAATTTTTTTCTAGAAAGTCATCGTAACTTGATGTCCTGCACTTAATACTAAAGACTTTTGTGCTCTATTTCTCTCTTTTATGCTGCATTTTGTGCTTAATTCTTTTATCTTTTCTCATTCGTGTATTGAGACTCTAAATCCTAAATCCGATGCGCGATCGGGGACCAAACCTTTGAAATTTTCCCTAAAGGATACATAGGAGAGGAAAAATGGCTTGTCGCTTTCCTTTATGCTTCCTGGTGGATCGAGGTTTCTGTTATTCCCTTATTTCAATCGTTGTTACTCTGGACCCTAAATTCCAGCGAGAGAGAAAGGAGAACCCTGCGAACCCGTCTAGAGGATACATAGGAAGTTCGACATTTTGTTTCTTTCTTGTTATTCTTGGTATTTCTTGTTGCTATTCAAGTTGTTAGTGAGTAATCATGCTTCTTGTTCTCTCCCACCTTAAATCATCATCTCTAACCCTTACCCCTTTTTATTTCTTTTCCTAACCCTTACTTTGTTTATTTCTTTCCTGCACTCTTGTCTTAAACCCCAAAAGTAGATTAGTATAGGAGCTAGCCTTTCTCCGGAGATTGGCACGAGGGGCATCTCTTCCCTTCGGCCTTTCAATTTTGGTCGTAGGTCTAGGGCATGCAAACCCACCGAAAGTCCTTTCCTATGCGGATTTTATGACCAACATTGACCTTAAGCCTTCTCAAAGACTTGCTCAAATATTCCCTCAATCCTTCTCAAAGACTTGCTCAAATCTACCTTCAAGCCTTCTCAAGGACTTGCTCAAATATGCCCTTAAGCTGCTCACTTAACCTGTTCAAATATTTCCAAACTTTGCACATAAACCAAGCTTATAGTTTTTCATAAAAGTTGTCTTCAAACAGATATATTCTACTCAAAATTCGTTTAACCTCTATAACATATAGAGAATGATATGCTCTATCAAAAAATCAATATGTTTCACACTCACAAAACTTGTACTGAATCAACTAATCTCTTTCTCTTGCTAAATACCTTTCAAATCAAATCAAAACTAGTTTATTCTTATTGTAAATTTATCTCAAATATCAATCACACAAATGCACAATTTTACTCATAAAATTGATCTCAAACACCTTCATAATTGCTATCAATATCTCTCAAATCAATGTTCAAAATATTTCACAAAGATGCACTAACTTGTCTTCAACCCTAGCATATGTAGTTCACAATCGTGAAGAACACAAGCTTATACTGAGATGGGGTGAATAGTATAATATCAACTTTCACTTTTCTTTCCCAAACAATATTATCCAATATTATCAATGGCAATATAAATAGCAATAATCAAAGCAATGCATAAATCATCACACACAATAGAGACACCAATTTAACGTGGTTCACCCAATGTGGGCTACTCCACGAAGAAATTTGTTTTACTAATTTTTCTCAACAAATTTTCTTGGGAATAAATCCCCTATTACAATGCTTATGGGCCTTTATCCAAAGAAGACACCAATCCCCTATGATTTGATTTGTGGATATCTCTCCACAGGAGAACTCTTTCCTCTTTTCACTGGTTTGTGGAACTTGATCTAGGAGAACTCTATCTCCTCAATTGGTTCGTGGATCTCTCTCCATAAAATAACTCTATCTTCCCAGATGGTTCATAGATTACGCTCCATAAGAGAACTTTCCCCTATGCTCTGGTTCATCGATCTTTACCCATAAAAGAACTCTTTCTCCTTGATCTGGTTTGTGGATATCTCTCCATAGGAGAAATATTTCCCCTTTGCTCTTGTTCGTGGATCTCTATCTCCCCTCTACTATAGCTGATGATCTTCTAGAATATTTTTTCCCCCACTGCTCTGGGTTATGGATATCTCTCCATAGGAGGCATCTATCCCCACTATACAGTTTAATGGATCTCTATACACTGGAGACTATTTTCCTCTTTACTCTGTCACCTCCAAAGCTTATCCTTAATTCTATCTCAAATCTACACCAAACTCTATCCCAAGTCTAGTATAGATTTGTTCTAACTTTAATTATAAATCTGCACCAAACTCTGTCTCAAATTTGTCCTTAATCCTTAACACAAAGCTTGATTAAATCACTAATTAAATATATTTATATCTACCTCAAGACTTAACACAAAGCTTGAACAAATCATCAATCAAATCTGCTTAGATTTACTCCAAGCCTTAACACAAATCTTAAACAAATCATCAATAAAATATGCTTAGATTTGTCACAAACCTTAACATAAAGCTTGAACAAATCAAGCCTGCTCTAAATGTTGTTTCAAGTCTTCACAAGACTTTCTCAAATATGCCTTCAAGCCCTCTCAATAAATTTCTCAAATCTACCTTCAATTATTCACCAAGACTTGCTCGAATCTTCCTTTAAGTCTTGTCAAAGACTTTGCTCAATATGATCTCAAGTCTTCACCAAGACTTGTTCAAATCTTCCTTCAAGTCCTCTCAAGAACTTGTTCAATATTCTCTCAAGTCTTCACCAAGACTTGCTCAAATATACCTTCAAGTCCTCTCAAGAACTTTCTCAAATATTCTCTAGCATATGCTCAAACCTATTCTAACACATGCTCAAAACAACTCATAAAATATGCTCAATCAATCTCAAATATTGCACATAATGCTATCAAATGCTTTGTCTAATTTTTAATGTAATTCCTTTAAATTGAAGCAGTTTAGATATATTCTATCCAGAATTCATTTAACCTCTGGAACATATAGAGAATGATGTACTCTATCAAAAACTCAATATGTTCTACTCAATCATTAAGTCTGTCACTTCCACATGTCTTACTTTTATTGCTCTTTTAAAGATAGATTCAATCTAGCACATGACACCTATCTTTCTGATCTACACTCTTGCTTTCATAAATATAATTTCTAATGTTTACACATTCACTTTTAATATCACTCAAAACCAATAATCAAGAAGTTCCACTCAATCATTCAACCAATGAAACACAACTTGCTCACAAACCCTAAACAAGTGTTTTCATACTTCTTCCAATAAAGAGCACAATGTAGGTCTCAAACCCTAACTCAAATAATTCCCAATATCTATCTCAAATGTTCTCTAAACGTTCAAAAATAAAGCATATAAGACTTACTCAAATATTTCCAACAATTCTTATCAAACAATTCTTTTCACTCCACCTTATGTTTCACAAAATTCATTCCAACAAACACTTCAAACAAAATATGATGTGCCAATACCTCTTTGCTTTTATGGAGATATATCTTCAAAACTTGTCTCACTTACAATCAAATCCTTTTGTTCCAATTCAAGGTTAGATAGCAATAGTCTATATCAAAATCTCCACATGCGTATTTCACCTCAACAAATATTTCACCATACAAAGATTAATAAAATGCCAAACCACTTATACACCTTATTACTCCTAACTTTGCCAATAAATTTCATCAACAAGAGTTACCAATTACATAAGCAAAAATTTTATTTACACCTTATATCTCCTACTTGTCATTAATATTGAAAGTCAAA
This sequence comes from Wollemia nobilis, assembly GCA_028583015.1. Lineage (NCBI taxonomy): Eukaryota > Viridiplantae > Streptophyta > Pinopsida > Araucariales > Araucariaceae > Wollemia > Wollemia nobilis. The sequence continues at coordinate 5,466,146 of JAQPPZ010002456.1, read as the reverse complement.
TCTTCAATATTCAAATTAGATAAATAATTTGAGTTACAAACATTATATAGTGTTTACAATGTAGTTGGAGAGATATTAGGAAGAGAAGAAATAGGGAGGAATATAAAAAAGGAATTAGAAGTCTAATGCTCATGCCGTCCACCAATATATCTGTCTCCCAATCATGTTGACTAGGATGTCGTCCAATGGCGGCAAAAAGGTATGGTCAAAACATAAGTTGACACATTTTTTACCATTTAACTTCCAAAATTCTCCCCCTTAAAATTGAGAGGACTGACTATAAAGTATCTCAGCTTTATATATTGAGCTTTAGCCATGCCTTTGGTGAAGATATCTACAATGTTATCCAAAGTGCTGCAATATTTAAGCTCAACTATTTGCTACTCCACTATGTCTCGGATGAAGCGATACTTCATATCAAAATGATTTGATCTGCTATGGTGGATTGGATTATATGCCAATTGAATGGCACTCATTTTATCACAATACATTCAAGTTGGACCACTTTGAATTTATCCAATCTCTTCAAGGATTTTTCTCAACCATAGAGCTTGAGTACTAGCATGTGTGACAGCTATATACTTAGCCTCAGGAGATGACAATGCTACAACAGTCTGCTTCTTGTAACTCCATGTAATTAGTCCTAAACCTAGACTAAAATAGTTCCTAATGTAGATTTCCTATCATCTATATTGCTACCCCAATCACTGTCACTAAAGCCAACTAATTTCACATAATTACATTTGTGGTAGTAATGGATTCCAAAATCCAATGTACCTTTTACATATCTTAAGATTATTTTAGTTTCTTGTAGATGTAGCTCAGATGGACTAGCCATAACCTTGAAACTAGAGAAACAACATATTGAAAATCGGGCCTTGTGATGGTGAGAAACATCAAACTCCCAACCATGCTCCTATAAGTGGTCATGTCAACCTTTGGTTCTCCATAATCCTTGCTCAATTGGATTCCATGTCCAGTTGGAGTTGCAACTGATTTGCACTGCTCCATGGTAAATTTCTTGATCATGTCTTGAGCATACTGAAGAACACAAGCTTATACTGAGAGGGGGGGTGAAAAGTATAAGACCTATTTTTACTTTTTCTTTTATACTTCAAAACAATAAAGCAATATACCCAAAGAAATATCAAAACAATGCACAATATCATCCACAAAGTGACACCAATTTTAACGTGGTTCACCCAAAAATCCTGGGCTACGTCCACAAAACTTTTCTCTAAAAGTTATCTCAAAGTTCTTTGGGAAACCTTCCCAATTACAATGTTTATGAGCCTCGGCCCAAAGGAGACACCTTACCCTAATCTAAATTTATGAGCCTCTGCTCAAAGGAGATACCTTCTCCTCTGCTCTAGAAATGATCCCTCAGAAGATCAACTGCCTCTACCTCTTGCCAGCATGTGGAACTCCTTTCCATCGAAGACCTCCTGTCCTCAATGCTTAGCCTAAGAGACCTCTGCCTTCTATGATCACGTCCATAGCAGCTCATCTACCTGTACCAAACATAGTCAGTCGGTCTAGTACAAGTCTTCCTCTATTTGTCAGATCTGTCCAACTCTTTGAACAAATCAATCCTTTGCACACAAGCCTTCTCAAAGACTTGCCAAATATGTCCTTAGGTTCTTCTCAAAGAACCAATGCACCTTTGTCCTCAAGTTCTCTAATAGAACTCTCAAAAACTTAGCTCACAAGTCCTCTGCTAGGACCTGTCCAAATCTACTCACAAGTCCCCATTGGAACCTGTCCAAAACCTGCTCACAAGTCCCCATCGAAACCTGTCCAAAAACTTCAGCAAGCTCACCAAGAAAAACTTGCTTAGCATGAACCCACAAAGAGAATTTTTAGAGACCCAATGCAATTCATAAACCTCATAGAAGCATAAAGAGAATTGTTAGAGACTTAATATGTTCTATACTTAACTCCCAATATCAATCTCAAATCTCATAGAAACATAAAGAGAATTGTTAGAGACCCAATATGTTCTATACTTAACTCCCAATCTCAATCTCAACTCAATATCAATCTCAAAAGAATAAGATAGATGTAGTATGATTTTCTCAAGAATATGAAACACAACCCAACAATTGCCAACCATGCAATATCTTATATAGCAATGATACTCATATTATTTTTACCAACAATTAGGATTTCAACAACAATGCTCATCAAACAAGGTTTAGACAACCAACACCATTCAACTCAACATCAACCTTGAAGCATTACCCAATCATCACAAGAAAAGGAAACAAGTAGAAATCCTTTTCCCTCCAAGGATATTTGAACAAAACAACCACCAACACAATATCACTATATGCAAAGAATAACTTGTTCAAATCAACTCAATGGAGTAAGCTCAATATCATGTATCAAGTAAAGCACTAACTTGATCAAAAACAACCTCTATGGAAGCAACTCAACCATCAATATCAAAACAGCCAACTAAAGGTTTTCATCATCTCAGTGCAAGTAGCAAGACTTACTAACATAAACCCTAGTGCAAAAATGCTTCCTCTTCCTCAACCAGAATTATGCATTCACCAAAAACTCATCAATGACTTTAATGCATAAACAATCTTCAATATCCAGAAAATAATATTTACACCAAAAATACCTAGTAGACAACCTTTTCACTCCAAACTCAATTTCAGAAAATATACCATCAACAACATACATGGAAGAAGTTGCCCATACCTTTACTTTGATGAAGAAGGAGAACTCAAAATCTGTCACAACACTAACTCTCAATTTGCCACCAATTAGAGTTAGCAACTATACAATAATACACAATAATAAAGATCCAAAATAACACCTTATTTCTCCAACTTAGTAAAAACCACCGAAGTATAATATACATACAAAGTAAAACCTCTTTACACCTTATTACTCCACATAAACATTAAACATCAATAAAACAATGTCAAAGTAAATATGATACCTTAACCTTATACCTCCCGCGCATTCACAACCACTATCCTTTGCACACCGCAACCAAAAGAAAATTACCAACGAAGAGAATCGAACTTGGCACCTCTGCCTTCTAGCGCTTTCACTTAAACTCCACCGTCGTTGGGTCACAAGTGCCCAATGAAGAAATACAGAGCTGCCCTCTCTTTTATCTTCCTTTGATGCCAAGAATTTGGAAAACGTAAACGTCTTCCACAAGCCACATGCAAACTGGTGAGCGCTATCTAAAACGTAAGTCATTGAATGCTTGCATTAATAATCTCATAGCATAGTCTAGAAAAATGCAGTTTAGGTGCAATTGTCAATCCACTACCATCAAGAAAAAAGGTAAGGATGCAGCCCAAGCTCAAATCCGAATATGCCAAGCATGATTTCCAAGACACAGAACAAGAATGATTTCAAAGACGTCAATCAGAGATTTGAAGACACAAAGCAAGCTCAAATCGAAGACACCAAGTGCAAACCGAAAGATATAGAGTAAACACAAATTGCGGACGTCAATCGCAAATCAAAATATACAGAGCAAATGCAAATCACATATTCCAAGCGCTATTCGAAAGATATAGAGCAAATGCAAATCGCAGACATCAATTAGTCGGAGGTGCTCACTTTAGAAAATCATCCCCACTTATATAGCCATTTCTCCTTAACTGTTTGACGTCGGCGCTCCTCCAACGATGGCAACATATTGGTGAAAGAATTCTTTTTTCTTCCGTCGCTTAAGGGTTGAAAGACCCTTTAATAATAATTAAAATAATAATTATTATTATTTTATTAATAATAAATTACACTTGGACCTTTGAAAAAGGTTTGAGTTAATTTAATTATTAATAATAAACATGGACCTTTGCATTAAGTTAAGCGTGGTTTTAATAAAAACCCTTAATGAGTCCAAATGGTTTTAAGAAAAACCTTTAACCTTGTCACCATGGTTTTAATAAAAACCCTTTAACATAATGAAGCTTCTCAAGATATTCTTGACATCACACTCTTTTGATATCAACACAAATATGCCTTTTGACATCAATGACAACTTATACATTTGAGCAAAGGCAATGTACCCAAAGTACCCAAATTTACCAACACATACTTGTGTTGACATATGAAGATCCCCCTATTTGATTCATGCACTTCCATGCCTAGGAAGTATCGCATTAAATCGAGATTTTTCATCTCAAACTGCTTCATCATGGAGTTTTTGAACTCCATATTCTTTTTAGTGTTACTACCCATAAATATTAGATCATCCACATACAAACAAACTATGAGAATGTCTAGACCATGCTTTAGGTAGTAAAGATTTGGTTCACTTTTGCTTCTAGTGAATCCATACTTGCTGAAATAGCCATCAATGCATGAGTACCAAGCTCTTGGTGCTTGCTTGAGGCCATATAATGTTTTTTTCAATTTATAAACAAGGTTCTCCTTTCCTTGTTCTTGAAAGCCTTGAGGTTGTTGAACATAAACCTCCTCAGTCAAGTATCCATTTGGAAAAGCACTTTTCACATCCATGTGTTGAATGTTCCATCCTTTATGGGCAGCTAAAGAAAGAACTGATCTGATTGTCTCTTGTCGTGCAACACGAACAAAGGTTTCCTCATAGTCAATGCCAAATTTCTAAGAAAAACCTTTTGCTACTAATCTCACCTTGTGCCTCTCAATTCTTTCATCAACATTGTATTTGGTCTTGTAGACCCATTTACATACAACACATCTTTTTCCTTTGGGTAGCTTTACTAGCTCCCATGTATCATTATTTATTATAGAGGTTATTTCCTCTTCCATGGCTTCTTGCCATACATTTTGAGTACAAGCCTTCTCACAGCTAGTTGGTTCTAGCTGTGCACTAGCCAATAAAGCATAATTGACTATGTCTCCCTTAGGATTGTGGGAATCATCATCCCCATACAATTGTAAATTTTGAAGTTGCTACAAAACTGTATTCATTTCACTAGCTTGGCTTCTAGTGTATCTTTTTTGGAAATTTCAATCCAAAATTTGAAAATATGGATGATTTTGTAATGTTCTTTTGCCTCTTTATGGAGATTCACTTTCAATGTCCATCGGTGAAGAACTTACTGATCTCTGTGGAGGACTTGGAGTGGCAGTTGAAGTACTTGATGTAGTACTCCTGCTTGGGCTTGGATGGGGTGGTGTGCCTTTTATTTTCTTGGGAGACACCTATTGTACCTGTGAAGAACTTACATCTTGGGACTCATCATCAAAAAAATTCTTTGATGACCCCATTCTCCCCCTTCATCAAAAATTACATCCCTGGAAAGTACAATTTTATGAGTCTTGGGATTGTAGAGTCTATATGCTTTGGTAGACTCACAATACCCTAAAAATATACAAGCTTGAATTTTGGGATCAAGCTTCTTCCTCTTCTCATTAGGAATGTGCGCATATGCTAAAGAACCAAAAAAATTGAATTGCTTTATATTTGGTTTCTTTCCATACCACCCCTCATAAGGAGTGATACCATCTAAACTAGAAGTTGGACTTCTATTTAGAATGTATACACTGGTTCTTATAGCATCAGCCCATTACATATTAGTTATATGCTTAGTCGTAAGCATCGTTCTCGCAATCTTAACTATGGTGCAGTTATTTCTCTCTAGCACACCATTTTTTTGTGGGGTATAGGCAATGGTGAATTGCATTTTGATCCCACTTGGTTTACAATATTTTAAAAATTATTTTGAGGAGTACTCGCCTCCTTGATCTGTCCTAAGACACTTTACATAAAAATCACTTTGTTTCTCTACATTTTTTTTGAAATCTATGAAGCAATCAAAAGCTTCATCTTTATGTTTCAAGAAATAAATCTATGAAAGTGAGAAAATAGGAATTGTTTCCAATATTATTCATCTGCATTAGACCATAGATGTCTAAATGTACTAACTGAAGTGGATAGCTAGCTCTCCACACTTGTCCTTTTGGAAAATTTGACCTTGAGTGCTTTCCCAAAGCACATCCTTCATAGACCTCCTTCTGTTCATTGATTTTAGGAAGTCCTATCACCATAGCTTGAGAAGTTAGCAATTTCAAGCTAGCAAAATTAAGGTGACCATATCGCAAGTACCAAAGCACACTTGGATTTGCTATAGCTACATTTGCAAGTTGAGCTCCCCTTGGATCACCAAATTTGAGAGGGAATAATCGATTCTTGGTCATTGGGACCTGTGTTATGACATGATTACAATTTTTTTATCAAGAATGATACATTTCCATTCATCAAAAACAAGTTTGTAATTATTCTCCATCATTTTCCCAATGCTTAGCAGATTGTGTTAGAGCTTTGGAGTGTAGTAGATGTCATTCACTTTATTTATTCCTTCTTTCGTTGGAACCTACATGGTTCCAATGCCTTCGACTTGAAAAGCTTTATCATCCCCTAACTTTATGTGGGATTTATAAGTGGAATCTAGAGTAGCAAATAGATTTTCTTTGCCACTCATATGGTTTGAGCAACTAGTATCCAAAATTCATGTGTCATTTAGATTTTGTTCTGATTTTCCATATGAAATAAAAATATTAGAGGTATCATATTTTTCACCATAATTTCCATATTGACTGATGTTGTGTTGAGAAGATCTTGACCAGTAGTCACGAGCAAAGTGACCTGGATTGCCATAGTTAAAACAAGCTATTTTGGATTTGCCACTTCCTCATCCTTGATTTCCACTTTGTCCTAGATTTCCTCCTCGATTTTGGTTCCACCTCTATTCTGATTGCCTCCTTTGTTGGATTTGCCTCCTCTGTTATGATTGCCTCGTCTATAGTTGCCTCTGTCTCTACCTCTTCTCTGGACTCTGCCTTGACCTATTCCACGTCCTCTTCCAGTATTTTCATTGGATGTGAAGACTTTATCATCGCCTCCATAGCTAGTTGAAGGAGATTCCTATAATATCTCTTCATGAGACATTAACGACCTGATTAATGCATCAAATGTTAAAGTGGAAAGATATTTTGACTCTTCTATAATTATGGCTATGTGATTCCATATTTGTGGAAGTGTTCGCAACACTTTCATTACAATTATTTCAGGCTTAATTTCCTCACCAAGAGTAACCATTTTATCTACAACTGCCTTGACTCTGACACAGTAGTCACCTATTTTTTTGTCTTCTTTCATTTTGAGATTTTCAAAATCTTGTTTCATAGTTTGAAGCCTCACTTGCTTCACTTGATCGCTTCCCTAGAATCCATATTTCAAAGCTTTCCATGTAGCTTGTGCAATTGTACAAGCGGTGATTCTAGAGAATATACTCTTCTCCAATGCTTCTTGGAGATGATAAAGAGTAGAAGAGTTGCTCTTTTGTCCTTCTTTTCTTGTTTTATTATCTGTGACACTCAATGTTGCCCAGTATGAGGGTTATGTGTAACCCTATTCTACTATGTCCCACAAACCTTTCCATATGAGTAAGGTCTTCATTTTGATAGACCAATACTCATAGTCATATCCGTTGAATTCTAGAATTGGTATATTGTTGTGTGAGGTTATAATTGCTATAAACTAAAACACTCTCTTTATTTCTTAGTTCTAATAAAGCACTTTGCTTTTAGAAGGAAGAAAGAAGAAGAAAGAAGAGATTACAAATTTAAGTCAAATCTAACTTGATTCACTCTTTCATTGATTACTTATTTCTCTTGTTGTGGCGCTGTTATTTCTTGATTCACGAAATTGTCTGCTGCTTGTTCTTCGTCGTCACTGATCAATATTATCTCAGGTGATTATGGTTCTAGAATTTCCACTAAATTACTATGATGAGTATATTTTGATTCTTATGGTGCAACTTCTATAGATTTAGATTGCTCAAATATACTCCCAAAAGAGTTATCTTCAGAGTCTACCTCGTACCCTAAGTCTGGATGCCTCTGGTGTGCTATTACTACGTTCTGCAACTGACTAAACACAATATGTAGCCCATAAGCTCTCACTTTTTCATCAAAAAATTTGGCGTTTTCTCTCACCAAAAGTGCACATAGGGCATGATAACAACCACTTGGTTTTATCATCAATGCCTCTTTAAAAATTTCAGTTTGGTCTTTTGTCTCTCTTACAAGGAAAAAATACTAAGCCTCTCAGGCTTGTTACAGAAAAAATGAAAAAATTTCCAGTTTTTATAGCCTTCTAGGCTATCACAACATATTTTTCCACTACAATTTTTGATTCCTCGAATCAGGTGTAAAGCTCCTTCTTTTACAATAAATTGCCTCTTAGGTAAAATTTTTCAATTTTTTTTTATATAGTTTTCTTTCTATTATAATTTTAAAATTTATTATTTTTTAAAAAAAAAAAGGAAGGGAAGAAGAAAAAAATAAGTTAAATAATGATAAAAAATATTGGTTTTATTTTTAAAAAAATTAAAAAAAAAAATATAATTTAATATTATTAATAAACTTTATTATAAAAATTTAAAAAATTATAAAAAATAAAAACCTTTTTTTTTTTTAAATTTTAATGCCAATTTCTTATGCAACCTTCGAAGACCTTTACCATATGCCAATAATAATAATAAAAACTTTGTCATTGGGTTTTGAACCCATGACCTCCCCCATGCAACAATCGACCCTTTACCACTCGTGCTACAAGCCACTTTTGGCTGTAAACTCCTTCGCATTTATTTAAACACGAGGGCGACACGATTTAATTAAAAAAATTTAAAACCTATTATCCCACATGCATTGGGATTTCGGTGCAGAGGGTGTTTAAAACAATGGGTGCATGGTAGATAGTTTGATTACCTTCGAGAAATCAGACCTTGACCTTTTTCTCCCTTTGGGTGAATCACCTTTTGCCACATCACCTTCTCCTTGCTTTTTCACTCGCCATGTCAGTCTTTCCTTGTGTGTCTACCACATCATCGCCTAGTTAGCATTCTACCACATCACTACCTAGTCAGCATTCCTCGATTCGCATGCCATCTGCATCAACTATGCCACATCACCATCCATTCAGCCTCGGTCCACTCTGCCATGTCAGCCCTGCTGACTGCCATGTGTCCGATCAACTGCTAATGGTCTGCAGGTCTCACCTCACCTTCAATAGTCTACCTCAAGAATTGTGCCTTCATGTGTCCTCGAATTTTATGCTGGCCTTCTCGCTTAGCTTTGAGATCCGCACCCTATGGGACTCCTCAAAAATCATGCCTAGCCTCAACGCTCCTCCTACACTTCAGTGGGCCTCCTCAAAAATTATGCCTGGCATTGAAAACCTAGACACTCCTACATTTTGATACCATATATTGAAAGTCAAATCTTCAATATTCAAATTAGATAAATAATTCGAGTTACAAACATTATATAGTGTTTACAATGTAGTTGGAGAGATATTATGAAGAGAAGAAATAGGGAGGAATAGAAAAAGGGAATTAGAAGTCTAATGCTCCTGTCGTCCACCAATCTATCTACCGCCCAATCATGTTGACTAGGATGTCGTCCAATGGGGGCAAAAAGGTAAGGTCAAAAAAAAAGTTGACAAAATTTTTACCATTTAACTTCTAACAATTAATGCATTTCCAAAAGATAAATAAAATATCACTTCACTTTTTATCCCAATGCATTAACAAAACAAGCTACCTTAATTTTTTCTCAAAAAGAAATTATTTTTATAACCCTTTTATTGCAAAAATAAAAACCATTTAAAACACCTTATATCTCCCTAGCACATACCTTAGCCACCTTAGACCTTAGGGCATAATTTAATTTTTAATAAAAAAATTAATCCCTCTTTGCTTTCGCCTGTCGCTTACTACCATGAGTCGAATCCGTGCTGCCTGTTGGCCCCGTGCCCTAGCCATCGCTAGGCTACCATATGGGCTAGCCAACCCACATGTAACCACAATGCAAGACCTCCCTCTTGTCCTTTACCATCGATGCCAAAACTTAAATCGACCACGCAGCCAAAAGGACCTTCATGTGAATCGAACCCATGCCTTCTACCTCCTACGCCATTGTGCAAGCCTTGCTTGCTAGCTCGACTGCCACCTCACACGAGTGGGGACACACCCCATCCATGCTTTGACCAAATCTTCTACACCAAAATTTGTGTTGTCTCCTTTCTGTTTCCTCCACCGCGTCGAACGTGCAAGGCAAATACTTCGAGGGTTTAATGATTCGAATACCACTTAGGCTTAGGCTAAACCTTAGCCTATTAATACACATGCCCTCCTCTATATTTGACGTCGACTTCTTTTTGCAATTCAAATTTTGGTATTTCAAATTTTAATTATTATATTTAATTATAATAATTTAAATCCAAAGGATTTAAATATTATAATTTAAATATTTAAAAACCTTTTGGGCCTTTTATTTTTAGGGATAACCTTGCCACCATTAATGGATATTTTAACCTTTGCAAAATTACCACCAAGGTAATTTATAAATCCTTTCTCAAATATTATGGAGAGGTATTCCTTTCTTCTTGCTGCCTTATACCTCATGTGCCACCAAGAGAAATATTCTCACAAATATTTCCATCAATTTAGGACATTAAACCTTTTGACATTAATCAAACCTCTTGACATTAATTCCATCAAATTAGGACATCAAACCTCTTGACATCAATGACAACAAAACATGCTCAAATTTCCAACAATCTCCCCCTTTGTCATTGATGGCAACCCTTTTTCCTTAAGCATTCCTTTTACCTTTTTCCAATTCTTCTCCCCTTGAGAAACTTCTCCCCCGACTGAATGCTCTCCCCCTAACTCAAATATCTCCCCCTTTGACATCAATGGCAAAGGGACTCCTTTGGGGCTAAATATAAGACTCTTAGCTTAGCCCCCTCCCCACCTCCTCTCCTTGAGGTGATTAATTTTGGGGTGGGAGTAAAATTACTCCCAACATACAATGCTCTTTTCCTTTGTCAACCTTCTTTCTCAACATACCCTTTTGATCCCTTTGAGTATCCTTGTTCTTGCTTGTCTCTGGAAGCTCTGGAAACTCTGTTCTACACCACTTGGCCTTATGCCCAACATTATTGCACTTATAACACTTAATGTTGTGGTTCCTTGAAGGTGCAAATATCTTGAAGTTCCTCCTGGTGAAGCCATACCTATTTCTATCATGAACCCTACAGTGAATTGCTTTATGACCAAATTGATTACAAGAGTAGCAATACCCTTGAAAGAAATGTCCATATTTGAAGTTCCTCTTAGTAATACCATACTCCTTCTTTCCATGAGTCCTGCAATGCATAGCCTTGTGACCAAACTTGTTACATGAAAAACAATTGCCTTTGAAGAAGTCTTGTCTTGAACCCACTGGTCTTTTAGTCCTTTCTTCTCTGTGATGATCCTTGTTCCTTGTTTGTGCATTGTTTCCTTTCTTGGTGAAGTTTCTATTTTTCAACTTATTCTCATAAGTCTCAATTTCTCCTTCACTCTCTTCCTCTGAAACTTCTTCCTCTTTGGATCTTGAACTTGACCCTTCTTCTTGTTTCTCTTGTCCTTCTTCAAAACCAAGTCCTATTTTGTTAGATGAAGGTCTTTGTGCATTGATAATCTTATCCAAAGTCTTTGAAATTTTCCCAAACCTGTGTAGCTTGTCCTTAGACTCTTCCATTTCCTTCCTTAGAGAAACTACCTCTTGTTCTAATCTCTCACATTCTAAGACTTTTACCTCTAGATTTTCTTTAAATCTCCTTGTCTTAGCTATTGAGTTTGTCAGATCTTGTATAAGCTTTCCTTTCTCTTCATCACATTCTTGAAATTGAGCCTTGAATCTTGAATTCTTACTTTCTGACCTTTTTCAATTCTTTTAGAGTAGCAATAAGTTCAACTTCTAGATCTACTACTCCTTCCTCTTCATTTTCTGATTCTTTCTCTACTTCTTTGTCTTCAAGAGCATCTTCATATTTTTTAGATTTATCTTCAATAGGAGCACTTCCTTCCTCTTCTATTTCCAAAAAGAGAATTTCTTCTTCTTCACTATCTGAGGATATTTCATCACTATCACTTGAAACCTTGCCTATCTTGTCCACATAAAAACTCTTCTTATACCTTTGAAAAAACTTATTTTCATGCTTGCTTTGTCCATACCTATTTTTCTTTTCATACCTAGATTTTCTTGCTTCCTTTCTCTTATGATCTTGTTTCTCTTCACTGCTACTACTTCCAGCTTCTGGATAGTTAGATGCATAGTGACCATATTTACCACAATTAAAACACTTCACTATTTTCGTACCTTTTTGCTTTCTTGAATCCTTCTTGTTTCTTTTGCCATAGTTAGCTTCTTCATCACTGCTTGACACATCACTTGATTCTGGTTTCTTATCTTTTGTCTTCTTTGCTACTTTGAAGGTTACCTCTTTCTTGGGAATAGGATCCTTTACTATTCTCATCTCATAAGCTATGAGAGTTCCATGTAACTCATCCATAGTCAAATTTTCAATATCTCTTGTTTCTTCTATGGTTGAAACCTTTCCATCATACCTCATAGGAAGTGACCTTAAAACCTTTTGAGCAACATCAGATTCTTCTATTTTAAATCCAAGTCCTCGCATGGTGTTAACAACCTCATCCACATGAAGTAAGTATGCAACAATGTCTTCCTCTTCTTTCATCTTCAAGTCTTCAAATGTCTTCTTGTGATTTTGCAATTTTGCCATTTTGACCTTTTTATCTCCCTCATATGTTTGCTTTAGTTTTTCCCAAATCTCCTTTGTTGATTCACAATGCATAACTTTTACAAACTCTGCTTCACGTAAACCACTTAATATTGCATTCATAGCCTTGGCATTATTCACATGCAAGAGCTTACCATATTTATCTATGGGAGGATTAGTTGTAGGTGTAAATCCATCCTCAATTGCTTGCCATGTCTCATATCCTTGTGCCATCAAGTAAGTCTTCATTCTTATGCTCTAGAAAGCATAATTGTTCCCATCGAACAATGGTGCCTTATTTTCTGAAGATCCACTCTGAGATGCCATCTGTGTTCTTGTACACTCTTCCTTCAAGTTGTTAGACTCTTCCGAAGGAACCCACTCTGATACCAATTGAAGAACACAAGCTTATACTGAGAGGGGGGTGAACAATATAAGATCAACTTTCACTTTTCTTTCCCAAATAATATTATCCAATATTATCAATGGCAATATCAATAGCAGTAATCAAAGTAATGCACAAATCATCACACACAATAGAGACACCAATTTAACATGGTTCACCCAATGTGGGCTACTCCATGGAGAAAATATTTCTACTAAATTTTCTCAACAAATCTTCTTGGGAATCAATTCCCTATTACAATGTTTATGGACCTCTATCCAAAGGAGACACCAATCCCCTATGCTCTGATTTGTGGATCTCTCTCCATAGGAGAACTCTTTCCCCTTTTCTCTGGTTCGTGGAACTTGATCTAGGAGAACTCTATCTCCTCAACTGGTTTATGGATCTCTCTCCATAGAAGAACTCTATCTTCCCAATTGGTTCATGGATCACACTCCATAGGAGAACTCTTTCCCTCTGCTCTGGTTTATGGATCTCTATCCATAGGAGAACTCTTTCTCCTCTACTTTGGTTGATGATATTCTAGAAGACTTCTACCCCCACTACTCTGGCTTGTGGATCTCTCTCCATAGGAGACCTCTATCCCCACTACACTGGCTAATGGATCTCTATCCATTGGAGACTATTGTCCTCTTTACTCTATCACCTCTAAATCTTACTCTCAACTCTATCTCAAATCTACACCAAACTCTATCCCAAGTCTAGTATAAATCTGCTCTAACTCTACTCATAAATCTACACTAAACTCTGTCTCAAATCTATCCTCAAGCCTTAACACAAAGCTTGATCAAATCACCAATCAACTCTACTTAGATCTATCCCAAGCCTTAACACAAAGCTTGAACAAATCATCAATCAACTTAGATCCAAGCCTTAACACAAAGCTTGAAAAAATCAATCAACTCTGCTTAGATCTGTTCCAAGCCTTAACACAAAGCTTGAACAAATCAACCTCAAATTTATTTCAAGTCTTCACAAGACTTGCTCAAATCTACCTTCAAGTCCTCTCAAGAACTTGCTCAATCTACTTTCAAGTCTTCACCAAGACTTGCTCAAATCTACCTTCAAGTCCTCTCAAGAACTTGCTCAATATGCTCTCAAGTCTTCACCAAGACTTGCTCAATCTACCTTCAAGTCCTCTCAAGAACTTGCTCAATCTACTCTTAAGTTCACCAAGACTTGCTCAAATCTACCTTCAAGTCTTAAGACTTGCTCAATCTGCTCTAGCATATGCTCAAACCTGTTCTAACACATGCTCAAAATAACTCACAAAATATGCTCAATCAATCTCAAATCTTGCACACAATGCTATCAAATGCTTTGTCTAATCTTCAAAGTAATTCCTTTAACTTGAAGCAGTTTAGACATATTCTATCCAAATTTGTTTAACCTCTGGAACATATAGAGAATGATGTACTCTATCAAAACTCAATATGTTCCACTCAATCATTAAGTCTATCGCTTCCACATGTCTTACTTTTATTGCTCTTTTAAATATAGATTCAATCTAGCACATGACACCTATCTTTCTGATCTACACTCTTGCTTTCACAAATCTGATTTCTAATGTTTGCACATTCACTTTTAATATCACTCAAAACCAATGCTCAAGAAGTTTCACTCAATCATTCAACCAATGAAACACAACTTGCTCACAAACCCTAAACAAGTGTTTTCATACTTCTTCAAACAAAGAGCACAATGTAGGTCTCAAACCCTAACTCAAATAATTCCCAATATCTATCTCAAATGTTCTCTAAACATTCAACAATGAAGCATATAAGACTCACTCAAATATTTCCAACAATGCTTATCAAACAATCCTTTTCACTCCACCTTATGTTTCACAACATTCATTCCAACAAACACTTCAAACAAAAGATGATGTGCCCATACCTCTTTGCTTTGATGGAGATATATCTTCAAAACCTGTCTCACTTACAACCAAATCCTTTTGTGCCAATTCAAGGTTAGATAGCAATAGTCTATCTCAAAACCTCCACATGAATATTTCACCTCAACAAATATTTCACCATACAAAGATTAATAAAATGCCAAACCACTTATACACCTTATTACTCCTAACTTTGCCAATAAATTTCATCAACAAGAGTCACCAATTACATAAGCAAAAATTTCATTTACACCTTATATCTCCTACTTGTCATTAATGCATTTCCAAAAGATAAATAAAATATCACTTCACTTTTTATCCCAATGCATTAACAAAACAAACTACCTTAATTTTTTCTCAAAAAGAAATTACTTTTATAACCCTTTTATTGCAAAAATAAAAACCATTTAAAACACCTTATATCTCCCTAGCACATACCTTAGCCACCTTAGACCTTAGGATATAATTTAATTTTTAATAAAAAATTAATCCCTCTTTGCTATCACCTGTCGCCTACCATCGGGAGTCGAACCCACACTGCCTTCTAGCCCCGTGCCCTAGCTACCACTAGGCTACTGTGTGGGCTAGCCAACCCACATGTAATCAAAATGTAAGACCTCCCTCTTGTCCTTTACCATCGATGCCAAAACTTAAATTGACCACGTAGCCAAAAGGACCTTCGCGTGAATCGAACCCGCACCTTCTACCTCCTACGCCATTGTGCAAGCCTTGCTTGCCAGCTCGACTGCCACCTCACACGAGTGGGGATACACCCCATCCATGCTTTGACCAAATCTTCTACACCAAAATTTGCGTTGTCTCCTTTCTGTTTCCTCCACCGCGTCGAACGTGCAAGGCAAATACTTTGGGGGTTTAATGATTCGAATACCACTTAGGCTTAGGCTAAACCTTAGCCTTATTAATACACATGCCCTCCTCTATATTTGACGTCGGCTTCTTTTTGCAATTCGAATTTTGGTATTTCAAATTTTAATTATTATATTTAATTATAATAATTTAAATCCAAAGGATTTAAATATTATAATTTAAATATTTAAAAACCTTTTGGGCCTTTTATTTTTAGGGATAACCTTGCCACCATTAATGGATATTTTAACCTTTGCAAAATTACCACCAAGGTAATTTATAAATCCTTTCTCAAATATTATGGAGAGGTATTCCTTTCTTCTTGCTGCCTTATACCTCATGTGCCACCAAGAGAAATATTCTCACAAATATTTCCATCAATTTAGGACATTAAACCTTTTGACATTAATCAAACCTCTTGACATTAATTCCATCAAATTAGGACATCAAACCTCTTGACATCAATGACAACAAAACATGCTCAAATTTCCAATAAATCTCTAACTCAAAATGTTTCAAACCCTTTCAATAATAGTAGCATAGTTTATTCTCAAATTATATCCCAAATGTTTCCAAAATATTTAACAATGAAGCACAAAATATTCACTCAAATATTTCCAACAATGCTTATCAAACAATCCTTTTCACTTCACCTTATGTTTCAAAACATTCACTTCACCAAACACTTTAAACAAAGGACGATGTGCCATACCTATTAATTTTCTCTTATGGAGATATGTATTCAAAACATGTCTCACAAATAACTGATTCTTCTAATGCCACTTCAAGGGTTAGATTTGCAAGATACTTCCTCAAAAATATCCACATGAATTTTCACCTCAAGAGATATTTTACCATACAAATATTACAATAAAATATTAACCACTATAACACCTTATTACTCCTATTCTCTCATGTAAAATAATGCTCAACAAAAAAAAACAAAAATTACACCTTATACCTCCTTCTTATGAAAACACAATAATGCACTTCAAATTTTAATAAGACCAAAGAAATTATCTCTTCATCTCATGTATCCACCAAGCACTAGCAATATTTAAAAAATTTAATTATTCCCTCAAGCGTTGCTGTCATTATTCGAACCCGTGACCTCGTTGGCCCCCGCTTCCTAACACAAGGGCAAACACCACATGGGCTAGCTGCCCACACAAACCCAAGGAGCACATGCTCCTTCTTCTTCTTTACCACTGGCGCAAAAGACTTCAACATGTAAAAACCTCCATGCGAATTGAATGTCAAACTTGCCGCCTACAATGCACTCCGCAAGATGAGCTTGCCATCTAGGCTACTATCCATCATCAGATGGAGTTTAGGCACCCATTGTATTAATATTTGCACTGCCTCAAAATTTACATAAAATATTTTTGTGCCTCCATGCTTTATCGAAAATAAAAATTGCAAGTATTAATTTCTCTGGGGTTAATCGAACATTAATTGTTCATGGATTAATAGAACACCATGGATTACAAATATATTAACCTTTTTATACACATTACCCTTTGAATTTGGACGTCAGCTCAACTTGAAAAGTCACCTCCATGCAATTTTGATTTTTTGGTGCTATTAAACCTTTTAAAAAATATTATAATAGTTTAACTCTAAGGTAGATTTAAATATTATAATTTTTTCCTGGTGCTTTCAATAGTGTAAAAGGTTTAAAATTATTTTGGCATGGTGGTAATAGGTGTGGACTGCACAAAAATCTGTGTAGCGACTTTCAGTGTGAAAGCACGAGATTCCGAAAGTTTTGAAAGGAAAACTATTGCGATGCATCCAAAATCAAACAAACGCTTAAGTCCTAAAATGTGAAAAGCATGAAATGAAAAAGACGAATTTGAAATGAGATAAAAGAAAGTGTAGAAAGCACAGCCCTTTTTATTTAACTCTCTTAATCTCGGTTACAAAGATGCCTCCTCCCTTTTTAGGGGCTAGGAGCGTTAAATGAATTTTGGTTACAATCATGACTTAGTATTCCTCCTTCCGCATGCCCACATTTGAAATGGGCGGGCCAAAGTGTTGCCGTCGCTGGTGTTGATGAATCCTTGATCCTTGCTGCTTCTCCTGCATTCAAAGAAACAACAAAATTGTTAGTAGCACCTGTGACAAAATATGAAGCGTTTGACCTTAAAAACCAATGGAGGATGCATGCATAAGATTAACTAAATCGATGAATAAAATGACTCTAAGTAACCTGCAATTTTGACAGAGACCAGAAAACATTACCAGAGGGCCATTGCCATCAAAACAGTTGATGAAATTCCGCCGATTTGCATTCGACTATAATTCGTCCCTGGTCAGGACGAATTCTACTGTAATTCGTCCCCGGGTAGGATGAATTCTCCTACGACAAAACGCCGAGGTGATGCTGCTCAAATGTCACGTCTCGGGATCTCCAAAAGACCTGCAAACATAGGGGTTAGCTAATTGGGGGCATTTTGGGATGACCCAGATGGTCGGATTTCTCCAATTTGACCTCCATCAATGGGAATTTGACGTCGCTACCTGCAAGTTAGTGGGGACAACAAAAGCGACAAAACATGATGAAATCTGATCAAAACATTATGAAATCGAATTTATAAACTATCTAGACAGCATAAAATGGAATGGAAGATAAACAAATGATAAAAGAATAAATTAAAATGAAACTTAGAAAGTGCGGGGTGCCCAAGCGGGCCGCCCACCGTTAGAACTTGATTTCGGCACCAATCCACTTGGGATGGGCCCAAAATCTCTTGTGATGGGTTGTCGGCGAATTGGTAGATCAATGTGGTCAAATGTCGGGTTTTGGGTCCGGATCCACACTTCCAAAAGCCACCCAATAACCTCTCTTGCGAAAGAGATCAAGGATGTGGAAGAGGTGAATCAAAAAGGGTGCAATGTGGTGTTCAATTTGGCAGCACTTCGTTGCTTGAAAATGCCTCCAACTTGTCCTCTTTTGGGTGGGAAAGTCCACCATTTTATAGACCCAGGGGGTCTCTTTGGAGGGGCATGCATAAGCGCCATGTGGCGGCCATGCCTTCCCAAGAGGGAGGAGACTCCTCCCTGACTTGGGCTTCCATGACTGCCCTTGTGACAGTCCTCTAACGCCTACTCTACCCACCTACACGCGCATGCAAGGCAGGAGGCATTAATTGACTGTCTTCGGCTGCCACTTGGCGCCATTCTTCTTTTTGCCCGTTGAACCTGGAATTCGTCCCGACCCAGGACGAATTCAGAATTCGTCCCTGGGTGAGACGGATCCCAATTTGAATTCGTCCCTGGGTGGGACGGATTCTAAGCAAAGTGCCTGGATGTGCCAAATTGCCTTTTGACCTTACAAAATTGCTACAAAAGTGGTTAGGACCACTGTTTAACCTCTGAGGGCTGCCCTGGGGCTGTGTGTGTCAAAGCGATCAGTGTTTGCAGTCACATAATCGGATTGGTGCTGTTTTGGTGTCTATAGATGCCCCTTTTTGGGATGCGTTGTGCATGGCGCAGCGCCGAGCAAAAATAGATAACCAAAGCACTAATGATTAGGGTTTCTTGGTAACCTAACCAACTTTTGATGCCCCAAGTATGGAAAGGGCATGCATTCTTGAATCCTTGCTTCTGACGAGCTAAGGAATTTGATTTCAAGTATTAACCTATTTTGGTGAGGTGTGACTTGAGCTTGGACATTGATCAGTCATGAATAGGCAAAGGGCGCAACCTTTTGTCCATAGGGGAACCTTGTGTTCATGCTTCGGGAATGCCAAGTGTTTGATCAATTTGTGATTATTGCTTGTTTACTGCCCCAAGCAGGAGCGTGATTGTCTTTGTCAATGATTCTTTGAATGCATGTCATTTTCCTTGATTGGGTGTGTGCTTGTTGATTGGTGACTAAGTGTGACTACCCCCTCAAGCGACGAATCGATGAGGGAATGACCTTCGTGAGAAAAGCGACGAGTCGCTTGACCCAAGATGACTTGTGCAAGGGTGCCTTTAGATGTTTTAGCATTAAGCATGTGCAATTTTTCCGACATTTAGACCTATTTTTGGTGGGTAAAATCCCTTTTGGTGATGCCATAATGGGGTGAAATCGTCGAAAACCCGTCTTCCCATGGAGCGGTCCGGCTATGGTAGCCTTCTTGGGGAAGTAGGAGAGTGACAATTTGAGCCCCGACATCGATTTTCTATGCCAAGAGGTTAAGTGCAAGAGCACTTGTGTCCGGCAATGCTTATTGCTTATGTGTTTGTGTTGCATTTTTTTTGTTGTTTTTGTTTTATTGTTTTTGTTGATTTTTTATTGTTTTTGTTATTTTTGTGACACCATTTGGGGATTAAATTGTCAAAAATCTATCTTCCGTGGAGCGGTCCGGCTATGGTAGCCTTCTTAGGGAGTAGGATAGTGACAATGTAAACCCGACATCAGTTTTGTATGCCATTGAATGTCAGGCACAAAGGTGCCTTTGTTCGGCAATTTTATTGCTATTGTTTGTGGATATTTGATGTTTTTGTTGTTTTGATTTTCTTGCTTTGTGTATATGTCATAATTTTATGTTATGCACAATGATTGATGTTGATGGATGCATGCTTAATTGTATATTGATGGATGTATATGCTATGATGAATGCAAATGTTTTTGATTTATATGTGATATGCAAAATGTAATGGATGAAATGAATTTGTGTTGTTTGGTTAGGGCACCATAGACTATTTAGGACTTTGTGATTTTGTTTTTAGGCGATTGTTATGGTAAATGACTTTGTATGTATACATGTGGTTTTTTGTATTTTTTGATGGTATTTGTAAGGATGAAAAGTAGCGCAGTTGGTTTAGAAATGTAGCTAAGGTTTTCTGAGACTCAGACGGTTTTAACTCACTAGCCATGACTGTACTTTATCTTACAAGACTTTTGAACAAGGTATGAATCGGACTTGTTTTTGACCAAGTTATTTCACATCCCTGTGTGTGCAATTGAGTTCATTTATGTGGTATTTGTCAGGATACCGCCAGTGCCAGATGGGCTTTCAACCGAACCTATACTGAGGATCACCTAATTAGCTCCACTAACTCCTTTATTGTATTTAGTCAGATTAATCTGCGGTGCTATCTAGGATACCATAAGCTAGCTCATCCACATGCAAACATTGATCTGTACACAAGTTAATGTGACAGATATATCGTCATGCGAGAAGTTTACCGCCAGTGACCGATAGGCTATCAACCAAACCGATACTGAGGCTTGCCTCATGACCTGTCGAAATGCTGAGAGTTCTAGGGATTCAAGTTCGACTCCCTTCTTTTCTTCAATTGTATTGGGATACTTGCTCCTTTGTAGTGATAAAATCACTGTTTATTTTTGTTTTATTTGTTTTTTTTTTGAGCAAGGGATTTGGATATGGAGTGACGAGAATCACTATTGTTTGTGCTTTTTGATGTATGCACTGTGGGATGTCAAATTTTGGTGTTTTGACTTTTTGCAAATTTTTGATGTTTTGCAACTATTGAGAACTTTGGGATTCTTGGGGAATTGGGTAGGGAGGATGCTTGTCCTTTTGCCAACTCTCAGCATTCTTTGGGTCATTCGCACAGGGGGATGAGCAAGATAACCATTTCGCTTATGGTGACCTGGATTGCTTTGCAGGTGTCATCTTTCGTTCACACAACTTGGGAATTTTTATGTGTTTTAATTTGTGTTGGGATGCTACGTAACAAGGTGTGATTCAAGTAGAACTCTACCTTCATAAAATTTCTCTGACTTGGTACAGTATATGGCTAGAAAGCAAAATTATGACTGAAAGATGAAAACTCTTGATACATTATAAGACCACTGACTCTAGTGTGGTAAAAAGCAATAAATGGTGTATTTTTGTTTTATAAAATGGAAAAATGTGGAACAAGATGGACTAGTAGAGCAATTACAGCCTATGGTGCCTTTGACTTGTATGACCACAAATATGCAATGTATGGATGCGATGCTTAATGCAGCTATATATTTTTGTATTTTGATGGAATGATTTTTGTGAATATGAAGATGAGATGTAAGAAGAGCTTTTATTGATGAATTTGAGCATGCCTAGAAATGAGATGCAAATTTTTGTTGTTTTTGATGATTTTTGTTGTTTTTGAATTTTCTTGATGGTGACCAAGGGATTTCGAGAATCCTTTGGGGCCTTTTTGGGGTGACCAAGCGATTGCGATAATCCTTGGAGCTTTTGGGGTGACCAAGTGATTGCGATAATCCTTGGAGCTTTTGGGGTGACCAAGTGATTGTGATAATCCTTGGAGCTTTTGGGGTGACCAAGTGATTGCGATAATCCTTGGAGCTTTTGGGGTGACCAAGCGATTGTGATAATCCTTGGAGCTTTTGGGGTGACCAAGCGATTGTGATAATCCTTGGAGCTTTTGGGGTGACCAAGTGATTGTGATAATCCTTGGAGCTTTTGGGGTGACCAAGTGATTGTGATAATCCTTGGAGCTTTTGGGGTTTGACCAAGTGATTGCGATAATCCTTGGAGCTTTTGGGGTGACCAAGTGATTGTGATAATCCTTGGAGCTTTTGGGGTGACCAAGTGATTGCGATAATCCTTGGAGCTTTTGGGGTGACCAAGTGATTGCGATAATCCTTGGAGCTTTTGGGGTTGACCAAGAGATTGCGATAATCCTTGGAGCTTTTGGGTTTGACCAAGCGATTGCGATAATCCTTGGAGCTTTTGGCTTGCTCTTCAGGGGATAGATGTACCCCCAGCTTGATGATATTTGTGCTCCGGATCTGGCTCTGGAGGTATTGGCATGAATGGATCGGCCCTATGCACGGATAGGAGGACAGGGTCTACCCTCGGTACTGATATTGCTATGGGGTCTCTGGGTGGAAGTTGATCTTTGTGTGCCCAAAGTGGTGGATGTAACACTTGGTCCCACTACGGTGGGTTAACGTGCCACTCATGCCCTAGTATTATGTTTATCTATTGAAGTGCTTCATCGATATCCATGGGGTGTTGATGTTGTCGCATGTGATTGTTATGGGCAATCTCTGTTTTATCCTCACCTTCGACCAGTGAGTCTAGCTCATCAAAATCTGGAGATTCTGAGACATGGAGGACTGCATCATCAGGTAGCCCTACGGTCAGAGGTTGATCCTCTTCGAAAGGAGCCTCATGTAAGTTGGGCCTTGGGAGCTCTAAAATCTTGGTCTCTATCGACTCTAAGTGCTCTAGCGCTTTGCATGTATCGAGGGATTTGAGCTCCTCCTCTTTGGTTGGTTCTTGTTGAGGAACTTGGGGCCTATGGAGGGGTGGCCAGATAGCACCCCCATGCCTTGGTAGGGCATTTCATCCCGCTCTTCTTCTCGCTCTAATTCCTCAGAGGCTTCTTGATGAATTTCTAAGGGTGGCCCATAAACCTGAGTGGGTTCCTGAGGAAGGCGCCCGTCATTGGTTATAGGAGTGGCCTCCCGCTCATGTCTAGGAGGCATCGAGGGCGGTGCTCGATAAGGTCATGGAGACTTGTCTCGCACCCAGGGGTTGTGCCTCTCATAATGTTTTGTCTTATGCGTGTGAGGGGTTGGAGTCCTCTCCTGCATAGTGTGTTGGAACAACTCATCCTTCTGGCGCTGAAGGTGCTCTTTTTTAATATGGTATAGTTCCTCTAAATGTAGTCGCTCTAGCTCAAGTTGCGTGAATTGCATCCGACGTGCGATATGCTTGGCAGATTCTAAGATAGTTGGTCTTGCCGTCTCATGTCTAGAAGGCCTAGATGCCTCTCCTAGATATCTATCTCGGTCGTAGTGATCCAAGATCTCTATAGGCCACCTCCCTCTGTTGGGGGTAGCGGCATTCCCTCGAGGCTTTGGCCTCAGTAGGTGATCCTGATAGCTAGCATTTGCGGAGGCGTATTGCTCCCATGATGTATATTGCTCTTGAGGAAGGTAAGGGTTTTCCTCATGCTCTCTTTCGTAAGTGAAAAAGGAATGGGCGGAGTTGGCTCGCCTCGCCTGAGGAGCCTTGTGCTCTAGATTTGTCCTTGTAGTCCTGACAACTAGAGGGGGTGAAGGAGGGATAATGTAATCATGTGGTTCCTTCCGTCGAACCCTATGTTGACCTAGCACTTCATCGCACGGTGACCACTCATAGCGAGCATCTAAGGGAGCTCTCCTACGGATGTACCCCTCATGGAAGGGTGTGTGTTGGGTGCTATGTTGAACAGGAGTGCCCCTAGAAGAGGTGCCCCTATAGTCCCTTTCTGTTAAGGTGTGGAGGGGACTGCCTTGTGTGTCAGGTCGCCAAGGTGGTATGACCAAATCCTTGGGGCTATACCGGAGGTGACTTGTGCCTCCTTGGATATTCCCCATAGCATCCGCCCGTGATTGGGCTTGGCTGCGGGTGAGCACCATGACGATGTCTCTCTAAAAACCCTAAAATTGAAAATGAGTCAGATGGGGCCCAAAATTGGGGTGCGCATCCCTCTTACAATATATAAGCCATAAATAAAGTTTCAAGTCCTAACTCTAAATACATTAGGAGAGATTAACCTTCGAACAACTCAAAAAGCATAAAAAATTAGGTGAGCAATTTTAAAACCTAATTTCGGGGCACTAGATGATGGAATTTGGCCTTGAAAATTGGTTTTTTAAAAATCTCCCAACTAGCTCCCTGTAAAATTTCACGTCAATCGGAGCTACGGTTGAGAAGTTATGGCCCCGACAAAATGCACTAAAATTTAGGGAAAAAAATAAGATTTCCCATATTTTGTTGGATGCTCCTGCATCACTTATGGGCACCTTTGGGGCACTTTTGGGTTGACCAAAGGGTTCATGGACACCTTTGGGGCATTTTGGAGTGACCAAGCGATTGCGGGAATCCTTGGAGCTTTTGGAGCGAGTGACAAAATGCGTAGATTTTTATCTTTTGTTTATGATTTTTCTGATTTTTTTTTGTTACACTAAGCAGAAATGAACACACGCATACACAAATGGTGATTATCTCTTTTAAATATTAATGGTGTGTCCTAGACTGGTTTTAGTGCGTTTTGATGATTTTGTTTTGTTTTTGAAAGTTTTGAAGAACGTTTAAATGCGTAATGAAGGCTCATATGACTCCCATAAATGGTCACCCCTTCAATATACCATTGCCCGGCCGATATACCAACCTCTCTATATACCCGCCCTTACGAGAGGGAAACTATAGGTACGTGAGAGCAGATGGTACGTGGTACATAGGCGGTACAGAAGGGGGATTGTCCTGTTAATGACACCTACCATAGAAGACTTATCCTCATGCACTGGGAATCACCCCAGCGACACTCGGTCAGCTTTCGTCAGGATTTACGCCTAACAACAGTGACAATCGGGGTAAATGGATGCAAAAATCAAGCCAAGGTGGTGATGAACCCACCGTTGGTCTTGATCAAGGGCTGGGGTCTTACGACCAGCTCCTTGGTTTAAAAATGCCACGTGATGTGTGTGTGGTTCTTTTTATTAAAAATTGAAACAGGCAGAAGCAACTACTTTCCTTAAGAAGGCAAAATTGACAAAAATAGAAACAAAAAAAGCAAAAAATGATAGGAACAGTTTAGGACCCTTACCTTTCTCTGCCTAGACCTGCTGTTTCTGATCCTCGACCCTAAAAATGTATAGACAAAAATTCGTCCCTCTGTGAGACGAATTACAGAATATAATTCGTCCCTATCTGAGATGAATTAGAATTCGTCTCAGGGTCAGACAAATTACAGTAAGGTATTCGCCACAGGCAAAGACGAATAATAGTCAGAGCTCGAACAATGGTACCTGTAAGCACAAATCACAAATTTTTGATCAGTTTCTTGATCTTAAAAAACTAGGGGACAGAGTCCCACCGTGATCGCCACTGAAAGCACGAGATTTTAGAAGTTTTGAAAGGAAAACTATTGCGATGCATTCAAAATCAAATAAACGCTTAAGTCCTAAAATGTGAAAAGCATGAAATGAAAAAGATGAATTTGAAATGAGATAAAAGAAAGTGTAGAAAGCACAACCCTTTTTATTTAACTCTCTTAATCTCGGTTACAAAGATGCCTCCTCCCTTTTTAGGGGCTAGGAGCGTTAAATGAATTTTGGTTACAATCAAGACTTAGTATTCCTCCTTCCGCATGCCCACATTTGAAATGGGCGGGCCAAAGTGTTGCCGTCGCTTGTGTTGATGAATCCTTGATCCTTGCTGCTTCTCCTGCATTCAAAGAAACAACAAAGATGTTAGTAGCACCTAGTGACAAAATATGAAGCGTTTGATCTTAAAACCAATGGAAGATGCATGCGTAAGATTAACTAAATCGATAAATAAAATGACTCTAAGTAACCTGCAAATTTGACAGAGACCAGAAAACATTACCAGAGGGCCACTGCCATCAAAACAGTCGGTGAAACTCTGTCGATTTGAGTTCGACTGTAATTCGTCCCTGGTCAGGACGAATTCTACTGTAATTCGTCCCCGGGTAGGACGAATTCTCCTACGATAAAATGCCGAGGTGATGCTGCCCAAATGTCACGTCTCGGGATCTCCAAAAGACCTGCAAACATAGGGGTTAGCTAATTGGGGGCATTTTGGGATGACCCAGATGGTCGGATTTCTCCAATTTGACCTCCATCAACGGGAATTTGACGTCGCTACCTGCAAGTTAGTGGGGACAACAAAAGCGACAAAACATGATGAAATCTGATCAAAACATTATGAAATCGAAGTTATAAACTATCTAGACAGCATAAAATGGAATGGAAGATAAACAAATGACAAAAGAACAAATTAAAATGAAACTTAGAAAGTGCGGGGCGCCCAAGCGGGCCGCCCACCGTTAGAACTTGATTTCGGCACCAATCCACTTGGGATGGGCCCAAAATCTCTTGTGATGGGTTGTCGGCAAATTGGTAGATCAATGTGGTCAAATGTCGGGTTTTGGGTCCGGATCCACACTTCCAAAAGCCACCCAATAACCTCTCTTGCGAAAGAGATCAAGGATGTGGAAGAGGTGAATCAAAAAGGGTGCAATGTGGTGTTCAATTTGGCAGCACTTCGTTGCTTGAAAATGCCTCCAACTTGTCTCTTTTGGGTGGGAAAGTCCACCATTTTATAGACCCAGGGGGTCTCTTTGGAGGGGCATGCATGGGTGCCATGTGGCGGCCATGCCTTCCCATGAGGGAGGAGAGTCCTCCCTGACTTGGGCTTCCATGACTGCCCTTGTGACAGTCCTCTAACGCCCACTCTGCCCACCTACACGCGCATGCAAGGCAGGAGGCATTAATTGACTGTCTTCGGCTGCCACTTGGCGCCATTCTTCTTTTTGCCCGTTGAACCTGGAATTCGTCCCGACCCAGGACGAATTCAGAATTCGTCCCTGGGTGAGACGGATCCCAATTTGAATTCGTCCCTGGGCGGGACGAATTCTAAGCAAAGTGCCTGGATGTGCCAAATTGCCTTCTGACCTTACAAAATTGCTACAAAAGTGGTTAGGACCACTGTTTAACCTCTGAGGGCTGCCCTGGGGGCTGTGTGTGTCAAAGCGATCAGTGTTTGCAGTCACATAATCGGATTGGTGCTGTTTTGGTGTCTACATAGTGCATACAACACAAAATACTATGGCGGCCATAAAAGTCATACAACCTGCCCGTGTCGGCTACCGATTCCACCATGTAAATTCAAATATATATATATATATATTTATATATTTATATATTATAATTTTATATATTATAATTTTATTTTAGGCTTTGGGTCTTTTAATTTTTAATAATAATAATAATTTAAATCTCCATATATTTAAATATTATAATCTTTTCTTGGATATTTTTTTGTAAAACCTCTTCCTTTTTCTTGCACAAACGCCACCATGATAAAACCATTAAAAATTTATTTTTATTGACATAAATTAAAACCAATGTCATTAACCTATGCCATTAATTCTTTGACATCAATGACAATAATATACTCAAAATTTCCAACAATTGCAAACAAAGTATACAATCTCTTTGGATATTTTATTGCGAGCAGGATCAGATCACAAACCCATTATTTTGACTTGTGAGTCACTTAACAATGGTCATCCAAAGCCATTTCGCTTCCAGTCTATGTGGCTCCAAGACCCTAATTTTTTCTAGATGGTTATGTTATGGTGGGATGAATCAAAATTTGAAGGATCATGTATGTACAGGTTTGTTCAAAAGTTGAAACATGTAAAGGAGCAAATGAAGATATGGAATGTCCAATATTTTGGTAACATTTTTAAAGAAAAAATAAATTGAATCCGAACTCCAAAATTTACAAGAGAGTAGAAATTAATGGAATGGACCAGGATTCTTATGTCAAAGAAAAACAATTAATTTTTTATTATCATAATGCATTGAAAAAGGATTCATATTGGTTCCAAAAATCTAGAGAGAAATGGCTCAAGGAAGGAGATAAAAATACAAAGTTTTTTCATGCTACAACAAAAATAATATTTTATGTTTGTCATATCAAAATATTATAACTCCAAATGGAAGAAATATTGAGGATAAAGAAGATATAAAGAAGGAAGTAGTAAATTATTTCAAAAATATTTTATCAAATTCTAGGCAAGATAAGGAGGCACAAGAATTTTTTTTGCAAAATATTCCATCAATTATCACTCAGAGACAAAATAAAATCTAGAGGAAGAAGATATCTATGGAGGAGCTCCATGAAGCAATTTTCTCTTTCCATCCTAACAAGGCACTTGGCCCTGATGGATTTCCTGCATTTTTATTTCAAAAGTTTTAGGATTTATTGAAGAGTGGTATGTTAGATGCAGTGGGAGAGGCTCTAAAAAGGAAGGCTATAATAAGTGAGATCAATGCTACTTTTATTACCTTGGTTCCTAATAAGCGTGACACAAAATATTTTGATATTTTTCATCCAATAAGCCTTTGTAATATGATTTACAAGATCATTTCAAAAATTATTGCAAATAGGTTGAAGGGTATTTTAGGGTGTATTATCTCAAAGGAACAAGGTGGCTTTTTTAAGGGTAAAAAAATTCTTGATGGTATAATTATTGCACAAGAGGCCATACATTCCATGAAAAAACTAGGTATGATTTTGAAATTAGATATAAACAAAGCATATGATAGGTTTTTCTAGAATTTTTTACATGTTATTCTCAAAAATTTTGGCTTTGATTATAGTTTGTGTGAGTGGATTAAATGTTGTTATAGCACTACAATTTTTTTGTTTTGATCAATGGTTCTCCTACTGGGTACTTCAAGTCATCTTGTGGACTTCTTCAAGGTGATTCTTTTTCTCCTTATCTATTCATTATTCTGGCAGAAGCATTAGGGAGAGCATTTTCAAAGGCAAAAATGGAAGGAAAAATCAAGGGTATTCAAGTTGTAAAAAATGGTCCCATTTGAATCTCATCTCCAATTTGTTGATGATAATTTTCTTTTGGGTCATCCCTCAGTCAGTGAGGCCATGAATTTTAAATCAATATTGTCATGTTATGAGAAGGCTACTGGAAAATTGGTAAATAATTCAAAATATAGTTTTTTTTCATTAATACTACCCTAGATTTACTATTGGCAATTTTGGGTACATTGGGTACATTGCCCTTGATCATGCGTATAAGTTGTCATTGATGTTAAGAAGCTCTTGAAGGAATTTGTTTGATGTCAAAAGTTTTGCTTTAATAAAAGGTTTCTTGGAGGTTCCGACATGACAGTTTCAAAGGTATTTTGTAAGCCCCAAGTTGGCAGGTTTAAAGATTACAGGTGGATGTATTAGTTTAATGCATTTGGGTCTAGGAGGAAGTATTTATTTAAATAATTAAAAACCTTGTTAAGGTTCCCTTTAATTATTTTTAAATTATTGTTTGCAATGGGTTCTCCTAACCCATGGCGCTATGTTTTAAGATTGTGGGCGCTAGCCAAGACCTCCGTCGACGTGTTAAAATCCTCGTCGACATCAAGAGATTATGGTAAAAATGCATATAAATCTCCCTCGATGAAAATCAAGAATTATCCATCCGCATTTTGAAAATATTTGCTTGCTATGATTTCGTGATCCGCTATTCGGATTTCTTCTCCGATTGTGTCTTCATCGTTTTCGTAAACCCGTCATTCGACTGTGTCTTCGCTGTTTTCATGAATTCGCTATTCATTTTTTTGTACTCACCATTTGTCGTAAATCCATCGTAAGGTTTTTGTCTTCGTGTTCGCGTCAGAAGAAAGGGAGGCATTGTTGTTTTATTTAATCCCTGGCGTAGAAGGAACAAGGCTAACAAAGATGAGGTTTAAACCTCACCGGGTGCCTTTGGTGCACCAGTAGCGGTTAGGCTGTTGGTGCGCTACCTGAACGGGAGGTTCCGTGTTCGAATAACGTGAAAGGGTTTTTCATCGTGAAGTGGACGCAACGAGTGGTGTTAGAATTCGTGCGTAATTTCTCCATAGCACGATTTTTGATGTTGGCCAAGGTATTTTCAAAATTAATTTTTGCTAAGTGTATTTTGCAGATGGAGGAAGTGTTGAGTGAATATTTTGTCTCACAACAAAATGACCACACAACTAGAGTTTCTGACAGGAAACTCTTTCTTGCAAAGAAATAAGTTATTAATTTTTTATTTCTCCAAGCTTCTTGTGGAACAGATCTCTATATGCATAAAACCGATTTCAACTTAATGCACATAAACAAATATATCCCAGAATAACTCAGATCCTGCAAGTAACTGTTAACAAGGGGCCTTTGTTGATTCACAGCCAACTTTGTAACCCTAATTTGTTAAAATAATCAATCATGCAACAAAAATCCTTCTAATGTTCTAACATTAATGGTTTATTCTAATGTTAATTGGTTCATTTTATCTTTGTTTAATCATTCTGTTATTTTAACGTTAGTCTTTAATATGAGATTAAACGTATCAGGAACTAAAACAGAAAATGTTCTTATACAAATCAGCTGGAAAACCAAAGAAGGATGTTAATCTGGTTAGCAATCTCCTCCCTGCAAAACCCCAAGTTAAGAGATGAAGTTCTAAGACAACCCGACCGAGCGGACCTGTACTAACACACAATCCAATCAGATCGGATGCAAGACTCTAAGGAAAGAACATAACTGCATCATTCTGTCATTCACCTATCGTAACCCATCTCATGGCGTAAACGAATAGATACAAGAAAAAATGATGCAAAGGAAAGATTGACAATGAAAACAGTAGTCTTAGCTTCGATCTCCTTTTGATTTTACACACAAAAGTCGCTTTTACCAAATAACTCCTTTATTTCAACAAATAATGTCCTTTTTTGTTACAATCTCCAACCCCGTATCCATTTACATTTCTGCTATTTAAACTTTCTATCGCTGCTCTCGGCTGCTCTGTGACGCTTCGTTTCAGTTTCTAGGACGCTTCGTTTCAGTTTCCCGCCTCTTGGTGTTCTAACCCTTCGCATGCATTTGCAACGCTTGATCTTCTCTGCGGCCAACAACTGTCGATTCGAAGCGTTACTCTGATCCTCATGCATTTTGCCACGTGTTCAGCGCTCTCTGCATGCTCAGTAACGGTCCCCAAAAATCTTGACTAAAAATAGCCCGCGGCCTTGCTTCTTTGCTTTCGTAGCGATATCGCGACATGTCGCGAAATCATGACATGTCGCGATATCACGACGCTTTCATTCTCCGTACGCTTCGGCTGTAACCCCGTCGTGAAATCGTGACCATTTTACCCATCGGGCCATCTTACCGCAACCCGTCGCGATATCGCTACCGCTTTCTCTGCTTCGGGCATGGTCTTCATTTTCGCGATATCGCTACCGTTTCTCTGCTTCTGGGCATGGTCTTCATTTTTGCGATAACGATAACTTTCGGGCATGGTCTTCATTTTTGCGATATCGCTACGTTTCTCTTTTTTTGCATGGTCATTCATTTATGTAGCATTTCGATATCCCATTACATCTTCTCTGTGTACACTTTGCCAAAACACGTCGCGAAATCGTGACCATTTTCCCTGTCGGGCCACTTTGCCAAAACACGTCACGAAATCGTGACCATTTTAATCGGTTCACACTTTGGCAAAACAGTACGTAAATCGTGACCATTTTCTCCTTCGGCCCTTTCTATCCACTTGCTGTAACGTCGCGATTTCGACCATTTTCAGCTATGCACCTCTATCCACTTTCAAGCCATGAAAATCAAACACGTCACGGATTTCACGACTTTTCGCCCACCTGCTCGTTGACCATGTTGACCGTGATTTTGTGACACGTCACGATTTCGCTATAGTTTTTCCTTCTGCCTTTCTCTCTCCTCTCTGGGCCGCGACGGAGCAACATGTCATGATTTCGCTGCCATTTTCATCGTCCGTACACTTCGTCAAAACACGTCACGAAATCGTGACCATTTTCTCTGCGTCGGAGCGACATGTCGCGATATCGCGACACTTTTCTTTTTTCAGCGGCGACGGTGCGACATGTCGTGATTTCGTGACATGTCACGATTTCATGACACTTTTCTACACTTGCACATTTTGCCCCCTTTTCTTCATTTTTGGCATCTGGGTCAGTGAGATTTTCTCTGAAAACCTGCAACAAGGTGGGTCCCCAATCTTGGGGTGTGTTGTGGATTAACCACAACAAATGGCGACTCTACTTGTCAAATGCTCCAGAGCATTTTGTGAGAACCCAACCTGAAATATATGAGCTTAGATACGGGCGTTAGCACATAAAAGATAAACAAATACCAACGAGATCGAGAAGTACATGAAACATCGGAATCATTAGTATTAGCTCGGTGTGTGCTATTTGTTTTCATTCCCCATCGCTTGGACTTGATCAACCTTCCATTGTCGGCTTTGCATGCATGCATGTGTGAGATTGTAAATGATTTGTGAAACCTAATGAAAAATGCTTAGAGATTTGCTTCTACAAATGCATAGACTTTCTAACATCATATACAAATATTCAAGATTGTCAAACCCTCTTAGGATCAACCATGTGTATAATGAATTGTTTTATTAGATCCCAAAGTTGGTTATGAGTCACTATTATCTTGAACCTATGTGTAAGTGAAAGTGAAATCGAGCTTTGGGAAATCGGACTCCCAACTTAATCTAGATGGGGGTTTAACCCTATTCTTACTACTCTGATTTGGAATTCATTATCTCACTTTGAGCAAAATGATTTAACCAATTATGGAAGAAATGGTCATGCTAGTCCAACCCTATGAACGGTCAGTGGTCTTGTTTTTTAGACAAGACATGCTGTCGTGCATGGGCATACCTAACCCCATAATCCATGACTTAACTTCATTTCTTTGGACCTTGGGGATGACTACCCATCCTTTGCGAGAGGACAAGTAGTACGATCCTTTCAATCCAATATAAAGAT
Source organism: Wollemia nobilis (assembly GCA_028583015.1). Lineage (NCBI taxonomy): Eukaryota > Viridiplantae > Streptophyta > Pinopsida > Araucariales > Araucariaceae > Wollemia > Wollemia nobilis. The sequence continues at coordinate 5,433,046 of JAQPPZ010002456.1, read as the reverse complement.
GAGATGGGAAAAAGTTAATTTTACTTCTTGGATCTTAGGGATGACTACCCATCCTTGCCGGGGGACATGTAGTACGATCCTTCCAATCCAAGACTTAGATGAAAATGAAGAATATTATTTTAATACTTAGACCTTGGGGATGACTACCCATCCCTTGCGAGAGGACAAGTAGTACGATCCTTCCAATCCAAGTTTTATCTTGATATGAGACATATGAGCTTTGGGGAATCGAATTCTCAACCTAGGCGAGATGAGAATTATGCCCTATCCTTACTACTCCATGTGGGTCAAATCAAAGCTTTGGGGAGTTGGATCCTCAACCTAAGTTTGATGAGGACTTAACCCTATCCTTACTACTCCGATTTTAGGCTTTAAGCTTAATGGAAGTGGTAAAAACCACTGTTTTAAGGATCATGTTGCATAATAGGATAGACATGAAATATTCCTTTCGCTTGACCCTTTTCTTCCAAGGAAGGTTTTGATCATTTTGCCCAAGATCTTTTTTAGTGTGTACAAATTGTGCTTGGTTCTAGATATCCTGGGGCTCAGTTTCCAACCTTAGGATTTTTCTTTATTTATGTTATAGTATAACCTTAAGAGGATTTAACACACTTTAATGATTTGTATCTGAAATGCATATGCAACTAAGATGGCATGTATATGCAAAGTGAGATGTAAGATGAATGCAATGCTCTTTAAATTGCAACTGAAGTATTACCATAATTTGTAAAACTGACTACTTCATGCATCACAAGCCTCAAGCGATATTAATTAACTGTTTGTATTACATGTGGAGCTTTTACAATATAATTCCAATGCTTCATATTCTCCCAATCTTAGGCATGTGTTTAACATTTCAAACTTTTATTCCCTTTTTTTTTATATATATAAGACAATGAAAAAAATGTCAAATAAACACACCACCTAAATGTCCAACCTGCACACACAAAACAAAGCACAACATTAATACAAAGACCTGAACATGTCAAAACACCCAACTTAAATATCAAATCTACACACAAAAGAAACCAAGCACAACATTAATACAAAACTAGACATGTCAAGAACACACACTTAAGTATCAAATCTGCACACAAAAGAAACAAAGCATGGCATAATTACATATAATACAAACCCAGCTGCCTCAAGCTTGGAAGTAGTGTTTCAAGTGCAACCCATTGATAGGTAATGCCAAATCCTTTCCATCCAAGGTTCTTAGTCTAAAACTGTTTTCCCCTAGGACTTCTGAAATCTGGTAGGGACCCAACCAAAGGTAATCAAACTTATCATGCTCCCCTTTCTTCTCATGTCTTTTATCCCATAACAGCACTAGATCTGATATTTTAAAAGCCTTTGCTCTAGACTTTTTGTCAAACCATATTTTTACTACATCCTGGTGTTTACTAAAATGAAGCATAGCTTCATCCCTTTTTTCATCCAGAAGCATTAATTGCGTTAGTCTAGACTTAAGTTTATCATTAGTTCCGAAATAATCTTTCATGAAATGCAGTGTTTGTAATCTGAGATTTGTAGGAAAAATGGGATCCTGTCCATAAACCAGATGGTAAGGAGATGTTCCTATTGCTTCTTTGACTCTGATTCTATCAGCCCAAAGGGCCAACTTAAGCTTGTTGTGCCAGTCCCGCGGATTTCTTTCCAACAATTTTTTTATGACATTTAACAGATTCTTGTTAGATGATTCGGCCAATCCGTTACCTTGCGGGTAATAATTGGAAGAGAATTTTAAACTCACGTTGTTATCAAATGCCCAATTAGCAAACTCTAGAGAGGAAAAAGTTGGACCATTATCACTTACAATGGAGTTAGGCATCCCGAACCGAGTGACAATGTTATCCTCTAAAAATTTAATAACAACCTCCGAAGTAGCATTCTTTGTGGGGATAGCTTCGGTCCACCTTGTGCAATAATCCGTAGCCGTCGAGAATGTATTTGTGGGAATCGGATGAATTGGGACTGATAATCCCAACAAAATCCAGGCCCCATTGCGCAAAAGGTCTAGACTCAATTACGGATTGTAAAGGCATGGAAGCGTTCCTGTCTCTATTGGCTGCAGTTTGACATGTATGGCATGACCTCACATGAGTATGGGCATCTTTGAACAGACGAGGCCAATAATAACCGGCTCTGAGGATTTGATGGGCTGTGGCATTAGCGGACCCATGCCCTGTCCCATGTTTACCATGAAATTCCTCGAGGATTTGCACTGCCTCCTTTTGATCAACGCAACGAAGGTAAATACCTTCATGGTTTTTTCTGTATAATGTGTCGGATCTAATTAGGAAATTAGCAGACTTCAAACGCAAGGCTCTTCGTTGAGTAGCATTCAAATGCGGTGGACATTCACCATTTAGTAGATAGTACACCACATCTGCATACCACTCATCTTTGGTTATATCTGAGACTTCATAATGTTGACATGGAATTGCTAGATCCTGCTCTGCTATTGCCTTAACCAACCCTTGCCCCCAAACTATCTTCATCGACTGAATCTCAAGATCAAACTCCTACAAAGTTGAAACCCACTTACCACGTCTTTCACCCAATTCATTACGTATGAACATGGCTTTGACTGCAGGATTCGGGACGATAGCAAAGACCCTACTGTGGACTATGTAATGCCTGAATTTTTTCACGAGTCTTAACCAGAGCATACATTTGCTTGTCCAAAATAGAGTATCTCAGCTTCGCATCTTTGAGAGGACTACTCGGGAAGGCAATGGGATTTTCAATGCTGCCTTCACTCTTCTGAGTTAAAACACTCGCAAAGGAGTGATCTGAAGCAAAGGTGTAGATATAGAAAGGCTTCGTATAATCGGGACTCACTAAAATCGGGGCTTTAGAAATCGCGTCCTTGATATTTTTAAAAGCATCTATACTTTCATTTGTCCACTTGATCTGGACTTCTTTCTTTAACATGTCGTTCAAAGGCTTTGCTATTTCTGCAAAATCTGCAATAAATTTTTTGACAAAATTGATCTTCCCGAAAAATGATCTCAACCCCTTCTTGCTAGTGGGACAAGGAATCTGCTGTATGGCCTCTATTCTCTCAGGGTCAATGGAAATTCCATCCTTAGATATTATATGCCCCAACGGTTTTCCTTTCGTTACCCCAAAAATGCATTTCTTTGGGTTGAGAGAAATACCGTGTTCCACTGCATCTTTGAAAAACTTTCTTAAGATCCACGACGTGGTTTTCCCTGTTCTTAGAAAAGACAGGGAATGTCATCGACATAGACAATGATGCACTTACCTATGAGCCCTTTAAAAGCAAAGTCCATAGCTCGTCTGGAAAGTGGCACCTGCGTTCAATAGTCCAAAGGGCATTCTCCTGTATGCAAAGGTGCCCCACTTTGTGGTAAAAGCAGTTTTCATCCTATCACTAGGATGGATAAGGACCTGATTATATCCCGAATAGCCATCCAGGAATGACATCATCTCCGACCCGTTCACCTTTTGGAGTATTTCATCAATAGTGGGTAACGGGTAGTTGTCCTTTTGGGAGGCTTTATTAAGATTTCTAAAATCGATACATAACCTTATTTCTCCACTCTTTTTTCTCACGGGGACCGAGGTTAGCAACCCATGTGGAATGCCTAACGGGAAAGATGATCTTAGCTTCTAACGGTCGCTTCACCTCTTTCTCTATCAAGGGTTCTAATAATGGATTAACTCGCCTTTGCATTTGCCTGAAGGGTTTGAAATCTGGCTTCAATGGAATCGTGTGCATTATGACATTTCGATCATAGGTTTTCAACTTCTTATAACTCCAGGCTATGCAGTCTATGTATTCTTTTAATGCATTGGCGATGGAATCCTTCTCCTGCTTGGTACATGCTTTTGCTATGAATACTTCTCGAGGATTTTCTGCACTTCCAATGTTAACTAAATCACAGGCCTCTCTGGGGGTGGAACCTTTTTACCCTCTCTGGGTTGGTATCCAATGTCGAAAGTTTTTTCTAATGAAGCCATCTCATCTGGCATCTTATTTCCAGTAACTTTTTCGTCCAAAACTGCCTCCTCTAGGTCCCTTTCGTCCTCATCTATAACTTGCTTTTCAAATATACCGGAATTGGTGACAAAATGGAATATGTGCACATCCTTTGTCAAACACTTGGAAATTCGTGACATTATTCGGTATCGAGGGACAAGGGACCAGCTCTATGGAGAACTTCTTGCATTTCTTATGGTCCACTGGCTTCAACATACTCACGGCCACGGCTAGGGAGTCTGCCAAGCGATTGCCTTTCCTAGAAATCAGAGATATGTTAAAAGCATGAAACTCGTCTATCAAATCTCTAACCCTAGTTCGATAAAGCCTGAGCCGCCTATCCTTACATACGTATTGTCCCTTGACTTGCTTTACCACCAGTTCCGAATCACCAAGAACCTTGATATATTTAATTTTCTTTCGAAGGGCCAATTGTAGTCCGAGAATCAAGGCCTCATATTATGCCATATTGTTGGTGGCGAGGAACTGTAGTCTGTATGCGACGAACGTAGGCTCTCTGTCCGAACATGATAATTCAATACCGGCTCCTGCTCCTTGCCTGGACTTGGATCCATCAAATCTTAAAGTCCAAATGTCCTGGTGTCCCTCAGTTACGTTGCACCCAATCCTTTCATCTTGGGTATTTTCAGGTGTTTCTATGTCCAAACAATATGCTCCCAATTCCGCTTCAATGTCTCTGGATCTCATTCGGTTTGTTGTAATCTGTGATCATCTCTTTGAGCCTGGGTTCACTATCAATCCGAATTTGATTGGCCACTCCCCTCCAAGGCAACCACATATGTGAAGAATCTGTCACAATGTAACCGTTTAGGTTTTTACTCCAATCTCTTCCCAAAACCATGCCATATTTGATAGGAATGTCGAGCACCAATATGTCTATGCGTCTGTTGAACCCTAGGTTCTGAATTGACTTGAATAAGCACATCACCCAATTCTCCCCACTTGCCTCCATGGTTGATCTATCCAGTTGCACCACCACTGCTTCTAGAGGGCTTTGGTGTAAGTCCCAATTTTTTACAGATTTCTAGGGGCATGATGGTAGCCGAGGCCCCTGAGTCTATTAAACAATTGTGCAAGTTTTTACCTGCAATTCTAATGGTTATCAAAAAAGGAGGTATATCTCTTTTTTCCTTTTGTAAAACCATTCGGGACTCAGCACTTTTGGCTTCATGAACTTGGGCGAGATGGATTTAATCTCTTTGGTGAACTTACTTCTTGGCCTAATAATCGGGACATGTCATACATCGAGACGTTGGCCTTAGTCTTCTTCATGTCTTCCACTAAGTCATAAGTGGGTTTTTATGAGTTTGGCATATCTTGCACCATCTTAGACTTTTCCACCATGGATGGAGGAGGGGGATTGACCTCTCCTTTAAAATTGGGAGGGAGTAATTGATTGTTTGGAGGTGTAGAGGAAGTTTTGGGCTCCTTAGAACTCCTAGTGTAATATTTGTGATTTCCTTTCCCAAAACGTTTGTTGGCATGAACTTCCAAGGTTTCTTCATCTTCGCTTCCAAAAAATTCTACATCCTCCTCTTCTTCACTTTCTTGGGAATGTATAACCTCAGTCAATATAGACTCATGCTTCCCGTGGCCACAGTGCATACAATCGTTATCATTGGGTCCCGATTCTCCAAAATCTTCCGAGACATCTGCACGATTGGCTACGGGATTGGGTACTCGCCCATTATTCGGCTGCGTGTTGTATGTTCCTTTTCCTCTATGGTTATGAGGCCGGTTATGACCCATGGCTTGGTCCACTTTTTTATTGACATTTCCTACCGTGACCAAAACTTTGGCCAAGGTTTCCTTCATGTTTTCTATGGCGGATTCGGACCCTTGAGGTTGAGGCACTCTGTAATTCCGGGTCCGGTTGTGTTTCTTGCATTAGCCACCTCTGGAATCGGTACAATGGCTTGGGTGCGAGCGGGTGGATTCCATCCTGGATTCACATTTTGAATAGCTTGGGGCCGGGGGGGGGGTTCCCCCCTGGATTCACACTTTGAATGGGAGTAACTGTTGGATAAGTCATTGGGCTTGGCGTGCTAATGGGAGCAAACCCCGGCATGGTCAACAAATTACTGCCCATGCCGAACCCAGGCAAACCCATCGGGCTATTTTGAATTAATCCCTGCGTTTGGGCTGAGGCATTCGGATAACTTTGAAATGGCGCCACTTGAGCGGGTGTTTGAAAATTATTCATCATAGGGACCTGTGGTGCCATTAACTGGTTCATCATGGCAAATTGACTGTATGGACCGTATTGTCCCATCCCAATCAATTGAGACAATCCTGCCCTTGGCAGGTTCATCTACTGTTCGAGAGTCATTGTTTCTGCATAGGCCAAAGGAAGCGTCGTAACTTGAGGGTTCCTTCTAGTCAACAAAGACGTTAAAGGATCTAAGGCTCCGAAATATAATTGCAAGGCGACCGCAGGATCTACCACAAAGTGACGAGTCACATTCGTGTATAGTTTTTGGAACCTCCGATTGAATGTTCGTATGGGTTCATTGGGTAATATTTTGCATGATACGAACAAATTATAGATTATGGAGGGATCCACTAACATTCTAGATTGGCTTATGAAGGCGGTTTCTAATTGGGCCCATGAAGTGATGGAACCTGCTGGTAGATTTCGATACCATTCATTGGCCGTGGGGTCTAGACTAGCAAGGAAAACTCGGCAAGCAACGTCCTCGTGAGTAACCCCTTGCCTAAACATGTAATCTTTGTAGATTTGGACATGATCTTCTGCTGTTGTGGGACCATCGTGAATGAATTTGGGTAATCCCCTTTCAATGTTTCTAGGCAAGTCGTGGACTGCCCCAGGAATATCTAAGGGGGAACTTTGAGCACCATACCAAAGGGCAGGTGGTTGTTGTTGTTGTTGTTGTTGCTGCTGGGCCATGTTATTCAAAGGTGTTAACCCTATGGGAACAATGGAACCGCTTGGAACTATGGAGACAGATACACCTGGTGCTACTGTCGCACTTGAAATTAAGGGCTCAGGCCCGCTAGACGTACTTGAGTCTAAAGAAATCCCTAACTCAAGTATACTAGGTGGTATTTCGACCTCTAATGTTTTGTTTTTTGGCCTCCTAGCGAGTGGGAGAAAGGCTTTGGAAGATAGTTTCCCCTGTGGTTTTAGACCTTGTAGCTATGTACTCGGGTTGGGCCAGCTTGGAAACTCTAGAACTCTAAAAGATTTCTCTCAACTCACTTGCCAAATAAAATATCTAAATGTTATACCTGCAAGCACAATGGGTGGAAACAAAACTACCCACGTTAATTGTTAGAACAAATCAAAATTACAAAGCAATAAAGAAGGCCCTCCTTCTAGCGCCAAAATGTTGAGTGAATATTTTGTCTCACAACAAAATGACCACACAACTAGAGTTTCTGACAGGAAACTCTTTCTTGCAAAGAAATAAGTTATTAATTTTTTATTTCTCCAAGCTTCTTGTGGAACAGATCTCTATATGCATAAAACCGATTTCAACTTAATGCACATAAACAAATATATCCCAGAATAACTCAGATCCCGCAAGTAGCTGTTAACAAGGGGCCTTTGTTGATTCACGACCAACTTTGTAACCCTAATTTGTTAAAATAATCAATCATGCAACAAAAATCCTTCTAATGTTCTAACATTAATGGTTTATTCTAATGTTAATTGGTTCATTTTATCTTTGTTTAATCATTCTGTTATTTTAACGTTAGTCTTTAATATGAGATTAAACGTATCAGGAACTAAAACAGAAAATGTTCTTATACAAATCAGTTGGAAAACCAAAGAAGGATGTTAATCTGGTTAGCAATCTCCTCCCTGCAAAACCCCAAGTTAAGAGATGAAGTTCTAAGACAACCCGACCGAGCGGACCTGTACTAACACACAATCCAATCAGATTAGATGCAAGATTTTAAGGAAATAATATAACTACATCATTATGTCATTCACCTATCGTAACCCATCTCATGGCGTAAACGCATAGATACAAGAAAAAATGATGCAACGAAAAGATTGACAATGAAAACGAGTAGTCTTAGCTTCGATCTCCTTTTGATTTTACACACAAAAGTCGCTTTTACCAAATAACTCCTTTATTTCAACAAATAATGTCCTTTTTTGTTACAATCTCCAGCCCCGTATCCATTTACATTTCTGCTATTTAAACTTTCTGTCGCTGCTCTCGGCTGCTCTGTGATGCTTCGTTTTAGTTTCTAGGACGCTTCGTTTCAGTTTCCCGCCTCTTGGTGTTCTAACCCTTCGCATGCATTTGCAACGCTTGATCTTCTCTGCGGCCAACAACTGTCGATTCGAAGCGTTACTCTGATCCTCATGCATTTTGCCACGTGTTCAGCGCTCTCTGCATGCTCAGTAACGGTCCCCAAAAATCTCGACTAAAAATAGCCCGCGGCCTTGCTTCTTTGCTTTCGTAGCGATATCGCGACATGTCGCGAAATCGTGACATGTCGCGATATCGCGACGCTTTCATTCTCCGTACGCTTCGGCTGTAACCCCATCGCGAAATCGTGACCATTTTACCCATCGGGCCATCTTACCGCAACCCGTCGCGATATCGCTACCGCTTTCTCTACTTCGGGCATGGTCTTCATTTTCGCAGATATCGCTACCGTTTTCTGCTTTGGGCATGGTCTTCATTTTTGTCGCGATATCGCTATTTCGGCATGTTTCTTTTCGTCCTACCTTCTCGGGCATGGTCTTCATTTTTGTCGGATATCGCTACCGTTTCTCGCTTCGGGCATGGTCTTCATTTTTGTCGCGATATCGCTCCTTCTCGGCATGGTCTTCATTTTTGATATCGTTGCATGGTCTTCATTTCTGTGATATCGCGACATCTTCTCTGTGCCGTACACTTTGCCAAAACACGTCGTGAAATCGTGACCATTTTCCCTTCGGGCCACTTTGCCAAAACATGTCGCGAAATCGTGACCATTTTAATCAGTCGTACACTTTGGGAAACAGTCGAAATCACGGAAATCGTGACCATTTTCTCCTTCGGCCCTTTCTATCCACTTGCGTCGTGAAAACGCGACACGTTGCGATTTCGCGATGCCTCTTCGCTATGCACCTCTATCCACTTTCAAGCCGTGAAAATCAAACACGTCGCGATTTCGTGACGTTTTCGCCCACCTGCTGCCGTTGACCATGTTGACCGCGATTTTGCGACACGTCGCGATTTCGCTACAGTTTTTCCTTCTGCCTTTCTCTCTCCTCTTTGGGCCGCGACGGAGCAACATGTCGCGATTTCGTTGCCATTTTCATCGTCCGTACACTTCGTCAAAACACGTCGCGAAATCGCGACCATTTTCTCTGCGTCGGAGCGACATGTCGCGATATCGCGACACTTTTCTTTTTTCAGCGGCGACGGTGCGACATGTCGCTATTTCGCGACATGTCGCGATTTCGCGACACTTTTCTACACTTGCACATTTTGCCCCCTTTTCTTCATTTTTGGCATCTGGGTCAGTGAGATTTTCTCTGAAAACCTGCAACAAGGTGGGTCCCCAATCTTGGGGTGTGTTGTGGATTAACCACAACAGGAAGTTTATTAGAGGGAAAAACAACTTAGGAGTTATAAGGAGTTTAAAGCTTGTTTTATTTTGATAAAAGATTCTTTTGAAGGTGTTGTTTGAAATATCTTATTGCATTCTTATGAGAAATAAATTTTATTTTTGATAAGACTATAAGGGAGAAATAAGGTGTATAAGGGATAAATTTTTCTTGTAATGTTGAGAGTGCTTTTGGTTGATTATGGAAATGAAAGCATGATGTTTTAAGGTTAAAATTGCTTCTTGTGTGAAGTTGTGAAACCTTAAGTGGGCAGCTTTGAGATTGACATTTGCTTTCATTAAATTGGTAATAATCAAGCTATTCTTTACTTGGTTAAAGTGTTGGGCTTACTCCTTTGTTGATGATTTGAAAAGTTGTGTGTGCTCTTGTTGATTTGAGTTGGTGGATGCTTTTTGTTCAAAAAATATTGGAGAGAAAAGGAGTTCTACTTGTTTCCTTTTCTGATGTTGATTGTGAAATGCTTCAAGGTTGTGTTTTGAGTTGAATGGTGTTGATTGAACCTTGTTTGATGAGCATTGTTGTTGAAGCCCTAATTGATGGTGAAAAGAACATGAGTATCATTGTTATGTGATTATTTGCATAGTTGGCAATTGTTGGGGTTTCATGTTCTTGAAAGAAAGCATTCTATCCTATCCATTTTAGATATTGAGTTGAGTTTTCAGATTTGAGATTGAGTTTGAGATGAGTTGAGTTTTGAGATTGGGAGTTGAGTATAGAACATATTGAGTCTCTAACAATTATTTTTATGTTTCTATGAGTTTGAAAAATCACATTGGGTCTCTAACAATTCACCTTGTGATTTCCTACTAAGAAAGTTTTTTTGGGTGAGCTTGCTGAGTTTTGGATAGGTTTCGATGGGGACTTGTGAGCAGTCTTGGATAGGTTTCGGTGGGGACTTGTGAGCAGTTTTGGACAGGTTTCGGTGGGGACTTGTGAGCAGATTTGGACAGGTCCTATTAGAGGACTTGTGAGCTAATTTTGATAGTTCTATCAGAGAACTTGAGGACAGAGGTGCACTGGTTCTTTGAGAAGAAATTGAGGATAGATTTTGCAAGTCTTTGAGAAGGCTTGTGTGCAGAGGATTGATTTGTTCAAGCATTGGAAAGATCTGACAGATAGAGGAAGACTTGTACTAGACCGATCGATCGTGTTTGGTACAGGTTGCTTGAGCTACCGTGGACGTGATCATAGAAGGCAAAGGTCTATTAGGCTAAGCATTGAGGACGAGGAGGTCTTCGGTGGAAAGGAGTTCCACGTCTTGGAAAGAGGTAGAGGCGATTGATCTTCCGAGGGATCATTTCCAAAGCAGAGGGGAAGGTATCTCCTTTGAGCAGAGGCTCATAAATTTTGATTAGGGGAAGGCATCTCCTTTGGGCCGAGGCTCATAAATATTGTAATTGGGAAGGATTCCCAAAGAACTTTGAGATAACTTTTAGAGAAAAGTTTTATGGACGTAGCCCAGCCATTTTGGGTGAACCACGTTAAAATTGGTGTCACTTTGTGAATGATATTGTGCATTGCTTTGATATTGCTTTGGGTATATTGCTTTACTATTTTGAGGTATAAAGGAAAAAGTAAAAAGAGGTCTTATACTGTTCACCCCCCTCTCAGTATAAGCTTGTGTTCTTCAATTGGTATCAGAGCCGGTGCCTTCAAAAATTTTAACAGCTTGAAGGAAAAGCTAGTAAAGAACACAATGGATCATTCAAGTTGCAATGTAGCACCTATTCTTGATGGGTCTGATTTTGGTCTTTGGAGTGCAAGGATGAAGGTTCATCTAATGGCACTTGGGAATGAGGTTTGGGAAGTGATTGAAGATGAGTACACTATTCTTGAACACGGTCCTAATACTAAAGAAGAAAGGCTCCTACATCACAGCAATTCAAAGGCAATGAATGCAATCTCGAAAGGCATACGTAAGCAGATCTCACCAAAGTGATTCACTACAAGACAGCTAGTGAAATGTGGAAACAGTTGAAGGTGGTTCATACAAGTGATACAAATGTCAAAAAGGCCAAGTTGAGACACTTCAAAGGTATGCTTGAACAACTCAAGATGAATAATGATGAAAATATCAGTGACTACATGCTTCATATGGATGAGGTTGTTAACTCCATGAAAGACTTAGGTCTTGAGCTTGCTAAAAATGATGTTTGTGATAAGATTTTAAGATCTCTTCCTAATAGATTTAGTGAAAAGATTTCTGCTATTGAGGAAGCTAAAGATTTGGATAAGTTGAAAAAGGATGAGCTCCTTAATATACTTGTAGCATTTGAGTTGAGAACTCAAGTGAAGGTTGATGTCAAGAAAGAGGCAGCTTTCAAGGCTACCAAGAAATCCAAGGGCAAACAACTTCAAGATAGTGATGAGTCTTATAGTGATGAAGAGGCATATTACAGCAAGAAAGTCAAGTTCTCTAGAAAGCACAAAAGTATGAAAAATATAAGATGTTTCAATTGTGGAAAGTTTGGTCATTATGCTATTGACTGTACTATTTCCAAGAATGAAAGTGATGAAGATAAACAGGACTCTAAGAGCAAGGATTCTGAAAAGCACAAGCATCACAGGAAGAACAAAGATGAGCATAGTAATCAAGGAAAGAGGTATTCTCACAAGCACAAGAAGAGTTTCTACCTAGACAAATCAAGTAAGTGTTCTAGTAGTGATAGTGAAAGTTCTTCAAGTGATGATGAAAATGAGATGTTGTTCATATCAAAAAAAGAGGAAGAACCGAAACATAGATTCATTATCATGAAATGTCTTAGATGTGGAAAATTTGGTCACCTTGAGGATGATTGCATAAATAATGATTTGGTTTCTAGTATGTATGAGGATGCTTCAAAAAACTATAAGGAAGATGCATGTATGGTTTTTGAAAAGGGTAGCACCTCTAGTAATAAGAAATCTGAAAAAGGCTTTGATGATTCAAAAAGCAAACAAATAGAGGAAGATATAGAGGAAGGTGAAGTAGATCTTGAAGGTGAACTTATTAGTGCTCTTAGTGCTTTGAAAAAAGAAAGAAAGAAGAATGCTAGACTCAAGGATAAGTTAGATGAATGTTGTATGGAGAGAGATGATCTTATAGAAAGTCTTGACTTCTCTATAGCTAAGACACAAGAACTCAAGGATGAGTTAGAGTCTAAGGTTCTTGAGTATAGTGAGTTAGAACAAAAAATCGCTTCTTTGAAAGAGGAAACTAAAGAGTACAAGGATAAGCTTTATATGTTTCAAGATAGCTCCAAAAAGGTTAAGTCACTCATCAAAGGTCAAAGAAAGACAACAAATAAAACAGGCCTTGGTTTTGTTAAGCCACACAAGGAACAAGTTGGAGAGTCTAGTAAGAGACTCCAAAAGGAAGAGATTTCTGATGAGGAAAGTATTTCGGAAAAGGAGTCCTTGAATGATAGATGCACAGAAACAGAAAATAAAATTCAGAATGAGAAGAAGAAGTATTCAGGACCCAAGAGGTCAAATAAAGAAAAGTTTCAAGGCAGATGTTTTGCTTGTCATAGGTTTGGTCACTGGCTTCACATTGCATGGATCAAGTGAAGAAGGTAAATGATAGTTTTAGAAGTGCTAGTTAATTTCAAGGGTATTGCTACTCTTGTAAACAGTTTGGGCACAAGGCAGTCTATTGCAAGGTAAATAAAAGGAATAGGTTTGATCAAAATAGGTTTGGTTAGAACAGGTTTGGTCAGAACAAGTTTGGTCAAAACAGGTTTGGTCAGAACAAGTTTGGTCAGAACAGGTTTGGTTAGAACAGGTTTGGATAGAACAGGTTTGGCTAGAACAGGTTTGGGCAGAATAGGTTTGGTCAGAATAGGTTTGGTCAGAACAGGTGGATTCAAAGATCAGGTTTACCTCAAAGAAACAACATCGTCAAGTGTTTCAAGTACAACAATGAAGGTCACATAATCAGATAGTGTAGAGCTAAAATTCTAGAATACGAGAACAGAGAACAAGTGGCATGATCAGGTCCAAGGATCAAGGCATGGACAAGAACAGGGATGAGAACAAGAACAAGAACAATGACAAGAACAGGAATATGGACAAAGAGTTCAAGAGAAGGCCCGAAAAGGAAGTTATAGATGTTGATGATGATCAGTGCCTAATGGGATTTTTACTCCCACCCTAGAATTAATCACCTCATCAGGAGGTGGGGGAGGGACTAAGCTAAGAGGCTCATTCTTAGTCCCGAGCCCCAAAGGTGACCCTTTGCCATTGATGACAAAGGGGGAGAGATATGCGTAAGGGGGAGAGCTTCAAAGTGAAAGGGAGAGCTTCATGTCAGGGGGAGAAAAACTTCAAAGGAAGATTCTCAGTTGTTAGCACAGTTGGTTTCAGTTTTGGCTCTTGAGAAGTGTTTTCGATAAAGGTTTGCCATCAATGACAAAGGGGGAGATTGTTGGCAATTTTGGGTACATTGGGTACATTGCCCTTGATCATGTGTATAAGTTGTCATTGATGTCAAGAAGCTCTTGAAGGAATTTGTTTGATGTCAAAAGTTTTGCTTTAATAAAATGTTTCTTGGAGGTTCCGACATGACAGTTTCAAAGGTCTTTTGTAAACCCCAAGTTGGCAGGTTTAAATATTACAGGTGGATGCATTAGTTTAATGCATTTGGGTCTAGGAGGAAGCATTTATTTAAATAATTAAAAACCTTGTTAAGGTTCCCTTTAATTATTTTTAAATTATTGTTTGCAATGGGTTCTCCTAACCCATGGCGCTATGTTTTAAGATTGTGGGCACTAGCCAAGACCTCCATCAATGTGTTAAACTCCTCACCGACGTCAAGAGCTTATGGTAAAAATGCATATAAATCTCCCTCGATGAAAATCAAGAATTATCCATCCACATTTTGAAAAGAGTTTCTCACTGTGATTTCGTTATCCGCTGTTCAGATTTTTTTTCCGATTATGTCTTCATCATTTTTGTAAACCCGTCATTTGACTGTGTCTTTGCGGTTTTCATGAATCCACTGTTCATTTTTTTGTACTCGTTGTTTGTCGTAAATCCGTCATAAGGTTTTCGTCTTCGTGTTCGCGTCAGAAGAAAGGGAGGCATTGTTGTTTTATTTAATCCCTGATGCAAAAGGAACAAAGCTAATAGCGTGAGGTTTAAACCTCATTGGGCACCTTTGGCGCATCGGTAGCAGCTAGGATGTTGGCATGCTACCTGAACGGGAGGTTTCACGTTCGAATAACGTGAAAGGGTTTTTCATCGTGAAGTGGACGCAGCGGGTGGTGTTAGAATTCATGCGCAATTTCTCCATAGCGTGATTTTTGATGTTGGCCAAGGTATTTTCAAAATTAATTTTTGCTAAGTGTATTTTGTGGATGGAGGAAGTTTATTAGAGGGAAAAACAGCTTAGGAGTTATAAGGAGTTTAAAGCTTGTTTTATTTTGATAAAAGATTCTTTTGAAGGTGTTGTTTGAAATATCTTAGTGCATTATTATGAGAAATAAATTTTATTTTTGATAAGACTATAAGGGAGAAATAAGGTGTATAAGGGATAAATTTTTCTTGTAATGTTGAGAGTGCTTTTGGTTGATTATGGAAATGAAAGCATGATTTTTTAAGGTTAAAATTGCTTCTTGTGTGAAGTCGTGAAACCTTAAGTGGGCAGCTTTGAGATTGACATTTGCTTTCATTAAATTGGTAATAATCAAGCTATTCTTTACTTGGTTAAAGTGTTGGGCTTACTCCTTTGTTGATGATTTGAAAAGTTGTGTGTGCTCTTGTTGATTTGAGTTGGTGGATGCTTTCTGTTCAAAAAATATTGGAGAGAAAAGGAGTTCTACTTGTTTCCTTTTTTGATGTTGATTGTGAAATGCTTCAAGGTTGTGTTTTGAGTTGAATGGTGTTGATTGAACCTTGTTTGATGAGCATTGTTGTTGAAGCCCTAATTGATGGTGAAAATAACATGAGTATCATTGTTATGTGATTATTTGCATAGTTGGCAATTGTTGGGGTTTCATGTTCTTGAAAGAAAGCATTCTATCCTATCCATTTTAGATATTGAGTTGAGTTTTCAGATTTGAGATTGAGTTTTCAGATTTGATATTGAGTTTGAGCCGAGTTGATTTGAGTTGAGTTTTGATATTGGGAGTTGAGTATATAACATATTGAGTCTCTAACAATTCTCTTTATGCTTCTATGAGTTTGAAAAATCACATTGGGTCTCTAACAATTCACCTTGTGATTTCCTACTAAGAAAGTTTTTTTTGGTGAGCTTGCTGAGTTTTGGATAGGTTTCGATGGGGACTTGTGAGCAGTCTTGGACAGGTTTCGATGGGGACTTGTGAGCAGTTTTGGATAGGTTCTGATGGGGACTTGTGAGCAGATTTGGACAGGTCCTAGCAAAGGACTTGTGAGCTGAGTTTGATAGTTCTATTAGAGAACTTGAGGACAAAGGTGCACTGGTTCTTTGAGAAGAACCTGAGGACAAATTTTGCAAGTCTTTGAGAAGGCTTGTGTGCATAGGATTGATTTGTTCAAGCATTGGATAGATCTGACATACAAAGGAAGACTTGTACTAGATCGATTGATTATGTTTGGTACAGGTTGCTGAGCTACTGTGGACGTGATCATAGAAGGCAAAGGTCTCTTAGGCTAAGCATTGAGGACAGGAGGTCTTCGGTGGAAAGGAGTTCCACGTGCTTGCAAGAGGTAGAGGCAGTTGATATTCTAAGGGATCATTTCCAGAGTAGAGGGGAAGGTATTTCCTTTGAGCAGAGGCTCATAAATTTTGATTAGGGGAAGGTATCTCCTTTGGGCCGAGGCTCATAAATATTGTAATTGGAAAGGATTCCCAAAGAACTTTGAGATAAATTTTAGAGAAAAGTTTTGTGGATGTAGCCCAACCATTTTGGGTGAACCACGTTAAAATTGGTGTCACTTTGTGGATGATATTGTGCATTGCTTTGATATTGCTTTGGGTATATTTCTTTACTGTTTTGAGGTATAAAGGAAAAAGTAAAAAGAGGTCTTATACTGTTCACCCCCCTCGTCTTAGTATAAGCTTGTGTTCTTCATTTACAACAAATTATTGTGAATATTTTGGGGTTTAAAATTGAAAAAATTTCGGCAATCTACTTGCGTATTCCTTTATGTGATAAAAGAAATAAAAAGGAGCTTTGGATCTCTTTTTTGGATAGAATGAAATCTTGCTTGGCAAGTTGGAAAGGTAAGTTCTTAACCATGGCAAGAAGGCTACAACTCAAAATACTACTTTGTAATCCATTCCTATTTATATGATGTCAGTTTCAAGATTACCAACAGGTATTGCATCAAAAATTGATAAAATTCAAAGATAATTTCTATGGAAATGTTGTGAGAAAAAGTTTAGGTTTCCTTTTTGTAAGTGGAAAAGGGTTTGCAGAGTAAAGAATATTAGAAGAGCAGGATTGCGAAATTACAAACTTATGAATTTGGAATTAGGAGCAGAGCTTGGGTGGAGATTATTCAGAGATCAAGGAAATAATTGGGAAAAAATATTACTTCAAAAATATATAGGTTCTCTTGATGCAATGAAATTGTTTAGAAAAAGAACTCCACCCAAAGGATCATCAACATGGAACTTCATATCAGAGAGTTTGTTATTGATAAAGAAATATATTAAATGGTTAGTTAATGAGGAGAGTTATGCAAATTTTTGGTCTGATGCTTAGTTGAAGCCTTATCCTCTCATGTCAGACTCAAAATGGAAACCATTGGATCAAGCGTGCCTAGCATGTAAAGGTCTAAAGGTCAAATATTATATTATTATGAAAAAAATCTCCAGATCATGGATTTATTTTAGTGACCTGGTTAAAGGAGAGGAACAAAAACAAATTGTAGATGAACTTCAAAATATGCTTCTAGAGTTTTATTTGCCAATTTTTACATGAAAAATGAGTTGGTTTGGAACTTATCAAAGGATGGTGGATACTTAGTAAAGTTGAGATATGAGAATTTAGAACAATAAAAATTTCCTTCTCCCAAATATTTTCCATAGAAGAATGTTTGGTCATTAGAGGCTCTCCCTAAGGCCTCAACATTTCTTTGGTTAGTAGTTCAAAGTAAGATTATTTTAGGAGAGAGTCTACAAATAAGAGCATATTATGGACCCTTTAGATGTGCCTTGTGTGAGAAGGATTTAGAAACATCAGATCATTTACTCCTGCATTGTCCATTTACTCACACCATTTGGGGTTACTTTTTAAAAAATATTAAATTATATTAGGTATCTCCATCAACATTGAAAGAGTTGATAGAAAGTTGGATAAATTATTTCAAAGCTAAAGCATTATGTATTCTTTGGAGGATTGGCCCTACCATTATTTGTTGGAAATTATGGCTTGAAAGGAATAATAGAATTTATAATAATAAATATCAAAATCATGCCCAAGTTTGGAACCTTATCAGTGCCTCTCTTGCAGAATGTCTAGAAATATGGTGTTCATCATGGGAAGTCTCAATTGTATAAAAAGAAGTGCTAATAATTTGGCTACCAGATTTGGACATGCATGGAAGAGTCATCTGCGATAATGGAATTAAAATAGAGGATCTAATTTGATCTATGGTAAAATAGAAATATCCAAAAATTGGGTTTATCAAAATTAATTTTGATGGTGCTTCTAAAGAAATTCCAAGAAGAGTTGGTGGCGGTGGTGTTTTTAGAATAGTGAAGGCAAAATTCTCCTCACTTATTTAGAATCGTATGGAAATTTAACTAACAACTATGCAAATGCTAAAGCACTTCTTACTGGGATAAAATTACAGCAAAAAAAGGATGGAAATATATTTCAATTGAGGGGCTCACAAATTATCATCAATGCTATTAACAAAAATGGATGTGGAGACTGGATAAAAAATAACATCATTGTTGATGTTCATCATCTATTACTAGAGGCAATCTCCTGGCGGTGTGAGCATATTTATAGAGAAGGAAATCGAGCAGCCGAATAATTATCAAATTATGGTGTTGAAAAACATCCCCATGAAATTCAAATTTTAGAAGATAACTAGCCAAGTGAGATTTTATATCTTAATCAAAATGATGTCAAGGATTTGATTATGGAAACATAGCACTTTGAGAAAGTTGAAGAATATATTTAAGAGAAAAAATAGTGATAAAAATATTTTCTACAACAAATGTAATATTCTGGTATTTTGATGGGAGTGGCCCCCAATAGAAACCACATACAACCTATTAAAAAAATAACAAATAGCAATCATCATTTTTACACACTCCTTGAGAAGGCCATGAAATATTCATAATAAGAATCATTGTGTTCAGCAATCTTCACCATGCACTCTTTGATGTCTCCATCATAAGTTATCCTTATGCGAGCATAGTGATATTCATACCATTCATCCAACATCATCTATACACAAAATTCAATAAAAATCAAATTCTTACAAGTAAAATTAACAGGGTCAAGTCATACTATTACAATTAACTACCATTAATCAATTGTATTAATCTCACTTTAGTGGTGGGAACAGTTAGCAAAGCCTATACAAACTTTGATTTCTTCCTTTATTATTGTAGGTGAAAAAGAAGCATATATTTTGAAGAATCAAAATATTCCTTCTACTTAATATTTTTCCCAACAAGACATTGCTTTTGTTGTAATTTGAGGCATCAATCAAACTGTGAGTATGGCCTTACATATACTCACTAGAAAGCATTTTTTGAACCAGATATAATGGAATTGAGTTTTTTCACTTTGCAAAAATTTAAAATGGCTAGTGGTGAATTGATGTTCATGTTTTCTGATTCTCAACTATTGGGGGGAATGCTTATGCTTACTAGAATACCAAACTCATAATATAAATCAAGTTTGAAAAAGTATGAGATGTTATAGACAAGATCATTACCTATTCTAGTGTAGAAGGAGAAGACAAGTTAAAATTCTACAATGTGGATAGAAAAGAATGATTAATTATCATGTTTGGAGTTGCAGATGAACTACAAGCATACATTTGAGATTTTACCACAACAAAAAATTCATGAGAGAAACTTCAAATGGTATTCGAGTTAAGGAACTAGAATTAAATACTATTTCTACAAAGTCAAATTCATTGCTTGAAAATGAAGAATGAAGAAAGACTCGAATATTTTATGAGGAGAATTGTTGAACTATGAACATTGGGAGAAAAGGAATTTGATGAGACACTTGTACCTCTTATTTTAAGATCTCTCCCTTCTCAATATAATGCATTTGTTATAATATTAAATATCACTAAATAAACACCAACATTTGAAAAGTTGTTAATTCTATTTTAAAAAGTAGAGACCTCACATACAACACAACAATAAAAACAAGTATTTGTTAAAGGCTTGGGCAAACTTATCTTGAGCAGAAGATAACAAGATTTGCTCATAGGTATCAATATGGGTGAGAAGGTTTTGACTCACCTACATTTTGCAGATAACACTAGAGTGATGGGAGTGGTCAACCTTAGGACTAAAGAATGCTCCAAGATACTCTTAATGTTTATATTAAGGCCATAAACCAAGTCATCAATGATAATATTATCCAAAGTGGTCTTCTTCAATCTTGATTTAAGGCTTCAAGATAAAATTATAGAGATATTGGGATTCATGAGGACTTCCCTCCTAGTTTATTTTTGGGTCCCTCTATATTTCAAAAAAATGAAGATATGTGTCTAGAGGAATCTTTTGTACTGTATCAAAGAAAGAATTAACCATTGGTTTCACAAATGGTTAACCTTTGGGGGTAGATTAATTTTTTATAGTTATTCATTTATGTCATTCCAATCTATAAATTTTATATCATTGTTACCTCACATACCATATGGAAATAGTTGGACAATATGACCAAAATATTTTTATGGGAAAGAGCAAAAGGAGAGAATAAATGGGCATTAGTAGGCTAGGGGAAACTATGCCAACCCAAGGTAAAGTGAGTTTTGGGCCTGAGGAGATCATAGGTAAATAGTAAAGCTTTGGATGGAAAGCTTTACTAGAGGTGGATCTCTTAGACAATTTCTCTATTCAATAGAGTTTTAACTATTAAATATTTAGGATAGGTGAAACTGAATGATGTGAATCATTTCTCTTTCGATGGTAATGGGTCCCTAGTGTGGTAGGTACTAAAGCTAGGATCTCAAGTAGTGAAATATGGACTATTTTATAATATAGGAAGAGGGGAGAAGGCACAATTTTGGATGGATTCATGGGATTAATACCCACCCATCATTGTTGAATTCCTAGAACTACAACTCGTAAAAATAGCCATAGAAAGGAGGGTTTGATAAATATTGAAAGATATTTCAACACCATCTAGATGGGGGAGTATACGTTTAAGCAACTTAAGAAGTTGAAAGAGTGGCCAATTCTAATCCCTCTGGAATTGACATCCGTTATGACTAAAATCTTAGTATAAAGGTTTTTCACAATTAGGGATGAGGAGGATGAATTAGGTTGGGGCTATGGGAGCTTTGGAGTCTACACGATGAAGGATGGATATGAAAATATCCTTCTAGAACCTCTTCCTTATGCATATTAGGTTGATGATTAGAGAAATATTTCGGAGTCCAAGGGATGGCCAAAAGTAAACTTCTTTGTCTAGCAGTTCATGCACAATAAAATTTGTACTTTTGATAATTTGAGATAGTGGAATTATTGGACCATCCTAGTGTATTTTATGTTGCAAAAGTAATGAACCATCTGACCACTTAATGTTTGAGTGTTTGTTCTTGTGCCAAATTTGGGAGATATGGTTTTTAGCTTATAAAATCTAAGCCAATGATGATTTGAACCAAATTAATATTTGGAAAAGATGAAAGAGGGGTAAATTTAAATCTAAAGCTCTTTGTATCAAGTGGAAGCTTGGATTAAAATTTATTTGGTGAATATTGTAGGTGGAGAGAAATAATTTTTTTAGAGAAACCTTTTCATCCTTCGATGGTGTGTGGGATGTATTTTAAAGAAAAGTCATGGAAACAATGGCATTGTATGCTAAAGAGGAGAATTAGTTTGATATAGGGATGATAAAGAATAAATTTGAAGTGAAAGAAGTGCAAGATAAAGTTAGCTATAAAGCACCCCTAGAAGGTTGAATTAAAATTAATATTGATGGATATGGAAAAGGCAATTTAGCTAGAGCTAGAATTTGAGTGATCTACAAGAATCATGTTGGGACAGTACTCTATTAGGAACTGTACGACTTGGGCAAGGCTACAAATAATGAAGCAAAAACCTTAGCTACCAACTCTACTTCTATATAGGCAGTAAAAATGGAAGGATATTTCTATCCTTCTGCTCAAAGAAAATTACAGAGATAAATATATTACCGAAATGGAATGAACGAATGTAAAATATTGAATAAGAAATTGCAGCAGAGGAATAAAATAAATCAACGCCACTCAAGGTGGGCACACCCTCGCCGTATAGGCAAATGCGATTAACGCCAATGAAATGTAGAAAATAATGATGATAGCTTTCAAATAAACTATTGTGAATCAATATATACTAAATATTAAACGCTTGGAAAACATAGCCGACGCAGGCTATGTTTGGAATGCAACATGACTCCCCTCCTCGGAAAGCTTTGTCCTCAAAGCTGGAAATGTCTGGAAGATACTTTCAGATTCCCATGTGGCATCCTCCTCTGGTAAATCTTGCCATTTAATGAGAAATTCGTGAATCTGACGTGATCTCAGTTTGCGGATTCTATGTTGTAGTATATCTTCCGGTTGGAGATGTATGCGTCCTTCCTCATCGAGCACTGGTAATTCTGATTGACTTTGTACTTTCTGACCAATTACTTTTTTGAGACATGAAACATGAAATACCGGGTGTATTCGTGAAGATGTAGGTAGCTCTAATTGATAGGCTACTTCTCCAATGCGACGCACAATTTTGTAGGGACCATAGAATCGTGGGGCCAACTTTTGGCTGGACTTTATCTTTAACGAGGATTGTTTGTAAGGTTGCAACTTTAGGAACACCCAATCACCTATATTAAAAGTTCTCTCTGATCGGTGCAAGTCTTGTTGTTGTTTCATACGATTTTGTGCTTGGACTAAATTCTCTTTGAGGATGGTGAGTGTAGACTGCCTTTGTTGGAACCAATCATCCACTTTGGCTACTTTGGATGATCCATGTACGTAATCTGCGACTGTTGGAGGTTTGGTGCCATACAATGCTTCAAATGGAGACATCTTAATTGAGTAATGGTAAGAAGTGTTGTACCACCATTCCGCCAATGCTAACCAATGGCTCCATTGGTATTGTTTATCTTGAGCAAAACATCTTAAGTACGTACCCAAACATTTGTTAACTACTTCTGTTTGACCATCTGTCCGTGGATGGTAGGCTGAAGACATGTTCAATTTGGTACCACTAAGTCGAAATAATTCCCGCCAAAAGTTACTAGTGAAGATGGGATCTCTATCACTTACAATATTTTTTGGCATACCATGTAATTTGAAAATTGAATCCATAAATACCTTTGCCACCTTGCTTGCGGAAAATGGATGTTGTAAAGCCTGAAAGTGAGCGTATTTGGATAACCGGTCTACGACGACGAATATTACTGTCCTGCCTTCTGACTTTGGAAGACCTTCAATAAAATCCATGGATATATGTTCCCACTATCGTTCAGGGATGGGTAATGGTTGTAACAATCCTGGTGATTTGACTCGTTTCTCCTTTATTGCGCTGGCAAACTTCACATTCTGCTA
Source organism: Wollemia nobilis (assembly GCA_028583015.1). Taxonomy (NCBI): domain Eukaryota; kingdom Viridiplantae; phylum Streptophyta; class Pinopsida; order Araucariales; family Araucariaceae; genus Wollemia; species Wollemia nobilis. The sequence continues at coordinate 5,409,722 of JAQPPZ010002456.1, read as the reverse complement.
CCCATTGTTTGACTTCGGCTTTTAATCCTTTCCAACAAAATGATTGTTTGACCCTTAAATATGTCTTCAAAAATCTTGAATGTCCTGCTGATGGAGAAGCGTGTGATTCGTCGAGGATCTTCGATTTGAGTTCTGAATTGTGTGGAATGTAAATGCGGTTTTTCTTCCGGAGGATTTTATCTTCATAAGAGAACAAAGGGTGTTTAGAGGACCCTATAGATAATTCTTGAAGTATCTGAGCAGCTTCGCTATTGGACAACCATTCATCTTGTAATTGATTCACCCATTGGGAGCAAGGACCTGAAATAGCGTTAATGACTACTTCATCTTCATATTTCCTGGACAGTGCATCGGTAGCTATATTTTCCTTCCCTTTCTTGTATTCGATAACAAAATCATAGCCCAATAGCTTTGGTTAACCACTTATTTTGTTTCGGATATGAAAACCTTTGCTCAAGAAAATGTTTGAGGCTACTATGATCTGTTTTTATAATGAAGCGGCTACTGATTAGGTAGTGTCTCCATTTTTCTACTGCGTGAAGGATAGCCAACATTTATTTTTCGTATGTTGATCTTCCCAAATTTTTCCCGAAAAGCTGTTTACTTTCAAATGCCAATGGATGACCTTCTTGCATGAGTATAGCCCCAATTCCTGTTCCTGATGCATCACATTCGATAATAAATGGTTTGTGAAAATTGGGAGTTGCTAATACTGGAGTTGTACACATGGCCTTCTTAAGAGCTTCGAAGGCTTGAGAAGCCTCTGTTGACCAACGAAAAGCATCCTTCTTTGTGAGTGCGGTGAGAGGTGCTGCAATCTTACCATAATTTTGTACAAACTTGCGATAATAGCCCGTGAGACCCAAAAAACCACGAAGTTTCTTGATGGTTTTAGGTAAAGGCCACTCTTGAATTGCCTTAATCTTATTGGGATCCACTTTGACGCCCTCATGTGAAACTATATGACCAAGATACTCGACTTCTTGAACACCAAATGAACATTTGGAACGTTTGACAAATAACTTTTCTTTGTGTAAAATGTGAAGGGCCTTATCCACATGATGTAAATGATCCGTCCATGTTTTGCTGTATATGAGAATATCATCAAAAAAGACTAACACAAATTTATGGAGGAGTGGGCGAAACACTTGGTTCATGAGACTTTGGAATGTGGATGGGGCATTGGTGAGGCCAAAAGGCATGACCAAAAATTCGTAATGACCTTCATGAGTACGAAAAGCAGGATTTGGTGAAATCCGGAGCGAAGGTCTAATTTTGTAAAAAATTTTGCACCATGCAACTCATCTAGTAGGTCATCTATGACAGGTATAGGAAATTTGTCCTTGATAGTGAGTTTATTGAGAGAACGAAATTCAGGACACATACGCCAAGAATTATCTTTTCTTCTAGCCAGAACGATAGGCGAGGAATAAGGACTAGTGCTGTGACGAATGACTCCGTGATCCAACAAATCCTGAACGATCTGTTCGATTTCTATCTTTTGTGGTTGAGGATAGCGGTAAGGACGATTGTTAGGTGGAACACTCCCTGGAATCAAATGGATGGCATGGTCATGAGATCGTTTAGGTGGTAATCCTTTAGGTTCTTGGAAAACCTCTTCGTAATGTGTTATGATGTCTTGTAACTCGGGAGCAGTAATATCCGAAGTTGCTTGAGATTGTTTTTCCAAACAATTAATTTGAGCTATAAACCCATATCCACCCTTTTTTAACATCTTCTCCATACTATGAGAGCTCACCATTTGTGATGGAGGAGTAGTAATGCCTTGTAAGCGAATGACTCGTCCATTTTCCTTCCATTCCACAAATAATTTTTTGAAGTTGAAGCTAACCGTGTCTAATGTTTCCAACCATTCAACTCCCAAAATGACATCAGAGTTCCCCAAATTCATGACGAAAAGGGATCCAAACCAGGTATAAGTTCCCATCTTTATGGAAACTTGAGATGTGCGACCAACACATTGTGCATTCACCCCGTTGGCCACTAGAACCTGGAATTTATCTTTGTTGGAAGAGTTAATGAATAAATTCAAAGCTTTTGCTATTTTGATGTCGATAAAATTGTGGGTACTACCAGAATCAATTAGCACATTCACCTTTTTCTGGCGGAGAAATCCTGGTACCTTGATGGTATGGTGGGCGGTTAAACCCATGAGGGCATGCACGGAGATCGCCATTGTATCCTCTTCTTTTTCTTCTAGAGTACTTGGTAGTTCTTCTGGCATAGGTTCTTCTGGTTGGTAAGGTTCTTCCTCTTCTCCTTCATAGTGATCGCCTTCAATATGAAAGTTTTGTTTTTGGGCACATGCTTGTTCCTTGGGGTGATGAGTGCGACATTTATAACAAAAGTATCTTGAGGGTTGATCATTTCTACGAAAGGAATTGTTGCGATACGGAGGACGACTATAATTGTCACGCCGTGTAGACAACTGATGTCTCTTTTCGGCCAGCTTAGCTATTCGTATACAATCATTTAGCAAGGTTGGATTGTGCATGTCTACCTCCACTCGAATATTTTCTTTCAATCCATTACGAAAAGCTCCTACCATTGTATCGGGACTGAGGTCTAAAGTGTATGGTAGTAAACTGGTAAACTCCGAAACGAATTCGCTAACCGATCCTTCTTGTTTAAGAGATAACAGTCTTATTGTGTATGATGATGTAGCTCCTTCGTCAAATCTTTCTAAAAAAGAGGTAGTGAATTTTCTCCAGTTAATAGTAGCTCCTTTCTCTCGTTTAAGCCATACGAACCATTGGTAGGCCTCAGTGCCTAATTTTGAGGCAACGAAAGGGACTTTATCAATTTCCTTAATTTGATATAAGTCGAGAATGCCTTCCATTTTGGCTATCCAACCACGAGGATCATGACCCTCAAAAGTGGGCATATCAATGCGTGGAAAATTATTAGGGCCTCTCGGTTGGTGATAACCCGTATCCCTTTCTTGATCTTGGTTATACCGCTGTCTATGATAGCGATCCCTAGAATTATCCGAAGTGCCTATTTGCTGTTCCCAATCGTCATTTTGATCGACATTGTCTTCATTCCTTTGGGCATGGGAGTGATATTGGGAATTAGTATTGGGATTAAGCTGGTTTTGTGCTCGCACTAGGGATTTTAGGGTGAGACTCATTTCGTTCATACCCTCTAATAACAGTCGAAGAGAATCATCATTGGAAACGGCTGAATTACTTGAGTTGCCTTGTGTGATGTTTTCGTGAGTTGGGGGAGGGTTAGTAGCCATAGGGTCTACTAGTGGATGATGTGGATTATAACTGCCAATTTTGAAAGGAGAAGGAGAATTTTTTGTACCTGGGCTTCGATTAGGTCTTCTTGCATTGTTATTGGTCATTTTCGAGCTTGATAATCGACCGTCAGGACCTTTGATCCAACTTCTACTCATGCACTGCTCAAAAGTTCTTGCTTAGTAATCCTTGATCTGCAAAATTGGGTTATCTTTTGGTAAAAAAATTGTTGTTTTTCTGCCTTAACTGCCACTCCAACTGCGACACGGAATTGGATGTTGTGGGCTCCGTGAGAACAACTTCAGATAAGTGCTTGACAAGACACGAATCGTAAGACACGAGACGCCCAGACACGACCCGACTAGACACGGACAAGGATACACATGACAGCGACAACCTGACATGATACGACACGGCCCAACGAATACGAAACCCAACCAGCGAGACGCTCGACACGATGGCTAGAAGACACGACTGACAGACACCCCGATAGCCCAATGAATATGAAACCCCACCAGTGAGACGCTCGACACGACGGCTAGAGGACACGACTGACAGACACCCGGATAGCCCAATGAATACGAAACCCAACCAGCGAGACGCTCGACACGACGGCTAAAGGACACGATGGACAGACACGCGGACACTCGACACTTGGCAAGGATTGACACGACGTGATAGTAAGAGGGAACCGGACAGCAAGGGCGACACGACCACACGACAGCAAGCGGAGAACCGACAGCAAGGACGACAACACTGCACGACGTGAACAATGCGAAGGAGCTCCTGTTGTGTGACCGAAGTCACACCGTAGAAGGTGTGGCAAATGTGTTTTAAACTGTGTTTTGCACCTTGTATACCCAATGTGGGATAAATAAAACTAAACCCCACGCAGCGGCTGATGTCAGCGAATAAAATTTAATCAACAACCTTAGCTTGTCGGTTAAAAAATTTAATCACGATTTAATGATTGGTTGATGACGCTGGCGAAAGTTTGGGCTGGACTGCATGTGTTTCAACTACCTGGCATTCGGATTCTGTCTGCAGGAAGATCTAAGACCCTGGCCACCGCTATTTTAACGACCTGGCAACCTGGCATTCGGATTCTATCTACGAAGGAAGATCGGAGACCCTGGCCACCGCTGCTTGCGAATACGAACGGACGGAGACGGAATGCGAACGAACGGAGACGGAGATGTGAACGACGGAAAAGCGAAAGAACGGGGACGGAGATGCGAACGACGGGGACAAAAAATTAAAAGAAACGTAACAGGCGACTGTAAGTTATTTTGCTCGAGTACGCAGGCGCTCCCGGAATCGGCTAGACTGATACCACTTGGAAGGATATTTCTATCCTTCTGCTCAAAGAAAATTACAGAGATAAATATATTACCGAAACGGAATGAACGAATGTAAAATATTGAATAAGAAATTGCAGCAGAGGAATAAAATAAATCAACGCCACTCAAGGTGGGCACACCCTCGCCGTATAGGCAAATGCGATTAACGCCAATGAAATGTAGAAAATAATGATGATAGCTTTCAAATAAACTATTGTGAATCAATATATACTAAATATTAAATGCTTGGAAAACATAGCCGACGCAGGCTATGTTTGGAATGCAACAAAAACAAGGTTACAAGAGGATTATGATATAATTAGATTCTTAAATCTTGGTAGGAGCTCTAGATTGCATGAGAAACTTTACTTTTGAGATGTGGAGGTAGAAGATTCTTGTCACCCAAATTAAGGATTTGTGGAAGGAATTAAATGATGTGATCTCAATTTATGTGGATAGAACTCTTAATATAGTGGAAAACTTCCTAGCTAAGATGGGTACTGAGAAGGAGGTAGAGATTCAATGACACAATGACATGGCTATTGAGGATGAGAGGATTGGGTAGGTTGGTGTGCAAATCTAGCATTTGGCTATTTTATATAGCCATTGTACACATATGGTTTAGGAGATTTGATTCTAATCTAGATCTCCTTTTAATGATGTAATCAAAAGTGGTTAGATCTTAGAATCTTAGACTTTAAAGTTATAGAAATTTGTTGGAAAGTAAAAAAGAGGAAACGAGTGCTCTTGCTAGCTAAGGTTGGGAGAAGTCTCGTTCCAACTTGTAAATAATCTTGTTCTAATATAAAAATTTTAAATTCTTTTTCAAAAAAATAAGGTGTTGGTCATTGCTAAAAATACATCTTAAATTTCACTTAAAAAACTCTAATTTTAAAAATTTAAAACTATGTAGGTCCGAGGTGTAGACGAATTGGTTTGACCAAACCCTGTAAGGGGGACAAAGGTCCAAGGTTCAAATCTCGAGCATCATCGGACTGAACACTTTTCCCTTTCCTAGTACTTTCAGTGGCGTAAAAGGTTTAAAATGATTGTGGCATGGTGGTTATAGGGACGGACGAAGAACTGTGTGGTGGCTTCCGGGACAGATAACACAAAATATTGTAGCGGCCATAAAAATCGGATAACTTGCCCGAATTTATGGCGGCTACCGATTCCACTATGTAAATTCGAAAAAAAATAAATTAAAACTATATCTTCTTTTTGTTTTTATTTTTAAGTATCAACTTCTAAATCTAAAAAAAAATTACCCACTTAAAAAAAATATAATCCACCTTTGTACTTTTAACTTTCTAAATAATTCTTAAAAAATAAACTTTGAAAAAACTCTCCTAATAATTTTTTCCCTTTAAAATATTAATTTTTTTTTTTTTTAACTTTAAGTTGCTTCCATGCAAGTCAAACTCTTTCAAGATGAGGATTGAGCTCATAACTTACCTTTTAGCATAATTTTAATGCTTCTTTCAAAATGTCAATCCACTCACTAGAATATAAGGAGATATATTTCATTTGCAAGCATATTACCTAAAAAAATACACAGCACAAGCCTTGAAATGCTCCTAATGCTCATGAGTTAAGACAGCACACTTTGTCAATTGTATTAATATGCCGAAACTTTTTTTTTTTACCAAGAAATTTTTTTCCCATCTCAGAATTCTCGTCGTCATACGAGAGAGAACATTTCACTGGAAACGTCTTTTCCAGAAACAATGTTTCTTTGTATTTAGACACAAAAACTTGTTGAACAGATTGAGAGTTTGCCAAATGTGAAGGGACCATTCAATAAGAATCTCTATAATATAAAAACGTTTTCAATCTAATTTAATTCCTGTCGTCCACGCGGCTCACGAAGGTGGGGAGGAATCTTGTCGGGAAGCCGCTTGTCCCCGCTGGAATTGCCATGTCGGTTCTTATCGCCCACTTCACCCCGCCAAATTTCAAGCTCTTGTCCGGCGTCCCCAACTTTTACTGGGAAAAAGTTTTCTGCAACCACCAACCGTGGATTACAGGGCGTCCGAATTATTTGTCTGGACCCCTCTGCCGCCGGTTGCCTCTTACCCTTCTCACGTTATTTGTTGTTTCCGTTTCTAACGATACCTACTTCCCGTGTCTCATTATGCAACGACTCTTCTACACTAAAATGACCAAGGCATTAAGCAAATAATTTTCACTCATATTTTTCTGACGTAGCCCACTATCCTTTGACTTTAGGTTTTCTTCGTCCAGACTCGATCAGAATTCCGAATGAAGACATTTACTTAGGTAAAATATCCTACGAAAACTAATAAATTAACTTGTTGTAGATGACGAATTAATAATCCAAAACCATGACATGGCAATTAATAGGGAAGCTTCTAGATTGTACAGCCCACGTGATACATCTAGATATCTGTTTTTATATCGTAAAAATTTAACAATAAATTCTCTTATGTAGAACGTTCCAACTAATATCGGAGCTTCTAGATCATTCTTGGATATCACAGATTTTCAATCTATTGTGACATAAATAGAAGAACGAGAATACTTAAAGGACCTTAATTTTCTTGGACAGGAAGTTAGCTTAAAATTAAAAAATTTAACGATCTTTGACCATAACCGGGCAGAAAAGAGAAAATAATTTGCAGAAGAGGACGGATGCAGTGCATCTTAAGAAGCGTCATTTTGCAACGTCTGTAATGTCAACTATATCATCCAGAATATTTGTTTAGTAACGCGGATCCTTCGCAAAGAAAATTTGTACACGTTTTCTCGTTTTGAATTTGTTCAAGTAGTCTGGCTGAAAGTCGTCTATTACTCTTTCTCATGCTTTACATGCTTCAATCTCCAATACTTATCTTAAAAATAAAAATTAAAATAAATTCTGAAAGGATAGGATAGCGGCAGGCTATAATAAAGTCGTCTGAGCATGAAGAAGATATGATGACTTGAAGTGCTCAGACGGATTCCGATATTCTAAAAGAATCCGGTAAAAGTTTAGTTCTTTCCAAGGAAATATATTTACCCCACGAATTCTTAAGAGGGGACACATACAACTAAAAAATCAAAGAAATTAGACATCTTATTTAAGGTGGAATAAAAGGAACCAAATTGTTAGTTTTTTGAATAGGTTAATTCACAAAAAGCTGAATAAATTAAATCAATTCTAATAATCATAAATAATAATGAAAAACAATATTAGAATTATAGTAATATCTTGCAAATAAAATTCAAATGCACATAATATCATAAGATTACATGAATGATATAGATTGATTGTATTGCATGGGATTTACCTCCAATATATAATTTTACATCAATTTTTAGTCCTTTAAATATTGTTCTTCTCAAACATTCAGGAGATGCAACTTTTCAAATTCTTCTCATAAAGACAAAGCTCTCATCTTGCCACATATCAATGTGACTCTTCATTCTTTATTGTCACTTTGCACTTTATCTTATATTGATACATACGTTATACAAAATATAAACCATCTACCAAAATAATATTACAAGGGGGCTAAATAATGTAATATCTTTAACACTGGCTCATATTACATTATTTGGTAGGAAGGCTTTTTGTCTTCATTCTTCAGCTTTGGTTGGATTTATATATGTCCTCCATTAGGTCTTCCTTTATAAATTATCTTTCTGCATCTAGATCAATATATTTGAGTTGCCTCAAGGTCTCTATTTCTGGGACACTACAATTGGATCATTGTCACTAGATCTACCTCTAGGTCACTACCTCTAGGTCTCTACCTTTGTGTCATTATCTTTGGGTCACTGCCATTGGATCACTACCTTTGAGTCACTATCTCTGGAACTCTACCATCTAGATCATCCACTAGAATATTTATAATATCATCATATCTATAGGATCATCACTACAAATGTTTTATATATATGTCGAACAAGCTTAGATCAATGGTATCTTCTATTACTAAGGATCAATATACTTATGATAGACCTCCTTAATCATGTCTTCTTTATCTCTATCTACTATGAGACCTCTTTTCATGAGTCTCCTTAATCTTACTTCAATATCAAGGTCTATCTTAAAAACCTGAATCAATCTTATAGACTACCTTATATTTCAAATATATTACTTAGAATAGGTAAACTCAATCTTATCTAATGAAGGTTAATATATTAATGACCTGAAATATACTTGACTGCAACTCAAATCAATCCCTACATGAGGAAAGCTCTTGACCTTCAAGCAATCAAAGATGAAATTCTTCTCTATTTTTTATAGGAAGCTTCTCAACTTTTGAAGATCAATTTTTCACTACAACAATATCTTAGATAGCTTTATTTAGCATTACCTAAGAATCCAATATGAAACTTCTTCCAATATCTAAAGCAAAATGGCAATGACCAACTTTTTCCTAAGTTGGTTCTTTCTCAAAATTCTAAAACTTAATCTTCATTGGTTATTCTTCAACCTAGTGGAAATATCCTTAGCAAACTTTGATCATACTCAGTTTTCTTTTGTAGAAACCATACAATATTCCTTTTATCTTATCTCCTTCATTCATGTTTATCCATCCATAATCCATTTTTAATCTATAGTATTTATTTTCTTTTTAAAGATAATATTTGTGAATGATTATGTCCTTCTCATATTTCACAACTATGGAGATTCCAACATCTCTCTATCTTATGTATATATCTACCACAATGAATACAATTATTTTCTGTTACAAAATTCCTTTTTATATTTTGTCCTTCATTATTATTGATTCTATCAATCCCTATCATAGATTTGATGTTACTATTTCCTATCACAAAGTTAGTTCTTGATTATTTGTTGCTCATTTGTCTTGTATATCCAAGACCTTCATATTTTGGTCTTATTTTTGGTACAATTGGCTCTTTTATTCATTTTTCATGTTTTTTCAAACTTGTATCTTTATATCCCATTTTATTTAATAACTTTGAACTAATTTATCTAGTATACCTTTCAAAATAACCAAAATCATCATTAGATTGATCTCTATCAATATCAACACAACTAAGAGCATTACTATATCTATCATCATTTGAACCTATGTCAACATTGATTCAGATAGGATAAGCCTTTTCTAAATAGTCACAAACTATATTCAAATAATTTATAACACATGTAACATCTATTTTTATATCAGGTTCTTCTATATTTTTCATAAAATATAAGTCATAAATATCATTGCTTTCATCACACTATTTCCTTTTATTTTGATAAGAATCATAATTTGCATATTTTTTTATTTTGATGAAGATCAGTACACATCTATCTTCAATGGTTTTAATTATATAGTATCACAACATAAATCTATCATCATGGACCTTGGATTATTTGTATCACAACAAACATCTTTCATTATTTATTTATTTCTAAATTCTTCAACCTTTCCTTACTTTCTTATCTTGGAAATATTTAGAGTGATTGTTCCCTTGTAGATTGTTTTCCATAGACTAATAGCTATATTAACACTACTTTCACAGTAAGCATTAGCATCATTAAGAATACATTACTTGTATTTTTGAAGCATTAGAAATTATCCTTATTCTACTTCACTAATAATATTAGCAAGTTAATTTTCCAAGTATACAATCTTGCTTTATATTATTACCTTTTATAACTTTATTAGAAAGTAATGTCACATATATTATCACTCCTATATCATTAGATAATGTGAAAACATCTTTAGATTCTTTAACTGCTTCATCAAGTTTTAAATTTAGATAATTTTCTAGTATTGAAAAACTTTCATCTTTGGCTTCTCTCATGATTGATTGCAAAACTCTATTTTCCTTCATTGATGTATTCTCTTGAATTTCAAATTTTTCTATCATTTTTTTAGTACAATGTTTTAATTTTTCCAACATTTTCTTAGTATTTTTGAGTGAGTCATATTCAATGTATATTGGTTCTTCTTGAAAACATAAGTTTTCTACTTCAATTATTTTTGACAACTCATGTTTTTGTATTTCTATTTTTTTATTATTTATTTTCTATTTATTCATCATGTTCCTTTGAAGTTGACTACCTTATGACTCCCTAGGTTTTGAATGATAGATTCTAAGTTTCTAAATTTTAAAAACCTATGATGTTGAATTCCTTATTTCTCCCAAATTTTTAGAAACTAAGTTATTGTGAATTTGAATTCCTAAGTTTGATGTTGTAAACCTTTGACTCCCAACTAATTAATTTGCAAAAATAATATGCTATTCAAAAATTGATTTCAAATAAACCTTATAACTTTAACTAAAATTTAGACACCGAAAAATATGAATTTTACAAATTTAAATTGTTCTAAGTTTGAAGTAGACTTCCTTATTTAGCCAAAAAAATAATTAATTTGCAAGTATTCCATAAGCTTTGAATTTCAAAGAAATATAATGAAAGAAATTTCAAATGCTTTCAAAACTTCAAAAACTTTATATCTAATCCTACTTATCACTCTAAAACTTCAAAAAATAACTAAGATATTAATATTTATATTAAATTAATTATTTCTCCATTAAACCTCTTTGAGGGTGTGACTCTTTACGATAATTTGACACCAAATTTTACCATGACAACAATGGTGTCATAACTCATACCCTTGAGTTACTCAATGCAATGGTTGTAGGTGGTGACATTCTAGCTATCCAACAACCGAAATATCTTCAAGGTACGATACACAATATGATTGGGCAACATGTTGGAGGCTCTTGATTGGGTAGTTTTCAACCTTAGAAAAATATTTTTAATTATTTTGCTATGAATTTCTCCTACTTGTGCATGTACAAAAACTAATTCAATTACATTAAAAAAATAGCCTTCATAATGAATCTGACATGTCATAATTTCTAGGATGTATCCAAATATTAGGGTGAATTATTGTGAATAATTTTGAATGTAGCATGTCAGTATGTAAGGTGTGGAATTATACTGGCAGTTTTTATAACTTTTGACTTTGTGAAAGATGTCTTTACTAAATTGGTTGTTTCACTAAATTGCTATCTACCTCGAGATTCATTCACCGATTACCTTGGACTTGGTTTATTGTCTGCTTTATCTTGAGTCATTTTGATTCCTTGATTATCTCATATGACACTACACTATTTGCCTTGATGCTTTTTCTTAGTAAATGTTTCACCTTTAAATGTCCAACTATTCGCCCATGCAATAAGCATGATATCTTTAAACATCCAACTATTGGTACTTTAAAATTTTAATTCTAAAATTATAACACTCAAATTGCTTCAATGTTTCCCATATTTGGCACTTGTCTTCTCAGGCTTCTTTGTAGATGCATAATATTTTCAACTTCTTGTAGTACTTTGTATTCCTTAGTATTTAATGGTTCTTGGAATACCTTCAAATAATTTACCTTAGGCTATATGCTTTGCTATGCACTATTCCCTTGGTGCTACACTAGTGAGATGCCATCAAATTCTATTTGATTCTTTTGCATATACTATGAGCTGAATGTAATATTTTCCTTCTATGTAGGATGCAAATTCTATGGAGAGGCACAATCAAAGTGCATAGACTATTACTGAAGTATACTACACTCCTTCACTATTATATTGTGCTTTTCATGCTTAATGATCAGGTGTGCTAGACTTACTATGCTATCTAGGAGCTTGGTTGTGTGAACTTGCTATTGATGCTTAGATAGATCAAACTTTATTTTCTCATTCTCTCTTGATGAGAAGGTTATCAAGTAGAATATGGTTGTACTCTTATGCATTAATAAATTAGAATAAAATTTCTCTTCTTTGTTACACGAAGTCTTACTGGTTGATGTAAATGTTATTTCAATGATACAGGTGCTTATGATGGTTTCTATCAACTTTGCCGAATTACTTCTAATCCTTCACATGCTAGCTAAAAGGATTTTTGAAGCTTCTTCAATACAAACATTTTCTCTTACATATAGAAACATTCCCTTTTAATAACCTCAAGTTTATTTCTTTGTTTCTTTGAGATTTTTTTTTAATAAGAAGCTTACATAGCTTCTTTTTCTTCTTCAAAAATAAAAACCTTTAAATTTCTAAAAACAAACTAGGTGAATTCTTTATCACTCCACATTTAAAAAATAAATCTAAAATTTTAACTGAATAGATATTTTTATTACTACATGTCGTCAATAATGTGCAACCTTCGATTTTCTCACAATTTCCAATTGTTTTCACATTCCAATCTCTTTACTCACTATTGTAAAGTTTGTAGCTTTGATATTACTGTTAGCTCTCTAAATAGGTTAACTCACAAAAAACTCTATCTAGGATCTAGAAGAAATCAAATCAATACTAATAATCATAAATAACAATGAAACACAATATTGGAATTACAATAATATCTTACAAATAAAACTTAGATGCACACAATATCATAATATTACATGAATGATACATATTGATTACATTGCATGGAGCTTTACCTCCAATATATAATTTTACATAACTTTTCAATCCTTTAACTATTGCTCTCCTCAAACATCTGGGAGATGCAACCTTTCATATTCTTCTCATAAAGATAAAACTCTCATCTTACCACATATCAATGTGACTCTTCATTCTCTCTTGTCATTTTGCACTTTCTCTCATATTGATACATACATTATACAAAGTATAAATCATCTACCAAACTAATATTACAAGGGGTAATATCTGCAACAAAAATATGATAACAAGTATTGTTCATTAGTTGTAGAGCACAACCAAAATAGTAGAGAAATCAAATGCCTTGTCTAAGTTGAAGCAAAAGAAACTAGATCTATTAGCAACTATTGTTCATCAGTTGTAGAGTGTAACCAAAAAGTAACTGATAATTTTTTGACATACAAGATTCATGTTAAAAAACAACAAACAAAAATAACAGTATCAATTGCTTCTTTGCTATCAGACAAATAAAAATAGTAGACTCATCATTGAAGTCAATTTAATTTTTTCATGTAGTAAAACAAGATCTGAGTATTTACATTCAAAGGCACAAACTCACAAATCCTTAAAAGCTCATTTTTGAATAGTTAAAAAATTGAGGTATTAATACTTCTCCATGGGTGATATTTTTTAACAAAAATTTGGATCATGTTCTTATATTGCACAAGAGATGAAAGCTTAATTAAAAAGGTTCAGATACACCATCAAACATGACCCAATTGTTAAACATCCAAGAAGGTGTCCAATTCTAGGAAGGTGCTCTTCATTGTGCGTGTTCTTGAAAGGCATTTATCACCATATGTACTCTCTATTCTAGGAGATAATAGCAAATAATAATCACCATGTGTGCACATGCCTTATGACAACCAAGAAATATTCATAGCGATAATATTACATGCAACAACATTTACTAGGTGCTCTTTGATGTCTCCATCATAAGTGATCCCAATGTGAGCACAATGACATGTAGACAAGTCATCAAACCTCATCTCTATGCAAAATTAAATAAAAATCAAAATTTTGTTAGTAAAATTAACTAGGTCAAGTCGTACCTTTATAGTTGGCTATCATCTTGTATTAATCCCACATTAGTGGTGGGCAGGTTTAATAGAACCTATAATAACTTTTCTTTCTTTCTTTATTATTGCAGGTGAAAAAGGATATATATTTTGAAGAACCAAAATATTCCAAAGAATATTCCCTAAAAGAAGACTATTCCCTCTACTTAGTATTTTTCTCCAACAAGAAATTATTTTTCTTGCAAATTAAGGCATCAATCAAATTGTGAGTATAGCCTTACATTTGGTCATTAGAAAGCATTTTCGATGCTGATATAGTGTAATTAAGTTTTTTCACTTTTATAAAAAATTAAAATGGTTAGTGGTACACTAAAGTTCCTATTATTCAATTCCCAACTATTGAGAGGGAATAATTATACTGTCTAAAAGACCAAAATCAGAGCACAACTTAAGTTTGAATAAGTATGAGAAATTGTAAATGGAACAATTACCTATCAGAGTACAATATATATTTTTCAAAATCTTTTTCAAAAAAATAAAATAATCATTACTAAAATTACCCCTTAAATTTCACTAAAGAACTCTAATTTAAAAAAATTAAAACTATTTATTCTTTTTGTTTTTAAGTATCAACTTCCAAATTAAAAATAAAATAAAATACCCACTTATAAAAAATATAAAATTCGTCTTTGTACTTTTAACTTTCTAAATAATTCTTAAATATATAAACTTTAAAAAAAGTTTCCGTTATAATTTTTACCTTTAAAATATTTTATTTATTTTTACACAGACTTAAGTTGCTACCATGCAAGTCAAACTCTTTCAAGATGAGGATTGAGCTCATAACTTATGATAATTTTAAAGCTTCTTTCAAAATGTCAATCCACTCACTAAGCAATTTAGAATATAAGGAGATATATTTCATTTGAAAGCATATTACCTTAAAAAAAAAGTTCACAGCACAAGCCTTCGGAATGCTCATAATGCTCGTAAGACAGCACACTTTGTCAATTGTATTAATATGCCTGCAAGACTCTTGGAATTTTTTTTTTTTTACCAATAAAATTTTTTCCCATCTCAGAACTCCCGTCGTCATACCAGAGAGAACATTTCACTGGAAATGTCTTTCCCAGAAACAATGTTTCTTTGTATTCAGACACAAATACTTGTTGAACAATGTTTCTTTCTTTTTAAGATATTTAACCTCTTCAAAGTAAATGTTCCGACTTACTATTCCATCAAAATCTCTTGATTTTTTCTCACATCGCACGTTTCCAATCTGTTGTGACATCTAGAAGAACGAGAATATTTCAAGGACCTTAATTTTCTTGGACAGAAAGTTAGCTTGAATTTAGAAATTTAAACAATCTTTGACCATAACCGGGCAGAAAAGAGAAAATAATTTGCAGAATAGAAAGAATGCAGTGTATGCTAAGAAGCGTCATTTTGCAACATTTGTAATGTCAACTATAACATCCAAAATATTAGTCTATTAACTAACGCAGATCCTTCGCAAAGAAAATTTGTACACGTTTTCTCGTTTTGAATTGATTTGAATTTGTTCAAGTCTATTAATCTTTCTCATACTTTACATGCTTCTATCTCCAATACTTATCTTGACAATAACAATTAAAGTAAATTTTAAAAAGAAACGTCAGTTATTAGAGAAATAGATTGTTTTTATATAATTTATCTTTATCCCATAAACTACAATCTATACTTGGCAGTTTGACTTTTAGCTTTGTCAATCTTTGCTGCGTTTCACTCAATTAAAAAAATGAATAAGGTCAATTCTCAAAGTTGTAATACTTTTAATGAGAAGCAACAACTTCATAAACTTTTATTCTAAATGGGCGGATTTTAGAGGAAACCGAGATTAGAATCGTCACCTTAAACTAAAACTCAACAAAAACTAATCTATTTACTACCTTTACCCATAATTTTCATTTGCATGTTATTCTTTCAAATTTTTATTGTTTCTCCTATGTTCCTATTCATTTTATTATTTTGTCAAATGTTTATTAAATTATAGGTGAAAATTTGAATATGCTATGAAGTTAATGTTTGATTAAGATTCTAGAAAAGATTTATAATATATTTACCAAAATAATAATAATAAATTATATATTAAAATATGTTTTATTAAAAAATATATAGTATTATATAATAATATTTTTTATAGATAAATAGATAAATAGATATTAACATAAACAAAATTCCAATAATAATAATAATAATAATTTGTTAAATTATTTTATTTGTTTTTAATTTTTATAAATATTTTTACTTAATTGCATTATAGTTTTAATAAAGTGTAAGTCATGGTTTTAATTAATAGAGGAGATAATAAGTCCATAATTTAGAATTTGCACAGTACGAAACCTTAAGATATATTAGTTCTATAAATTACTAGCAAAAAAATATATATATGAAAAAGTTATAACACCAATAATTTTATTTTAAAAAACAACCAAATATAAAAGTTATAGTATATTACCATTACCACTTAAACATTAAAAATGAGATAAGTGAAGGAATATATACCAAGTATGCCTTATAACCGAACATAAAATGTATAGCAATATAAAAAAAATATAGATGTTAGTATTTGATCCAAGTATACCTTAGTATATTCTTCCTAGACTATACTCAAGGCATGCCAATTGAGATATACTTATGTCACCTCTATCATGAATTAATACCAAATATCCTAATTCTCTTAGGAGATGCATTTAACAACATTTGTTTAGAATTGATTATAAATTCTTTATGTTTTTTAATAAAGAAAGCTTAACTTAGATTATTTGTTGTAAGGATTATGTTCTATTTATAGATCCCATCTTGATCTTGAAGGGTATGACCTCATGTACATATTGTTATGCATTAAATACATGTTTATTAATAAAATAGTAATATTGATCAACTAGGGTCTCTTACTAGATTTGTCAAAGATGTTATTTTTAGTTTGATAATTTACCTCAAAGAATTTTACTACCATAAATGTTTAAAATAAATTCTACCACTCCACTGTGCATAAATATGCTTATAAGAGATTTTTTAGTTTTATAATTTAACTCAAGGAATTTTACTACCATAAATATTTAAAATAAGTTATACCACTCCATTATGCATAAATATGCTTGTAAGAGATCAAATACATATTATGGCAAGGTAGCACACACATATCATGGTACCATAGAGATTACATATATTATCCTACAATTAATATCTTAATAAACCCATGATATTTGCATTGATTTATATGATAAAATAAGAAGATAAGATTAATACAAGGAATAGAATATGCACTATCATCTCATTTATATAATGATTTAGAGGGTTTGAGGTGCAACTCTACAATTATAATTAGAGAAATTAAGATAACATAATATACACAATCTAGATATATCATAAAATAACTCCACTTGAATCTTGTTAGGAATTATTACATCATAACCCATGTGACAATGAGAGTGATATAACCACCCATCACAAAGACTATACAGTCAGTAAAAGTTATGGATAGTTGTAGGATTAGTTTAAAGTTTGTTATGCCAAAAATAGGCATCTAATGGATTTAAATATCTATCATTTCATAATACAAATCATCAAATTATTAAGCATTGTCAATGGCATCAGAGTAGATTGAACGAAGAGCCATCTCTCCTTTAGATCCTTCTCTTGCTTTGATCCATATAAGCTCAAGAAGCACTCAATTGAAAAGAATTTTTAGGGCAAACAACCCTATTGAAGATTTATTAGGTTAACCTCAAGAATAGATGTAACCATATTCTCCATGAAGCAATTCTATGAAAGACTCAAAATCTAGACAATATAAGCAACATTTGCATGAAGCCCAAACACAAACTAAGTCATACTAGTTATTAGGTTATTATGCATATTAAATGCACCCTTATCCTCTTTCCCACTCATGGTAATTATCCCATGGATTGGCTCATACCATGGTATTATAAAGGCACTTGGTACCTATAAATTATCATGTTTTATGAATACAAATTAATCTAGATTTCTAGCTTATGAATCCTCATCAATTTAGTGTCAGGTCCAAGTTGAGATCCTCATGGACTGCTTTTAAATTGTGTTTCATAGGTTTCTGGTCTATCTGTTGTTTGCACTATGTCCAACTACTTTCATGTCCCTATGATCTTCTAGTCTATGTGGCTTGTATACCCTTATTTGGTAGTGGAGGTAATGTTGATTGTGCTATTGATATGTCCTCACAACATCCACTAGCCAGGCCATTATGTGTTTGTCAAATTAAGACCCTAGTCTAGATGAGCATCACTCAGAGCAAACCTACAGATCAACTATCAACTATGCATTCTATAACAACCTTTATGTGATGCTTTAATTCATTGTTATTGTCACCCTCACCTCGCTTGCATTATATTTTGGTCGAAGGATGCTCGATTTTTATTTTTCCAACTCAAGATCTCGTCTACCCTGGCAGCACTGCTCTACACTGGATGATCATTGTAGCTCCTTATATGACATTAAGTGGATGACACGAAGGTACAACTACTCACTACAATAGCTTATTTATGTGTGGTTTCCTAAATCCACGCTTAATATCTCCCCTGTAACAGTTGAGGACATTTTAGTTTTCACACCATAAGGAAAGCCATGGAGGTGGTGTTTTTTAAAATATAATGGGTGTTCAACCAAGAATAGTAGTTTCTCCAGATCGAATTTGTGTCATCACGATCTGTGCAAGTAGTGCTTCGATTTCAAAATGGTTTCCACCCACATATACCACTATGCAATAATATTCCAACCACTCTTTGTTGTTGTTCACTAGTGAATGAAGTGGTATGTGATTAACATCGATGCCTTTAATATCTAGAGACTCCTCTATCAAGGCAATGAGGTAGATAACGAGTTTCACCATGAGCTCCACCTCTAGTGATGCACAGATAAATAAACACACACCTTCCTTCGATTAATCTAGCAGTGGCTTCCTAGATATGTCACCACCACTGCACTATCAATACCTTGATCTACCAAGCCTCATAGTAGAACCCCTAATTTTTCTTCATCCACACTACCACATCACACACACCGATTTGCAACACCCCATAAACTTTCTTTGCTTAAATTTTGCATTTTTTGACCAATTTCACATTTTTTTGGTGTTTGTTTTTTATTTCTAATAGAAATATCCCATCTCCAAAGCTGATATGGCATTCTCAACCACCAATATGAAGTTTTCAAGCATCGATCTAATATTTTTGATGAAATATCACACTTATCGATAGTTTTTCCTACTTTCCAACGATGATTTTCTATTTTTTGGAACAACCTAACATTTACCGACTTTATTTTAATTTTTTGGTGGGCCATCTACATTTGTTTTAAAAAATATTCAATGGGATTATCTCACATGCACCTTGCTTCCATTGTTTCTCCTTTTTAAAATTGGTGATCCACCCTTGATATGTTAGCCAGTGTTCACTGGTTACCTCCTCGCATCGGCTGCTCACCTCTTTTTTGTGTCTATCTGCCTACATTACTTCTACTACCATGTTCTTCCATCCACCTTAGCTTTGAAATCACTCACACCTATCATCCTGCTTCTCACCACTATTTTTGCATTCCCATATTACCCCTTTTATCCTTTCGCTTTGTCCCTCCTATTGAATGTGTGTGTGTCTCTCTCTCTACTGGCCATGTCATGTCTTTTTTCGTATGATCTATGGTTCATCCTACCCCATATTCTTTGGTCCACTACTTCCACCTTGTTCGACACCAATCGATGAGCTAACATGTGGTCAAAATCCCTGTGCACCAAGATCTCTTCTACTTTGGGACCGCACACATCAACATTATTGTCTATGTATGGTTTTGTCATGGGGTGCACACCACTAGGGACAATACGCCAACCAAATTTACAACAATACCATGAAAATTGGATTATCCATTGTGGGCATAGGCATCATATTTTTCAAATGCATGTCCCTCAACATACATACTTTTAAACAGAAATTATATTTTTATATAATGGCATGTCTTAAATAATATTCCCATGAGAATATTCTTATTTTGTAAAGGGCCCAAGACCCCTTTTCTCTTGCTCCTGAGAGCTTGTTATTTTTCTTGTAAAATAGAGGCTTCACCTAAACTCAAATATAACCTTATATATAATCGTTGGAAATATCTTTCCACAACGGATCCATTCAAAGCATCAAATTTGATTTTTGTAAATGTTTTATTTGACCAATGATACCCCAAAGTTTATATTGCCAAAATTAAATTTTAAAAATCAATATTGTATTATGGATTGCACTTTCAGTTGTACCCGACACTCCTCAATCCACATTCATTTTTAAAGACTCTAATGGAATTAAATTATCCTCTAGATCATTGTATTTGCATATAGCTACTCCTCACTATAGAGTTATCTTAGATAAGTTCACGACCATGGCCCTTCTTATGTGATCTGCATACATCACTTGGGTACTCCTCAATCATGGAGTTAGGATCTATTTCCCTTCACAGGACCATGAACCTATCATTGTGATCCTAGCCATCACATGGGTCTTCACCCTCTTGTAACATTTGGTACTTCTACAAATTAGAGTTTGTTTAGCCCTCTCGTGGCTCACCTCTCATTGGATTTCAATATAGCAGTTTTTTAGCTGAGTACATGTCTTCACCAATAGGACACATCAGGCAACACTACATCAGTTCTTCGACATTAGCTTCTACATTGACTTTATTGAATCCTTAGCCTCATTCGACTCTTGTTATCTTCTTAAGATTCTCCTTCCTTGTTTGTATGCATTAGGGACCAATGCATCTACAATGAGGAGGAATGATATGGACAACATTAAATAAAATGCCTTAAATATATTTATGGCAAGATAGAGGATATTAAATATTATTGTGCATATTAAATGCACCATTATCCTCTTTCCTGCACATGGTAATGAGCCCATGGATTGGCCCATACCATAGTATTGTAAAGACACTTGATGCCTATAAATTATCATGTTCTATGAAAACAAATCAATATAGATGTTTAGCTTCTGAATCCTTATCACTTTTCATATTCACAAAACCCCTCCCTATGAGGATTCATATGGAAAGAAGTGCCTGAGTCAATTAACCATGAATCATGGTGTTCACTTGAGCATATTGCAGCTATGAATAGGTCCCTTGAATCTTAATTTCTACAAGAATTCCTTCATAATATGAATGACTATTATCAACATTTTTAGATTTGTAGTCTCTTTTATAATACCCTATTTTACCACACTTCCAAAATTTCCTTTTATCTGGAACAATAAATTTTCCCCTAGATTTTGATTTCCTTTCTACTATTTTCTTTTTGTTTCTTTCTTGAGAACGACCTCTCACAACCAAGGCATCCTTCTAATGATAATTTTCATTTTATTTCCTTATAAAGTAATGTTCCTACTATATCCTCTACTTTAAATATAGAGATAGTATTGGTTATGACCATAACTAGGTTATCCTAGGAATTAGGTAATGAACAAAGTAAGTAATACACTTTTTCTCTTCATCCATTTTTACATATGTAGAGTTTAATTGAGTCACCACAATTTTAAAATCACTCAAATGTTCAGCCATAGAGTCACCATCATTCATCCAAAGTGAATAAAACTTTTTTCGAAGAAAAAGTTTATTTACCAGTGACTTTATCTGATACAGTGCTCCCAACTTTTACTATAAGAACTTTGTCCTAGTATTTATCAATACATTCATCAATATTGAATCAAATAAGCATAATTTTATAGAGCTCCTTGCCTTCATATCAATGTTTATCCACTCCTCATATATCGTTCCTATTGGTTTTACTCTCAAGAATACAACCCACTAATATCTATCCACCAACATATCCTCCATCTTGAATTTTCATAACTTGAAGTTTTATCCATTAAATATTTTGATCTCTACCCATGTGCATCTCTTCATAAAATGCCATAAAATACCTAGGTTCAAGACCATAGGCTCTGATACCAAATGTTAAAACTGAACATGATATTAGTACTAAATGAAGATAGCTAAACATAACAAGAATAAGGAAAATAAATATGTAAACATAAAACAAGAGAATAACAAGGAAACCCCCCCCTTGGGGGATGTCCAGACATTCCCATTTTTCCATTAGCAATTTCAAATTAATACTAAATTGCATCTTTTATAAGCAAACCCTAGAATATGCTACTACCAACTCACATGTGTATGCAAGGTCACACCTTGTCCTTACATACACATTGACACCTCATCCTTTGAATTTGACCCATATTACAAATGCATGATTACATAGGCATTTAATGCCAACACCAAGAACCAAGGTCAAAATCCAAGAGCAAGAGTTTGAGTCAAAGCTAATACTATGAAGTAATAAGGGGGGTAGGTTAGGAAATAATACATCATCACCCATGTGACAATGAGAGTGGCATAGCCACTCATCATAAGGACTATGCATACGCTAAAGTTAAGGTTAGTTGTAGGATTAGTTATATGTTTGTTATGCTAAAAATGAGCATCCAATGTATTTAATTTTCCATCATTTCATAATACAAATCATCGAATCATTAAGCATTATCAAATATAGACTTAAGAAAGATATCATACAAGTCCACAAGAACAAGAGAAGCCTACAGTTATTATAGATGCTTTGCATTTAGAATCATAGGTAGTTTCCACTTATAAAAGCCTCATTTACTAGCATAGAAATGAAAACTAAGGATTTCAAGTCAACATAATCTTGAATTTTTATAAACCCATAATTCATAAATATTTGTAATAAATAAAAAATATATCAAACATTGACAATCCCATAATATGAACCATGGAATTGAACATATAAACATTTAATGAATTATCACCACTTCAATATAGAATAATACCATGTCAATATAATGCCTTAAGAGTTCAATTTTACAAGTCCACATGAAAAGGTTGTTTGAATAAGGGAAAATCATAAATAAATTTTAAAAGAACACAACACACAAATAATATATAACACAACATTATGTTTTATTTCACAATATTACATCATAATTTGTTTGTATTTTCTGTATACAATTCACCAACCAGCATCTATGTACATCTACCATATTTATGGTTTTTTTTCTCTTAGTTTCAAGATACCTTTGGTGTTTCACCTTTATCTATATTTTCATCTCCACACATTCTCACAAGAGATATGACTATTCAAATTTTATATGGGAGAAATAGTTATCAATCTCCAATAACTACAAATATCAAATAATTATATTTTCATAACAACAAATAATGTAATAAAGTCTTATTTGTTAAAAATATCATTACCCACCATGATTCTAAGGGTGGTTTATTGGAACTATATTCTAGATCTAGTACTGGCTCTCACTCTGGATCTAGATCTAGCTCTTCCTCTAGCTTTGGCTCTAGCATTAGATTTGGCTTTGCTTACTCTAGTTTTGTTGTCTCTAGATCTACTAGCTTTATGAATAATCTCCACTAGGTTTACCTATTTGGTCAGTCATTAAGTCTACCTCTAGATCATTATCTTAGGATATTTATCTTAGGATCATCATTACCTCTAGGTCACCTCTAGGTCCTTGCCTTTGGATCGCCAAAGGATCATTATTTCCTTTGAGTCACCGTTGGGTCATTTGACTTTGGGTTATCATTACCTATAGGTTAGTATTTGGATTTTCCATTAGGTCATCACCTCTATAAAATTACTACTAAACTATATCATTGAAATATTCCACATCTTTAGAATCCTCCGTATAATATTTTACTACAAGTCTTATTTATGTTATTTTTCCAAGAATTGAATAAGTAATATTCTTTTGATATCAAAACCAGCTATCTCCAGATTCCTAAGACATTTTCCCATGGAAAAATTTACATCTTCACATTCAAAAAACTATGATGTTTTTTATCAATCAAACATGGTCTCCTTTTGTAGAAACCTTTCAACATTTATCTTATCTTATCACATTATGATACATTTATCCATCAACAATTCAAATACATCTTGTTGGTCACATTCTTCTTATACCAACATTATCTTCTAGAGTGATTATTACCTCCACAATTCTCACAAGTATGCATGTTCCAACGCTTAGATGTCACATGTGCTCTTCTTCCACAATGACTACAACAACTCATCCTAGGAACTTTTGCATATGATTCTTTCTTCACAAATTTTGTGTCATTGCTTGCTACTAGACCTCTATAACCAATACCTTCATTATTTGGACTTATTCCTAGAATTATGAGCACATTCATACCTTGCTCATATCTACAAAAACTCATACCATCATATTCCATTTTCTTCATTATTTTTGAACCAATTCCTTTGGTATACTTTTCAAAGCATCCAAATTATGCATCACTATGACTTTGGTATACTATTCAAGCATCCAAAGATATGATCACAATAAATTTCAACACAATTTGAACTATCATTATCACTTTCAACTTTTACAATATGGACTTTTTCATGGCCATCACAATGATCTTGTACACAAACCCTATTCTCATCAATAATCTTCAAATCATTTATAGCACAAGCTATATGTTCCCTTTGGACAAGATCACATGTGATACTAGTGCAAGCAGAAGCAAATGATATATGTTCCCTTTGTGATACATGTGATCTTGTTTAATTAGAAGACTACACATGTCACTATTCACCCTACACACCCTTGAGGTGCAATGTAGAAATCAAATTGAAATAATTAAAAAGTTAAAATATAAACCCATGATAAAGATGTGTGTTGTGACACAAGTGATATTTTTCAAATTATATATTTTAGTCGTGATACAAGTGATTTGAGACCCATGATGGCAGATGATACATTCCCTTGGGATACATGAGGCCCATGATGGCATATGTATGACAAAGGGAACATATATTTAGTGTTAATCAAAGGTCTTCCCTTACAACTATTTAGAGCCACTAGAGGCCTTTGTCAAGGGGGTCCTTGTTTCCCTTATCTTTTTTTTAATACTAGATAAAGATTTAGAAAGACTTATCTTGAGGATAAGACAACAAGGTTAGCTTGTAGGTATAAATGTCGGTGAGGAGGTTTTGAATCACCTACGATTTATGAATGATACTTGATTTATGGGAGTGGCCAACCTTAGGGAAGGAAGAATACTCTGAGATACTCTTAATGTTTATATTAGTGCCACAAACCAAGTCATCAATGATAATATTAGGTGTTCTTCAATCTTGAATAAAGATTTTAAGAAAAAATTCTAGAGATCTTGGGATTCACAAGGACTTCTGTCCTAGTGGTATGTTTCTCTTTGGATGGTAATGGTTCTCTCGTGTGGTAGGCGCTAAAGTTAGGATCTCAAGTAGTGATAAATGGATTATTTTAGAAAGTGGGAAGAGGGGAGAAGGTATAATTTTGAACAGATTCGTGGGATCAATATCCACCTATCATTGTTGAATTCTTAAAACTACTAGTAAAAATAGACATGGAAAGTAGTGGTTCGATCAAGATTGAAAGTTACTTCAACACCATCCAGATGAGGGGAGCAACTTAAAAAGTTAAAAGGGTGGCCAATTCTAATCCCTCTAGAATTATCATTCGTCATGACTAAAATCTTGGCATAAATATTTCTTATGGGTAGGGATGAAGAGGATGAGTTAGATTGGGGCTATGAGAGCCTTGGTGTCTACATAGTGAATGATGAATATGAAAACATCCTTCTAGAACCGCCTCTTTATGCATATTAGGTTGAGTATTAGAGAATGATTTGGTAGTCCAAGGGATAGCCAAAAGTCAATTTCTTTGCCTGGTAGTTCATGCACAACAAAATTTTTACTTTTGATAATTTAAAACATAGGGGAATTGTTGGCCCATCCTAGTTTTTTTTATGTTACAAAAGTGAGGAACCATCTGATCACATGATGTTTGAGTGTTCATTAATGCACCAAATTTGGTAGATATGTTTTTTAGCTTATACAATCTAAACCAATAGTGATCTAAACTAAATTAATATTTGGAAAAGATGAAAGAGAGATAATATTAAATCCAAATCTCTTTGTATCAAGTGGAAGCTTGGATTAAACTTTATTTGGTGGTAATTATGGCTGGAAAGAAATAGAAAATTATTTATAGAACCCTTTTCATCCTTGGATGGTGTGTGGTAGGTCATTTGAAAAAAAATCATGAAAACAATGGCATTGTATACTAAAGATAAAACTCAGTCTGATATAGGGATGATGGAGAAGGAAGTTGAAGTGCAGGAAGGACAAGAAAGAGTTAGATGGAAAGCATCCCTAGAAGGTTGGATTAAAATTAATATTGATGGAGCTGCAAAAGGTAATTTAGTGAGAGCTAGAATTGGAATGATCTACAGGAATCATGTTTGGACAATGATCTATTGGGAAATATAGGACCTGGGCAAGGCTACGAACAATGAAGCAAAAGCCTTAGCTATCAACTATTCTTCTATCTGGGCAGTAAGACAAGGTTATAGGAGGATTATCATAAAATTAGATTCTCAAATCTTGGTAGAAGCTTTAGATTGCATGAGGAAATTTACTTTGGAGACATGGAGGTTGAGGATTATTGTCACCCAAATTAAGGAGTTGTGGAGGGAATTGGATGATGTGATCCCGATTTATGTGGGTAGAGCTCTAAATATAGTGGAAAACTTCCTAGCTAATATGGGTATCGAAAAGGAGGTAGGTATTCAATGGCATAGTGGCATGACTACTAAGGATGAGAGGATTGGGTAGGTTGGTGAGCAAATATAGCATTTGGCTATTTTAGACAGCCATTGAAGAAATATGGTTTAGGAGATTTGGTTTCAATGTAGATCTCCTTTTAATGTTGTAATAAAAATGGTTAGATCTTAAGATCTTGGACTTTAGAGTTATAGAAGTTTGTTGGAAAGCTAAAAATAGGAAAGAGATGTTCTTGCTAATTAAGGCTCGAAGGAGTCTCATTCCAACTTATAAATAGTCTTTTATTTTAATATTAAATTTTCAAATTATTTTTCAAAAAAATAAGGTACTAATCACTATTAAAAATACACCTTAAATTTGACTAAAAAAAAGTCTAATTTAAAACTATTTCTTCTTTTTGTTTGTAAGTATCAACTTCTCATTTTAAAAAAAATACCTATTCTAAAAAGAATATAATCCACCTTTGTAACTTTTCACTTCCTAAATAATTTTAAAAAACATAATGTTTTGGAAAAAAGTTACCTTATAATTTATTTAAATATTTAATTTGTTTTTGCAAAGTTGCTACCATGCAAGTCAAACTCTTTCAAAGCTAGGATTGAACTCATAACCTATCTTTTAACATAGTTTTAATACTTTTTCCATTGTCAATCCACTCACTATGCAATTTGCCATATAAGGAGATATATTTCATTTGAAAAAAATATATATATATCCTTAAAAAAATATATATTATTACCTTAAAAAAAAAATACACAGCACAAGCCTTCGGAATGGTCATAATGCTCATAAGATAAGGCAGCACACTTTCTCAATTGTATTAATATGCCTGGAAACCTTTTTTTTTTTTTTTACCTATAAAATTTTTTCCCATCTCAGAATTCCCGTCGTCATACGAGAGAGAACATTTCAGTGGAAACGTCTTTTCCAGAAACAATGTTTCTTTTGTCATTCAGACACAAATACTTCTTGAACACATTGAAAGTTTGAAAAATGTGAAGAAACCATTCAAGAAAAATCTCTATAATATAAAAACGTTTTCAATCTAATTTAATTCCTATCGTCCAGCCGGCTTACGAAGGTGGGGAGAAGGCTTGTCGGGAAGCCGCTTGTCCCCGTTGTAATTGCCAAGTCGGTTATTATCGCCCACTTCACCCCGCCAAATTTCAAGCTCTTGTCGGGCGTCACCAACTTTTACTGGGAAAAAGTTTTCACTAACCGTGGATTACAGGGCGTCCGAATTATTTGTCTGGACCCCTCTGCCGTGGGTTGCCTTTTATTTGCATTTCATATTTTCTGACGTTGCCCACTGTCCTTTGACTATAGGTTTTCTTCGTCCAAACTCGATCAGAATTCCGAATGAAGACATTTACTCAGGTAAAATATCCCACCAAAACTCATCATTCATGAAAGTGAGTAAATTATCTTGTTGTAGATGACGAATTAATAATCCAAAACCATGACATAGCAATTACTAGGGGAGCTTCTAGATTATACGGCCCACGTGATACATCTAGATATCTGTTTTCATCGTGAAAATTCAATTATAAAAACGCGTTTTCTTTGTTTTATGTTGGGTAATGATTGATTTCTCCCTCTATGGAATCGCTCTGCATACTTGAAACCTTGAGTATCTTTCTTTTTAAGATATTTAACCTCTTCAACGTAAACTTACCGACTTGCTATTCCATCAAAATTTCTTTGATTTTTTCTCACATCGCACGTTTCCAATCTGTTGTGAAATCTAGAAGAACGAGAATATTTAAAGGACCTTAATTTTCTTGGACAGAATGTTAGCTTGAAATTAAAAATTTACTAATTCTTTGACCATAACCGGGCATAAAAGAGAAAATAATTTGCAGAATAGAAAGGATGCAGTGCATCTTAAGAAGCGTCATTTTGCAACATTTGTAATGTCAACTACAACATCCAAAATATTAGTCTATTAACTAACGTAGATCCTTCCCGAACAAAATTTGTACACGTTTTCTTGTTTTGAATTTGTTCAAGTAGTCCTGCACATGTTTGTATCTCCAAATACTTATCTTAAAATGTTAAAAAGATAGGTTAGATTGTTTTTATATAATTTACCTTTATTCAATAAACTAAAAATCTAAAAACAAATGTATACTTGGCATTTTGACTTTTAGTGTTGTCAATCTTTGCTGCGTTTCACGTTATCATTGTCAATTTGCTGCGTTTCACTCAATTAAAAAGAAAAAAGTTAATGAGATCAATTCTCAAAGTTATTTCATGTTTTTTTTTTTTTTTTTTTTTATATATATATATATATAGCAGAATCAACAACTTTTTGAAACAAAATATTTTAAATGGGTGGATCTCAAAAGGAATCCGAATCAGAATTTTTTACCTTAATGAACATTCAACAACCAAAAAAAAAAAACAATCTATTATCTATTTACTATCTCTACCCAAAGTTTTCATGATTTTCATTTCCATGTTATTCTTTCATTATATATTTTTTGGTTTCTCCTATATTCCTATTTGTAGACACCAAAATCCAGCCACTTATAAGTCATCTATACCTTCCTGTCAGCCACGTGTCAGTCATCCACCTTCCCACCATTATTTGGCCCAAATCCACACCTTCCCGCCATTATTTGGCCCAATTTCACCTTTCCCGCCATTTTTCATTCCCAAATTTATTTAAATTAATATTTATATATATATTTTTTAATATTTTAATATATTTTAATATATATATAAAGATACTTTAAGTGATTTAATCTGAGCCATCCATCCATCTTAATCCGTTTCACAACCTAGATTTATTCTCTACCCTTGGATCCACTTTAATCTTAGCCACATGTTCAAAGTGTCGTTAAAACCCTAAAGTGTGCCCTAAGAGTAGATTATAAATTGAGTCACCTTGATGGCTCGAGAGGCTGGATCTCTTTTACTATCTCTCTTTTGTTATCTATCGCTATCTATCTCTTCTTCAGCTAAACCTACCCATCCATCGCCGTCCCTTTTCGTCGCATCCATCGCCGCATCCGTCGCCAACTTCACCGCCATCCCTTCTGCAACATTCTGCAGAATCCCCCATTCTTGTCGCAAGTTCCCGCGGGCGTTTACCTGCAGCCATAGACGCAGACCGACGTCTACAACCCCGATCCAGAAGCACGCGGGCGTTCAGCGATCGCACCAGGGCGCCTTCCGCAGCCGATTTGACAGTTACATCACTTCCAGGTGCCACCTGGTCTCGCCGCATTAACAGAAAAAGAGGTATAGATTCTAAAGCAAGTAATATTTTTATGTATTAATCCGTCGTTAGATTCTCGCATTCTATTTATTTCATTTCTAGGGTTTTAGATCGTTTTTGAGGGCTCACATAGTGGAACCCTCTTACTAGTTTCTAACCTTTTTGTAGTTTTAATGTGTGCGGGATTTTAATGGCAGATTTGATTGGATGATAGCAGCTGCTTAAGCTGGAGTGGTCCGAGCCAAAGGATACAATGAAGCCCACTCATTCTTTTGAGGTTAAGGATACATTCTTCGGAGACGCCACCATATTGTGCCAGCTAGGGTTTCGGAGAACCCTAGCACAAATTGTAACATCTGTATCACAAAAATGGTTACAGGCCCTGTTGTACTTAAAAGGAGTTTCTAAACTCCATTGATTAATAAAAATCGTTTATTTTGTACAATTGTTCTATCTTCTTTTATCGTGATTTCTTTATCTTTTGTTTGGCGTTGTATCTTTAATCTACAAATGGCGATCACGGTGGGACCCCCTAGGGTTTCATGTTTTTAATACTTGCTTTACTGATCTATTCCTGTTTTTTATTTTATTTTGCAGGTTCCAGAAATCATGAAATTCGTTGTTCCAGCGAACTAGGGTTTCTGAGGAGTTTGCATAAAACGCAGCAGACACAGAGCGGCGTCTGGAAGTCCGATCCGAAACGCAGAGGGGCGTTTCAGCCTGCGCAGACTCCCTTGGGCATTTGAAGGCAGTTTCACAGAGAAAGCGTAGGCTTCCGAGTAAGTGCGTTTTTTTTTTCTTTGTTAAACTGTACTTTTTACGTTTTTGGTTTTTTTGTCGTATTCTGTTTCTTTTTCAGATCATTACTTTAAAATGAACAAAAACTAAGTAATCTGGAAAAGAACAGTTATTTTTAGTTACATTGCATTATTGGTTGCATAAAAAAAAAAAAAAAATTTGCATACCTAGCTGCATATTAGAATAGCTACGAATTATCTGTTTTAGTCATCTAAGTAGGACTATTGATTGGATGTCAATAGTACTCCTGCCATTGGATGATTCCAGGCAAAGAAGTGGACGAACCTTCCGGTTGCTCCTTTGATATATGATATCATTGGTAGGCAGGGGGTTTTAAACGGTGTACTCCACTTCTTCAGAGGAAATGGCATGTTTTCGGTAGCCTCTTGCTTAGATCATTAGAACTTTTGATTTATAGCTTTGTATGTATACATTAGACAACTAAAACACTTAAAATAAAATTCACCGCATTTCATATTGCATTTAAAACAAGTAATATCTAGATTTCATCACCGGGTATTGCTTGAAGTTTAGTGACGGTGGAATTCATCTCCATCCATTAAACTTCCGCCTTAGACACCATAGGTCACCCCCTAGCAAACTTGCTGGATTTCATCACCAGTAAGAATCTCGTTGTCCTTTCCTAGCCATAGTTTTTACCTTTTTGTGAATAATTCAAGATTAGATCACATGCAAAACTCATAAATCGGACAGTTAAAATTTACTACAGATTAAGATCAAAAAATAATTAATTAACCGCAGGTAAGACACATTGGTTGAAACCTAGGTTGTGACTGTTTTCTGATAATTTTTTTAGTGTAAATTTATCATTCCAATTTTGCATTCTTCTTTTTCTAAATTTGTTTAGATTTGTTGCGTTATGGTCTTAACAAGGAATCAATCTAAAGTGTTAAATCTAAATAATCAAATGAATAATTCATAAAATATCCCCACCACCAACATAGCCACTTATCCTAGTGAATTTCAGGCAGGTTTGCCTGCAGGTCTTTCACGTCCTTCTACCATCTATCACATGGCCATGCCCATGGAGGAAGACAATTTCTGTCATATTACCCACATTGATATGGCCCAAGTGCAAACTCACTTAAGAGATGGCACTGGTTATGTCCTTGAGCCAATCCAAGATTCCCCTATGCAAGATTCTATTTTTCAGTAGGATATTGCATCAACCATACCCGTTGGTTTCACTCAAGTCTACACTAACCCTTTTTTTGAGGCTAATGTTGTATCTGCTCGGCTGGCTTCATCTCCAACATCTTCCCGGATGCTCAATTGTCCTCCTTTGGAGACAAATGTAGTGTCTTCCCGACCACTTTCTCCTCCATTTACCCCGGTGTACACCAATTCTCTCTATGAGTCTGGTGGAACCTCCTCTAGCCATGACCAATTTCAACCCTCTTCTTCCCAAACCATTTATGGTTTCACCCTACCTGGGGCACAGTCTACTGTTTCTTCCTAGGTATCGCCTACTTCTCCCACCTTCATTGCCCCTGCTATGCAGTCTTCTATGACTACCATGGCAGCCTGCCCTCCACCTTCATCCAATCATCCCACCTCCCTTGGGTTAGAGATTAATAAGGTTAGGGAGTACCTCGACAAGTTGCTTCAACAACAACAGCAACAAAATGCTCAACCACCAGTCGTAGTAAATCCTACACCTCAACCAATTTCTACCCAACCAACTTTTCTTAGCTCAGGCCCCACCTAGGTACCCCAATCTTCGGTGGTGTCCATTCCTACCCCACCTTTCTCCCAACCCAGTCCAGTTCATCATTCAAACCAATCACCTTCTTTTCGGTATCATCCATACCAACAACCTGTCCATTCCACACCGCCTAATCCAGGCAATTTCATCCCATCTCATCATTTTTCAACTCCTCCATTGCATCCTCATAATCATCAAACAAGTCAAAATTTTCATGAAGATTATCGACTCCATGCGATACAACAATAGATTGACAACCTTATGCTCAACATGCCTGGCTCATCTAGTTAGAAACCTACGCTAAGGTCGTTGATCAATCAACCAATTCATCCTTCGGTACCTTCACCGCCATATCCGATTGATTTCACATTACCGAAGTTTGACAAATTTTGAGGAACTGAGGATCCTCATGAACATGTGAGCTCATTCATGCATGCTTGCTTTAGAATCCAAAATAATGACACTCTTATGCTCATAAATTTTCCTCAGACATTAGGGGGAGATGTTGTACAATGGTACAATCATTTAGCTCACCATAGCATTTATGCTTACGAACAATTGATTAATCTATTTTTAGAATGATTCTCCCTAAATGTACAAAGGAAAGTTTCATTGTCCGACTTATACAAGCTCAAGCAACATGACGATGAGACTGTTTATGACTTTGGAAACCGTTGGAGGGCTATCATTAATAAACTGCCATTCTCCCTACCAATGGAGGAGTTAACCAAAATGTTCACCCAGAGTTGTCTAAAACCTATCTCTTGGTTACTCCAATTACAACAATACAGGACTTTTGAAGAGGCTTTGGCCCAAGCAAGTATCATAGAAGACATTAAAGTCCAAGAGGGTGTTTTAAAACCCCGTAGAAAAGAATGGCAACAAAAGGGCCAACAACGAAATAATAATTATGGCCAAAACAAACAAACACAGGCTAGTACAGCCTCAAATGTTAACCAAGTTAATCAAGTGGTGGCGAGTCAGCCCGTAATGGCTCAACAACAACAAGTAATGCAAAGTCAACCGCAACCAATTGCTTATCATGCGGTACCCGCCCCTACTCAACCAGCTCCCAATACTGGGCCAACAATGGAAACTCGACCTTGGAAAAATAATCGTCCCAAGCGATAATTCACACCTTTAGATGAACCATATGCGGTCATATTCAATAAGTTATATAGCACAAATCAGTTAACTTTACCTGAGTTCAAACCTTTAGAACCATCTAGAAGGGGAAAGTATTACAAGGAGTACCTATTTTGTCCTTATCATAGGCAAAATGGGCACGATATCAATAATTGTACAGCTTTCAAACATGTGATCCAAGATCTTATTGAGATTGGAGCCATTAAATTGGATAACCCCTTAGCCCAACAAAATCAAAATCTTGGTATATTTCAAACACCCCTTCCATATCGGGAGGAAGCTCCAACAACTTCAGGGGGAGTAACTCAGGTAACTCCTCCTAATCAAGTCAACCATGTACAACAATACCAAGGTTTTGTGGGTACTATTAACGTAGTAACCCGGGGTCAAAGGGTGAACCAACCAAATCAAGTTGAACCACCTGTACAAACCCCCAGTCCACCTTAGGTAAAAGTGACCCAACGACGTGCTAGTACTTCTCAACAACCGCTAAATCATGCTACTCAACGCCAACGACCCATCATGTCATTGAGTAGCCGGTTAACTACCAGTTTAAAAATGGCTTCTGTCAAGTTATCGATCTATGACCTCATTCAACAATCTCCCCCGCATAGAGAGGCATTAATGGAAATATTAAAGTCAATCGAGCTTCAAACTCAAGATACTAATGCCTTCAAAAACTTTGTGGGGAGTATTCAAACATGCATGGAGCCCTCCATCACTTTCTATGATTTTGAAATCAAACCTATGTCAACAGAAAGTATAGATCCTCCACTGCATATCATGGCCAAGATCGATCACAAGCCATTTAAGAGAGTCTTAATTGACACCGGTTCCTCAATCAATATCATTACAACATCGGCATTGAGTCATCTAAAGCTGTTGCAATCCCTTATCACAAAGTCAACTTTTACTCTTAAAGCATTCAATGATGTTTTATCTTCCACGGTTGGCACGGTTATCTTGTCCATTGAGGTAGGGGCCCGAACTTTGCATACCTTGTTTCACATCTTGGAAGGGTCCATGGCATACAATGTATTTCTTGGACGGCCTTGGCTTAGGGAGATGAGATGTGTCCCTTCTATACTACATCAATGTCTGAAGTATGTATATGAGGGATAGGTTCATTGTGTACCTGCTGACATTGAACCCTTCAAACATTGCAACTATGTCTCAAATCCTTATGAGATTGTGTTGCCATCCACTCATCTTTTCTTGACCCCATCTACTTCTTCTATACCATCTTCTTCTAAAGCTCCCATTCCTGAGGAGCCACCCATCATATCACAACCACCTTCATCTTTCGTTATTCCATCTCATTCACCACTTTCTTCATCTCCTATTCTTCCTTCTTCTTCATCAATGACCACATGCACATGTGTCCATGACCAATCATCTCTTTCCACGTCATTACCCCTTTCTTCTACACCTTATTCAACATCACCTATTATTCCTCCATCTTCCCAACCATCACCAGTTGATGTTTCACAAGTTAGTGAAGCATCAACCCAACCAAATCCTTCCAATTCTTCTATCCCACATTCTTCTATTCCATCATCTAGTCCATCTCCCTCCCAAGTCAAGGTCCATCTCACTGATGCAGGTATTGGTGAGTATGCCATTCAAGATGTCCACATCACACCGTTCAATGTGCAAACAGTTAAATATTTTGGTCATCCACATGACCAACATTTATCCATTGGATCGGTTTATAACATGGGTTCTATGCCAAATTCCATTAATTTTGTATATGGGGGAATAGAGTCATCTTCTAGTCCTACCACCATACTAGAACCTAAGCATCCAGTCCCTGCAAATATCGAAAGGATGGAGGGTTTTCCCTCTCGCTATTTCCATAGACATAATTGGCAACAATTTGGCCTAGGTCGATACGAGCAAGGGGTAACTGAACACATCGATATGCCATATCAGAGACCCACTGAGCGTTTTGGTCTGGGCTACCAACCACTTCCATCCCTTTCTTCTTTTGAACAAGCTTTTCAAAGCATTAATCTTAATTCAGAAGAAGAAATCCTCCACCCCGACGAATCCGAAGATGAATCCTATGAAGAATTTGACATCATGTCAAATGGTGATGAATCTGAAGAAGAGTCGACGCCCATTGTTCCCCTCATTAAACAAGACGAGTTTTATCTCCAATTGTTCCCTCTCCAAGAGGCCATCTTTCGCTTGCTTATTCCACAAGAACGAGGTGAACCACCCCCTCTGCCACATCCATAAGCCATAATCCAAACCTGTATTATATGTATATACTAAAATAGTGGTTTTCACCACTACCAAAAAAAAAAAAATCAAAATATATAAAAATACTTTATTGCTTTATGTATGTGTGTAATAGTGGTTTTCACCACTACAAAAAAAAAAAAAAAAAAAACTCAAACTACAAAAAAAAAAAACTCAAAAAAAAAAAAAAAAAAACTCAAAAACTATGTTGTTTTGCATCTCAGGTCTTCCGAGGTCTTCACCGGTTTTCCCTTCCATTCCGCCCATCCTTTCTTCCATAAGTCGACAATTAATTTTGAAGACTTATTCACACCACTCCATAATCCATATGATCCGGATAAGCCAATCCTGATCAACCCAAGCCCGATTGGCATGGATCGGATTTCATCCCCTCCATCTATTTCAGAATTCATCCTTTTTGAGGAATTGTTAAGGGCTTCGTCAACTACATTCCTCCTTCACCTCCACATTCACCTTCATCTTCTAAGCCGAGAGGTCTTCCGAGCGGACATAGACGAGAGCAAGGCACGGGAGCTTGATGACATTTTAGATGACATAAATCCGATCCCTACTCCCCATCAGCTTGAGGAAGGTTCCCACATGTCTATTGAAGAAACTATCGATGTAGACCTTAGTACAGACCAATATGGCACCCAAATTATGAAACTGGCTAAAAGTCTATCATCAGAGGAACAAGAGCAAATGATTGCTCTACTCAAGCGGAAGAAGGAGATATTTGCATGGTCTTACAAAGACATGCCGAGGCCTAGACCCTAATTTGGTTGTCCATAACCTCACCTTACAAAAAGATGCTAAACTCGTCAAACAGAAACTTAGGAAAATGCATCCTACCGTGGCCCTCATAGTTAAATCGGAGATTCAGAAACTTCTGGATGTTAAATTTATCGTCCCGATTGATTATCCTGAGTGGCTTTCTAACATGGTACCCGTTCGCAAGCCTAACGGGGGGATACGTGTTTGCACCGATTTTTGAGATCTAAATAAAGCGTGTCCTAAGGATGACTTTCCTCTTCCAAACATTGATACTCTTGTCGATACCTGTGCTAGTCATGAAATGCTTTTGTTCATGGATGGATTTTCAGGATACAAACAGATTCGAATAAACCCTGAAGATCAACACAAAACAACATTTACCACACCTTGGAGAACTTTTTGTTACAGGGTGATGCCCTTTGGCATTAAGAACGTAGGTGCAACCTATCAATGAGCCATGACTTATATTTTCCATGATTATATGCATAAGATTATCGAAGATTATGTGGATGATTTATTGGCAAAATCTAAAACTCGACAAGAGCATTTTGATGTATTGGAAAAATTTTTTGATAGACTTCTAGAGCATAAAGTAAGGTTGAACCCTAAGAAATGTGTCTTTGGTGTTACCTCAGGCAAACTCCTAGGTTTTATTATCTCTAAACGAGGTATTGAGGTGGACCCAAACAAGGTCAAAGCCATTATGGAAATGTGTCCCCCAACTAATTTGAAGGAGTTGCATAGTCTGCAAGGAAAGATTAATTCAATCCGTTGCTTTATTGCACAACTTTATGATAAATGTAGGCCATTTTTCCACCTACTACAAAAGGGGGTACAATTTTCATGGACAGATGAGTGTCAGAAAGCCTTTGATGACATCAAGTAGTACTTATCATCTCCGCCAGTCTTAGCTCCGCCTCATCCAGGGGTCCCTTTCAATCTTTATATCTCAGCAACGGACTTTGCCTTAGGGACAATGCTTGCACAAAAGAATCTATTATATTAGTCGAACATTGGTAAGCTATGAAACCCGATATGCTTATGTGGAAAAGTTGTGCTTAGCAGTGGTTTTTGCCACTAAGAAACTTCGTCATTATATGCTTAGCCATACAAAATATGTCATAGCTAGAGAAAACCCTCTGCGTTATATGATGTCTCGCACTTATAATAACACTCGTACCGCTAAATGGATAATGTTGCTTATCGAATTCGATCTTGAATTCATTAGCCAAAAATCTGTTAAAGGTCAAGTTATAGCCGATCAACTTGCGGAAGCTCCACTACCTAGTGATCATCCTTTGATTATTGAGCTCCCAGATGATTCGGTATTTGCTATCACTGAACAAGAAGAGGACATCATTCCGAAGGAAGATGTTGACATCACGCTATTCTTTGATGGCTCTAAGTGCACGAAAGGTCAAGGTGCTGGAGTTGTGTTTCATACACCTCAAGGGATTCCCATCCCTTTATCATTCAAACTAGACTTCCAATGCACCAATAATATAGCAGAGTATGAAGCCTTAATTTTAGGTCTTCAATCAGCCATAGCTATGAGCATTAAGCGTATTCGGATATTTGGGGATTCTCAACTCGTGGTTAAACAAATTACAGGAGAATACCAAGCCAAAGAACCTACCATTAAGCTTTATCATGATGTAGCAATGAAGTTGCTCTCTAAGTTTGATTGGTATGAGATCACTAGTTTTCCTCGTTCGACTAATAGATTCGTGGATGCCATGGCCTCTCTTGGATCATTGATTCCAAAGGACTCCCTTGGAGAGGTACGACCCCTAATCATTTCCACAATCTCTAAGTCTGCAATTGTCCGTGCTTGAGTCTAAGGATGAAAAAGATGTTTGCTTTATCCATTCGGATCCATATGAGCCTTGGTCTAGTGAGATAGTAGCCTTCCTCAAGTTTGGAACACTCCCATCTGATTTGTCTCGAACTGCCCACCGCTATTTTAAGCAAAAGGCAACTCGTTTTGTTCTTTTGGGGGATGTGTTATATAAACGTGGATATGATGGAGTACTCCTCCGCTGTCTAGAAGTAGGTGAAACACATAGAGCTATTACTAAAGCCCATGATGGTACTTGTGGTGGTCATTTTAGTGGAATGGCCATTGCGAAGCGTATTTTACGTATGGGGTATTATTGGCCCACTATGGAACAATATTGTTGCAAATATGTTAAACAATGTAAAAAGTGTCAAGAACACGCTAATTTAATCCATATACCATCACAAGCTTTACAGCCCATCCAAAGCCTTTGGCCCTTCTCACAATGGGGTCTCGATTTAATTGGCAAGATTTCACCTGCCTCTTCAGGATAGCATACTTTCATCATTACAGCCACTGAATACTTCACAAAGTGGGTTGAAGCTATTCCTCTAACTAGTACGACAGGTCCTAGAATTGTGGAGTTTATACTTCACCATATCATTTGTTGTTTTGGTATTCCCTCTAAAATCATTTCTGATAACGGCAAGTCTTTTAAGAATAAGGATGTTCGAGATCTTTGCGAAAAGTATAATATCCAACATAGTTTCTCAACTCCTTACTACCCACAAGCCAATGGACAAGCTGAAGCTTCCAATAAGACCATAATTGCTATTCTTAAGAAACTTGTTAACGAAAATCATAAATATTGGCATACACAAATCCCCTTGGCATTATGGGCTTACAGAACAAGCATCAGAACCCCCATTGGGGCAACGTCATTTTCTTTGGTCTATGGAGCTGAAGCAATCATGCCTCTTGAGCTCGAGATCCCTTCCTTGCGAATTTCTTTGCAGGAATTTATCGATGATGATACTGCTATACAAGCACGTCTTGATCAACTCACACTCATAGATGAAAAATGAATCAATGCTTTAGAGAATTTACGAGTTTATCAAGACCGATTGAAACGTGCTTACAATGCCAAAGTTCATCTAAGAGAATTTCAAGTAGGGGATCTTGTCCTTAAAGAGAATCAACAAAACACCAATGCATTGCCGCATCTTCGAGATAAATTCACGACTAATTGGTTAGGTCCATATATGGTCACTAAAAGAGTGGGTAATGGAACTTATAGACTTGCCAGTTTAGAGGGAGAGGAAGAACCCGAACCACTAAATGTTATACACTTGAGGGCATTCTACGCATAGTTTGAATTTTATATGTACATATATACATGGCTTGTACAAAAAAAAAAAAAAACAAATAAAATAAAAAGAATTTACATTTCATTGTTAGTTGCATACATCTTATTCAAAAACATTGCATTTCATGTGCATACATCTCATTGAAAACCATAACATTTCATTTTCAGCCATAGTTGCATATCATGTTAAAGACCATTCTATCTTTTGGATATAAAATTTTGTCAAGCAAAAGTCATGTTGCCTTAATCATGGAAACCTTCATAAAATCCATCAAACCGAATTGTCATTCGTACACCCATTTTCCATTTGCACATATTTACATTGCCAAAATGTTTTCAGTCACTCAGCCATTCCTAGTGTTTTAAGCAAACTTTGAAATGCATGTCAAAGTTCTCTAGAGCCATATCACAAATTACAGTAAATAAAATCTTGAGTATTGAGAAATGATTTCAAAAGTGGTCTTGAACCTATCACATTTTCACATCTTAAAAACATCTTGTGTCAAAGAGAGATAACACCATCCTTGGGTTGTGCCTTGAAGTGAAAAGGGTAATCCTCGTTTGTCCTATCATGCAAACATAGTCCATAAAACGAGTGGTTCTTACCACTATCACAAGCAATCACAAAATATAAATATAAACAGAGTAGTAAGGATAGGGTAAAATTCTCATCATACTTCGGTTGAGAATCTGATTCCCCAAAGCTCTAAGGAAATGAACATTTTTCACACACCACTGATCCCAAATAAGTTGTAATGATCGTACTACTTGTCTAGTTAGACGGATAGGTAGTCATCCCCAAGGCTTACAAAGGTCAAAAACAACATGGACTATGGAGTTAACCTTCATCGAGGCTATAGACGCTTGACTGGCAGTGGAGTATACTCATTGCATGGCGACATGTCTCTCCTCAAAAAGAGACCTCTGAATGCTCATACGGACAAACTAGCTTCGGGGTCTTCTCCATAACAGGGTTACCTAATTTATGCAAGATGAGGTTAATGAACACACTTGCACACACACAGGTTTTTGATTGCTTAGAGTCACTACCATGCTTCTGATTTGGTTAATGAACTCGCATGCACACACATTTGGTCCTAGTTGAATTAGGTAGTGTTAGTAAGTTTGTTTGATTCCACTAGCATGTTTGAGTCTTTATAAAACAGTCTTCCATATCAACCTCCATGTCTTCCTCCATATCTTCTTCCATATCATCCTCCATATCTTCTTCCATATTCATGTCATTCCATACGTCATCCATTCAAAAGCCACCAAGTTCGGTGCCCCTGATTAAACAATTATGATAACAGTTGGCTAAATCTAACTATCTAAAAATATGAGTGCTTCTTAGTGCATATTTCATTTACTTAGTCTTGCATTAATCATCCATAGATTTACATATCATTTACTTAGTCTTGCATTAATCATCCATAGATTTGTATGTTATATACTTAGTCTCGCATTAATCATCTATAAGTTTGCATTCCATTCCATCACATATGCATCAAAAACATTAAAACATATCAAAACATGCATCACAAAAACATAGGCATTCACACAAAAGAGAGTAAAACACCAAATAAATAAAAGCCATGTATATATATATGTATAAAGGACAAACTGTACGAGGAATGCCAAAAGGCTACAATATACAATAGAGCACCAAGGCTCATAAAGAGTGCATCTAAGCACTAAGCTAACCATCAAAAGAGGACCCCTGAGACCTAGTAGGAGCCCTAGACCTAGTGGTGTGTCTAGACTCACTAT
The DNA here is from genome assembly GCA_028583015.1 of Wollemia nobilis. NCBI lineage: Eukaryota > Viridiplantae > Streptophyta > Pinopsida > Araucariales > Araucariaceae > Wollemia > Wollemia nobilis. Next base: position 5,368,173 of record JAQPPZ010002456.1, on the reverse strand, counting down.
GCCTAGAGATAGAAGAGGATGGAGGATCAGGCAACACAATGTGATGCCTAAACAATGTGTCCTCCAGAGCCTCAATGTAACGAGTCCTCGACCTAAACCTAGCTATGTCTATCCCATGTCGTCGCTCCCGCTTTGCTAGCTTTGCCTGGAGTCTCGTCACCCTGTCATCCTGGGGCACCCTGGTCGCTCTATCCAAGTCCGCCTATAGCTGGGCCATCCTCTCCTCCTAAGCAGCTAACCGGGCATCCCGCTCCACCGCCTGTTGCTCCAGCCGAGCTATCCTCTCGTCCCGGGCAGCTAACATAGCATCGCGCTCTGCTATCTGCTACTGCAGCTGCATCAGCTCATTCTCATGCCCGCTAGGGGGTATCTCCCTAGCCTCTCCTGCAGCCTCTCCTAGGCCCTCTCTACCATCCTCCCCATCATCTTCGCTACCTGAAGCCTATCGTTCCATCTTCCCCTTTCACCTTCGACTGTCAGATTGAAGGCGAGGACCCTCCTTGTGCTTGGGAACCTCTATAGTTACCTTGCCCTCTCTAGCCCCAGCCTCAGGCTCTTCGGCTCCACCAGCCACCAATGGTGGCTCCCACCTTGGCTCTATGGCCATCCATGTTGCATACTCAGCTGTCACCCCAATGTCGTCCACGTCGGGGATCTCCATGTCCTCATCGTCCTCTGTCGCCTCCCTCCACGGCTCGACACATGGCAAATCACCCTCTGATCTGTGCCTCCGATAGCGCACTGGATCATCGGGGACATCCTGCCTCAATCTGACCTGGCGGAGTACTCTTGACATCTATATGTACTCCACCTCACTATGGCCCCGCCCCCCTACCCATCTGTCCTGTCGCACTCGTCTCAGGTGCTCTCCATCCCCGATCCACCTCGCCTCCTGCCAGGGCCTCCAAATGACTTGGGCATCTGTCAAGTCTGCCCATAATCTCCTATACCATTGCCTCGATCTCACGGGGCGGCTAGGCTGTCTCTCCTCCGCCACTTGCCATCTCCTACCATAAGCCTGGCTCATGTCCCAGTGAGCCCATGGCAACCCCTCCGGTCGAGCCACTCTGAAGTGCTCCGAGCACCAGCACTGGAGAACCACACTGCAACCTAGGCCCTTTCGGCCCCGTATTCGAACCTCATACAACTCCCGGTACACCTACGCTAATAAAGCAGGCGCCCAGGCATACACTACCCTATTAGTGAGCATCTCGCTCACTACACCCATCAGGTTCCATGGGAACCTACACCCGATGCTGTTCGGGGCCACAATTTTGGCCAACACGAACATCATCAGAGCCTCCACCGCTACCAACTCCTTGGCCATATACATGGCCAAGTATGGGATCCCCCCGCTCTCTTTTCGGATCTCCCTCCAGTCATCCCCAAACAACTTGGCCATATTTGCGGCTCTATCTCGTCCAACCTCCACCTGCGCCCCCTCCATGGGCACCTTGAGGATATGGTATACATCCTCAAGTGTCACCGTCATCTCTCCAGTCGGGATCTTGAACGTCCCCTGATCTGGATCCCACCTCTCGGCCAAAGCTGAGAGGCACCCCTCATCCGCCCGAACTACCTCCAACCAGGCTGCCTCCACTAGCCCCACTGCCTCCAATATCTCCCATTCTGCCTGGGACAACGACCTCCTCATCCCCGAAATGATAGGGGAGAACCGGTGTCATGCCTCTAACACCCTAAGCTACAAAACAACAAAACAAAAATTTGTTACAAATTTTTCTCAAAAAAAAAAAAACTGCAAAAAAAAAAAAAAAAACACATAATAAGTACTTGCTTAAATGAACAAATACCTCAGCTGGCTGCACTGGTGTGTCCGCTCCCATCTCCGCCATAGCTCCCGCGTGCTTCAATCTCCCACACAAACCTTTCACTCCACTCCCTCAGACGCACTTCTCTCAAGCTCGAATGCACAAATGAGCGAAATTCTCGTTGAAACTATTTAAATAGCTGGTTTTGGCACCCTGAAACGCAGTGGGGCATTTCATGGCGCATTTAGACATAGTCCTGCGTTTGCAGAGTGCCTAAACACTGGTGGGCGTCTCTGCCAACCATAAATGCAGACCGGCGTTTGGTGTCAGTATTGAATAAAGGAACAAAACTTGCAAAATTGAAGCTTACCTCATTCAAATTTCATCAAATTCAATTCATCCATTCTTCTTATCATAATAAAACATTTTGTGAAGGTTACAACAGTTTTGGACACAAATTTTGTCATTTCGCTCAAAAAGCGCATCATTCATCATTGTTTTACAAATTGGGTTAAAAATATTCAAAACCTTCACAAAATTAACCACATTCATCAATTCTTTTGATCTATCGTCAATTTCATTCATTTTTCTTTCATCATGCATATTTTTTCCAAATCAAATTAAAGTAAACCTCATATCTAATGGTATATTCTATCACCTTGGCGATTGCAGCGATTTGCATCCATGCAATTCGGTAAGAGGATTAAACCACCATAAGGGCACTTACCATTTATCATCATCAATTATTTCACTGTTTGAAAATTGGAAATCAATTTTGGGTATTCTACTTTTCAAGTGACCTCATACCAAGATTAATTTGCTCAACGAGTTGTCATTGATGGCCTAGTTCATGGGGCCTTAAACATGGACAATCTTTAATATCATCATTATTTTGAGTCTTGCTAGAGATTGAGGCTACCTAGGTTGATTGGTTCCGACCCGAGGAATTATCCATACAGTCACTAGGAGCATATCTGAGTTCTGGACTCTTTTCATGCATCTTTCATCTCTACATATCAATGGCACCAACAAGGCAATTTCATTAATAGTATGGACTCACACACAGGAGTTGGGGCATCCGTTATCAATTTCTAATTTTCTTATAGTGGAATTCATCTTACATGATCATGGAAATTACAATTTGTCAAAAATCCCTTTATAACCGTTGGGGCAAAAAATGGTCCATCTTTCACATCACTCATATCGTCTTCAATCATATTATTTTCTGGTTTGTACACCAACCCCTTTCCTGTTGGGACATAAACAGATGGTTCATACACCAACCCCTTTTTTCACCGTTGGGGCAAAAACGGTTCATTTTCTTCTAAATTTCTTCCAATTGGCTTGTGAGAACCATTCTCGCTCGCAAATTGAGGGGGTAAGCTGATAAAATTTTAAATATTCTTTTATTCTTTGGTCTTCAAAGTTGTGCTTTAGTCTTGAGAGAGAGTTGCATCTGATCCAGCTTTTCAGGTGTCTTAAGTTTTTGTGCTTGCATTGTGTCTTCACACAAAGCAGCTCAAAAAGGGGCATCTGTAGACACCAAAATCTAGCCACTTGTAAGTCATCTATACCTTCCTGTCAGCCACGTGTCAGTCATCCACCTTCCCACAATTATTTGGCCCAAATCCACACCTTCCCGCCATTATTTGGCCCAATTTCACCTTTCCCGCCATTTTTCATTCCCAAATTTATTTAAATTAATATATATATATATATTTTAATATTTTAATATATTTTAATATATATATAAAGATGCTTTAAGTTATTTAATCTGAGCCATCCATCCTTCATTTAATCTCATCCGTCCATCCATCTTAATCCGTTTCACAACCTAGATTTATTCTCTACCCTTGGATCCACTTTAATCTTAGCCACACGTTCAAAGTGTCGTTAAAACCCTAAAGTGTGCCCTAAGAGTAGATTATAAATTGAGTCACCTTGATGGCTCAAGAGGCTGGATCTCTTTTACTATCTCTCTTTTGTTATCTATCGCTATCTATCTCTTCTTCAGCTAAACCTACCCATCCATCGCCATCCCTTTTCGTCGCATCCATCATCGCATCCGTCGCCAACTTCGCCGCCATCCCTTCTGTAGCATTCTGCAAAATCCCCCATTCTTGTTGCAAGTTCCTGCGGGCGTTTACCTGCAGCCACAGACGCAGACCAACGTCTGCAACCCCAATCCAGAAGCACGCGGGCGTTCAGCGATCGCACCAGGGCGCCTTCCGCAGTCGATTTGACAGTTACATCACTTCCAGGTGCCGCCTGGTCTCGCCGCGTTAACAAAAAAAGAGGTATAGATTCTAAAGCAAGTAATATTTTTATGTATTAATCCGCCATTAGATTCTGCATTCTATTTATTTCATTTCTAGGGTTTTAGACTATTTTTGAGGGCTCACACAGTGGAGCCCTCTTACTAGTTTCTAACCTTTTTGTAGTTTTAATGTGTGCAGGATTTTAATGGAATATTTGATTGGATGATAGCAGCTGCTTAAGCTGGAGTTGTCCGAGCCAAAGGATACAACGAAGCCCACTCATTCTGTTGAGGTTAAGGATACATTCTTTGGAGACTCCACCATATTGTGCCAGCTAGGGTTTCGGAGAACCCTAGCACAAATTGTAACATCTGTATCACGAAAAGGGTTACAGGCCTGTTGTACTTAAAAGGAGTTTATAAACTCCATTGATTAATAAAAATCGTTTATTTTGTACAACTGTGTTCTACATTACTTTTTATCGTGATTTCTTTATCTTTTGTTTGGCGTTGTATCTTTAATCTACACTATTCATTTCATTACTTTGTCAAATGTAAATTTTAATATGCTATGAAGTGAATGTTTGATTAAGATTCTAGAAAAGAGTTATATATATTTATCAAAATAATAATAATAAATTATTTAATGAATATTATATATTCAATAAAAATATAATGGAAAAGTAGTGTGAAATTGAGAATATGCGTTAATAAAATTGTAAAAAATATTTCAAAAAGCTGTGTAAGCTTCTTTGATAATATGGGTTGTTGAAAACCTAAGATTTCAAGTTGTTCGCATAAAGAAAAATTGAAAATTGATTTGGTTTGTATCAAATTAAAATTAATGCACATAAACTACACCGACTGAGACTTTGATTTACGGGGAGGGAGGCAACATAGGATTTTTACCCAGTTTCATTTTGGGAGTTTGGAATAGCAATGAATATTTTGAATAGGGTTTCGAAGAGCCCTTCTGCGATCACTTTTTCTTTATGAATAGGGTTTGGAAGAGCCCTTTTGTGGTCGCTTTTGCTTTCAAAAGTGCTCTTGGTTTCAGCTTCAACAATTCGAGGGTATTTTCCTTCCACAAGTGACAAACATTTTAAAGATTTATGAAAAAAATAGGGCACTCTTATGTCATTTTGAGGGTTTTTACCCATCTTTAGAGTTGTCGAAAGTTGTGCATATTTAAAGGCTTAGATTAAATCCGACGACAAGCTCAACTTTACAGTGGAGAAGCATTTGGGTACAAAAAATTAATTTGCACGAGATGTGAGGTTTCTATGATGGATGAAACTTCATCCATCAATGGTCTTGAATCTTAAGTTCCCTTGACTCCCCTTAGGATCCTTGTAAATAATTTCATGAAGAAGCCTACAATTTCAGAGAGTAAGAGGAGCTTACCAGAGCGCTACACTGTTGACCCGTCAAACCCTACTCCAACAACACCTCAACAACATGTAGAGGAAGGTAAGCTCATTTTAGTTTTCTATCTAATTCCTTTGCTGAAGTAGCTAATGACTTGTATGATCGTACTATTATTTTATTTTTTATGGGGGATACCACCTGAGGTTGATTTTCTCAAATGGGTTAGGAGGCTTGGGAAAATATTAGAGGTTGGGTATTTGAGGCTATTTGAGGGTTGGAAAGGGGGTACATAGAAGTCTCCCTTGCAAATCCTGAACATGCCAAATAAGCCCTCGAATATGGAACTTGGGCTATCTATAGGTAAACTTGTTATCTACAAGGTTGGTCTTTTGATTTTTAGCGAGAGGGTCCCTCTAGGGAAAAATACACTCTTTAGATAGAGTTGTCCTTTTTATCTCTTCCATTTCACCCTTTTCTCAATAAAATTGATGTTGTTCTTAATAAGGTTTTGTGGTCTCATCCTATGTCAAAAAATTGTCTAATTATGGAGTGCACCATCGTATTTGTGTAAAAATGACATATCCAAGTCGTTGCCCCTCCCTTAACCTCAATGGGCCAGGTTTCCATGTTAGTCAATCTCTTCTCTACCTAAAATTACCTAATGCAATTATGACTAAATATGAAGGATTGTGGCTTTGTTTCTCACTTCAAATATGGTACAAAGTTTATCCCATGCATATTTTGATGTATATACTTCACTTTTATGTGGTTATATTTCATCAACCACTCCAAATATGATGATATAAAGTGATCTTAAATATATTTCATCACACTTTTGCCTAACTACAACCTCTTCAAGATGAGTTTCATCACCAATTACTATATGTAGACACCCAAAAGTCATGCATTACTATCTCTACGTATCCATAAGCGATTCCAGACATCCTTAGGCTATTGTAGGATATTGTAAGATATTGTAGTCATGTGTAGTCATGCACAGTCAGGCATAGTCATGCATAGATTATCGTAGTTCACCATAGTAGTGTGTAGATGTCCATATACTACTTCATCAACTTTTAGATCCAAAACCCTAATAAGCCTTTAAAATCACATCTCGTGCACTAGGATATTCTCTAACAACCATCCGAGGTGATACGCAGCATATTTGCATTCAATTGAGGCCCCCACGAGATATTAGTTGACAAAAGCAATTACTAAGTCAATTCTTAAAATCTAATTTAATGTTGACTTCACTTAAGTCTCCCTTTTAGGTCCAATTTGATTAATTAATATTTAATCCCTAATCAACACTAATTGCACCCTCCCACATGTGTGTAAGTAGGATTAGTTAGGATATTTCCCTAATCAAACCCTAATTAGACTTAGGACCCCCTAATCCTGATTAGACCTAATCCTTCCTCACACATGTGTGAGGATAGGATATTTCCTACGAGGAATGTGAGGCTTCCACCTCACAAACCCTAACCTAGATCTAGTCATAATTCATACTAGGGTTAGTTTCCTTAATTCTCCCCCATACACATTGCCATTTTCTATATATATTGGGTCCAAAACCCTTAATTATCTCTCTCAACTTATGTCCAAAGCATAGAAACTCTACCAAAATACGTACATAAGCACAAAAACAACAATATAAACTTTCAAGTAGTAGTACAGTACCTGAGGAACCTTTCCACCAAAGGGTTTTTGCAAAACAACACTTAGAGTCCAATTCGCCCCCCACCTCGCGAATCCGACACCAATTCATCCCTCGAGGGGCGAAGTGGGTCTACAGGTCCCAAATCAACTCAAATTTTTGAGGTACACTTCATTTTACAATTTCATGACATTCTACACAATTTATTTCAATTTTTATCATGTTTTTACAGTCAATTTGTATTTCTAAATATGGGGTCTGACTGAGGTAAGCCCCCAATGAACTAACCCCTCTTTGCAGGTTTATCCTAGAACCAAGGAGGTAAAAAAAAAAAAACTACAACCCCATAGTGGTATGCAAGCCCATATACACTGAGAAACCCAAAAGAAGGCATCAGGCCTATTGTAACATTTCTGAAAAAGAAAGAAAAAAATGGAATTCTCCCTATTTGTAACCTATGTAAATATTATCATGACTAAAATACATTGTTCTGAATAGCATGTGTATTTAATATGTTGTTATATCAAATGCTATATTTTACCCGTTTCATTCTAGCATGCCCGATGGGACCCCCACAACGGATAGTGTCGGGTTAACTAATTTTTATAAATCTGATATTATCCTCTATTTTTGTGTTTTGTAGGTACTAGATCTGATTAATACAGAGATATTCAAAGCCCTAGGAACTACCCCAGGCCTTTAGAAACTAGATCTAAAGTCTCCAAACCTGATTCACCCCTTGTCCCATGAATTAGATCCCAATTCATGGGGTGCCCTACAAATTACATTTTCGGACCCCAAAACCCCTATATCTAAGTTTTAAAGAGGTTCCTAGAACCCCTAGAACCCTTCCAGTTCCTTAGATTATATAATTGAGACCTTAAAACCCAATTCACCCCCTACCTCATGAATTCAGCTGAAGATCACAAAATACCCTAAATCTAAGTTACATAGATATTTTTACAATCCCTAGAACCCTTCCAAACCATTGGAAACCAGATTAGAAGCTTTTGAACCTGATTCACCCCTCACCCCGTGAACTAGATATTAATTCACCCCCCAGGTGGTAAATTCAACTTGGTATCCTTAGAAACCCCCAAAATTGTAGGGGTGAGTAGCATAGGGGTCACCCAAACCACCTACAGCATCAGAGTCCATGTATTCTTCTTTATATGCTTTGTTTGCTAATTTTTGTATATGCAAGATGTTTACTAGTTAAGTCGCAATAGCTAGTAATAAATATTCCCCTTCTTCGCATCTCCATTTGGTTTAAATGTTGTTGTAATTACAAAACCTGTCAAATTTCTAGCAACTTTAAATTTTAAAAATTCCATGTAAATTTTAATTTTCCTTTTTCTAGTTTGCATCCTATTAGCACATGTTGATATGCCTATTTTCACCCATGGCCAAGCGCTTGAGCAAGCACGGTGTATGGATGAGGCATCCAGTACCACTTCTAGTTATTCCATCCCTCCTACTTCGATCATGAATGGGAAAGCCACACACATACCCGATCTATTCACTAAGTTTGATCCACGGTATCCACACGACATATCAGGGTGAGACATCTACCTCGAGTGAAGCTTTTTCTACTTCATTTGCCAAGGACCATATACTTCTCTAACCTCCATCTTCACCTAATCCACCCACCACGTTCTGCAAACATGTGATTTACATGATGCCATAACATCCCCATCCATTTTTCACCATATATGAGGAAGTTACACCCACTTCCCCTACTTCCCCTACCTTCTCACATCCCTTTTTCTAGAATCTATCTCAATCCTTATTTGAGAATGATTCATCACTCCTAAACCGCACTCATCCCTAGGATGCATCATTCGCCCCTACTCGTAGGAATGGTGTCCGACCCATCTTCATCTATTGTAGGAAAACATAAGCCATCCTTCCAAAATGTGCAACAAATTCCTTCCCAATAGGAACCGCAAGCATTTTCTCAAACCTCACACCTGTACTCTTCATAGGAGTCCCATCCATCATCCTCCCAAGAGCTATTTTTCACCATATATGAAGACATCTCCCAACATCCCCTTTAGATACAATATACACAAACCCAAGCGAGAGTGTACACATACACCTTCCCCTCTACCAAAGGCCCTACTTCGACAGCCTACCCTACCTTTTTTGTGGTCTTACCACCTATCTCCCAAGTATTCAGAGTGTACAATACCCAACCTTTAGCACCACCTTTGTCTACAATGACTTTTATGAAACTGTCACCTCCTCCTTTCCAAGCTCCTACTACCAATGCCCTTCCCACCTATGGATTGAGATCAAAAACTGATCCACCCACCCTGCCAAGCTATTCCACACAGTTTAGCTTCCCTACTTCCTACCTTCCAGGATAAAGATAGATCCCATATTTTGATACCTCATCTTAACCATTCCTAGTACCGGTAACCCCGACACCTACACCATTATTAGTTGCACTCAATTTATTTACACCTCCTCCATCTTGATCATTGCCACCCATGGCCCAACCATTACAACAGGCTCCAACACAACAAGTACCCATGCCACAGTCGCATGCCTCATAGTCACAGTACTATTACCCACAACAAGCACCTACCCCACAACCTAGTGTGCCTATAGATACGATAGCACATGTCACCCAGTACCCACCTTATCAGGACCATGCACAATAGTATCCTTCACAACACTGGGAAGAGCAACAATACCAGTATCCACCATATTCATAGGCTTAGCCTACCATATCACAACCTCCCACCCCTATGACACTTGAACTTCAAATCTTATGAGATGAAGTCAAAATATAGAACCTACGTACCTCTAGCTATGGGCCACAAAAGCCCTGTTATAATGAACTATGCAACAAGCTAGTTCACCCATAATTTCCCATTCCTCCCTACCCCTATCGCTTTGAAATACCAAAATTCAACAATTATAGAGGTAAGGAAGACCCTAGAGAGCATGTGAGAAATTACCACTCATCCTGCTACCAACTTCATAGTAGTAACCCCCTCATGTTGTGTACCTTATTCCTTTTGCTCATTGGGTAAGCATTGTACTGGTACAACATGCTCCCATGTCATAGTCTGTATGCTTTTGAGAAATTGACCAATTCCTTCCTAGAACACTTTTCCATTAACATCAAGAAAAGGACCACCATTTCTGATGTGTATGCCTTACAACAAGTTGACGTCGAACCCATTATTGATTTCATTTCCAGATGGAGAGCGATTATCCATGACCTCACCCATAGCCTCCACACTACTGATCTTGTGATACTCTTTTCCAAGAGTTGCCACAAACACATCACCACATCCCTCCAGCTTCACCAAAGTCATACTTTTGAATATGCTATTTCATAAGCGAAAGTTATTGAAGACATCAAGGTTCAATCTAGGAAAATTAATTTGAGAACCAAACCTAACTATAACCTCAACTTTTGCTTCAATAGGAATGCACCAAATTAACCTTACCCTCGGCCACCACAAGCCAACCAAGTCGCAACCGCTACCCTAGCACCAACATCGACTCCTCCACCCTGTACACCACAACCATGAGTGTTCTAGACCAATGCTTCCACTCCACCTAGACCACAACAGTCCCAAGGAATGCATCCATAGGGTCTACCAAGAAACCTCATACCATTTTCTAAACCATTACCAGCTTTATTTTACAGATTGTATGAGGGAAACCATCTCATCCTACTCGAGATTCACCCACTGGATCCAAATTCTCCCAAGCCTCATGCATACAATGAGCAACTCTTTTTTTCGTTCCATAGGTAATGTGGCCATGATATCGATTCATGTTGCTCATTCCAAGGGTAAGTTCTAGACCTAATTGATAGGGGCATCATCTAGGTAGCAAACCCTTTAGCCCCATAGAATCAAAATTTAGGGATTTTCTAAAATCCTCTACCAGATAATAGAGGACCCAATCCTTCTAGAGCTCCAAAAAATCCCCCAACACCACCTTGCCAAGTGAACAGTGTCCAGTGTGATCCTCCATCATGTGGTGTAGTAGGCATGATAAATCTTACTATGAGGAACCAACGGTATCAGTCATACCATACAACACCTATTGTTTCCCTGCCAGCCTAGTTTACATCACCACAAGTCCCTAAAATGCCTACTACCATACCACCCCAACCTCAAAATGTGATTACCATCTCTAGTAGCCTAACCCATCAATTACGTAATGCCCTCGTATGGCTATCTATCTTTGATCTCTTGTAGAAATATCAACCTCGTCAGGAGGTGTTGAATGACATCCTATGCTCCATTGACCTAGAGACACATGATACAAATACCTTTGTCAATTTTTTAGGAAACATCCCAAGATGCCTCGAGCCCTCAAATAGCTTCCATGACCATGAGATAACAAAACTCATTGGAGAAGGAGCAGATCCCCCTCTTCAAATACAAGCCATAATGAATGAAAACACCTACAAGCGGGTACTCGTTGACATGGGCTCATCCATTAGCATTATATCTATAGCAGCTCTACATCACCTACATATCCTGCAAGCCTATTTTACCATACCTTCCCTCAATCTACATGCATTTGATGGCTCCATGATACCTACCATAGGATCCATAGTTTTACCTATCCGTGTAGGCATCCGTACCATCTCCATACTCTTTCACATCATCCAAGGGGAAATTCAATACAGAATTCTCCTTGGTCACCCATGGATTAGAGACATGTAGTGTGTCCCTTCCACACTACACCATTGCCTCAAGTACGTCCACAACGAACTTGTTCACTATGTCCTAGCTGATGGGGATCCATTTAAGTTTTGTAAAATTGTAAAACTCCCCCTTGCACCATTATTTTTATCCTTCCAACTGTTTCCCATGTCCTCTCATCAGTCGATAGGAGTATCAAAATCCTCTTCAACTTCCACCTCAACATCCCAGTGTTCATCAAGAGAAAAATCCTTTATGTTTGCACCATTAGTACTTTTATGGGACCCAAAACCTCTAGCATGCATTTCTCATAATTTTCCTTGTGGCCTCCACAATCAACCCAGCCTCTACCACTCCAATTTCTATCTACGATGCTGCAACCACCATCGTCACCCATTACACAACCTATCACGTTACCTCCCTCATCATTTCCTATGGAAGCCCCTATTCTTCCTATGCCATAAACACCTCTCCTTCCCTTTCACTCGTAGCCTAGTAAATTCACTTCCCCACATAGCCCAATGCCTATGCTGATACCTTCCCCCTCATATACCATACAGATCAAACATCATATCCATGCTACAACAACTGAATTTCATGAACATGAGCAAACCACACCTAGTTCAAACAAACAACTCCCACATCCTTCAGTTGCTACCATCATAGAATCTCAAATTTCATCTTCGTCATCTAATTTTGATAACCCATCCCAGTCGCCATAGCACGCCACACCATGCATATCCATTTTTGTGACACATTCTAGCCCAGGAGACTATAATGTACATGATGCCCACGTATGTGATCCCCCTATCCAATCTACTCATGACTTCAGTCACCCTTCAAACTCGGTTCTTACCATCAAAATCATCATACAATTAGGATGTCCTGAAAACCATACCAATTTTTTTTTATGTTGGAGTCAACTCTTCCATCCCCCCACCAGCTTGTCCTCAACCATAATCTAGCTTTTGTGGTATGCTAGACCACATGGCCAACCCTCACTTTACCTTGTGCTACCTGCGGTATTTTTATTAGTATGGATTTGGAATTGGCTGCTATAAATAAGGATTGTGCACGCCTATCGATCCTCGGGTTCAGTCACTGATTGATAAATCTAGTATAGGTTACAATCTAAGAGTAGTTAATACCTTAGAAGATGAACTCTAGGACTTGTCCCTCTATGCTACTCCCCTTCCAATGCACACCCTGGAAGAATATTTCAACATGGACATTATGGAGGACACTTCATCGCCTCATTTTACCATTGCAGTCCTCGACGACTTCTTTTGGGAATCCTCCATGTTCGACACCTCCTCATTATGTCATGTTGACAGACTAACAAAACAATTCGCTACCTTATCCTTAGATGCACCACCAATGAAACCTAATACAGTCCCTCTTGAGTCATCATTGACACACATAGCCACATTGCCACTTATACATAGGTAACTATAGAGAGTATTTTCTCGTTCTCATTCACCTCCAGTGGTTCTACGACCTCCCCTGAGTCTTTTAGGACATTTATGAACCACCAAGACATACTCACCATATTCTTCCCCACCCACTTCACCTATAGCATAGGTCAACATGGTTGAGATAGACTTGTTCTCTCCCCTTTTTTATAGTCATCAGTGGACTCGAGACGATACCCCAAATCCAAACTTTGTAGATCTCATTCATATATCACCCATACCAGTGCCTCGAGATTTCCTTCTTTCATAGCATGTCTTGCAGGTGACAAATGCTCCTTCCTCATCCACGCCACCCCAAGTCCCTCAGGAATATCACATGGGCGTCTACGTAGATGATGAATATGAGTTTAGCAAGGCCATTGATGACCTTAACCTCATCCCCATTCTCGAAAATTTACGTGATGGATCTCACATGCTTATTGAGGACACTATCGATGTTGACATTGGTGATGATCCCAAAAATTCCCACATCCTTAAACTATCCACTAGCCTCTCACCCGAGGGGCACGTTGCCTTCACAAACTTCCTTTGCAAGTACATTCAAATTTTTGCATGGTCATACAAGAACATGTCGGGACTTGACCCTACCATAGTGGTTCATAATATCATACTTGATCCTATTGCCAAACTAGTGAGACAAAGGTTGCGATGCATGCATCCAACTATCACATTAATAGTGAAGTCTGATCTCCAAAAGCTCCTAGATATCAATTTCATTGTACCCATCGACTATCCCAAATGGGTATAAAAAATGGTCCTTGTACCTAAACAATCTGGTGAAGTTTGTGTCTGCATAGATTTTCATGATTTAAACAAAGCTTATCCCAAATACAACTTTCCCCTACCTAACATTGACTCCCTTTTTGACTCTATTATAGGCCACAAGATGATCTCCCTCATGGATGGATTATTAGGATACAATCAAATCAGAATCAACCTAGCAAATCAACATAATACCTCCTTTACAACATCCTGGGGGACTTTTTGCTATAAAGTCATACCTTTTGGACTCAAAAAAACTAAGGCAACCTACCAATGTGCAATGACCTATATCTTCCATGACTTGATGCACAAAAACATTGAAGACTATGTAGATGATCTCATCGCCAAATCCAAGAAATGTGCAGACCATATCGAAGATCTCCGTCAAATTTTTGATCGATTATGAGAACACAATGTATGCTTGAACCAAAATAAGTACGTGTTTGGTGTTACCTCAAGAAAAATACTAGGATTCATTGTCTCCCAATGAGGAATCGAGGTAGATCCTAGTAAGGTGAAATCCATCGTCGATATGTCCCCTCCTACCACATTGAAGCAATTTTGTAGCCTCTAAGGCAAGATCACTTCTATTCATAGATTCATAGTGCAATTATCCAAAGTGCAATTATCCAAAAAATGCAATCCATTTAACCACCTCCTACAAAAGGGAGTAAGCTTCAAATGGGACAATAATTGTCAAGTAGCGTTTGATGCTATCAAAACCTACCTTACATCACCACTAGTTATGGCACCACCGCATCCAAAATTACCATTTATTCTATACATTTTGGCCATAGAATTTGTGATAGGTACACTTCTAGCTCAAAATAACGCACTCAATAGAGATCATGCTATCTATTACATTAGTCGTACGCTAGTCAGTTATGAAACAAGACATGGATACATGGAAAATTTATGCCTAACGGTAGTATTCACCACTCATAAATTATGCCAATACATGTTGAATCATACAAATTTTGTCATCGCCAGAGATAATCCTCTTCGATATATGATGAACAAGAGCTATCACAATTCCCGCACATCTAAATGGATCATGCTCTTAGCTGAATTTGACCTAGAATTAATTTCCCAAAAATTTGTCAAAGGGCAGGTCATTGCAGACCAATTGGTTGAAGCCCCTTTGACTGACGATCAACCCCTCATTCAGCTTCTAGATGATTCCATCTTCTGAATAACACAAGCTTATACTGAGAGGGGGGGTGAATAGTATAAGACCACTTTTTACTTTTTCCTTCAATTTAGCTTTCAATTTAATATTATGCAGTGTATAGATAGCAGTATCAAAAGCCGTAATCAAAGCAATGCACAAAATACCATCCACAAAGAGACACAACAATTTACGTGGTTCACCCAATGTGGGCTACTCCATGGATAAAATCTTTCACTAAATTTTATCAAATCAAATTCTGGGAATACCTTTCCCGATTGCAATGTTTATGGGCACCAACCCAAAGGAGACACCACTCCCCTAGCTCTGTTCTGGTTGGTGATCCTCTAGAAGACCTCTACCACCGCTGCCCTTAGCAAATGGAACTCTATCCACAGAAGACACCTGTCTTCCAAGTTCTGGCTAGAGAACTCTGTCCTCAACTCTATCACCTCCAAAGTTGGTCCTTGAATTTGCACTAAACACAGTCCTTCGATCTAACACAAATGTCCTCTTTTGTCTTTTCCTGTTGCGCTCACTACGCCCTCTGCTCTCTCTGCGCAAAACACAGCAGCACTGTCTTTGCGCATTGATTCCTTGCGATCTCTCTCACTTAGAAGATTCGATAGAATGCACTCTGTATATTTCTATCGAATTTTGCACTCTGCTCTCGGCGATCGAACTTCTTCTCTGCGCACTGTCTACAAACGTTGCACTTCGAACGCACACACTAATCAAATGCTTAACTCTCCAAGCAGTGCTAATTTTATACTAACACTTTCAAGATTAAAACCTTTATCTTAGTTAGTTGCACACCCTAAACTACGTCTACTGCAAACCCTAATCTTCATCGGCCCAAATTTAAATTTTTTGGCTTCACTGCCTCTGCAACTCCTCAGTAGCTTCTGCCGCGAAACTACAACATGTCATGATATCGCGACACCTTTGCAATTGTACACTATCTTATGGTTTTTGTCATGAAATCATGACACTTTTGCCTCTGCTGATGTCATCCTCACTTCTGTCACGAAATCATGACATTTTCTCGCTTTCTCAACCTTTTCTCGGCTTGCACCCATGAAAGCAGAACATGTGAAATCGTGACACTTTTGCTTCCTTGCACTCTTCTCGGCTTGCACTAGCGAAAATGGAACATGTCATGAAATCGCAAACCTTTCACTACCTTATGCTTTTTTCTACCTTACGCCCGTGATACTGGAACATGTCACGAAATCGCGATGCTTTCGCCTTCGAGCTCTTCCTTCTTGAATTCATCACAAAAATGCGATGCTTCTTCTATTGAAGACTTGCTTCCTATTTCTGTCGTGAAATCATGACACTTTATCCAACTAAATGCTGCCATCTCAACCTGTCATGAAATCGTGACACTTTTTGCATCCGTACGATTTCTTTGTAGCCTGTCGTGAAATCACAATGCTTTCAGCTTCCGTACGTCTTCTTTGCAACCCGTCGCGAAATCGTGACGCTTCTCATTTCAGACTCTTCTCTTTGCTGCATGTCGTGAAATCGTGACAGTTCTCACTTCAAGTTCTGCAACATGTCACGAAATCGTGACACTTTATCTTGCTACTTTCTCTCTCTTCGAACTTGTCACGAAATTGCGACAATTCACACTACGGACTCTCTCTTCTGCATTATGTCACGAAATCATGACACTTTTTCTTTCGGACTCTCTCTCCTACAACATGTTGTGAAATCATGACACTTTTTCGTCCGTACAACCTTCCTTGCAATATGTCGTGAAATCGTGACATTTCTGACTCCGTACATTCTCTTTCCTCTTTGAGTCACGAAACTACGACATGTCACAATATCACGACACTTTTCTAAAAAGCTTTCTCTCTCCTACCTAAGTCGCGAAAATGCGACATGTCGCGATATCGCGACACTTTTCCAAAAAGCTTTCTCTCTCCTGTTTATGTCACGAAACTGTGAAATGTCGCGATATCGCGACATTTTTCCAACTTACTTTCTTTCGAACCTGTCAGCTTGGGGTTTGCCAGAGACCTTTGAAACTGTCATGCCATAACCTTCATCAAAACAAATTATCTGACATCAAGTCAAATTCCTTCAAAAGCTTCTTGACATCAATGACAACTTATTTACTTGAGCAAATGCAATGTACCCAAAGTACCCAAAATTGCCAACAATCTCCCCCTTTGTCATTGATGGCAAACCTTTACTAAAAATTCTTCTTAAGAGCCAAAACTGAATTAACTATGCTAACAACTGACCAATGTCCTTTGAAGTTTTGCTCCCCCTGACTTGAAGCTTTCCTCTTCACTTGAAGCTCTGCCCCTTACTCATATCTCTCCCCCTTTGTCATCAATGGCAAAGGGTCACCTTTAGGGCTCGGGACTAAGAATGAGCCTCTTAGCTTAGTCCCTCCCCCACCTCCTGATGAGGTGATTAAAACGAGGGTGGGAGTAAAACTCCCATTAGGCACTGATCATCATCAGCATCTACAATTTCCTTGTCGGGCCTTCTCTTGAACTCTTTGTCAATATTCCTGTTCTTGTTCCTATCATTGTTCTTATCCATGCCTTGATCCTTGGACCTGTTCATACTACTATTTTTGTTCCTAGACCTTGGAAGTTTAGCTCTACACTGTCCAGCTGTGTGACCAGCATTGTTGCACTTATAACAAGTAACAAACTTATTTCTTTTAGGCATGCCTGTTCTTTGAATCCACCAATTCTGACCAAACATGTTCATGTTATTTGTCTTGCAATAAACTGCCTTGTGCCCAAACTATTGAAAAGAGTAGCAATACCCTTGAAAGAAACCAGCACTTCTAAATTTGTTGTTTACCTTCTTCATTTGATCCATGCAATGTGAATCCGTGTGACCAAACCTGTGACACGCAAAACATCTGTCGTGAAATTTTCCTTTATTTGACCTCATGGGTCCTGAAAACTTCTTTTTATTCTAAATTCTGTTTTTTGTTTTTGTGCATCTATCATCCATGAACTCTTCCTCTGAAATACTCTCCTCATAAGAACTCTCTTCTTTTTTAAATCTCTTACTAGATTCCCCAACCTGTTCCTTGAGGGGCTTAACAAAATCGAGGCCTGTTTTATCTGTTGTCTTTCTTTGACCTTTGATGATTGACTTAACCCTTTTGGAGCTATCTTGAAACCTGTAAAGCTTATATTTGTACTCTTTAGTTTCCTCTTTCAAAGAAGCCATTTTCTATTCTAACTCACTATACTCAAGAACCTTAGACTCTAACTCATCCTTGAGTTCTGGTGTTTTAGCCATAGAGAAGTCAAGACTTTCTAAGAGATCATCTCTTTCCATACAAAATTCATCTAACTTATCCTTGAGTCTAGCATTCTTCTTTCTTTCCTTTTTCAAAGCACTAAGAGCACTAATAAGTTCACTTTCAGGATCCTTTATTTGATTGTTTTTTGAATCATCAAAGCCTTTTTCAGATTTCTTATCACTAGAGGTGCTACCCTTTTCAAACACCATACATGCATCTTCCTTATAGTTTTCTGAAGCATCTTCATACATACTAGTAACCAATTCATTATTTGTGCAATCATCCTCAAGGTGACCAAAATTTCCACATCTAAGACATTTCATGATAATAAATCTATGTTTCGGTTCTTCCTCTTTTTTTGATATGAACAGCATCTCATTTTCATTATCACTTGAAGAAATTTCACTATTACTACTAGAACACTTACTTGCTTTGTCTAGGAAGAAACTCTTCTTGTGCTTGTGAGAATACTTCTTTCCTTGATTGTTGTGCTTGTCTTTGTTCTTCCTGTGATGCTTGTGCTTTTCAAAATCCTTGCTCTTAGAATCCTGTTTATCTTCATCACTTTCATTTTCAAAAATAGTACAGTCAGTAGCATAATGACCGAACTTTCCACAATTGAAACATATTATATTTTTCATGTTTTTGTGCTTTCTAGAGAACTTGCATTTCTTGCTATAATATGCCTCTTCATCACTAGAAGACTCATCACTCTCTTGAAGCTATTTACCCTTGGATTTCTTGGTAGCCTTGAAAGCTGCCTCTTTCTTGACATCAACCTTCACTTGAGTTCTCAACTCAAATGCTGCAAGTATACTATGGAGCTCATCCTTTTTCAACTTATCCAAATATTTAGCTTCCTCAATAGCAAAAATCTTTTCACTAAATCTATTAGGAAGAGATCTTAAAATCTTATCACAAACATCATTTTTAGCAAGCTTAAGACCTAAGTCTTTCATGGAGTTAACAACCTCATCCATACGAAGCATGTAGTCACTAATATTTTCATAATCATTCATCTTGAGTTGTTCAAACATACCTTTGAAGTGTCTCAACTTGGCCTTTCGGACATTTACATCACCTGTGTGAACCACCTGTAACTGTTTCCACATTTCACTAGCTGTCTTGTAGTGAATCACCTTGGTAAGATCTGCCTTCTGTAAACCCTTTAGGATTGCATTCATTGCTTTTGAATTGCTGTGATGTAGGAGCCTGTCTTCTTTAGTATAAGGACCATGTTCAAGAATAGTGTACCCATCTTCAATCACTTCCCAAACCTCATTCCCAAGTGCCATTAGATGAACCTTCATCCTTGCACTCCAAAGACCAAAATTTGATCCATCAAGAATAGGTGCTGCATTGCCACTTGAATAA
Source organism: Wollemia nobilis (assembly GCA_028583015.1). Lineage (NCBI taxonomy): Eukaryota > Viridiplantae > Streptophyta > Pinopsida > Araucariales > Araucariaceae > Wollemia > Wollemia nobilis. The sequence continues at coordinate 5,348,381 of JAQPPZ010002456.1, read as the reverse complement.
TCCATTGTGTTCTTTACTAGCTTTTCCTTCAAGCTGTTAAACTTTCTGAAGGCACCCGCTCTAATACCAATTGAAGAACACAAGCTTATACTGAGAGGGGGGGGTGAACAGTATAAGACCACTTTTTACTTTTTCCTTCAATTCAGCTTTCAATTTAATATTATGTAGTGTATAGATAGCAATATCAAAAGCCGTAATAAAAGCAATGCACAAAACACCATCCACAAAGAGACACAACAATTTACGTGGTTCACCCAATGTGGGCTACTCCACGAATAAAATATTTCACTAAATTTTATCAAATCAAATTCTGGGAATACCTTTCTCGATTACAATGTTTATGGGCACCAACCCAAAGGAGACACCAATCCCCTAGCTCTATTCTGGCTGGTGATCCTCTAGAAGACCTCTGCATCTGCTGCCCTTAGCAAATGGAACTCTATCCACAGAAGACACCTGTCTTCCCTGCTATGGCTGGAGACCTCTTTCCTCAACTCTATCACCTCCAAAGCTGGTCCTCGAATTTGCATTAAACATAGTCCTTCGGTCTAGCACAAATGTCCTCTTTCATCTTTGCCTATTGCGCTCACTATGCCCTCTGCTCTCTCTGTGCAAAACACAGCAGCACTGTCTTCACGCACTCTGATTCCTTGGGATCTCTCTCACTTAGAAGATTTGACAGAATGCACTCTATATATTTCTATCGAATTTTGCACTCTACTCTCGAGGATCGAACTTCTTCTCTGTGCACTGTCTATGAACGCCGCACTTCGAACGCACATACCGATCAAATGCTTAACTCTCCAAGCATCCCTCCTTTAATACTAACACTTTCAAGATTAAAACCTTGATCTTAGTTGGCTGCACACCCTAAAATATGTTGGCTGCAAACCCTAATCTTTGTTGGCCCAAATTTAACTTTGTCGGCTTCACTGCCTCTGCAACTCCTCTGTAGCTTCTATCGCGAAACTACAACATGTCGTGATATCGCGACACCTTTGCAACCGTACACTATCTTATGGATTTTGTCATGAAATCGTGACACTTCTGCCTCTGCTGACGTCATCCTCACTTCTGTCACGAAATCACGACATTTTCTTGCTTTCTCAACCTTTTCTCGGCTTGCACCCGCGAAAGTAGAACATGTCACAAAATCGTGACACTTTCACTTCCTTGCACTCTTCTCGGCTTGCACTAGCGAAAATGGAACATGTCATGAAATCGTGACACTTTTGCTGCCTTATGCTTTTCTTTGCCTTACACCCGTGAAACTAGAACATGTCGTGAAATCGCGATGCTTTTGCCTTCGAGCTCTTCCTTCTTGAATTCATCGCGAAAACGTGACGCTTCTTCTGTTGAAGACTTGCTTCCTATTTTTGTCACAAAATCATGACACTTTCTCCAACTGAATGCTACCATCTCAACCTATCATGAAATCGTGACACTTTCTACATTCGTATGATTTCTTTGTAGCCTGTCGTGAAATCACGACGCTTTCAGCTTCCATACATCTTCTTTGCAACATGTCGTGAAATCGTGATGCTTCTCATTTTAGACTCTTCTCTTTGCTACATGTCATGAAATCATGACAGTTCTCACTTCGAGTTCTGCAACATGTCACGAAATCGTGACACTTTATCTTGCTACTTTCTCTCTCTTCGAACTTGTCACGAAATCGTGACAATTTACACTACGGACTCTCTCTTCTACATTATGTCACGAAATCGTGACACTTTTTCTTTCGAACTCTCTCTCCTACAACATGTTGCGAAATCGTGACACTTTTTCGTCCATACAACCTTCCTTGCAATATGTCGCGAAATCACGACATTTTTGACTCCGTACATTCTCTCTCCTCTTTGAGTCACGAAACTGTGACATGTCGTGATATCGCGACACTTTTCTAAAAAGCTTTCTCTCTCCTGCCTAAGTCACAAAAATGCGACATGTCGCAATATCACGACACTTTTCCAAAAAGCTTTCTCTCTCCTGTTTAAGTCGTGAAACTGCGACATGTCACGATATTGCGACATTTTTCCAACTTTCTTTCTTTCGAACCTGTTAGCTTGGGGTTTTCTAGAGACCTTTGAAACTGTCATGCCGTAACCTTCATCAAAACAAATTATCTGACATCAAGTCAAATTCTTTCGAAAGCTTCTTGACATCAATGACAACTTATTTACTTGAGCAAATGCAATGTACCCAAAGTACCCAAAATTGCCAACATCTTCCACATAACTAAAGCTAAAGAATATGTTGAACCCAAAGTCATAGTTGACCTCACCCTATTCTTCGATGGTTCTAGATGTCTTCATGCTAGGGGTGTAGGCATTGTCTTTTTCACACCTAAAGGAGAACCACTCCCATTTTCATTCAAACTCGACTTCCCCTATACCAAAAACAATGCAGAATATGAAGCCCTAATCCTAGGACTGAAACAAGCACATTCCATGCACGTCAAATACCTCCACATCATAGGTGACTCACTCCTAATAGTCAATCAAGTGTAGGAACTTTGGCTATGCAATTGCCCAGTCCTCCAACAATATAAGAAAATTGCACAACAACTCTTGTCTCAATTCGAGTGGTATGATCTCGAAGCCACTTTGTGATCATCAAAACATTTTATAGATACCATGGCCTCCTTAGGATCCCTCATTCCACAAAATCCAACATCTAACACAACATCTGTATCCATCCATACGCTCACTCGATCTGCCATATCACCCACACCTCCTACAGATGATGGTGGTGTGTATGTGGTAAAAACTAAACCCCATGACCCATGGTTTTCACAAATTAAAGATTACATCAAGTTAGGTTTCCTACCATGTGATTTACCCCATGCTCAACGCCGAACATTCAAGTAGAGAGCAATCTACTACACCTTTTTGGGGGACATCCTTTATCATCACAACTATGACGACATGCTCCTACGTTGCCTAGAACCACAAGAATCATAATGGGTTGTACAAGAAACCCATGATGGTACTTGTGGTGGCCATTTTAGTGGTATGGCAATCACCAAACACATCCTCTGTATGGGTTATTACTAGCCCAAAATGGAGCATGACTGCTACGAGTATGTGAAGTGTTGCATCAAATGCCAACAACACGCGAACCTAACACATCTCCCATCTCAAGCACTTCAACCTATCTAGTCCATGTGGCCTTTCTCCCAATGGGACCTAGATCTAATTGGATAGATTACACCAACTTCCTCAAGCAACCACAAATTTATCATCACTGCCATAGAGTATTTTACAAAGTGGGTCGAAGCCATCCCACTGGTCCAAACCACAAGAGCTAAAATTGTAGCATTCATCATAGACCACATCATATGTCATTTTGGAATTCCCTCCCAAATCATTTTTGATAATGGGAAATCCTTTAAGAACAAAATTGTCCGAGCCCTGTGTGACAAATTCTGCATATATCATAGCTTTTCTACCCCATACTACCCTCAGGGCAATGGCCAGGTAGAAGCCATGAACAAAACCATTTGTTCCATCCTTCGTAAAACTGTAGTAGAATCTCACCATGACTAGCATAACCAAATTCCCCTAGCCTTGTGGGCATATTGTACGAGCATCCGTACTCCTACTGGGGCAACACATTTTTCACTTGTATATGGGGCTGAAGCTATCATGCCCCTTGAGCTTGAGATACCTTCCTTAAGGATATCTATGAAGGAATTCATTGATGATGACACTACTCACCAAGCTCATTTAGATCAATTAACACTTCTTGATGAACGTCGCATTCATGCAATTGAGCACACATGAGTCTATCAAGATCACCTTCACCATGCCTACAATAGTAAGGTACATCAACGCGAGTTTAAAATTGGTGACCTGGTTCTCAAGGAAAACCAACAAATCATGAGTCAGCCTCACCAGCAGCGAGACAAGTTTACCCCAAACTGGTTGGGCCCATTCATTGTTACACATAAATATGGTTTAGGAGCATATCATCTGGCCAATATTGAAGGCCTTAACGAGCCTGAACCCATCAACATCTTGCATCTCCATGCATTCAATGCCTAATACACAAAGGCATTCATCATCACAAGTAGCACACATTACTATTTACAAGTCACTAAGCACATCACCACGTAGGTATGTTATTTTGCTTTAATATTTCACTATACATGTACTTTCATCTTTATGTCATTTTTATGCTATGGGTATTTGTTTTTCCTTTTGCAGGATTCACATCATCAGTAGGAGAGTACTACAACATCCTCATGCATCACCATGTAGAACCCTCCACCACCACAGTCTGTACCCATCACACCGGCTGACCTAGCCCAACCATTACCTATCATTCACCCTAGGTAGACATCACATTCATCACACTCGGATCATCACACACCATCCCACCATGTGTCACCTCATCATCGAGGTTCTTCCTACTCACCCCATTTTGGAGATAGCTAGATCTCCATGTCTTCCTTCGATGAGAAGGAGGAAACCTCCAACACCCATCCACATGGGTCTCCTCCTCATTTATCTAGGGAGGCAAGGAACCCGTACTACCCAACTAATTCTCCACATCATCCGATGGGCACCTATCATCCACCAAATAGAGGATACACTCCTCAACAAGCCCTCCCTCTAGGCCTACCACCTCCACTCTCAAGTGGAGAATCTTCTTACGCCCAAGCCTTGCAAGCCCACATGGCCCAAGCTACCCAAGCTGGCCATATGCACATGCCCCCATCCCATTCACATCGTCATCTAGGACCATCTCCCATGCCACCCATCTTGTAGGCCCCATATTCACCATTATGAGGTTTACCACTTCACCGAGCTTCATAGCCTCCTAGATCATTTCACCCTGCTACCTCCTCATCATGACCCCATCCATCCATCCCTACACATCGTGATGCCACTTTCACACTAGAGGCTCATTCACCACCTTCACCAGTTCCATTATCACCTAACCAAGAACTCCAACATATCCTCACCCATGTGGAAGCCCTAGAGCTCCATATGAGTCACTGTTAGTGCCAGATTCCTGCTCATCGACCTATAACACCACATACCTCACCACCACCTCGTAGATCCATTCCTCGCCCCAGGGTTCAACCTACATCGAACTCTCGACCTAGGCCTCCCTCATCGGACTTCACTCCACCTCATACTCCCTCACCCTAGAGAGAGTACTATACCTACCCTATGAAATTTTTGCCTACCCCATTATCCGAGATGTTTTACCACTTGATGCACCAAGGCCTCTTGGCTCTGCCAGAGACCCGACCTATAGATCCATCATGCCCTAAACCACGCAACTACCATGAGAGTGAATACTGCATCTACCACCACCAACCAAGCCATGATATCGAAGAGTGTAGATCATTCAAAACACTGGTACACAACATACTACATGGTACTCACCCAACATCACCTGAGCCAGCCCCTCGAGCCACCCGACTGCTCAGTCCTCCACACCATAGCATTCCACAAACTTGACTATCCTAGGAATCCATGATACCACCTTCCCATTACATCCATAATAGGGCAAATTATCCATGTCCCACCATTATTTCATCCTCTCATGCGCATCCTGACCCGCGCCATTTTTCCCATCAGTAGGTTCTCTTCTATCATCTCCCCTACTTCTTCCTCTACTTCTTCTCACCTCTTCGTGTGGTTGTATGGTCACGCTTCAAGTGGCTACATACCTACATTGATCTAACCCCTTTCTTCTACCATTCCTCAACTTTGGTAATCCTCTTGGTCTTGTTGGTTACCAAAGTATATTTCTTCTATCTTCTTCCAGTTGTATATTCCATCATCGTATTCCTCTACCTTTTTTGGCATTACCGCATGCAGTGCCACAAATTATAGTTTCTACACACCCCACACATTGGGGCAACCTTTATCATGCCATATTGCTTTGGCCATCATCAAACAATACTATTTAGTTGTACATAAACCTTCCAAAATTCTCCTTCTAAAACATCATGAATGTCCTCTTGTAGATATTGCATTCCCCACTTGCATTTTTTTTTACATTACATCCACTGCATATAGACATATATTTTTCAGAAAAACTTCATTCCATGTTTGTATATTCTTTCTAAAAAAAAACAAACAAACAAAAAAAAAATGTGCCTTGACAAGGAATAACAAATGCACTTGTTAGCATCACCACCTGGATGTCCATTCCCCCTTGTCAGGATTAGAATGTACATAGGCATTTTGTATAGCTTTGACCATGTCTTAGTTCAATCAATCAAGTGTCACCTCTAGCTGATAGGTTCTTGCACACTTCTCGTAGTTCTTTCAAACTGGTTCAACTTCTCTCATGGACCACTCACATAGGTTACACATTAAACAATTTTGAGCCTAGGAAAGATGACATCCGGAGTAGATGTCACCATCTAGCGAATGGTTTCCCCTGCTCGTCCTATCACTTGCATGGTCAACATATGACCTGGGGATAAACAAAGGGATAAGCATAAGCAAAAGTAAAATAATGGGGCAGAAAACAAAAGCCAATGCCCGTAGAATAGAAATATTGAGAAAAAGAGAATAGAGAAAAAGAGAAGAAAAAAAAAAGAAAAAAGATAAAAAGAGCACCACAATAAATAGGTTAACAATAGATGAGGGGCAGAAAACAAAAGGAATTGCCTCCTGATATCACCAGTGTTATGCTTATCGCCTTTGGTCCTTAGGTCAAACATAACACCATGGGATGATTTCCATCACTAGCAATAGGCTCCAAGAGCTTGCCTACTAGTGGAATAATCTTACAAGTGGCAACATATCTGTAACATTAGCATCCTACTTTTGTATAGATCACTGCTTGCTTACGGATGAGCTAGCTAGTCCGGTTATGTCTACAATGGGTTAATCCTACCTCCCCCAAAATGGATAAATGAACCTCACTCATTAACACACATAGGTCTGTGATAGACTTTGAACCAGTTAGGTGGACTATGACTTGTTACAAACGCTTGTATAGCTATGGGTCTGAGATTTTATTGTCATGACTATGTTGGTCAAATTCATTACATATGCCTTACACCATTCTATACCCTGAGATAATGGAATGGATAGCATCCACACGGGTACATGCCATGATACAAGTACTTCCTTTGCACATTTTGTTCCGCTCATACATGCATCCATGCATCTATGTCACATACAGTTAGTAAATATTACATTTGTGCATCCCCTTACATGCATCACATTTTACATCATATCATTGCATCCATCCTACATGCATTCACTACAAATTACATCTCACATTACATCACATCACATTGCATACGAAATCAAATCATGCATACTATTCTACAGTGTATCCATACTACATCATAATCATAGATCCACACCCTACCACATTTCTACACTCATTCATTATATACATTTACAAATTATGTTCTACTATCTATGTACACACAAAGAAAACATAGTCAAATCATGATTACGACACATGTATATATAACAACCAAAACCAAGAAGGTGTATATATAAATCATCAATCAAAATGCCAAAAGGCTACAAAAAAGGGACCATGCCCATAATCCCTCATCCAAAGAGATCAACATGCCCATAGGCTACAATCATAAGCAAAGCCTATCTACCACTAGGAGTCTCTCCACTCCCCTCATGGGTAGCCCACACCTCTACAACTCTACTAGACTCCGCTACCACTCCTAAAGCCTAAACTTCCATAGAAGTAACAACTCGCTTTGAACCAGCAGCCACAATCACACCCGAAGCAACACCATGTGCCTCAGTCCTAGAACTTGTCTGACCCACTGAAGCAACACTACACTGACTATGCTGTGAAGGTGCCTGCATACGTAATCTTGATTCAGACTGAGACACCACCCGATCATAATTAGGGATTGCAATCCCATGTACCATCAAATAAGTCTCACACAGTGACCTCTTAGCGGACTCAACAACCACCATGTCACTCACCCTCTCAATGCTACGTCGCGCCTCCTCTAACTCGGCCCTCAAAGCAACTACATCTGTAGACACCCCACCAACCACAACAGCCTGTTGGACCACCTCTTGTGCCTATGATTGCCTAGCCAACTGTAGCTCGTAGCTCTATAATCTCTACATCTCGAGTATCCACAGTAGCTCGCATCCCCACATCTCGAGCATCCAAAGTAGATTGCATCTCTGCCCTCACCCGCTCCACATCTACCCTGTGCCTCTCCTCCTCCTGGTGTAGCTCAACCTCCAACTTCCAAACTCTATCCCGTAGCCCTCGAGCCTCCTCCTCTACATCCTACCTCTCTTGAACCTCAAAGGGAACCTCCCCCATACCTACAAACACACCAATATCAATGGTGTCCTCCACACCACCCATAGCAACAAATCCATCGACCTCCTCTGCTGCTCCAACTGCCTGTCTTGTGGCCATCCCTCCCTCCATAAGATCTACCTCAAAAATCATGGGAACCTCCTCAACTCTCATTGCCTATGAACTCAAAGCACCACCTACTCATCTCCTAGACCACCGTAGAGGCACCTCCCTCTCACTACTAGATCTCTCCTCTGACCTAGCTCGAGTACCATGGCCCGCTCTCCTCTCCATCGGTGGCACCCCTAAATCAGTCACGCCTCTACCAAGCTCCCACTACTACATCACCCACCAGGCATCAAACTCTGGTGTCATCCCAATGTTATCCACATCAAGGATAACCATAGGCGGGTCACTCTCACCAACCCAAGGCAAAACCATAGGTCGAGCTCCCCTATCGCCTCATCGCCTAAAATAGATAATAGGTGCATCTAGAATATCCTACTGTAACCCAAATTGTCGCTTCACTCGACTAAACTGAAAGAACTCAACTTGTTGAGTGTAACGACCAACTACCCACCACCCCTGATGAATAGCTCTCAACTGCTCACCATCCTGCTCCCATGTCACTCCACCCAACCATGGTCTCCATGTAATACTATTAGACGTCAACTCCCCAAACTTGACCCTCCAACGTAGGGGATCACCCTCAAAAGGTCTCTTCACACCCTTCTCCTCATTCGTCCTCCACCTCAGAGCATAGGGTAAATACTCCTTGCCCTCAACATGCACCCTACAAGGTAAAAATGTAGGCCTCTTAATGGCTATATGCTCCCACGCCCACACCTGTAGCAAAGGAGTCCAGCTCAATCTTGTCCTCCCAGCATGAACTACATCATGCAGCTCCCTATACACCTGCACCAACAACGTGGGTGCCCATGCAAACACAACATTCCACTCCACCATGTCACTCACAACATCCAACATGTTCCAGGTAAATAGTATCCCAAAAGTATCAAGCAATGCGTAAGTAGATATCATCATCATCGTTGCGCACTGGCACTTAGATATCTTATCATTAAGCCACAAATCCTCATAATCAATCTTCCCCACATCTATCTCCTCCCACCCATCACCAAAGAAGCGCTCCAACACAACTGTCTTAGCATTATTTGGTGCTGCCCTAACTGGAGTACCCTCGATTGGTAACTTGTATATCTTGTACATGTCCTCCAAGGTGATGGTCATCTCGCCTATAGGGAAGTAAAAAGTATTGCGGTCCACATCCCACCGCTCACATAGTGCAAATATGTAAGCCCTATTTGCATGGATACTCTTACATTCCCACACCCCTCTCATCCATACTGCATCCAACCATGCTTCATCAACCTCATTTTTCATCAGATCATCAAAGTCCTTATTCATCTTAAGCACACGATGGCAAGGCTCAAGCATCTTCACCTGTTCAAATAACAAATAATAAAACATGCATTAGACATCCATACAGTGATGCAATCCATTCAAAATCCAAAAATCACATAAACTTTACATACAAATTAATCATATCAATTTGGCACGCATTACGAGGCATCATCACATACAATGCAAGCTATATGACCAAATGCAAAAATAGTCACATATTTGGATACCCATTTTGTCATTTCATGGCAAAAGTTCAAACAGATGCGAAAAATAGTACATATTTGGCTTCCAACAGTCAAAAATAAAATTCCCACATACCTACTATGGCACGAAATTCAAAACCAATTCAAATTATCAGATATACAAAAAAAAACTATATTTTCAAATACCTATTTACTTATTTAGAGGTAAAAATGTCGACAATATTCATAAACAGTACACCAATCAACACGGAGTACAAGGTCAATCTTACCATACATACATCAAAATAGAACATACACCAATATACACAACATCAAAAATACAGTCACATTTCTGAACACCCATTTGCCCATTTCATGGCGAAAGTTCAAACAGATGTTGAAAATAGTACAAATTGGGCTCCCAAAAGCTAATTTCAAATTTAACATTACCTACACCTTGGCACGTAAACCAAACACAGGCCAAATGCAAACATTTACAAAAACAAATGACATTTTTGGATACCCATTTCACCCTTCTATGGTGAAAGTATCATCGGTTTCTAAGAACACTATCTCTAAGGTGGCAAACCTCACAGTCAAAGTTTACTACCTTACACCCAAAAGCACACAGTTAGAAAACACGCCAAATGAAGGCAGAAAAAAATAACAGTCATATTTTTGGATACCCATTTCCCACTTTTGCAGACAAAAATCAGACAAAAGTCAAAAATAGTACATAACGACTTCCCAATTGCAAATTCAAATAGCGCAGTTTACCCTACATACTCATGGGTCAAATTGATGCAAAAACTGGCCAAACCCACAAACAACCTATATTTTTGGGTACCCATTTGGCTCGTTTATCACTACGTGTTCCAATTTCAATTAAAATTCACAATTTTTTTAAAAATGGGATGAAAACCTCCCCCCCTCATTCACATTTCTCTGGAAAAACAAAACAAATTCAAAACAACGAGAAAGGATGCTTATCGGTGGATCCCCGCATCTACTACCAACTGCGCTGCACCCCCTCATCATCTTCTCCCTTGAAATCACCAACCGTGCCCTCCTCGCATCATCAAATGCTCCTCCAAATCACTTTCCAACTCTTCCCACCATCAAAATGAACCAATTCAATTCAAATGCTTGCTTAAATAGGCTTCAAACCCACATTTGCCCCCTGAGTGGTGAATTCAGATCCAATTCACCCCCGGGTGGCGATTTAAGTCAAAATCACCCCCGGGTGGTGATTTAAGTCAAAATCGCCCCCCCGGGTGGTGATTTAAGTCAAAATCACCCCCTGGGTGGCAAAGTCAGCTCATAAGCCCCAAAATCAGTCAAACTACTCCCAAAACCCTAGGAAATCAGGTAAATTTCTTCTAAAACCCTAGGAACTCTCTCAAACTATCCTCTATTTTAATTTTCAATCAATTTCATCATGCATTGGTATCTTATCAATTGTTGCATCATCAAATCACCACATTTCATTCACCTCATTGTTGATTCCTCATTTGAGGGGGTATTCATATCCAAAGTCAGCTTTGCATGCAACCACACAACTGAAAATCCAAAAGTGCGAGTAGCACATCTGTCTATGAAATTTTTTGCTGAAGATTATCTTACGAAATAATCTCAATCTCAACTAGACATGGGTTATATCATGAGAGCTATGTGTTTTGATGGAGAAATCAATCTAAGCATTCAAGTACATCGAGTACATAATGAATGATACGTTTGATGTAATCCTAGCACAACATTTGGAAAATGATTTCTCGACCACGTTGAACTGGTCATGTTTGAATAATCCAAATGTCCCTTTAGCTCAAATGGTTTGACACTTGTCGCCATGTTCTCATCAATCAATCAACAACAAATATTTAGATAGGCTTTTGTCCTATTCATACTTTTGGACCACGTTGATCTGGTCACAAAAGCAAAGCAGTCAAAAGTTACCATTCTCAAGCAACTGGTATGGCAGTGAAAATGTCATACGGACTCAGCAAAATCACAACATTGCATTCGCAATCATCCATTTCCATTCACCAACATTGTTTTTATTTCTTTCCTCTTCTTCTTCTTTCCTTCTTCTTCCCTTCTCTCCCTGGATCCCCAGTTAATGTTGTATGGTCACACTTCGAGCGACTACATACCTTTGATTGGATTCCATTCCCCTTCTATCCCTTTTCCTCCTGCACAAACCCTTCATATTTTTGTATTAAATTGTGCTCCACATAGTATAGTACAAAAAGGGGCAAAATGTAGACACCCAAAAGTCACACATTGTTGTCTCTATGTATCCATAGGTGATTCCAGACATCCCTAGGCTATTTTAGGCTATTGTAGGATATTGTAGTCATGTGTAGTCAAGCATAGTCATGCGTAGTCACACGTAGTCATGCGTAGATTGTCATAGTTTGCCATAGTAGTGTGTAGACGTCCATATACCACTTCATCAACTTTCAGGTCCAAAACCCTAATAAGCCTTCAAAATCACATCTCGTGCACTAGGATATTCTTCGACAACCATTCGAGGTGATACACAGCCTATTTGCATTCAATTGAGGCCCCCACGAGGTATTAGTTGACAAAAGCAATTACCAAGTCAATTCTTAAAATCTAATTTAATGTTGACTTCACTTAAGTCCCCCTTTTAGGGCCAATTTGATTAATTAAGCTTTAATCCCTAATTAACACTAATTGCACCCTCCCACATGTGTGTAAGTAGGATTAGTTAGGATATTTCCCTAATCAAACCCTAATTAGACTTAGGACCCCCTAATCCTGATTAGACCTAATCCTTCCTCACACATGTGTGAGGATAGGATATTTCCTATGAGGAATGTGAGGCTTCCACCTCACAAACCCTAACCTAACTCTAGTCAAACTTCAACCTAAGGTTAGTTTCCTTAACTCTCCCCCTACACGTTGCCATTTTCTATATATAGTGGGTCCAAAACCCCTAATTATCTCTCTCTCCATTAATGACATAAGCACAAAAACTCTGCTAAAATACATATAGAAGCACATAAACAACATTATAAACCTCCACAGTAGCAGTACAATACTTGAGGAACCTTTCCATCGAAGGATTTTTGTAGAACAACACTCAGAGTCCAATTCGCCCCCCGCCCCATGAATCCGACACCAGTTCATACCCCGAGGGGTGAAGTGGATCTATAGGTCCCAAATCAACTCAGATTTGGGAGGTAAGCTTCATTTTGCAATTTCATGACCTTCTGCATAATTTATTTCAGTATTTATCATGTTTTTACAATCGATTTGTCTTTCTAATATGGGGCCTGACTGAGGCAAGCCCCCAAATGAACTAACCCATTTTTGTAGGTTTATCCTAGAACCAAGGAGGAAAACAACAAACAACTACAACCCCACGGTGGTATGCAAGCCCATCTACATTGAGGAAACCAAAAGAAGGCATCGGGCCTATTATAAGATTTGTGAAAAAGAAAGGAAAAATGGGAATTCTCCCTATTTGTAACCTATGCAAAACTTATCATGAATAAAATACATTGTTTTGAATAGCATGTCTTTAATATGTTGTTAGATCAAATGCTATATTTTGTTCATTTCACTATATCCTAGAGTTTTTCAACCACAAGTATTGTTCTCATTTTTTTTCCATGGTAGAAACTTTGTACGGTTTACCAACTGAGATTATTTGAGAAATATTTTGGATGTAGACATGGTGAAGGTTCCTTATTTCTTCCAAAGTGGTCCTATTTTCTATATAAAACTAGTTCTATATATCAATTCTTTTTATATACCCACCCTTTCGATATACTTTTTGGTATGTGGAATAAGCTAGTCCTTTTAATATACATGGTTGTACGTGAGAGAGACCTTAAGGTATGTGAAAGAGATTGATACATAGTACCAAGTTAGTACTAAAATGGATTTTTTCTATCAATAACACCTCCTTAAGTAAAAACCTTTATACATGAGCATAACTTCCCTATATACTTAGATTTTCTCAATTTCAAGATTTATGTCTAACAATATTAACATACAATGTAGAAATAAAGTGAAACAAAATATCATAAAAATCCCATCTATATTCCTCTCCGATGATCTATAGGATTGATACCTAGATGTCATTAAAGTAGCTATATTAGGTGTTAGATGTAGTAAATTTACATGAAAATATTACCTATAAATGCAAATCAAAGGCGGTATTTACCAAATACTACAATTGTGTAAAGCAGATGTTTTGATTTTTATATATAAAATTAGTTTTGAAGCAAAATTTATTTTTAAAAATTAATGTGTTAAAGTTAATCCAATCAATGTAAAAATTTGGCCATATAGAAATTCTTATAAGTTTGGATATGTCAAAGGCTTATGGTAGGGTGGATTGGATCTCCTTGTCAAGGATGATGGCAACCTTTGGATTCTATTAGGATTGTATAGAATGGGTCATGAGCTGCATCTCTACCTTGACATATTTAGTGTTAATCAAAGGTCTTCCATTGCAACCATTTATAGCCACTAGAGAACTTCGTTAGGGGGATCCTTGTCCCCCTTATCTTTTTTTAATATTGGATAAAGGCATGGGAAGACTTATCTTGAGGATAATACAATAGGATTTGCTCATAGGTATCAAGGTGGGTGACAAGGTTTTGACTCACCTACGATTTACAGATGACACTTGATTGATAGGAGTGGCCAACCATAGGGAAGGAATAATACTCTAAGATATGCTTAATTGTTATATTAGGGCCACAAACCAAGTCATATATGATATAATTAGGTCTTCTTCAATCTTTATTGAAGATTTCATGACAAAATTCTAGAGATATTGGGATTCATGAGGAGTTCTCTCCTAGTGGTTCATTTCTCTTTGGATGGTAATGGGTCTCTAGTGTGGTAGGCATTAAAGCTAGGATCTCAAGTAGTGATATATGGATTATTTTAAAAATTTGGGAGAGGGGAGAGGGAATAAGGCACAATTTTGGATATATTTATAGGATCAATACCCACATATCATTATTGAATTTCTAGAATTACAACTAGTAAAAATAATCATGGAAAGTAGGGGTTTGATCAAGATTGAAAGTTATTTCAACACCATCCATATAAGGGATTATACGGGTAAGTGACTTAAAAATTTGGAAGAGTGGCCAAATCTCATCCCTCTAGAATTAGCATCTGTCATGACTAAAATCTTGGCATAAATATTTCTCACAGGTAGGGATGAGGAGGATGAATTAGATTGGGGCTATGAGAGCCTTAGTGTCTACATGGTGAATGATGGATATGAAAATATCCTTCTAGAAACCCCTCCTTATGCATATTAGTTTGAGTATTAGAGAATGATGTGGCATTCTAAGGGATAGCCAAAAGTAAACTTCTTTGCTTGGTAGTTCGTGCACAACAAAATTCTTAATTTTGATAATTTAAGACAGGGGAATTGTTGGCCCATCATAGTGTGTTTTATATTGTAAAAGTGAGGAACCATTTGACCACCTGATGTTTGAGTGTCCATTCATGCACCAAATTTGGGAGATATATTTTTTAGGTTAAACAATCCAAGCCAATAGTGATATGAACTAAATTGATATTTGGGAAATATGAAAAAGGGGAAAATTTAAGTCTAAAGCTCTTTGTATCAAGTGGAAGCTTAGATTAAACTTTATTTTTTGGCAATTGTGGCTGGAGAGAAATGAAAAATTATTTATTGAAACCTTTTCATCCTTGGATGGTGTGTGGATTGTCATTTGGAATAAAGCCATGAAAACAATGGCATTGTATACTAAAGAGAAAACTTAGTATGATATAGGGACGATGGAGAAGGAAGTTGAAGGGCAATAAGGGGAAGAAAGAGTTAGATATAAAGCACCCCTAGAAGGTTGGATTAAAATTAATATTGATGGAGCTGCAAAATACAATTTAATCTCTACATTTTCAATCTAATTTAATTCTTGTTGTCCACCCGTCTTATGAAGGTGGGGAGGAAGCTTGTCGGGAAGCTACTTGTCCCCACTGTAAGTGCCAAGTCGGTTCTTATCATTCACTTCACCCCACAAAATTTCAAGCTCTTGTTCGACATCCTCTTTCGAGGAGCTTCTAGATTATACAGCCCATGTGATACATCTAGATATGCATTTCCATCCTAAAATTTTAATTATAAAAACATGTTTTCTTTGTTTTATGTTGGGTAATGATTGATTTCTCCCTCTAGGGAATCGCTCTCCATACTTGAGACTTTGAATATCTTTCTTTTTAAGATATTTCACCTCTTCAAATTAAATGTACCGACTTACTATTCCATCAAAATCTTATTGTTTTGTTTTTTTCTCACATTGCACATTTCCAATCTGTTGTGACATCTAGAAGAATGGGAATATGTAAAGGACCTTAATTTTCTTGGATAGAAAGTTAGCTTGAAATTAAAAATTTAAACAATATTTGACTGTAACAGGGTAGAAAAGAGAAAATATTTTGTAGAATAGAAAGGATACAATGGATGTTTAGAAGCATCATTTTGCAACTTCATTTCCTTAAGGAAAAAGGGGTGATGGAGAAAATTGGTAGTCTTTGGGATGGTAGTAATTTGATTACTAATCCGAATCAGATTAAGGATTTGTTGTTTCAATATTATAAAGATCTTTTTACTTCAGAGGAATCTCCTCAAAGGCAGGTGGATAGGGATTTTTGTAGGAAAATTCTGCCTGTTAAACTTACTCAACAAGAAAGTCTAGAGATTGATTTGCCTATCTCTAAAGATGAAATTTACAGAGCCATTACAGCTATCAACAATGATAAAATTCCTGGCCAAGATGGAATCCCTATTGAATTTTATAAAAATAACATTGACTGGATATGTGATGATTTACAGGAGGTTTATGCGAAAGCTATTCATAATGGTTCTTTAGGATAGTCTATTAACACAGGGATCATTAGGTTGTTACCTAAAGGTGGGGACAAATCAATTATTAAAAATTGGCGGCCTATCACCTTATTAAATGTTTCATATAAAATTTTGGCAAAAGCATTGGCTTTGCGCCTTACTAATATACTACAAAGATTTATTAGTCCTACTTAGACGGGCTTTATTAAATGCAGGTACATTTTGGAAAACCTTATTACATGTTGGGAGGCTATGAGCTGGGCTAGATATTCTGGCCAAAATGTTGGCATGCTATTGCTTGATTTTGAAAAAGCTTATGATAGAATTGAATGGGCATTTATTTTCATGGTTCTAGAAGCATTTGGATTTCCTTCTAATTTTTGCAGAATGATTAAGGTGCTCTTGACTGATGCGGTCACATATATTGATGTTAATGGTTCCCTTTCTGATCCTATATTCTTGCAACGTTCTATTAGGCAGGGTTGTCCATTAGCCCCTGCTCTTTTTGTCATTGCTAGTGATGCACTATTTTATCTTCTCAGGCATTCTATTTACTATCCTAAAGTTCTTGGTATTTCTCTCCCTAATGGGGAGGATCTTATTAATGTTCAATTTGCCGATGATACTAACATTTTTGTGAAGTTAGAGGAGAATAATATGAATAATCTATTTCATATACTTTCCATTTTTGGGAGTGCTTCTGGCTCTAAAATTTCTTTGGCTAAATCCATTCTGCTTAGTTGGGATGAGACACCTCCTTCATGGTTGTCAAAATTTAATGTTCAATGGGGTGGTCCATCCAAACAGGTTTGTTACCTTGGTATTCCTTTTGCGGTTGATCCCTGTCTCAAAGACATGTGGGAATGGGTTAAAGATAAGGTGGTCAGTAAACTAATCAAATGGAATAAATTCCATTTGAGCATGGTTGGACGTGTTCAAGTATGCCAAAAAAATTTGTCATCCTATACTATATATTTTGCTTCCTCATGGCTATTTTGTTCTTATCAAGTTAATATTATCCAGAAATATATACGCCAATTCTTATGGTCTGATGGACAGGGATCTAAAAAAAGACACTCTGTCAAATGGGATTGGTGCACTACTGATAAAATGAAAGGTGGACTAAACTTGAAGAATATCAGATTACAAGGCATTACTTTGTCAGTTAAATGGATTCTTAATTGTTTGGAAGGCAACGAACCATGGAAAATTTTGGTTAGACATAACATTTCTAGTGTTGTACCTAAAAAGGCCAAATTCTGGAAAGGATTGCATATCATTGACATCCTTTTTGGCCACTTTCCTATTACCTCTACTGGTTCAGTAGTGTTTCGTAGCTTATGGAGAGCTTGGAAATTAGTCAGAGGTAAGATTTTGATTGGTAACTCAGCTGGTCCTAATGCTAATGTGATATTTAAAGATTGCTCTATATGGTGGAATCTTATGCATAATAATAAGCCTCTTGCTCTTGTTAGAGGTTGTTCTGCTAAAAAATGGGCTATCAAAGGAATAAATACCTTCAATGATATATTGCTTAATGACTCTCTCATGCCATGGGATGCTCTCAGTAAGCAGTATGATATTCCACAATCACAGTGGCGAACATACTCCTTATTGAGAGATTCGTTTATGACATGCAAGAGCCATACTTTGATTCATGATAAGCAACAATTTTATGATGTGTGCAAATGGATGGATGGTACCAAACTTCGTGATATTAAACCCAAAATGTTATATTATATTCTTCATGATAATTCTGATATTATTAATCATATTAATGATTGCTGGCAGTTATCTATTACTGATAAGCAGGGTCATAACATATTCAGACACTTATGGTCTAATTTATTGGAGCCCAAAAAAGCTTGTTTTCGTTGGTTGTTTTTATTACAAAGGCTTCCTATCAGCAAAGAGGCTAATAGTTATTCTACCTGTTCGTTGTGTCGGGTGCCAGACACTGTTTATCATATTTTCTTTGACTATATTTTTGCCAGGGAGATTTGGGGTGTTTTATTTTCTGATATATGCAGTTGGGATGTAAATAATGTTCATGTTAGACAACAGATTTTATATGGCATTATTCCTCATATGCATCATTGCTATAATAAATTTTGGTTGCTGATTTCTACTGAGATTTTATGGTTCATATGGTTATCTAGAAATGATGAGTTGTTTCAAAATGTCCCGAGGGTTCTTACTGAGTCTTTTAGAAGACACACTATGTTTAAAGTTTTGCTCCAGGTTGCTCGTGTGATGATTGGCTCCAAGACAATATTCAAAACAAAGGATGCTATGATTTTTCCTCAACTTCAAAATCTCAGATATGATATGGACAGTTATAATCAGGTTTTGGTTCTACAGGTTTATTTATAGCAATTTGTGCGAATATATAACTTGTCGAAAACATATGGCTAATTATGATAAGCCCATTGTTTATCAGCTAGTTTCAGTTTGATGTCAGTTTATTTTGTATATACTTCAGGTTTCAATTTTTTTCAGGAGTTTTGTTTCATGCCACTTTTTGTTTAAGTGGCTTTTTTAGACTGGTTTTGGTTGTATCTGTTGTATCAAGGTTGTAACTATTATCAAGATTGTATCAAGGTTGTATTTATTAATATAAGTTATACGATTTTCAATTAAAAATATTTGTTGTGTCAAATACTACATCCAAAATATTTTTCTATTAACCTAACGTAGATCCTTGACGAAGAAAATTTGTACACTTTTTCTCATTTTGAATTTGTTCAAGTAGTCTTGCTGAAAGTCGTCTATTAATGTACATTAAAAATATAGGTCAGTTATTTGAGAAATAGATTGTTTTTATATAATTTAACTTTATCCAATAAACTAAAAATCTACTTGGCATTTTTACTTTTAGCGTTGTCAATCTTGGTTGCGTTTCACATTATCATTGTCAATTTGTTGTGTTTCACTCAATTAAAAAAGTGAATGAGATCAATTCTCAAACTTGTAATTGTTGTCACATTTTGCATCAGGGTAAAAATTTTGAAAAATATGTAAGAAGTTGATGCTATCTTCCTCCCATCTTCTCTATTACAATTTCCTTTATGCTCTCTTCACCTTTTGGCTACCAATTTTATGTTCTTCATATTTGTTGTCCAAGTTTTTAGTGGTTTCGAGTTTGTGGACAAGAGGCCCCAAACATTTTCTAAGTGTTGAGTCCGTCCGACTTCACAGCAAATTCGAGCAGGTTGTAATAGGGTTTGCCTAAAAAATTCTAAGTGTTGAGTCGTGCACTATCTGACGGTGCCCGACAGCATTGCACCGTCTGACTTTGCACTTGCTTTTGTGCACCATCGGGTCTAAGGAGGTAGAAGAGTCATAAATTTTGGCTATGTGTTGGCTGTTGCACCATCTAACGGTGCCAAATTGCGCTGTGCCATCTGACTTCACACCCCTTTTCTTGCACCATTGGGCAGACCTAGAAAGAAAGAAGCAAATATTTCCAATAAAAAAGACTCCCGATTGCGTTGATTTTTCCTTGCACCGTCCAATTGTGTACTTGTTTTGTATGTCATTAGGAGGAAGTATAAGAAGATAAAGAATAGTTGAAGTAGAGATATGTCCTTCATCGCTACCTCCCTTTGGCACCTGCCATCAAACCCCCTTTTAAATAAATATCAAAAGGAGACTTTAGTCAATTCCCCCTTGTCAGCAAACATCAGATCAAGGCCAACGTTCAGTTTCGAGATATGTGCCAAAATGTGACAGAAGGTGTGCTATCAAGTACAGAATAGGTAAACATTGAAGAGCCAACCATACTGTGCCTACCGCATTAACTGGACCTGACTGCTTACCTACCATATCAGCACGAGAGCTGTCCCATTTTCAGGTGGACCTTGCTGCAAGTACATTCATGATCCACAGAGGTCAAATCTTAGCGGCTTTTAGCCACTTTTGGCAGCTTTTGCAGCATTTTTCGGACCTTGAGTCCCGTGCTTAATTGTATTTTGGGGGGAAATTCCTGCTATAAAAGGCATTTTAATTCATTGTAATAGGGGGGGAACATATTGCTAGAGAACTCTGCTGTGACAGATCATCTTCTACTTAATACAAAGCATCCTTTGGCTCTGCTTCTTGTCTCTATCTTGTATGTTGCCTTCTGCTAGTATTTTTGCTTCATGTCTATTTATATTTCTGTCTGTTTGAATACTGAACTCTGGATTTGAACATTGGGAATTATTTAGATCTGGAATACTAATCAGAAGGATACATAGGATAGAATCACGGTTGCAATTTCTGTTACATGCTTTGTTTTGATTGTTGTTGGTTTGGGTGCAAATTTGTAATCGTGCTGCTTGTTCTTCCCCACCTGAAACAAATGAGATTTCCATTTCTTTCTGCATATTTATCTCTTTCCAGCACTCTTATCTAACCCCCAAAACTAGATTAGTATAGGAAGTCGGCCTCCTCCGGAGATTGGCATGGAAGGCATCACTTCCTTCCGGTCTTTCAATCTTTTGGGCGAATCTAGGGCACAATAGATTAAAATCCTTTCCTAAGTGGCATATTCGTAACCAACAGTTTCTCTAGCATGCTTAGTGGGACACGAGTGTTCCACCCCAAAATAGAATCGAAGCATCGGTGTTCGCTTCATTGCTGTCAAATCTGAACACCTGGCGACTCTGTTGTACCCGAATATTCTCTGAGTCCCGAGGATCGGTCCAATATCGAAAGCTCCTTCATGCATACAAGATGGAGAGTTAGGAACGTAGGACCACAAGAGCCTAAATTTTACGAGCTCGACATCAACGTTGCTGGAGAGCACCCTCGGCTGGTTGATTATCAAGCCCATCAAGACGAAGCTGAGGAGACAACTTCCGAGAGCACCGAAGATTATCACGATATTGATCAACTCGATCAAGACGCAGGCATGGCAAATCCTCAGCCAAATGCTCCTGAGCTGTTTCCGGTAGTTGATTCCACTGGACCCCTCAATCTTGCTGGTCAAGATGCCGTTCCACTTGCTGCATTGAAGGCTATTCCCACGTATGATGGAATGGGGAAGACGGCCTTTGAACACATTCAAGATATCCTGGCCTTGGCTGCGCTCCACGCCATCACCAATGAAAGTGTCAAGACCCGGTTGTTGGCTCTCTCTCTGCGAGGGAAGCTTCTATACTGGTATAGATCTTTGCCGGAGAACACTATCACCGGATGGGCTCAACTGGCTGGACGGCTGGTTAAAGGCTTCAATGAGTCTGCGGATCCATCCTCACTGCTGCACCAGTTTCAAACTATTCAGCGGCATCCGCAAGAGGAGATCTCAGATTTCAACGTGAGATTTGCAAGATCGTGGAAAAGAGTTCCCATTGAACTGCGTCCCTCAGAAGGACAAGCTGCTCACTACTACCTCAGAGCATTCAACTCAGACATCTGTTTGGTCATTAAGTTGGCCCGTGTAAATACTTTTCCTGAGTTGTATGAGGCAGCCCAGAGGGCAGAGCTAGACATGATTGCCATAGGCAGACTCCCGCATAAGATGCAGCCACCGATCTACCCAGATTTCCCACAGTCTCAGTATCCACCGGCATCCGCCGGGGCGCCTTCCTCATCCAATGCATATCAAAATCCCCCATGGAATCCCGCACCAGCCATGTCTCAATACCCTCCTCAAGTGCATTTTCCCAATCCACCGGCGCCTCAATTCCCGCCTGCTCCTCAATATCCAGCACTCCCCGCTCCTCCACAGTACCCGGCATTGCCTCCAGCACCTCCGTTAGCGGCATTGCCTCCGCCGGCCTAGCCTGCACAACCGGATACGGATATACAAAATAAGATTCTACAAGAGATGCGGTCTCTTTCTACTGGCTACCGGACGCTGTCCAATGATATGGCCATTATGAAGAAAAAGCAGGCCCAACAAGAACTTGCTCCAAGGAGGTCTTATCCTCCCCCTGCATTGACAAGAGACCAAGTGGCTCAAAGGCCACCAGCTAGAAATGCCCCCAACAATGCGCAGCCGAGCGCTCCAAACAATGTGCACTGGTGCTCTACGTGCAATGACCCTCATGGAGAAGATACCTGTATGCTGCATCAACATTACCTTCAAACTCTTGAAGGCAGCATCCCCCCGGATGAAGAGGTCAACATGCTTCGCGAAGAAGGGAGCAACTTTGCGGTCTCTGAGGAAGACCCGGTGTCTATCTTGACCAAGGACGGGAAGAAACCAATGGCGGTAGAGGCAGCCCAGATGCAGCCTTTAAAAGTATACACTAGGCGAGAAAAGGCGCCACCTGCCGCGAAAGTCCCTGACAAGGCTCCTTTGCCTCCACCAGTGAAAGAGAAAGCGCCACTCAAGAAGGCCCTAGAGGTTCAACCGTCGGCGGAAACCAAGGAGCAGGCCCGAGAGAAGCTCAAATACCCGTCGTTGACAAAGCGACAGAGGGTCGAGGCCACGCAGCAGTACCGTACCAAGTACGAGCCAGCAAAAGAAATGGAAGTGCCCAGTACTTCAGCTTACAACATAGTTGATGAGCTCAAGAGAACCCCGACGAAGATCAGCATGTACGATGCTCTGCAGCTCCCTGGACAAGTAGATTTGTTACATGAGTCTCTGAAGACCTCAACAGGAGGAAAGCCACCGCAGCCCGTGCTAGCTCAACCCCTGACAACCTCAATCACGGGGAAGAACAGACCACCGCCATTTTACTTGTCACTGCAGATGGAAGGACACGTAGTGCACAACTGCATTATTGACTCCGGCGCGTCAACCACTGTCATGCCAAGGGCGGTCTGTGAGGAAATCGGCATGGAATACACGAGAAGCAGCCAAGGCGTCTTGCAGCTAGACGACACTCCTGTGAAGACAGTTGGTGTCATCAAAGACATCCCTATCCGCTTGCACAAGGCACCTGAGGTTGTGGTCATTCAGGAAGTTGTGGTTGTTGACCTGGAGCCCTACTTCGGCATGTGCCTCTCAAGAGAATTTACCGCCAAGCTGGGTGGATATCTCTCAATGGACTACTCTCACATGGAGATCCCCTTCAAAGGGAGGAAAGTCAAGATTTACAATGATAAACCATCCACTTTCCTGGTCGAGAAGATACCCGAGGAGGGGCAACAAGAGGAAACAGTCCATCTAATGACCGAGGAGTGTGATGAAGAAGCGAACTTGGTGGAGGAAGCCATAGAGCAGCTGCAAACGGAGGATGAATTCTCCCTACAAGACTTCAACGCCATGATCGAATCAGACATTGGCTGTTACTCCATTACCCAGCCCGAGAAGCCGAAGGAGACAGAGAAAGAAGACATAGGCCCTGCCCCAAATGAATTATGGAAGTTGTACTTTGATGGCGCCAGATGTAAAAATGGCGCAGGGGAGGAGTTGTTCTAGTCTCACCATCGGGAGAGCAAAAATATTACTGTTACAGGTTGGCGTGGAGCTGCACCAATAATGCGGCGGAGTATGAAGCCCTGTGTTTGGGTTTAAAGAAGGTAGAGATACTGGGAATTAAGCAACTGCAGATCTTTGGATATTTCGAGTTAGTGTGCAAACAAATTACAGACAAGTGCACTACAAAGAAGCACTATCTTAAGGCATACCGTAATCGGGTCTGGGACCTGCTGGAATCATTTGAATCCTTAAATGTCAAATCCATCCCCAGGGAGAAGAACAGACATGCAGATATCTTGGCATCCATTGGAGCCAGGTACGTCCCGATTGATGACACTATCCAAAAGCCGAAGCTGGTTCGTACCATCTACAGGCCTTCTATGCCTGATAAGGACACCCACTGGCAGGTGTTCGACTGCGACGAAGACATCGTCAATTTTTTGATTCACGAAGCTAGTACAATAGAAGGTAGAGACCCTGATGACGAGCAATATGAGGGGTTAATACAGTTGAAAAATAATCATGTCCCAAAAGGACTGATTACCTTGGAGAGCCTGTTTGACTAGAACGACAGGGCTATCTCGCACCGAATCAAGGTAGATGCCAAGCAATACATGGACCTGGAGCTTGAGCCTGGTAAAGTGATTAAAGTTGGCATAGATTGCACTCCAGAGGAGCTGGAACAGATTCGGGCCCTGTGTAAGGAGTACCCAAACATTGTATCTTGGTGCTACCAGGATTTGAAGAGGTCCGACAGAGAAATGATCCAACACACCATAGAACTGGAAGAAGGTGTGAAACCCTTCAAGCAAAAGCAGAGGGTTGTTAACCCTAAGATCGAGGCAATGATGAAAGCAGAACTTTTGAAGATGCTAGAAGCCAAAATAATATATCCTATCAAGCATTCTTCTTGGGTCGCAAATCTGGTTCCCGTGAGAAAGAAGAACGGAGATATCCGCCTTTGCGTGGATTTTCGGAATTTGAACCAGGCCTCACTCAAGGACCACTATCCGCTCCTGCAGATCGACCAAATTCTCCATGTGGTCGCAGGAGCTCAACGGTTCTCTCTCCTTGACGGATTTTCTGGCTACAACCAAATCTGGGTAAAAGACGAGGACCAACACAAGACGACGTTCACCACCAAATGGGGGACGTTCGCCTATCAGCGCATGTCGTTCGACTTATCTAACGTTGGGGCCACATTTCAGAGGGCCATGGACCTCGCATTTCGGGAGTTGTTAAATAAAATCATTGTCATTTACTTGGATGACATGACTGTGTTTTCCCACAAGAGGGAAGAGCACACCTCCCACCTGCGGCAAGTGTTTGAAAGATGCCGAGAGTTTGGTATATCCATCAACCCGAAAAAGTCAGTCTTCGCTGTGAAGGAGGGGAAGCTATTGGGCCATGTAATTTCAGAAAAGGGCCTTGCAGTCGATCCTGATAGAGCGGAGGCTCTTCTCCGTTTGTCGGCCCCAACTAATAAGAAAGAGCTACAGTCCTTCTTTGGCCAGATTAACTTCGTAAGGAAGTTTGTGCCTGATTTCGCCCAAGTCATAAAGCCCATGGCCGAGCTATTGAAGAAAGATGCTGAGTACCTCTAGACAGAAGAGAGAAGGCAGGCTTTTGAAGAGATCAAGGCAAGAATTGCCCAGGCGCCAGTACTAATAAACCCAGACTATTCAAAGGATTTCATCCTTTATGCTGTGGGAGAACCTGAAAGCTATGCTGCAGTTCTGACTCAAAAGGGAGATGATGGCGAAGAGCGACCAATAGCCTTCTTGAGCCAAGTAATCCAGCCGCATGAGGAAAGATACAATTTCATTGAGCGACAAGTGCATGCAGTCATGAGATCCTTAAGGAAGTTTAAGCACTTTGTGTCTCAGAGCCGGATTACAGTCTTCGTGATACACCCCGATGTTAGAAGTTTTATCATTCAGGGTGAACCGGGTCACAAGAGGGCAGGATGGATCGCCAAAATCCAAGAGTTTGACATAGAGGTGCGACCCACCAAGCTAATCCGAGGTCGGGCCTTATGCCAGGAATTGGCCAGAAGTGCTGCAACTGAGCTCTCTGCTTGCCAGTGGGAAGATCCCGTGATGGAAGGTAACCTTGCCAACTCCTTATCAGAGGAAAGAGATTGGACAGATGATTTACTGTGGTATTTCAGCACAGGGAGATGTCCAGATCAGCTCAATGCCTCACAAAGAAGGAGGTTCAGGCTTAACGCCTTAAAGTATGTTCTCCGCCCCGAGGGGCTGTATTTTAAAAACATTGACGACATCCTTTTGCGGTGCATCAAAGAATCTGATAAACCGAAGGTCCTAGCCGAGTTCCACTCTGGAATGTCGGGAGGACATTTCTCAGGAAGGCCTACGACCTTAAAAATAATCAGGGCAGGTTATTATTGGCCTACCCTCTTTGCAGATGCATATGCAGTCTGCCAGAAGTGCGAGAAGTGTCAAAGGTTTGCTGGCCGAAATAGGAATGCGCCAATGCCTCTCCAGCCGATCCAAGCTGAAACTCCATTCCAGCAATGGGGTCTTGATTTCATCGGGACCATATCGCCCAATTCTTCGGCAGGGCATAAGTTTATCTTGACTGCCACCGATTATTTCACCCGATGGGCTGAGGCGACACCCACCAAACATGCCGACCAGGAGACGGTCATCGCTTTCCTTGAGAGCTTGATCACCCGTTTTGGGATCCCAGAGGCTATAGTGACGGATAATGGACCAGGTTTCGCCAGGGCTGTACTTACGGAGTTCACCAGCAAGTATGGCATTTATCATAAGATGTCCTCCAACTATTACCCGCAGGGGAATGGCCTGGCAGAGTCCACAAATAAGAATCTCATGAAGATCATCAAAAAGACTGTGGACAAAAACAAGAGGTCCTGGCACCTGCACCTAAACCTAGCGCTATGGGCAGACAAAATATCTTTCAAGAAGTCAATCAAGACGTCACCCTACGCGCTGGTCTATGGGAAGGAGGTTGTTCTGCCAACGCATCTTGAAATACCTGCACTTTGGTTGTTGGACAGCGAAAAAGGAGACATGGACCCTCTCGATGCCAGATTTGCACAACTATTGCAGCTTGAAGAGCAGAGGGAAAAGGCTTATGAAGCTTTTCTAAAGCACAGTGAGTCTACACAGAACTGGTTTTCAAGAGGCACTACTGCCCGAGTCTTTAAGATCGGTGATCTAGTGTTGAAATGGGATGCTTTGAAAGCAAAACCAGGGAACCACGATAAATTTGATGCCTTCTGGCATGGTCCCTTCCAGGTTGCCCGGGTGAACCAGTTCAACTCCTTCGTGCTGAGGGACATGGAGGGCCACATTCTCCCGATTCCAGTAAACGACTTTCATTTGAAGGCCTATCACCATTGAAAGTTTCAGAGGTCTTCCCTTGTACATATTTTGTTTTCTGCAGTTTTTATTTGTTTCCTTGTGTAAATACTGCTTTCATTAGTATAGTTTCCTGCTTTAAGCCCGAGAAAAAGAGTCAGCGTTTTGTAGAAGTGCCTGGTAGTGAGGGAAAATGCGGGATATAGCGCAAGTATTCAGAAGGCAAAAGCGCCCGAAGTCGCATAATTTCTCAGCGACTCCCGGAGGCGCGCACCGAATTCAGCGATTTTGGGAGGAACGAAGGAAATGAAAATTTGGCTAAGGCATGAGCACCGTCCGAAGTCGCTCAAAATCCTTGCGAAGTCAGGTGGCACACTAAGTTTTTTGCGACATTGGGAGGTGCCAAGGTCAGCGCAAGCAAACGGTCAAAAGTGAAAATTTGTCTAAGTATGGTTGCATCATCCGAAGTCACGGTGCCATCCGATGACGCTCCCTGTTTTGTGCGACAGTCGACGGAGTTCAAGCAAAAGTGAAGAAAATTTTCTAAGTGTCACCGCCCAAAGTCGCATAATTTCCCAGCGACTCCCGACGGCGCACAACAAAATCTGCGAACTTCGACGGGCGTGAGGAAAGATAAGCAATGCTAGAGCCGCCCAAGAGCGCAAATTTTTCAAAGCGAAGTCGAGCGGCGCTCATTTTTTGAGCGAACTTGGGCGGAATAAAGACTGGAGGGAAAAAAAAGAAGCAAAAGTCGGCCAGCGCAGTTTTCAAAGTGAAAAGCCTTGTTGCGCGTGCCCAGTTGGCGGCGGATGACATCATCAACGACACATATTCTAAGGTAAAAAATGATTGCGCGACTTTCAAGATGGATTTCATTAAAAGGAAAGCATGGTCCGGGCCAATAAAGTACAAGTTGCGCTCCCCAACGAAGATCTCACGCACGGCTGCCGGAGAATAACGGTGCCACTCACCCACTTAGCGCAACAGAATTTAACTCCACCATCCGCCATTAATGCTTCTTTTCACCCTTCTCTGTAAAAAGGCTCATTCACTCAGTCTGCTATCAATTAATTGAAGAAGTTCGAGCTGTGCCAGAGGGGTAAAATTCAAAATTATACCGAAGTGCAGCTGTAATTTCCAATCGCTTTCACCACCATGGGTAAAAAATCGAGCGCAGCAAAAGGAAAGGCACCTGTACAGGCGGCGTCTAGTGCGTCCCATGATGAATCAGAAGAGCAGACAGTTTCTAGTGCGCCCGAGAGCCAATTATCGAAGGGAAAAAAGGGAAAGGGCAAGGCTAAGAGCGCAGAAAAGAAGGTTCTTCCCCCGCCGCCCGTAGACCACCTCGGAGGGTTCAGATATGGCGATTATTCACTTGGCATCACGCAGCTGCGACTTACCGTAAAACAGTGGTGGGAAAGGGTTTCACCCTCACATCATTTCGGCGCTGCTTATCATTCGAACCTATACTGGTTCTTGTGCCCGCCGGTCCATCACTGCCCGGAGCTGGTCGAATCGGTGGTGCAGTATTACAAACCCGACACCCGACAGGTCTGCGATTGTGAGGGGAGAATGTTATTTTCCCTCTTCAAAGAGAGCGTCCAGCCAGCTTTCGCGCCAGGGCACGCGTCGGATCCTAATTGCATAATCAGGAAGGTCAGCCTGGATGAACAGACAGGAAGATGCGTCGATGGCAAGAAAATGAGGAGTTTTCTCGATTCCGAGTTAGAGCAGCCGTTGCTGGCCTCAAAATGGTTGTCTCAGCCGATACCCTTGGCAAATTTCAAAAGTCAATATATATTCTATACTCGCCTGGGTTTTGGGTTGCGGCACTGACGAGCTGGTACATCCATACCAAATCTCACTTGCAGAGTGCATACTGCATGGGGAATTCTATGACCCCAACGCCCCGAAAAGAGGAACGCGGCCGGTTTATTTTGACTGGGCAGACTGGATAGCGTACGCTATTCACTCAAACCTGGTGGCGCTGCAGCAAAAGAAAACCACGGAGTTTAGGCACTGTTCGTTTCTGGCATGGCTGTGCCTATACCATATGCACAACAGAATGAGGACCGTTCCAGTCCAGAAAGAAGACGAAAAGGGAGCGCCGCTGCCAGTATACGAATGGACTGATCTTTTATACAGGAGGGGGTCATATTATGATTTTAATTTCAAGTTCTTGGGCATTGCCCTGGCCCTCTTTAATGGCAAAGAGTCGCGTCCTCCGTTGTATATGACAAAGCATCTGGTGCAGCAAGAAATGGGGGACACTTTCAGGTTGACTCAGGGCATCGTCATAAGGGTTTATGGATTCAAGGGCCAGCCTTTTCTGCTGCCCTACTTCTACACAGAATACCACTTCGGCCTAGAAGCAGCACGACAAATGGACTTTGTGGAGCAAGAATTTGGCCATGGACGGAAGAAAAGCCCCATATTCAACTACCCTATCATCTGGGGCGACGTTGAGGTCCACGAGGTCGGGCAACACATATATTTGATAGATACCCTCCTCAGCTTTGGCCTGGTGCAACTTCCTCAGCGCTGGAAGTACGACCCGCTTGGAGTAAGGGGGAAGTTCGTGCATGTCTGCCCACGAAAAGAAATAATGGAAGAAAGAAATAATCCGACAGGGAGCGACTTAGAGTGGCATATCGAAAGAATGCAGTCACTCCCGCCATGGCACGACTTCTATTGTATGGAAGCAGAATATGATCCCAAGCGCAACAATGATCACAAGACGGGATCGGTTGGCTACAGGAGAATGCTCTCAAAGGTGGCGCCACTGGGCTGGAATGAGGACAAAATAGCCCAATGTTGGATAATGAGGTGTCATACGGGGCATGACAAGTCAGAAAAGTTGCTGGCCTGCGACCACGATTTCTCCAAGCTCTATGACGCCCACGTTGACAAGTGGCAGCCGCTTGTGTTCCACGATATCGTGCCCCGAGGCGCTCGACCTAGGCATAAAAGGAGGCCCCCACCTCAACAAACAGTCACGCAAGGCACTTCGAGCTACGAAGCATTAAGAGGCCAAGGAGTGGGCCCAATGATACAGACCACCCCAGAGAAGTCGCAGCAGTAAGAAAAAGAGCCCGAGCAGCCAACTAGTGCAGCAGAAGAAAACGTGGAGCCTTCGAGGTCGAAGCCCAAATACCGGATTATAATGTCAAGCACGGCTCCCGATACATCAAAAGCCCCCATAGCACCAGAAAAAGTAGTCGCGACAAAATAAAAGAAAAGAAAAAGGTCTGAGAAGACCAAAGAGAAGCGGCCAGTGCCTGAAAAGTAAACAGTGCACAGAGCCAGGGTAACCCCTCAGACAGAGGTTGTTGCAAGTGAAGTGGTTAATATCCCTGAAGACAACCCTAAAAAAGAAACAGAAGCGTGGGTTGCTGAAGTTATTCAAACGCCAGCTCAGGCGGGGCTCGCAGGTACGCATTCTCTACCCTTGAGTAAAATCCTAGAAACCCTACCTGCTACGCTTTCCTCCCCCGCCTCTGAACCCGTGCAGGCCGCCTCATCCCAGTCCCCCTTCACGCAACCTCCGCCTAGCCCGCAGTCATTTGGTCAGTTCGCCTAGGATCCCAACGCATTTTCAAACCTCAGCCAAACCCTAGGTCTGTCTCACGCGGGCCAGCGCAGAGCATAGCCCTTCGTCCCCTCATCGCTCATCCCCTGCGGCCACTGCTCCAGAAAATCCATCTCCCCCTCCACAAGAGCCGCCCACTTCTCCCAAAGCTCAATCACCCGCAAAAGCGGCTGTATCATCCGGCGCGCCCCCTACTTCCCTGTTCGCAGGTAAAATGCCGCAACAAGACTCAGCTTTGGCGTACCCTCTATTCGGAGACTTGGAGCTGGCAGAAAAACAGCTGCAAATTGCAGACGATCAGCCGCTGGCCACCAAGGCAGCCCAAGGTTCCCTAGCTCTCTTCCAGGGAGTCAGGAAAAGAAGAGGAGAAGAGATCGTCGTTCCAGAAAAGCATGCCAAATTTGACCTGGAGAGAAGGGTGATCCGTTCAGAGAAAAGGGTGCCCAAGGTCAAAAAGCCTATCCAGGATATGACGAAGGATGATTATTTTTACCAAATAAAAGAGCAAAGCTTCGATGATATCGTCGAAGAGTATGAGATAGGCGGAATACGAGTGAAAACTGACAAATTATTGATCAAGAGACTGGAGACAAAGTAGCAGATGTACCAGCTTCAAGATGATAAGAGGGAGCTAGAGGAAAATCTAGCCAAAGCGCAAGCGCAGCTGGAGACGGCCCAAGGGGAAATTGAAAAACTAAAAGGGCAACTTGCAGCCGCCCAAAAGGAGACAGTAGACCAAAAAGCGGTCGCAGACCAGCTTACCAAAGAAAAAAGGATGCGTTGGTGCAAGTTGCAGAACTGCAAGGGCAGCTGGAAGAAATTAAGAAACAACTTGAGGAGAAAGCCTCACAGGCGGCCGCATTTTCTAAGGACAGAATCAAAGAGCTAAGGGTCGGCCTACTAAAGGGTTTCAGAACCAATGTCTCCAGGTCGCTATCGGTCCTCACTTTCGTCTCAAAGATCCAAGATGTATCTACCGAGGGAAAGCCTACGGTAGAGGAGGCCGAACACCAAGCACAGCAGTGGCTGGACTTGGCGATCAAACTTGAAGAATATGAGCGCAAAGGCCTCCAATTCCCCCCATGTCACAGATTGCCCTAGACTGGGCCGATGCAAGGGTAACCTTGCAAACCTACTTTGAAAAAGTGGAAAGGATCAGGGCAGCAAGAAAGATGCTGGACACATTGCTCAAGGAGAAGGACATCTGCCTGGTCCCATTTCACACTCTCTCATCGCTCGGTTTTCCGAGCTTTGTAAAGGATGGAGAATGTCTGCCCAAAGAGCAGCTGAAGCCGATCTGGGAAGCCTTTGAGGTAGACACTTCTGAGATTGACAGCTGGAGTGACCCAGTCCAGGAAGGGCAGGTAACCCAAATGGTGTCTAAATTCTATAAAATTAGCACCTGCCTTCATGAACTGGAAGAAAGGTACACCACAATCGACGTGCACCGGGTTGCGGCATTCAAAAAAGCGCTGAAAGACATCAGCGATTTAGAGCCCTTCCAGGAGGCAGTCTGGGCTCAGGCTCGAACTGCATATGAGCATGTCCGAGAGTATGTTGATCCCTCCGAACAAGAAGAGGAAAAGGATGCAGAACAATCCGGTTTGGAGAGAGGCGAAGAGGATGACTTAGGAGAAGAGACCGCTGAGAGCGATGCAAAAGAAGAACAGCTACCAAAGTGGGATACTCAGCAGCAGCAATAGCAATGGAAGGATGCAGGGACCGGAGATGACTCTGCGCCCAAGGGATAAAGGCCAGGTTCTTTGCATCGAGGCGAGCTCGATACCCCACGAGCCGCCAGGAATGTTGTCACATTTTGCAACGGGGTAACAATTTTGAAAAATCTGTAAGAAGTTGCTGCTATCTTCCTTCCCTCTTCTCTCTTCCAATTTCCTTCATGCTCTCTCCGCCTTTCAGCTGTCAATTTTCTGTTCTTCATCTTTGTTGTCCAAGTTTTCAGTGGTTTCGAGTTTGTGGACAAGAGGCCCCAAAAATTTTCTAAGCGTTGAGCCCGTCCGACTTCGCAGCGAAGTCGGGCGGCGCTCACTGTTTTGTGCGCTATCGGGCGGGCCGTAATAAGGTTTGCCTAAAAAAATGCTAAG
The DNA here is from genome assembly GCA_028583015.1 of Wollemia nobilis. Taxonomy (NCBI): domain Eukaryota; kingdom Viridiplantae; phylum Streptophyta; class Pinopsida; order Araucariales; family Araucariaceae; genus Wollemia; species Wollemia nobilis. The sequence continues at coordinate 5,315,243 of JAQPPZ010002456.1, read as the reverse complement.
TGTTGAGCCGTGCGCCGTCCGACAGTGCCCGACTATGCTGCACCGTTCGACTCACACTTGATTTTATGTGCCATTGAACGGAAGGAGGTAGAAGAGTCACAAAGTTTGGCTAAGTGTTGGTTGTTGCGCCATCCGACGGCGCCCGATTGCGCTGCATCGTCCGACTTCGCACCCCTTTTCCTGCGCCATTGGGCGGACCCAGAAAGAAAGAAGTAAATGTTTCCAAGGCAAAAGCCTCCCGATTGCGCTGATTTTTCCTTGCGCCGTCCAACTGCGCACTTGTTTTGTGCGCCATTGGGAGGAAGTAGAAGAAGATAAAGAAGAGTTTAAGTAGAGATCCGTCCTTTGTCGCTGCCTCCCTTTGGCGCCTACCGTCGCAGCCCCCTTTTCAACAGATATCAAAAGGAGACTTCAGTCAATTCCCCCTTGTCAGCAAACATAAGATCAAGGCCAACGTGCAGTTTTGGGATATGTGCCAAGATGTGACAGAAGGTGTGCTATCAGGTATAGAATAGGTGAACATTGAAGAACCAACCATACTGTGCCTACCGCATTAACTGGACCTGACTGCTTACCTACCAGATCCGCACGAGAGCTGTCCCATTTCCAGGTAGACCTTGCTGCAAGTACATTCATGATCCGCAGAGGTCAAATCTCAGCGGCTTTTGGCAGCTTTTGCAGCTTTTGTCGGGCCTTGAGTCCCGTGCTTAATTGTATTTTGGGGGGAAATTCCTGCTATAAAAGGCAGTTTAATTCATTGTAATAGGGGGGGAACATATTTCTAGAGAACTCTGCTGTGACGGATCACCTTCTACTTAATACAAAGCATCCTTTGGCTCTGCTTCTTGTCTCTATCTTGTATGCTGCCTTCTGCTAGTATTTCTGCTTCATGTCTATTTATATTTCTGTCTGTTTGAATACTGAACTCTGGATTTGAACATTGGGAATTATTTAGATCTGGAATACTAATCAGAAGGATACATAGGATAGAATCACGGTTGCAATTTTTGTTACATGCTTTGTTTTGATTGTTGTTGGTTTGGGTGCAAATTTGTAATCGTGCTGCTTGTTCTTCCCCACCTGAAACAAATGAGATTTCCATTTCTTTCTGCATATTTATCTCTTTCCAGCACTCTTATCTAACCCCCAAAACTAGATTAGTATAGGAAGCCGGCCTCCTCCGGAGATTGGCATGGAAGGCATCACTTCCTTCCGGCCTTTCAATCTGTTGGGCGAATCTAGGGTGCAATAGATTAAAATCCTTTCCTAAGTGGCAGATTCATAACTTCAATACAAAACTTTTCAGATTTTATGATTTTTTTGTTATAAAAAAAATGGGTGGATTTCAAAGGAAATCGAGATTAGAATCATCCATTTTAAATTAACAAACACTCAAAAAAAATTAATCTATATACTATCTTTGCCCAAGTTTTCATAATTTTCATTTGCATGTTATTCTTTCATTATATTTTTTTTCTTTCTCTTATGTTTCTATTCATTTTATTACTTTGTCAAATGTTTATTAAATTATAGGTGAAAATTTTAATATGCTATTAAGTGAATATTTGATTAAGACTCTAAGAAAGAATTATAATATTTTTATTAAAATAATAATAAATTATATGATGGATATTATATATTTAATAAAAATATAATGAAAAAGTAGGCAGTGTAAAACTGTGAATACGAGTCAATAAAATTGCAAAAAATATTTGAGAAATTTGTGTGCAAGCTCTTTGAGAAGATGGATTGTTGTTGAAAATATAAGATTTCGAGTTGTTTGCATGAAGGAAAATTGAAAATTATGTTTGAAATATAGTATGTTTGAAATTATTAGACATAAACTTCACCGGTTGAGACTTTGATTTACGGGGAGGAAGGCAACATAGGGTTTTTACCCAGTTTCATTTTGGTAGTTGATTTTTTCGAAAAAACAATGCATATTCTAAATAGGATTTCGAAGAGGCCTTCTGCAGTCACTTTTGCTTTATGAATAGGGTTTCGAAGAGCCCTTTCATGGTCGCTTTTGCTTTCAAGAGAACTCTTGGTTTCAACCTTCAACAATTCAAGGGCATTTTCCTTCCACAAGTGACAAACATTTTAAATATTTGTGGAAAAAAATAGGGCACTCTTGTGCTATTTTTAGGGTTTTTACCCATCTTTGGAGTTGCTTGAAAGTTGTGCATCTTTTAGGGCTTAGAGTAAAGAATTGGAAAAATCATCACCTTCTGACGACAAGCCCAAATTTGTAGTGGAGAAGCATTTGGGTACAAAAAATAGTTTGCATGAGATGTGAGGTTTCCATTATGGATGTAACTTCATCCCTCGATGGTCTTGAATCTCAAGTTCCCTTGACTCCCCTTGGAATCCTTGCAAATAATTCCATGAAGAAGCCTACAATTTTGGAGAGCAAGAGGAGCTTACCAGAGCGCTACACTATTGACCCCTCAAATCCTACTCCAGCAACACCTCAACAACATGCAGAGCAAGGTAAGCCCCTTTCAATTTTTTTGTTTGATTCCTTTGTTGAAGTAGCTAATGACTTATCTGATTGTACTGTCATTTTATTTTTTTACAAGGGATATTACTTGAGGTTGATTTTTCTCAAATGGGTTAAGGGGTTTGATAAAATATTAGAGTTTGGATAGTTGAGGCTATTTAAGGGTTGGTAAGGGGGTACATAGCAGTCTCCTTTGCAAATCCTAAACATGCCAAAAAAGCCCTCCAATACGAAACTTGGGTTATCTATGGGTAAACTTGTTATCTACAAGGTTGGTCTTTGGATTTTCATCCAGAGGGTCCCTCTAGGGTAAAATACCCTCTTTGGATAGAGTTACCCTTTTTATCTCTTCCATGTCACCATTTTCTCAATAAAATTGATGTTGTTCTTGGTAAGATTTTGTGGTCTCACCCTATATCAAAAAAAAATTCTAATTATAGAGTGCACCCTCGTATTTGTGTAGAAATGGACATATCCAAGTCATTTCCCCCCTCCCTTAACCACAATGGGATAGGTTTCCATGTTAGTCATGATGAGCTAGGTGCAACCAAAGTATTGTCATTGTTTTCAACACAGTCAGGTTGATCAGTTGATGCAATTGACAAAAATGGATAGGAGTTGATTAATGAGCAAGGTGATGGACAGGAGTTGATTGATGAGCAAGGTGCAGCCAAAGTATTTTCATTGTTGTCAACACAGACAGAGGATCGGTTGATGCAATGGACAAGAGCATAGAAATCATTAGATAGATCGGTTGATGAAGTGAACAAGAGTTCAGAGATCATATAGAGCATGTACAATGATTCTCCAAGAAGACCGAAGTGGCCCATAGGCAAAAGCTCAAAGAAAAAGACAAGTAAGAAAACTGTCGTGATATCACGACATGTTGAGAAGCTGGAAAACAAACTATCATGATATCGCGACATGTTAAGAAGAAAGAAAAGAAACTTTCATGATATCGTGACATGTTAGAAGAGAGAGAAAGTGCAAGGAAAACTATCATGATTTCGTGACATGTTAGAAGAGAGAGAAAGCGCAAGGAAAATTGTCGTGATTTCATGACATGTTAGAAGAGAGAGAAAGCGCAAGGAAAACTATCGCGATTTCATGACATGATGGAAGAGAGAGAAAGCACAAGAAAAACTGTCATGATTTCGTGACATGTTGGAAGCAAAGAAGGCAAGTAAGAAAACTGTCACGATTTCGTGACATGTTCGAAGAAGAAGCGCATGCAGGGAAAACTGTCACGATTTTGCGACATGTTTGGAGAGAAGGCACGGGAAAAGAAAACTATCATGATTTTGTGACATGTTTGGAGAGAAGGCACAGGCAAAGAAAACTGTCACGATTTCATGACATGTTTGGAGAGAAGGTGTAGGCAAAGAAAACTATCACGATTTTGTGACATGTTTGAAGAGAAGGCACAAACAAAGAAAACTGTCGTGATTTCGTGACAATCTGCAAGAGAGGTAGTACGAAAGAAAATATGTCACGATTTCGTGACATGTTTGATAGAAAGAGCTTGCAAGGAAAAGTGTCATGATTTCACGACAATTTGCAAGAAGGATGGCACGGATGAAAAAGTGTCACGATTTTGCGACAGGTTCGAGAGAAAGAGCTAGCAAGGAAAAGTGTCACGATTTCACAAAAATTTGCAAGAGGAAAAAACAAAACAAAAGAGCATGGAAGCAGAAGCGTCATGATTTCATGATAAATTCAAGGAGGAAGAGCTCAAAGGCGAAAGCGTCATGATTTCGCGACATGTTTTGTTTTCGTGGGCAAGATACAGAGAAGAGGTCAAGGCAACGAAAGTGTCGTGATTTCGTGACATGTTTCATTTTTGTGGGCAAGAGACAGAGAAGAGGTCAAGGTAGTGAAAGTGTCACAATTTCGTGACATGTTCCATTTTCATGGGCAAGATACAGAGAAGAGTGCAAGGAAGTGAAAGTGTCACAATTTCATGACATGTTCCGTTTTCACGGGCAAGAGACAGAGAAGAGCTCAAGGCAGCGAAAGTGTCACGATTTCATGACATGTTCTGTTTTTGCTGGTGGAAGCCAAGAAGAGTGTACGAAGGCAAAAAGTGTCACGATATCGTGACATGTTGTGTTTTCATGGGTGCAAGCCAAAGTAAAGTTAACTGAAAGAAAACGACAGTTACAGATGCAGTTGTAGAAGAAAATCATGTAGCTATATTATGGATAGTTAGCTGAAGTAGAACGATGGTTACAGAACTATAGTTGTAGGGGGTGTTGCAAAGACAATCATGCAGTTAAATAAGAATAGTGAACTGAAGTAATTACGGCAGTTATAGGGGCAGTTACAGTGACAGTAAATAGAAGTCATTATTGCAGTTACAGGAGCCGTTACAAAGAAATATCATGCAGCAGTGGTTACTAAAAGTCATCAGACGAAGACCACGAGTTGGATAGAGAAACGTCTCAAAGACCAAACAAAGAACCGCTCTATTAATAAGGTTGCATGTGAGAATAAAAAAGCCATTACTATTAATAGGCTGCATGCACAAATATGGAAGTTAAGAATAGAAACAGAACATCATTATAAAAGGAGATTTGCGTGAAGTAGTAATAGTGAGCTCCGTGCAGGAAGAGAGAGCAACGTGTTGAATAATAAAGGGAAAGTGCTACAAAAAGAGAATAGAGAGAGCATTGATGTGAGGGGAAAAGATTCGTCGAATAGTGAGATAGTGTTACGGGCTGTAAGAGAGTTGTAAGTGAGAAGAGAGAGCCGAACACAGGGGCTAAAAGAAAGTAGCAAGAGTGAGCCATAAAATAGTTGAGATTTGTGCGGTAAGAGAGTGTTTTGCTCTGAACAGGGTGATAGAGCAGTGTGTTGCTGAATAGAGGGATAGTGTTGTGGGCTGTTACAAAGTTAGAAGAGTGTTGTAAGAAGTACAGAGCTGTGACAACTGCAAGAGTAAGCTATAAGAAAGGGATGTAAGTGTGTAGTAAATAGAGCTGTAAAAGAGTGTATGCTTCTATGAGATTTATTTGAGTTAAGATAGCCCAGTGAGGGTCTTGTAACACAGAAGGAATTTGTATGTCAATCAAGATTTAAAATAGAAGTCCAAGTTGGTGCTTGGAATCATGGGTTGGTGCTCCTTTCTGTTGGTGCAGATAAATCAGGGGTTGGTGCTCCTTCCAGTGGGTGCTTGTAAACTGATTGTGAAGTTGGTGCTTTGCAAAGGCTAGATTTGGATGGGAGTCCAAGCAGTCTATTTTTGAGGAGTAGCCAAATTTGGTGAACCTCGTTAAATCTTGTGTTATGTGTTGCTATCTTGTTACACTTGCTGCATCTAGTTTTAAGCATTCATTAGTTTTGAATTAAGAGATGAAGATTTAAGTTTTTAATTAGCTGCACTGATTCACCCCCCCTCTCAGTGCCATTGTGAGACTAACAATTGGTATCAGAGCCAGTTTCCCAGTTCAGGCTAAATCAGTCAGGGTTGATCTTGGATTAGTACACAATGGGTAAGAAGAATAGATCCTCCTCCAAAAAGGCATCTCAGCCAGTTTTAGTTCTTGTGGAAGAGAAAACTAAACTAGAGAAGGTAGAAGAAGTGGATTCTAAAGTATGCAATGAAAACCTGGAGATTGAAGTAGATCTAGAAGGTGAGTTGATAGCCGCACTTGAAGAGTTGAGTATAGAAAAGAAAAAGAACAAAAGAATGTCCAAGAAGTTAGAAGAATATGGGGATGAGATTGAAGATCTCTTCCTACAAGTTCAAAAGGCCAAGAAATCAGAAGAAGCCTTGAAGACACACCGGATGATGAGGATTATGTATGCAACACAAGTGAAGAGGAATCTAACAAAGTTATTGTTGATCTAAAGCTACAAGTAGAACAAGTACAAAAGGATTGAAGATATTCTCGGGTCTCAAATCAATGAGAAAGAGACTGTTTGCTTGCCAACAAGAAGAAGAGATTGTTTCATTGAAGAAACAAATAGAAGAGGCCAATATAAATCTCAAATTTGAGAAGAGCACAGAGTTACTAGATAAAATGATAAAGCAACAAAGAAGCTCCACGGCTAAGTTTGGTCTTGGATATGAAGTTGAACAACCTTCATCTTCCAAAAATGTAGAGAAGAAGAAGCACACTGTTGAAGGATCGAAGCAAGAAAAGTTCAGGTTGAAGCTGAATCTTCAAAAGGAAGAAAATATCAAAGAAGATCTACAACAAAGCAACCACAACAAAAGAGGTTCTCTCACTCTCACTCTTTTAATAATAATGCTTTTAATGGCTATTGTTCTAAATGCAACTGCTATGGTCACAAGGCATTTTATTGTGGACAGAATAATAGATCAAAGAGTTATGCTGATAGAAATACATCTGCTTCTTTGAGTGAACACCATGTGCAATGTTTTAATTGTAATGGCCATGGGCACATAGCAAGGTTTTGTCCAAGCACTTTTGGATCTAATCTAAGGCAAGACCATAGATTTCATCAGACACAAAGAGTGCAACACAGAAATGGGACATATCATGTGCAATGTTTTAAATGTAATGGTCATGGGCACATAGCAAGGTTTTTTCCAAGCACTTCTATATCTAATCTAAGGCAAGACCATAGATTTCATCAGAAGCAAAGAATGCAACACAGACAGAGAAGAAATCATGTGCATCAAAGAAAGGAAAATAATCATCCATCAAGGATGCACAAGAGACAACCCCGCAAGAGAAATGTTCAAGTTCACAAATAGGGGCAAAATAGGGATGTAGTTGAAAAACTCAAGCCCAAGTTCAAAAAAGTCTGGAGAAAGAAAGAAGAAAGGAATTCGTGTCTCCTTGGACAGAAGGAGATTACTCCTCTACTGCATTAAGCAGCTCCAGGTGGCACATCCTCAGGGGGAGCAATATTAAAGTTTTATTTTAATGCTCCTATATATTTGTCTGGGTATCTGAGGATGAAAGACCAGTAGTCGGGTTATTGTTGTATAGTTGTCAAGTGTGTTGTCAGTTCATGTAGTTGTGTGTGGAAGTGTCGTGAAGGGTAGTGATTGAATTGAGAATCGTCACCATTGGTAGTATTGCTTATGTCATTGTTGTTCTGTTGATGGTTCTTACTGCCACTGTTCATAGCTATGGATTATAATAGTTTAGATTGTTTTTGTTTAATGAAAGAATGCTTGCCCTAGCTGCGTATTTGTGTTTCGATAATAGCAGCGTGTATTTGTTCGATGCTTTGATGTGAAGATTGTCAGATCTTTCATGACGCCTTGGTGAATATAGTTAATAAAGAGGCAGTTTCGTTTTAACTATTGATAAAATGCCAATCCAAGGATAAGAAGTATGAGGTTGAGTAAGGTGCACTATGGTTGGCCATAAAGTGTTTGACAAAATGTCTTCTCCTGATTTGCATAGTTGAAAGTAAGGTGTGATCTGCAATAACTGTAGAAAACTCAGATCAAGTTATAAATATAAAAATGAAGTTGGTTGTGCTGCAGTACAGTGTTTGATGCTTGCTTAGAGTTGGCAGTAAAATTGCAGTGTTGGTACAGTGTTGGACAAAAGTTGGTACAAGTGTGAGTCACTTGTCAATTTTGTTGACAGATGTGAAATCAACGTGTTGAATGGGAAGATTGAAGAAGAGGTTTATAATGAGCAGCCATATGATTTCCAGCCTGGTGATGAATGGTTGAATTGCTTTCATAGAGGTTGTTTTGATCAAGTTAATGCTTTACTTGATACATGATTTGGGCTTACTCCATTGAGATTTATTTGAGCAAGTTATTCTTTGCATTGGTGATTTATGTTGGTGGTTGTTTTGTTCAAATACCTTTGGAAGGAAAAGGATGTCTACTAGTTTCCTTTTCATGTAGTGATTGGTTGAATGCTTCAAGGTTAATCTTGAGTTGAATGATGTTGGTTAAACCTTGTCTATAAGCATTGTTGTTAAAGCCCTAATTGGTTGAGAAAAGATATTGGTTGTGGAAAGAACATGAGTATCATTGTTATATGAGTTATTGCATGGTTGGCAATTGTTGGGTTGTGTTTCATGTTCTTGAGAAAAGCATACTACATCTATCTTATTCTTTTGAGATTGAGATTGAGTTGAGATTGAGATTGGGAGTTAAGTATAGAACATATTGAGTCTCTAAAAATTCTCTTTATGCTTCTATGAGGTTGATGAATCACATTGGGTCTCTAACAATTCTCTTTGTGGGTTCATGCTAAGAAAGTTTTTCTTGATGAACTTGTGATCTGAATTGAGGTAGTCTCTGGATTCTCACTGCAGAGAAAGACAAAAAGTTGCCAGTAGGTTCAAGCTTGTTGAGAATATCTAGAATGTATATGCAGATGTTGTTTGCATTACAGAACAAAAAGTTGGATATATATACAATCAGTGTATGCCTTCACTAACAGTGGACAAGTTTGAGATTGCAGAGCAATAGAGGGTTGAGGCTCAGAAGACAGCATGAACTAAAGTGGTCACATATTCCCAAGAATAGTCTAAGATCTGACTAGCTATCGGGATCAAATTCTCAGGGGGAGCTTTTATGTGTTTGTTTATCTTTTTGCTCATATATGTGGTTTTTGCTAAACTATAACATTTTTTTGCCTGAGAATGTTGTGCATGGACTCAGGGGGAGTTTTGTAGCCACCCTTTGGTATTATTGTCAAAGGGGGAGAAGAATTACAGGTAATTGCACACAATTACGTGTGTTGCCAACAATTCCAAAGGGGGAGATTGATGAGCAAGGTGCAACCAAAGTATTGTCATTGTTGTCAACACAGTCAGGTTGATCAGTTGATGCAATGGACAGGAATGGATAGGAGTTGATTGATGAGCAAGGTGATGGACAGGAGTTGATTGATGAGCAAGGTGCAGCCAAAGTATTGTCATTGTTGTCAACATAGACAGAGGATCGGTTGATGCAATGGATAGGAGCACAGAAGTCATTAGATAGATCGGTTGATGAAGTGAACAAGAGTTCAGAGATCATACAGAGCATGTACAATGATTCTCCAAGAAGACCGAAGTGGCCCATAGGCAAAAGCTCAAAGAAAAAGACAAGTAAGAAAATTGTCACGATATCGCGACATGTTGAGAAGCTGGAAAACAAACTGTCATGATATCGTGACATGTTAAGAAGAAAGAAAAGAAACTGTCACGATATCGTGACATGTTAGAAGAGAGAGAAAGCACAAGGAAAACTGTCATGATTTCGCGACATGTTAGAAGAGAGAGAAAGCACAAGGAAAATTGTCGTGATTTCGCGACATGTTAGAAGAGAGAGAAAGCGCAAGGAAAACTATCGTGATTTCGCGACATGTTGGAAGAGAGAGAAAGCGTAAGAAAAACTATCACGATTTCGCGACATGTTGGAAGCAAAGAAGGCAAGTAAGAAAACTATCACGATTTCGCGACATGTTCGAAGAAGAAGTGCATGCAGGGAAAACTGTCACGATTTCGTGACATGTTTGGAGAGAAGGCACAGGCAAAGAAAACTGTCGCGATTTCATGACATGTTTGGAGAGAAGGCGCAGGCAAAGAAAACTATCGCGATTTCATGACATGTTTGGAGAGAAGGCGCAGGCAAAGAAAACTGTCGCGATTTTGCAACATGTTTGGAGAGAAGGCGCAAGCAAAGAAAACTATCACGATTTCGTGACAATCTGCAAGAGAGGCAGTACGGATGAAAATGTGTCATGATTTCACGACATGTTTGAGAGAAAGATCTTGCAAGGAAAAGTGTCGTGATTTCATGACAATTTGCAAGAAGGATGGTACGGATGAAAAAGTGTCACGATTTTGCGACAGGTTCGAGAGAAAGAGCTCGTAAGAAAAAGTGTCAAGGAAAAGTGTCACGATTTCACGATAATTTGCAAGAGGAAGAGCTAAGGAGAAAAAGTGTCGCGATTTCGCGACATGTCAGGTTTTCACAACCCAAAGGGAAGAAAAGCGCTAAGGAGAAAAAGTGTCACGATTTCGCGACATGTCGGGTTTTTGTGACCCGATGAGAAGAAAAGTGCTAAGGAAGAAAAATGTCGCGATATCGCGACATGTCGCATTTTCATGACTAAGAGAGGAGAGAGAATGTATGGAGATAGAAATGTCGTGATATCACAACAACAACAGAGAGGAAGACTTCGAAGGATGAAGTGTCACGATTTCACGATAGAAGCAAAACGAAAGAGCATGGAAGCAAAAGCGTCATGATTTCTTGACAAATTCAAGGAGGAAGAGCTCAAAGGTGAAAGCGTCACGATTTCGTGACATGTTTCATTTTCGCGGGCAAGAGACAGAGAAGAGGTCAAGGTGAAAGTGTCATGATTTTGTGACATGTTATGTTTTTGCGAGCAAGAGACAGATAAGAGGTCAAGGCAGCGAAAGTGTCACGATTTCGTGACATGTTCCATTTTCGCAAGCAAGAGACAGAGAAAAGTGCAAGGAAGCGAAAGTGTCACGATTTTGTGACATGTTCCATTTTCACGAGCAAGAGACAGAGAAGAGCTCAAGGCAATGAAAGTGTCACGATTTCATGACATGTTTTGTTTTCACTGGTGGAAGCCAAGAAGAGTGTACGAAGGCAAAAAGTGTCGTGATATCGCGACATGTTGTGTTTTCACGGGTGCAAGCCGAAGTAAAGTTAACTGAAAGAAAATGACAGTTACAGATGTAGTTGCAAAAGAAAATCATGCAGCTAGATTATGGACAGTTAGCTGAAGTAGAACGACAGTTATAGAACTACAGTTGCAGGGGGTGTTGCAAAGAAAATCATGCAGTTAAATAAGAATAGTGAACTGAAGTAATTACGATAGTTACAAGGGCAGTTACAGTGATAGTAAACAAAAGTCATTACTGCAGTTATAGGAGCCGTTAAAAAGAAATATCATGCAACAGTGGTTACTGAAAGTCATCAGACGAAGACCACGAGTTGGACAGAGAAACGTCTCGAAGCCCAAACAAAGAACCGCTCTATTAATAAGGTTGCATGTGAGAATAAAGAAGTTGTTACTATTAATAGGTTGCATGTGCGAATATGGAAGTTAAGAATAGAAACATAACATCGTTATAAAAGGAGATTTGCATGAAGTAGTAAGGTTGAGCTCCGTGCGGGAAGAGAGAGCAGCGTGTTGAAGAATAGGGGGAAAGTGTTACAAAAGGAGAATAGAGAGAGCATTGATGTGAGGGGAAAAGAGTCATCGGATAGTGAGATAGTGCTGCAGGCTGTAAGAGAGCTATAAGTGAGAAGAAAGAGTCAAACACAGGGGCTAAAAGAAAGCAGCAAGAGTGAGCCATAAAATAGTTGAGCTTTGTGTGGTAAGAGAGTGTTGTGCTCTAAACGGGGTGATAGAGCAGTGTGTTGCTGAATAGAGGGATAGTGATGTGGGTTGTTACAAAGCTAGAAGAATGTTGTAAGAAGTACAGAGCTGTGAGAGCTGCAAGAGTAAGCTATAAGAAAGGGTTGTAAGTGTGCAGTAAGTAGAGCTGTAAAAGAGTGTATGCTTCCATGAGATTGATTTGAGTTAAGATAGACCAGTGAGGGTCTTGTAACACAAAAGGCATTTTTATGTCAATCAAGATTTAAAATAGAAGTCCAAGTTGGTGCTTGGAATCAGGGGTTGGTGCTCCTTTCTGTTGGTGCAGATAAATTAGGGGTTGGTGCTCCTTCCAGGTGGGTCGGTAAAGCGATTGTGAAGTTGGTGCTTTGCAAAGGCTGGATTTGGATGGGAGTCCAAGCAGTCTATTTTTGAGGAGTAGCCAAATCTGGTGAACCTCGTTAAATCTTGTGTTATGTGTTGCTATCTTGTTACACTTGTTGCATCTGGTTTTAAGCATTCATTAGTTTTGAATTAAGAGATGAAGATTTAAGTTTTTAATTAGCTGCACTGATTCACCCCCCCTCTCAGTGCCATTGTGAGACTAACAAGTCAACCTCTTATCTACCTAAACTTACCTAATGCATGTTTTTACTATACGAAAGTTGGACTCTTGATCAGAAATTATCCAAAAAATTAGCTAAAAAGGAACAAATGGAAGCAACCGCTAAAAACATTGTAGAGAAAATTCCAACTAATGGCCCTCATATAGAAACTGCAACTAAAAATTTAGCTAAGAACTTCCCTACTAATGGCCCTCAACACCCCCCCCATTCTCGAAAAAATTCTCCTTCTCAGATCGTTCCCCCAAAGAATCCTCTTGCCCCTTCCATAGCTCAGGCTAAATCCTCTAATACTCCTGTTATTCCATAAGCCCCACCAAGCTCAGTCACGAGTCTTGAGTTAGGTCTCATTCCTTCACCTCAAATCTTGAGAGATAGTCTTATGATAGATGGGTGGAGAATGGTAGGCAAGCGACAACATTCATCAACCCCCCCAAAATCACTCCATCCATATAGAAGAAAAAAATCCTCTATCAAAGATCTTACTAGATCCTTCTCTCAAGTTACTCAAAATAAGGTTCTTGCTCAACAATATCATTTGAACAACACACAATTATTGCCAATCAGTGAAATATATATTCTAGTCTCTAATTCATGAGATCAATCAGCCTCTAAATCACCCATCATGAATTTAAATCATTTATATTGGAATGTTAGGGGGTTCTCCCTCCCTTACCATAAGTTTCAAGTTCAAAAATTAGTTGTTGAAAATCATATATTTGTTCTTTTCCTTCAAGAAATAAAAGTCACTAGTCACTCTCTCACTCATTGTATGGACATCATTGGTGGTGGATATGCATCTGCCTTTACTACTTCTCATATTAATGGAAAATGAGGTGTTGCCCTTTCCATAGCCAAGTCCCTTTGTTATGCTATTCTAGACCATGGTGAAGACCCTACTCACCATTGTGTGTGGGTCATATTGGCTCTAAATTCTCAGGTTATTGGATTTTGTTCTATATATGCTCCCAATGAACCTCCTAGTTTTATAGCCCTCTAGGAATGGTTATTTTGTTTCTCCCTCCTACAAAATGGATCCTTGGAGGTGAGTTTAATATGATTGAGAATCCTAGTGATAAAAGTTGGATTGGTAATAGATCCCTTTCTAGTGCTGAATTTGGTAGTTGGTTGTTTTATCGTAATCACTTAGGTTTGCATGGACCTTTTTTTGGTAAAGCCTCCTCTCATAGAGATAATTGGTTTACATGGTCCAACTATCATCAAGGTTCTGCTAGGAAGCTTGTTCGTTTGGATAGATTTTATTTCAGTAATTATTTCCTAGATAAATTCTCCATCCATGAGCAAGTTTGTGTCCTTTCTCACACTACTTTTTTTATCACCTTCCTATCTTATCTTCTATCCAAAATTTCTCTATATCCCTTAATTCCATGCCACTTCCTTTCAAATTAAATGTATCCCATCTTGACGGTCCTTCCTGCTGCCACCTCATAGAACATGTCTAGAATAGATTTTCCAGACCAGCTGGTATTACTGGTTGGATCAAATGGTTTGAAATAACTTTTTCCAATATTTTTCTTCCCTTAGATGGTATGGATGCTCTATTGACAAGAGGAATAATATTCAAGAGAGTCGTCTTCATAAGGATATCTCTCATATTCGGTCCATGCTTATGAAAGACCCTACTAACATTGTTGTTCAATGTGATCTAGCTAATGTTAAAAACTAGGCTAGAGTTTATGAGTATTACCATGCTAGAGGGATACATGTTAGGTATCTCCTCAATTGGATCTCCCAAGGAGATAAGGGTGCCAATTTGTTTTAACTACCTCAGACATAAGAATATTTTAGAAAGGATCACTGAGTTGGAGGACCCTTCAAGTCATTCTTTTTCTGACTCTAAAGAGATCATGAGTATTATTTTAGCTAACTTCTCTCAATATTTTACAACGAATCCAAGGGATGAAATCCAATGTATCTTAATGGAATATGTGCAAGAACATATTCCCTCTCTAGTAGACCCCATTATTCAGGATCAACTTGAATATCCTCTTTCTATGAATGATATTCAAAATACCCTTTTTTCTATGAAGAATGACAAAGCTCTTGGCTTGGATGGTCTCCCAATGGAGTTTTATAAAACATATTAGCATATTATTTCCTCTGATCTTCATCATGTTTACCTAGAAGCTCTTCATAATAGTTCTCTGAGAGCTTATATCAATGCAAGGCTTATCAAGTTGATTCCTAAAATTACGACTTGTAACAAAATCTTTAATTGGAGACCTATTACCCTTCTCAATGTTTCGTATAAGATCATAGCTAAAGCTATAGCTTTAAAAATTAAAATTGTTTCTCAAGCAATTATTTGCCATGAACAATCTACATTTCTTAAAGGCTGTTATATTTTAGATAATCTTATGATGGCCTGGAAAACTTTACAATGGGCTATTGACTCCAATAAAGATGCCCTCTTGGTTAAGTTAGATTTTGACAAAGCTTAATATGCTTAGTATGCTTAATAGAATCACATGGAATTTTATTCTTAGTATGCTTTCTTGGCTTGGTTTCAGTATAAAATTTTGTAACTAAATTGGCATGCTATTTGGTGATGCTTTAACTTGTATTCAAGTTAATGGAGCTCTTTCTTACTCCTCCCCTCTTCTAAGTTCTATTAGACAGGGTTACCCTCTTGCTACTTTTTTATATGTTTTGGCTACCGACGCTCTTGGTTATCTTCATAATGCTCATTTGTATGACCTCATTCAAGGTACTAAGATTCCTAGGGATAAGCATGCTCTTAAATCAGATTTTATGATGATGATTCCCTTCTATTTATTCAAAATATCCAACAAGAGGTGGATATGGCTAAAGATATTATTCAACTATTTTATGATGTCTCTAGCTATCGTATCAATTATTCTAAAATTAAAGTATTTTATCCCTCTTCCTCTCCTCATGATTGTCCTTGACTGAGTGGAATATATCCCTCATGGTATGATTGTGCATTATTTGGAAATTCCCTTTGGGATTAATATCTCTCCTAAGGATATGTAGAACTAGGTTATGGAAAGACTTCAAAAAAAATTAATGCTTGGCTAGCTCAATTTATTTCCTTAGAAAGAAGAATTCAAGTTGAGAATAAAATTATGGTAGCCTCTCATGTTTATTACTCCTCTTTTTGGATGGCCCCCAAGGTAGCCTATAACAAATTAACTCAAGCCATTCGTAAATTTTTATGGACCAAATGGGATGGAGAGGTGGGAATGACTGCCATATCATGGAAGATTTGTACTCAACCCAAGGCTTTAGGTGGTCTATGCATCATTGATAATCTTACCCAAAGCAAAATTTTAGTTGCAAAATGGGTTGCTAGAGCCATCACTGGTGATGAAAATTGGAAACACCTATTTCGTTACAAAATCTCACTAGCTACTCACAAAGGTAAATGGAAAGAAACCCCTTAGGAGGATAAGGTCCTTAATGCACCTTACTTTATGACTAAATGATCTATTTCAATTACCAAAATCTAGAAAGCTTGTCAATCAATTTCTCATTTATTGGTTTGGAAGTTTGACTCCTTGATACATGGTCTGAGCATCGATCTAAATAGTCTTTGGTGGAATAAACTTATCCTCCATAATGATAAACCTTTAGCTTTATGCAATTCTTTTAAAGGTCTAGATTTTTTTAAGAAAAGTATAAATAGAATTAGAGATATCTTAGATCTGGGTAGCTACTCTATTCTTCCTTGGAACCAATCAAATATGCAATTATTGTTCCCTTTCCTCTAGGTTCAAAGAGTCTTATGGCCTAGTTGTGGCTTCCATTCCTTGTGAGGTCCTTATAAAGTTAGGAACAACTACCCATAATATATGGAATGACTAGAGATGGCTTAATGGTCATAGAATCTCTTCCATTACTTCTAGTTAGATATACAAAAATATTCTACGTCCTCCTTCTTTAGACTCTAAGCTCAATGTCAAGTGGCAAGTGAATTTACCAATGCCCAATGGTAGTTTCTTGCTACTAAAATTTGGAAAGTTTAGTTTTTGTTGAATCCAAAACTCAACTTCTTGGATGGCGGATTTTGCATCAAAAACTTCCAACTTCTGAAAGTCTGGCAACGATTTTACACATTCCCCCTCAATGCAATTTTTTTAATGCTTTAGAAACTCTAATTCACTTGTTTTGGTTTTGTGGCATGGCTAAAAAATTTTGGGATGTCTTCTACTCTTTTATTTTTCCCTATTTCACTAGATATTGGAAGCTTTCTCTGCTTGGTTTTTCTCAACAGGATCAATACCCCAAACTTTGGAATGTTTATAGACTCATCCTTCTCAAGCACATTTCGAAGTGCAAATGTAAACAGGTGTTTACTCGATCTGCTCCTCCATGGGATATAGTTTTAGCAGAATTAAATTTTGATATTTTGACCTTTGATCTTTTGTTACATGTGGGATGCATTCATTCCCAAGTCTATGGAACTTACATCATACCACGAGATGAGATGTAAATTGACTGCAGGAGACCGACAATGGACTCCAAGTGTAAAACTATAAGATAAGACATCATATAAAATACACCAGTATAAGAAACCTGTAAATGCTTCCTTTCATTAACTGAATTCACATCCCTCTTACAATAGATTCTCCCACTTATTATACTCCCAAAATGAAAAACCCTAGCCTACGCTACACCCTTACTATTTTTAGTAACTTTCTATTTTTAGTAGCTCACTTGCTATTTTTAGTAACCCTAAAAAAAGCTCGGATGGCATCAAAAATTGAATCATGCACCCATTATTCAATAATACCTACTACCCTAGGATAGCAACCCCACTCTAGTTCTACACTAATAGTTATGATAAATTTTTATTTGTGAAAACTAAAAATTACATTAAAATATAATTTTGGACATCCTAGAGGCATTTTCGCATGTGAAAATATATGGGCCACTTTTCTTAGGTTCTCCATGCAATTCTGCATATTCTAAAAAAAGAACGGGGTAAAACGGACACTCGAAGAAAAAGTTATGGCCCTGGCAAGGTGCATCATTCTCCTCTAGTTGAAAATGAACTCAGCTCCTACGAGTTCTACTGAAAAAATACCTCGAGCTTGTCAATGTCAAGACTTTTCAGTTCCTCCTTGAAAATCCAAGTGTTATCGACCTAGGACAAACCTTCCCATTATACCAAGTATTTTCTATAGTTGCCATTGTGTGTGGTGATCACTTTCCTGTCAAGGACCTGTGCAATGCGATCCTTCTTCTTCTTAGGGATTTGATTCTCCCAAGCTATGGTGTTTACCTCTTTAACAACTACAATATCACCAAGAAATCATTGTTCTCTTTGTCATGAAATTCTTGCCTGCATCTACAATAACTTTTGTCTCAGTTTAATCCTCTTCCTCAACCAGGTTGACTCTAGTTTGTCCTCCTTGATTCCTCTCTTCAACATCATAGTGGGTGCACTCAAATGCTTTGTGACCTTCCTCACCATATTAAAATAGGTATATGGCTTCCATGATCCATTCCCATTTTGACCTCCCCCATTACCTCAAACTCCCCTATTTCCTCTTCCTCTTTAGTAGGTACCGCGACCTTGCTCGGTCTCTTCTTATTTCTCTGTATTTGAGGGTTCTCCATTTGATGAGCTAGATCCACCATGACCCCAATTTGGAGAAGACGTCAATACCTTATTCCCTCTTTTGTAATTACTCCTCTTATGCTTTTATTTGACCCTCAAGGCCACCTGATATGCATCTTCTATAGTAAGGGTATGATGCATACTCAACTCGTATTGAATAGCATAACTTAGGCAATTTACATATCTCACAACTCTTTGCTTGTTCATCTCGTTATGCTCCACATGAATACATAACTTGTAGAACTCATTGTTGTAGTCATCGATGCTTTGGTACTTCTATAAGAGGTTTTGAAATCTATGAAATAATGTTTGGGAATAGTCTATAGGAACAAAATTTTCTTACTTCTTCTTCATCTTATCCCAAGCCTTGATCTTTGCTTTTCCTTTCCTTTGTCGTTTCATCTGTAGATGATCCCACAAAATTAAAGCATGCCCTATCAATTTTATGCATGTAAGTTTCACCTTATTTTCCTCAGCCAAATTACTCCATTCAAAATACTTCTTCATACTATTTACCCAATCGATTAGCTCCTCTGGTTTTAGCCCACCAGCATACTTGAAAACCTCAATCTTGATTCCATCTCAGCTTCCTTTAAGTCCTTCCAAGGCTTGGATCAGCCTACTTTCAAAAAATTTTGGTTCTTCTTCCACGTGATCCTTAGATCCACCTTCCTCAACCATGGTCTCATTATCAGATCCTATATCTAAGTCCACATTGGTGCAGGCCTCCGCCACGCGATTAATCACACCAGTCAACCGTGCTATTTTTGCATGTAGATCCTTCATATGCTTATTCATTTGGGCATAGATCCCTTTCCCTCTCCCTCTTCTATTCATATTCTTTCCACTAGTGAGATCTCACCCACTCTGATACCAATTGACATAAATTCATTGCAGGAGATCGATAATGGATTCCAAGGGTAAAATTGTAAGACATCATACAAAATACACCTATAAAAGAAACCTATAAATGCTTCCTTCCATTAATTGAATTCACATCCCTCTTACAATAGAGTCTCCCACTTCTTATACTCCCAAAATGAAAAGCCCTTGCCTACGCTACCCCCTTACTATTTTTAGTAACTTTCTATTTTTAACAACTCACTTGCTATTTTTAGGAACCCTAAAAAAAATCTCGAATGGCATCCAAAATTGAATCATGCACCCATTATTCAATAATACCTACTACCCCAGGATAGCAACCCCACTCTAGTTCTACTCTAATAGTTATGATAAATTTTTAGTTGTGAAAACTGAAAATTACATTAAAATCTAATTTTGGGCCTCCTAGAGGCATTTTCGCATGTGAAAACATATGGGCCACTTTTCATAGGTTCTCCATTCAATTCTGCATAATCTAAAAAATGAATGGGGCAAAACGGACACTCAGAGAAAAAGTTATGGCCCTGGCAAGGTGCATCATTCTCCTCTAGTTGAAAATGAACTTAGCTCCTGCAAGTTCTACTAACGAAATACCTCGAGCTTGTCAATGTCAAGACTTTTCAGTTCCTCCTCGAAAATCCAAGTGTTATCAGCCTAGGACAAACCTTCCCACTGTACCAAGTATTTTCTATAGTTGCCATTGTGTGTGGTGATCACTTTCCTGTCAAGGACCTATGCAATGCATTCCTTCTTCTTCTTAGGGATTTGATTCTCCCAAGCTATGGTGTTTGCCTCTTCAACAACTGTAATATCACCATGAAATTCATGCAAATTAGAGAAATTGAAAAATGGTGAAATATTGAGGTCAATTGGCAATTCCACCTTATAAGCATTGTCATTCATTTTTTGTAGAATTCTACAAAGGTCAATTTTCTTCATTTTCAATTTATTATATGTCCCCTTCAAAAATAGCTCCTTTTGAAGGTAAACCATCACCATATCCCCAACCTGGAATACTTGTATGCATCTATGCACATCAACAGCATTTTTGTACTTAGTATTACTATTTTGAAACTTGTCTCTGACCTCTTCCTACAATTTTTGTATATGTTCAGCAAATGCTTCTGCATCATCACTAACATGCTCATGGATTGGTAATTCAAACAAATCTAGAACACCCTTGGGGTTCTAGCCATAAACAATTTGAAATTGTGATTTTCTTGTCGAGCGGTTCACTAATTTGTTATATGCAAATTTTACTTGCGATACGACTAAAACCTATTATCGTGGTTTCTCACCAACTATGCACCTCAGAAGATTGCCATAGATCTAATTCGTAATCTCAGTTTGTCCATCAGTCTATGGATGATAAGCACTACTGAACTATAGCTTTATGTCTAGTTTCTTTCATAATGTTTGCCAAAAATAACTCAAGAACTTAACATCTCGATATGAAGTGATGGTCTTTGGAACTCCATGCAGTCTCACCACTTCATAAAAAAAAAGTACTACAATCTTGGTTGCATCATTGGTTTTTGGAAAGCAATAAAATGAGCCATCTTAGAAAACCTATCTACTACAACAAAAATAGAATATTTACTTCGCTGAGTATGGGATAGCCCTAACACAAAATCCATGCTCAGGTCGGTCCACAATCCTAGGGGAACTGGTAAGGGCGTATACAACCCTGTATTTTGTACATGACCTTTAGCCACCTAGCACACTCTA
This sequence comes from Wollemia nobilis, assembly GCA_028583015.1. Lineage (NCBI taxonomy): Eukaryota > Viridiplantae > Streptophyta > Pinopsida > Araucariales > Araucariaceae > Wollemia > Wollemia nobilis. The sequence goes on along the minus strand of JAQPPZ010002456.1, from coordinate 5,294,618 downwards.
CATCTGGACACAAATCAAATTACATCTCTCTTCAACTATGGCCAATATTACTTTTCCTCCATAAGAGCAACTATTTTTTCTAAACCAAAGTCACCTGAAAAATCGCCACTATGCAGCTCATAGATGATATTGTCTCGCATGGAACCAATAGGTATACATAACTATTTCCCCTTAAACAGATAGCCATCCTACATAACATACTCAACAAATATTCAACCAACCTCACACATAATCGAAGTTTTGTATTGTTGTACAATGCTTCCAAAATATGCATTAGATTCATACAAATCCTTAATCCCATCAAAGCATACCAATGTATTCTCCATGGTGGTTACCAATAGTAATCTCCTACTTAATGCATCAAAAACCTTATTTTACTTATCGAACTTGTGCTTCAACACAAATGAGTATTCTTGCAAAAAGAAAACCCACTTGGCATGTCTACTATTTTTTTTTTTTTTAAATTGACATACCTTAAGGCTTCATGGTCAATGTACAGTACAAACTCCTTGGATAGCAAATAATGTCACCAATACCTCAGCACCTGCACAATTGCATAAAATTCTACATCATAAGTGGAGTAGTTCTTCCTTACCTTATTCAACTTTTCACTAAAAAAAGCTATTGGCTGCCCCTATTGGCTTACCACAACAACAATCCCCACATGTGAAGAATCACAGTCAACTTCAAATATTTTGCTAAAATTAGGTAATACCAGTTCTTCAAGAGTTCAAAACTTTGAGTTTCTACTTTTTTCCATACACAGTGTTTTCCTTTGTACACTCTATTATGGGCGCAATAATGCTGCTAAAGTTTCTAATGAAATTCCTATAAAAATTTGTCAAAACATGGAAACTTCTCATCTCTGTTACATTCCTTGGAATAGGCCATTCAATAATTTCCCTCACCTTTTCCTCATCTATCTTCACGCCATCCTAAAAATTACAAAGCCCAAAAAAACTAGACTTTCTTAAAGAAATCTACACTTCTTCAAATTAGCATACAGTTTATCTTTTCGTAATAACTCTAACACCAACTTCACATGGTGCAAGTGCTCTTCTTCACTTTTACTAAAAATCAAGATATCATCAAAATAGACAACCACAAACTTACCAATGTATTCCCGTAACACTCAAGTTCATCAATTGCATAAAGGTACTCGGTGTATTTGATAACCCGAATGGCATCACCATCCACTTGTACAACCCATATCGGATTTTGAAAGCAATCTTCCACTCATCCCTCTCTCTAATATTGATCTGATAATAGCCACTCTGTATATTAATCTTGTTTAAGTAGCTAGCTCCTGCTAAGACATCCATCATATCATCCACTCTAGGTATTGAAAATTTGTACCTGATAGTAATTTTATTTATGGACCTGCTATATATGCATGTCTACCATGAGCTATCCTTCTTCAAAGTTAACAGAGAGGGAGTTGCACAAGGACTAATACTCTCCCTTACTTATCCTTTCTATATCAATTTTGTCACTTGCTTATTCAACTCTATATTCTAGATTGGGCTTAACTGATAGGTTACCTAGTTCGGAAGAACTAACCCAGGAATTAGATCAATGTGATGCTTAATATCCCTCTTCGGTGGTAACCCATTAGGTAACTCATCTGGTATGACATCAACATACTCTTTCAACAACTTGGATGCTACCGATGGTATAGAAACCTCCTCTACCTCTATATTCTTCGTTGTCAATGCATAGCACCACTAGATTATTTTACCTCTATGATAAACTTCTTTGTAGTCAACAAACTCTCACCTTGTCCTTCTTCCTAAAGAGGAAAAAATACTACCTTGGCACCATCCTTCCAAAATGTGTATGTATTTCTACCCCCATCATGGATGGTCTTCCTATCATACTGCCAAGGCCTCCTCAACAGTATGTGACAGGCATCCATAAGAATCATGTCACACCAAAATTCATCTTTACAAGTATTCCCAATTGAGAATTTTACTAAACATCTCTTATCAATAGTTACCTCATTTCCTTTCTTGATCCATGAAATGTGATAGGGGTGTGGGTGCTTCTCATATTTTAGATTCATTTTAACTACCATTACATTAGAGACCATATTCTCACAACTACAACCATCAATGATTACTTTGCATACCTTTCCTCCCGATGTGCATCTCATGCGAAAATTATTTGTTTGTATCCAGGACTCACCACCCTCATCTGCTTACATTTTCACCTTCTTTGGAGCAATCATTGTTCTCTTTATCATGAAATTCTTGCCCGCATCTACAACAAATTTTATCTCAGTTTAATCCTCTTCCTTAACTAGGTTGACTCTAGTTTTCGTTCCCTGATTCCTCTCTTTAGCATCATAGTGGGTACACTCAAATGCTTTGTGAACTTACTTTCCACATTAAAATAGGTATATGGCTTCCATGATCCATTCCCATTTTGACCTCCCCCATTACCTCAACCTCCCCTATTTCCTCTTCCTCTTTAGTAGGTACCACGACCTTGCTTGGTCTCTTCCTATTTCTCTGTATTTGAGGGTTCTCCATTTGATGAGCTAGATCCACCATGACCCCAATTTGGAGAAGATGTCAATCCCTTCTTCCCTCTTCTATAATTACTCCTCTTATGCTTTTCTTTGGCCCTCAATGCCACCTGATATGCATCTTCTATAGTAAGGGTACGATGCATACTCAACTCGTATTGAATAGCATAACTTAGGCAATTTACATATCTCAAAACTCTTTGCTCTTTCATATCGTCATGCTCCACATGAATACATAGCTTGTAGAACTCATTGTTGTAGTCCTCTATGCTTTGGTCCTTCTATAGGAGGTTTTAAAATCTATGAAATAATGTTTGGCAATAGTCTACAGGCACAAAATTTTCTTGCAACTTCTTCTTCATCTTATCCAAAGCATTGATCTTTGCTTTTTCTTTCCTTTGTCATTCCATCTGTAGATGATCCCACAAAATTAAAGCATTTCCTATCAATTTTATGCATGTAAGTTTCACCTTCTTTTCCTCATCCAGATTACTCCATTTAAAATACTTCTTCATACTATTTACCCAATCGATTAGCTCCTCTTGTTTTAGCCCACCAGCATACTCGAAAACCTCGATCTTGATTCCATATCAACTTCCTTTAAGTCCTTCCAAGGCTTGGATCAGCCTACTTTTAAATTTTGTTGGTTCTTCTTCCATGTGATCCTTAGATCCACCTTCCTCAGCCATGGTCTCAATATCAGATCCTATATCTGAGTCCACATTGGTGCAGGCCTCCGCCATGCGGTTAATCGCACCAGTCAATCGTGCTATTTTTACATGCAGATCCTCCATCTAGTTATTAATTTGGGCATAGATCCCTTGCCCTCTCCCTCTTCTATTCATATTATTTCCACTAGCGAGATCTCATGCACTCTGATACCAATTGATGTAAATTCATTGCAGAAGACCGATAATGGATTCCAAGGGTAAAATTGTAAGACATCATACAAAATACACCAGTAAAAGAAAACTGTAAATATTTCTTTTTATTAACTGGATTCACATCCCTTTTATAATAGAGTCTCCCACTTCTTATACTCTCGAAAAGAAAAACCCTAGCATACGCTACCCCCTTACTATTTTTAGTAACTTTCTATTTTTAGCAACTCACTTGCTATTTTTAATAACCCTAAAAAAAGCTCGGATGACATCCAAAATAGAATCATGCATCCGTTATTCAATAATACCCACTACCCTATGATAGCAACCCCACTCTAGTTCTACATTAATAGTTATGATAACTTTTTAGTTGTGAAAACTAAAAATTACATTAAAATCTAATTTTGGGCCTCCTAGAGGCATTTTCGTGTGTGAAAACATATGGGCCACTTTTCTTAGGTTCTCCATGCAATTTTGCATAATTTGAAAAAAGAATGGGGTAAAACGGACACTCGGAGCAAAAGTTATGGCCCTGGCAAGGTGCATCAAGATGTTATTGATAAACTTCATCAACTTTCTCATATGGTTCAGGATCTTCAAAAGGTCCAACAGAAAACTAAAAATAAGGCAGTTAATAATGATGAGCAGGTTCATATTTTAATTACTTCTATTTCTTTTTTGAATATTTTTGAAGATATCATGGAAGACACGCCCATAATTTCTCCATATAATAGACTCTCCGCAAATGAATGATGATATCTGGTGTATTGCAACAAGATATAGCTAGTCTTTTGTTGCTAAAAGCTTCTATTCTTATGTATATTCAGTTATGGATGTTTTACTCCTTATCCACCTCATTTAGTTTTTTAGCTGGTGGACAGTGTTAACACCATATTATTGTAATGTTATGTTTAATAATTTAATATATTCTAGCTTTAAAAAAAATTATATATTAAAATAATGTTTTACTAAAAAATATATAGTATTATATAATAATAATTTTTATAAGAGAAAAAATAATTTGAATTAAAAATATATTTGTTAAATTATTTTATTTGTTTTTAAATTTTTATAAATAATTTTAAATGTATGATAAAATGTAAGTTATGGTTTTAAATAATAGAGGAGATAATAAGTCTATAATTTAGAATTTACACAGTCCCAAACCTTAAGATATATCTTAATGCAGTTCTATAAATTATTAGCAAAAAAATAATTGAAAAAGTTATAACACCAATAATTTTATTTAAAAAAAAACAACCAAATAAAAAAGTTATATACAATAGTATATTACCACTACCACTTAAGCATTAAAGATGAGATAAATGAAGGAATATATACCAAGTATGCCTTATAACCTAACATAAAATGTATAGCAATATAAAACAATATAGATGTTATTATTTGATCCAAGTATACCTTAGTATATTCTTCCTTGACTATACTTAGGGTATGTCAATTGAGATATACTTAGGTCACCTCTATCATGAATTAATACCAAATATTTTTATTTTTTTTTTATATATAGAAGCAATGGTTACAATCATGATTTTTAGTAACTACCAGCACAACTAGTAGGGTTCAAACTATCTACGAAGGCTCCCAGGACTTCCACCATCTCGGTACATGGTAACCCGACGTGATATGGGGACCGTCGGATGCACAGGGGTTGCACCGTCGTCATCAATCTGGCGCACCACTCAGAGGAATTGGATCTGGGCTACTGTCTATGCATGGTCAAGCTCGTGGGATTGGAACCTAGGTCTCCTCTCGGTAAGCGCCCCAACTTACCAATCCACCTAGACCCACGGACAAATACCAAATATTTTAATTCCCTAGGAGATGCATTTAACAACAATGTTTTGTTATAAAGAAAGCTTAACTTAGATTATTTGTTGTAAGGATTATGTTCTATTTATAGATCCCATATTGATCTTAAAGGGTATGACCTCACATACATATTTTTATGCATTAAATACATGTATATCAATAAAATAGTAATATTGGACAACCAAGGTTTGTCACTAGATTTGTCAAAGATGTTATTTTTAGTTTGTTACTTTACCTCAAGGAATTTTACAACCATAAATGTTTAAAATATATTCTACCACTCAACCATGCATAAATATTCTTATAAGAGATCAAATACATATGATGACAAGGTAGCACACACATATCATGGTACCATAGGGATTCTATATATTATCATACAATTAATATCTTAATGGACCCATGATATTTACATCGATTATATATGAGGACATAAGAAGATAAGATTAATAAAAGGAATGGAATATGAACTACCATATCATTTATATAATTATTTAGAGGGTTTGAGGTGCAACTCTACAATGACAATTAGAGCAATCAAGATAACATAATATACACAATCTAGACCTTTCTCAAAATAACTCGGCTTGAATATTTTTATGAATTATTACATCATAGTCCATGTGACAATGAGAGTGGTATAACCACCCATCACAAGGACTATGCATGCACTAAAAGTTAAGGATAGTTGTAGGATTAGTTAGAAGTTTGTTATGCCAAAAATAGGCATCTAATGTATTTAAATATCTATTATATCATAAAAAAATCATCAAACACTACACCAAAAAAGGGCTTTAATGGTGGCTAAAATAAGATGGTTTTTTATGATGGTAAACAACCATCATAATAGATCCTAAGAGGGCAGTTTATAACCACCCTCTTACGACGACCACCCTCTTAGGGTCACCCTAATATGGAGGCTATAAACCACCCTCTTAGAACTAAGATGATGGTTATAAACCACCATCTTAGGGATCACCCTAAGACGACGGTTATAAACCATCATCTTAGGGTGACCTAAGATGGTGGTTTATAACCGCCCTCTTAGGGATAAGAGGTGCTTTATAACCTCCCTCTTAGGGGAACCCACCCGCATGCATTGTTTCTTTGAAGCTTTCATTTTTGCCTTAATTATTGTGCGAACAGATACAACCTCCACACCGTGCACTAACATTATTATTTCTTCGAAGCTTTCATTTTTCTTTTAGCAATCCATTGACTTAGTTGCCTAACACTACATGTATTGATACAACCTCCACACTGTATGTTGATGTAATTGTTTCTTCGAATATTTTGTTTTTATTTTAGTAATTCATTGTCTTAGCTGCCTACACTACACGAATAGGTACAACCTCCACATTGCTTGAACCAAACCTCATCTCATCTATCATACTAGGGCTCCCAAGATTCGATTCATGTTCATTTTTTGGCTAGGTTTTACCCTAAAATTTCTTTAAAACTTCTACTACTTTATTTAAAGTGGTGAGAGATGAGGGTCAAAGCAGAAGTTGAAGGCATGGAATGGGGTATGAAGATGAATTTAATATTGGAAGAGATGAGGTTTGTTAGGTTTAGTGAATTTTGCATTGTTTCAGGTATTTTTGTGATTAGAGTTTGGAATTTTTTTAGTTTGTAAAGTTCTTTTTATGCATGATATTTGTAAAATTTAAACCCTAATTTAAACCCTAGATTTATAAAATTTAAACCCTAGTTTTATTGTTGTGTTTACAAATGTAGGATTGGCTTAGACTTTATCACTTGGATTAGCTATTATAAATCTCCTTCAACTCTCTAGTTATGAATTTGGTGACCTCCAATAAAAGAGCAGTGGAATTAAAATTAATGTCCACCATGCCTAAGGAAATATCTCAATAACTAATTATGTTTTCCATATTATACCTAAAATTATCAGCTATCCAAGTTCAATTCGTAGTCACCATCTACATATGTGAATCGAAAAAGAAAAATTCAACCCTTGAAGAAAAGTAGCCTAATAAAATTAAAATAACTGGGTTCGTTCACCTCAAAAATAATATATTTAATAATTCAATTCTAGAGGTTGAGAGTAAAGGTCTGGTTTTGAAGACATCAATCATAATACATGAATGCCCCAATTTTGAAAATATGAGGTAACCAATAAAACTTACCATATACTTACCTTACCTCAAATAAACACTGATATATTAGTGTTTTATCTTATATAGATGTATGAATTCTTGTGATATTTACTTGAATTTGTTGCTATTGTATTAAGTGGAACATTCAACACATTAACAAGACCTAAGCTTCATATTTAGTGTTTGTTTGATAAGATAATTCTCTAAATACCCACGGAAGATGGAAGAAATTCAATGGAATTCATCAAAAAGAGTCAAATCTAAATCGTATACACTACAAAATTGTAATGACAATGGCTAGTAGTAATATATCAACTACAAAAAAGAAATCTTATTTATGATAATAAGCTATTATGTTGATTGGCTTGGAAATTTATTGCACACAGGAAGAATGTATCATTATGAGTTATATGGAAATTGAATACTTGAAATATTGGGCATGCCTTTTCAAATGTAGCTCTATGCACTTCTTGTAGGTTGGAAGAGATGTTTTTATGTTATACAGTACATTAATTATAAAAAGAGTTAAAATATTTATGTAGATTTAGAAAAATTATGAGATATTTTATATACCTTTACATCTAGCTGTCATATGGCGGTCCATGGATAAATATGCCTTGCATAATTAATTTCCAACAAAACTATTTTCATATTCTAAGAATTAAATTATTTCCACAAATTTGATTCGTCATTTTTTTTTTTAGAGCATTCTTTAACCTAGATGGGGCTTATGTATATGATGGTGCATGGTGAATTTTTTAAGGCTATCTTACCCCAGTATGACAAGAAATAGTATTTTTTCACAATCAATCCTCTGCTATTTTTTTGCATGAGTATTTTAGAAGGTTATTTGATCAAATACATAAGGATTGGAGGCTTAACACATAGCCTCATCTCCATGATCTAGCATAGGTGAAAATATTGGTAAAGGATGAGAAAAGAGAGAATATTATGACAGTGCCCAAGGAAGTCACATTGCAAAGTAAATTATAATAATTTTCAAGGTGTTTATCACTTCCTATGTTTATCTGAGTGCATTCAGTTCATTGTCATTTTTTCTCCTACTAAATTTGATAAAACAGGGGATTTGATTAGTATCAAATGTTGTCCATTAGATAAATATGTATGAGAGTGTTTGTTCCATGATTAGTTTAAGAAATTTATTTTAAATATATATATATATATATATATATATATTTGTGGAAAACATCCCAAAAGGGATGCCACTTTCGGGTAAGACCCAAGGAGGCAGGGGTATCCATTCCGCCAAAAATGCCCAAGACTTGGACCTGGCCTACCACCTTTGACATACTCAAGGATCAAACAAACACACAAAACCAATTTAAAAATAAGTAAATAAATAAGTAAATAACAACACAAATAATAAAATAAAATAAAAAACATGCTCCTTGAGTGTGTCAAAAACAAAAGCACGACCAAACACATACAATAAGATAAAAGAAACCACAACACGAACCACATAGAAAAATACAAGAACCACATAACAAAACACAAATAAGACAAAAACAAGAGAACACTAAAAAGACATAACCCAAAAAAAACATGAAAAATAAACACAACCAAAAGCTTAAAAATAAAAAAAATAAAAATAAAAAAAAACAACAACAGACAATAAACAAAAACAAAAAACATAGAAAACACTCACACATAAAAATACGAATTAACACAAACAAAGAGAAACCCAAGAACAAGAACGAAAAAAACACAAGAACAATAAAAACATAAAAAAAAAAAACACACAAAACAACAAAAACACAAGAAACAAAAAACAACACAAAGAACACAAAAACAAAACAAAACAAAAGAACCCACCCACCTTAAAAAACTAAAAAAAAAAAAAAAAATTGAACATAACAATGACCTATCTAGACCATAAGACTATTAAGGCAAGAATGAACAGAGGAAACAAAATAAAGAATAGAAAGAGCTAGGGAACTAAAAAAAACTGAATGAACCAAAGAGAAGCAAAAAAAAAAAGCAAGAAGAAACTAGGTACCTTCAAAACTGGAGCCATCCAAAGAAATGATAGAAAGAAGAGCTTCCCTAATTTGAGAATCCCACCATCTAGGAGGGTGGCCATAACAAGTAAGATCACCTTTTTCAAAAGCCCAATTAGCTAAAGCATCAGCACTCTTATTTTGATCTCTGACCACATGATTGTAATCAACTTTTAAAAATCGCATCTGGATTAATTGAATCTTCTCAATAATTCTTTTTATTCTCTAATCCACCTTATGATTCTTAGGAGTCTTCAAGAGATTAATCATAAGTTGAGATTCAGACTCAACTAACACCTTTTCCCATCCAACCTTAGTAGCCTCTTGAAGGCCTTTGAGGATACCATACCCCTCAAGCAAGGTTATTGGAAAGAATACCCAAATTCTCAGCAAAAGTAAAAACCAGGGATCCATATGAAAGTCTACCAATTCCTCCCACACTGGCTTTTCCAGGGTTCCCTCTAAAGGCTCCATCAGTATTGACTTTTCCAAAATCTTCAGGAGGAGGTTGCCAATTTCTTTTCCTATCCATCTTACTAATACCCACATTCCCTTTAATTTGATTGCCCTTAGAAGATTTAATATTCAATATTTGCATCACTTGATCCCATATTTGGTGGGAGTTTTGGGGGTGATTAAGGAGTTGATGGACTGATTCAACTAAATTGGCTATGGTCTTTTGCCAAATATAGTGAATATCCTTCCTATATTTATTAAAAATTTATTTGTTCCTTTCATTCCAAATATTCCAAAGAAGAATGGTAGAACCCATCCAAACTAATTGCTTAATAAAATGATCAACACCCTCTTGATTAGGCCAATCCTTCCAAATCTGTTCAAAAGTAAAAAAATTGGACCACTGTAAGCCAAGTAAAGTGGCCATTCTCCTCCATAGCTCAGAGGCTAAAGTACACTCAATAAAAATATGGTTGAGAGTTTCTACATTCTCTTCACACATTTCACATCTAAAAGGGACATGAAAACCATGCTTCATAAGTTGCTCACCAATAAGCACCCTACGATGCAATAAAAGCCATGTAAAGAACCTCACCTTAGGCCAGATATTTTGAGCCCACAATTGATAAAATATGTCAGAAGAATGTTTGGGATTATTATGTCATAAGGTCAAATAACCTTGAGCAACTGAATACTCACCCTTGGTTGTGTTGTTCCATCCAAAACAATCTTTTTCATGGGACTAAGAGATGGATCTCATATGAAGGATGCCTTGGATATATTGTCTTTACCTTTCTAGGATTTGAATAGGCCAGTCCTCAATAGGGATCCAATATCTACCAACCTTTGAATTACCATTATGGTACCGACAGTAATTAGCCACCTTTATCCAATTAGCTCGGTGAAGCTCCTCCATCCAAGGCCTCCAATCAGGAAACTAAGTTATCAAAGGCTTGTGACCATCCCAAGAATCTATCCAAAAAATTTCCTGTTGACCATTATGAATGATCCAAAAAAAAATTCTTTATCAAATCCTCACTAGTCTTAAGAACTGCTAAAATGGGAGAACCTGTGGTAGGAAGTTGATAGCGAACAAGGTCTTCAAGACTTTTGTTCTCATCATATTTAGCATAGAGATTATTGGCCCAAAGAGCATTGGGGTTATGCAACATCCTCAAATATAATTTAGAAGCTAAATATTTTTTTGTTATTAATAGAATACTGGAATCCTAACCCCCTTGACTCTTAGGAAGACATAAAGTATCCCATTTCACCAAGGCCCATTTTATTTTCTCCTTAGTACCACTCCAAAGGAAACAATGACTAATTTGATCCAAATCTCGAAGAACAGCCTTTGGGATATTCAAAATGAAAGAAACATAAATAGGAATAGCTTGAAGGACTAATCTTACCAAGGTGATTCTACCCCCAGAAGAAAGCCGCATGTTGGTCCACTTTCCAATTTTCTTCTTGACTTTGTCCAACAACCAATTCCAATCTTTATTTTTTTGCCTTTGAATATTTATGGGAATACCTAAATAAGTGATTGGAAGGGAGGTCTTCTTATATATTAATTTATCCAAGACCATGGATTCCTGTCTAGCATAGCAGTGAAATAAAATAACTTTATATTTGTCTTCATTGATCAACTACCCAGTAGCCTTAGAAAAACAACTAATGATTTGCTTAATATTAGAAGCTTCCTTAACTGTAGCTTTACCTAAAAGAGTAGAGTCATCAAAAAATTGAAGATGAGAGATAGGTCTAGCTCCATGAGCAATGGTAACTCCCTCAAGGGTTTTTTTTCCCTCTTTTTGGTTATAGTCCTACCCAAGCATTCAACAATAATGATGAATAAATAAGGGGATAGCGGGTCACCTTGCCTAATACCTCTGGAAGCTAGGAATGACTGATAAGGCCTACCATTGATAAGAACTAAGTAGGAAACTGAAGAGATACATCCCATAATCCAATCCATCTAATCCTTATAGAAACCAAATTGCCTCAAAACTTTTATAAATAAGTTCCAATCCACTCTGTCATAAGCTTTGGATAATTCTAACCGGATGAACATGGAAGGAGATTTTTACATATCCATGGAATGGATGGCTTCCTGAGCAAGAACTATCTCATATACTATTTGATGTCCTTCCACATAACCCCCTTGTTCTAGGAAAATAATCTTATGCAAAAGAGGCTTCAACCTTTCTGCCATGATTTTAGTAATGATTTTGAGAAGAACATTACATAAAGCAATAGGTCTAAAAGCTGAGATATGATCAACCTCTTGAGATTTTGGAACAAGAGTAATATAAGTTTTATTGATAACCTTCAAAATTTCTTTGGCTTTCCTGGCTTCTTCCACTACCTCTAATAAATCAACATGAAGGATATCCCAGAACTCTTGGTAGAACTCAATGGAAAAACCATCAGGACCTGGGGTTTTCCATTTTTACATTTTAAAAACTACTTTTTGAAGCTCATTGATAGTAATAGGAGTAGTCAAAATAGATTTCTCCTTAGAAGTGATAAGAGAAGGGATTTCTTGAAGAACATTTTGTTGAGAAGTTGAGTCAAGAGGAGTAGCAGCAAAAATATTGGAAAAGTAATCAACAACAATAGAGTTCATGCCATCCCAAGTATAAACAACATCTCCAGAATATGATTTTAAGGAAGAAATAAAGTTGTGAGATCTTTGATCTAGAAGAGATTTGTGGAAGAAATTTGTGTTTCCATCTCCTTCTTTGAGCCATTGAATTCTAGATTTTTGCTTCCATAATATTTCTTCTCTTTTTTCCCATTCCTTTAACTGAGTTGTGAGTTTAATTTCATCTGCACTTCTTTTATTTGTGAGGACATATAAACAAATTTTATTATTCAAATTTTCAAGATGAGCAATAACTTCATGTTTTTTTTATGAACATCCCCAAACTCTTTCTAGTTCCAAGTCTTGATTTTGGATTTAATGTATTGCAGTCTTTTGGTAAAACAGAACATCTTAGTCCTATGCCTAGGTTTACCTTTATTCCACCATTGTTGCACACGAGGTCTGAAGTAAATATATCTAAGCCATATTAATTGAAAATGAAAAGGATAGAAACTCACATTGGTTTTCCACATTTCCACCATGACTGGCCAATGATCCGAACCAACATTATTAAGAGTCTTCACTTTAGGAATGTGACCATGGATTAAGAAATTTTCAAAGAGAAAAAACCTATCCAATCTCTCCATTATACAAGCTAAGCCTTACCTTCTGTTAGACCAAGTCATAAGGCCATTATCTGTTTGGATATCCACAAGATGGAGATTTGCAATATATTCGCTCATGAGGTTAGTGCTTTTGTCCAAATTTCTATTTCCCCCCCTTTTCTCATCCAGAGAGAGGATGGTATTGAAATCTCATCCGATCAAGATCTAAGATTCAAGAAAATGAGAGATAATATGAGTAATATCCTTCCACTGTCTTATTTTTTCCTCCAAAGGAGTTAGAGCTTAAACAGTAATGCAGAGCATAATTTAGTTGGAATTTCTACTTTGAATAGCTATAGCCAACAAATCCCAACTGCCAACCATATGGTGAATAACTACCTCTTTTGGATCCCAAAGACAAGTAATGCCACCAGAAGTCCCTTGGGAACTGAGGGAAACCACTTTTCTAGTGGCCAAATTTTACTGGCAATTGAGTCCATATCCTCCATTGACATCTTTATTTCTTGATGGAAAACAAGATGTGGATGATTTATCTAAATCATTCTTCTAATTTCATTTTGTTTTGAAAGACTCCCTTTGAGTCCTCTAATATTCCAAGTAATGATATTCATTAATACCAGGGCTAAAAAAATTGGGAAGGGCATTAATATTACCTTCCTCTACAAGATTTTCACCTTCTTTTATCATATGATATTGATTGGTCTTACGACCTGCTTTTTGATTAGAATCCACCTTCAATTTTTTTCCCTGTTTCTTGACTTATTCCAATTGAATCTGAGATGGCTTCTAACCTTGAAGAATGATCGTACACAGCCAAAATTTTACTAGATGGTTCAACGGAGTCTATATTGGGACCTGCATTATTTGAAGTTTTGACATTTGAAATATTTTTTTTCTTGTGTAAATTTTCTCCCTTTTTTTGTTGAAAACCTTTGATTTTTTGGTTTTTTTTATTTGTGGAAAACATCCCAAAAGGGATGCCACTTTTGGGTAATACCCAAGGAGGTAGGGGTATCCATTCCGTAAAAAATGCCCAGGACTCGGACTTGGCCTACCACCTTTGACATACTCAAGGAGCAAACAAACACACAAAACCAATTTAAAAATAAGTAAATAAATAAGTAAATAACAACACAAATAAAAAATAAAATAAAAAGCATACTCCTTGAGTGTGTCAAAAACAAAAGCACAACCAAAAATGCACAATAAGATAAAATAAACCACAACACAAACCACATAGAAAAACACAAGAACCACATAACAAAACACAAACAAGACAAAAATAGCAGAACACTACAAAGACAACAAAAAAACATGAAAAATAAACACAACCAAAACCTAAAAAAGATTTGTTGGTTTGTCTCTGAGTTCTTCCCTTCATATTTAAATTGTTTTTCTAAGATTTCAGTTTCCATTATTTCCTCTTCCTCACTTGGGACATCATTTGTGGAAAGGATTTCAAACATATTAGCAGATGACTTTGATTGATCCTTCATAACTGGTTTTTCCTGAGTGTTCTTCTTAGGTATTTGGAAACCTACTGAGTTTTTATCTTCTTTCTTTTGATTAGGAATTTTATTTGGGCAAGCACTGGCCAAATGACCATATTCATGGCAAAATCTACAACGAAAAGGAATGTTCTCATATTCCACTACTTGCTCCCAAGTGTCTTCCCCAAATTGTAATGTGATATTTTTAGGTGGATTTTGTCAAAATCAATTAAAACACAAATTCGAGCATAAATAATATGTTCAAAATTTTGAGTAAAATCAACAGTTATCATAAAAGTTCCTAAAGAGTTTCCAATTGAAGAAAAAATAGTAGGATTCCAAATTTCAATAGGGAGGCCAAAGAGTCTAACCCACACGGGAGCTATAGAAGGCATCTCTTATTCGGCTTTAAATTTAGTATGCCAGGTCTTCATTAAAATCTCTGCCCTTCCAAAAAACCAAGGACCCTCTTGAAAAGTTTTCTCTCTATCTTCATTATTAGCAAATAAAACAAGAAAATAACCATTTGGATAAATAGAGATTTGTAACTCACCTTTAGTTTTCCAAATTTTTGCAGCCCAAACTTTGAAAGTAGATAGACTCGAATGAAAACCCATGAACCAACAAATTAGTCCTATTTTTTCCAAATCTTCAATGCCAGTCTGAATGTTACCCATATCAAGCTTAACAATAGGAGTTCCATCAACTGCTTTAATACATCCTGACTCTATTTTCCTGGGATTAATATTAGGCATTCTTAGAGATTTATGGGAAGCCCTAATATTGATATTAGCATTGAGCTGAGGCTTTCCACCATGTAGGGCATCCCTAAAATGCATTTTTGGGGTTGAGTCTTCGAAATTCTTACCCTTGATAGGGGTTTTCACAATAGAATTATTTTGTGGGTGCACCTTAGAACCAGATTCACTTGAGATATGAGCTATTTTTTTATCAAATACTTGAAACTTGTTTTGTGATCTCTTTAATCCTTGCCCTAGATGTCTTGGAATGGTATGGTTTTCACTTTTATTTTGTGCAGCAAATTGGAAGTCATTGTCACTCAAGTTCACAGTATGATCTATTGAAAGATAAATTTCTAACTCATATTGGATGCCCTGCAATATTTCTTGCTACAATATTGAGCATAAACCACAAAAATATTATCTGCTATGGCCCTAAGGCCCTAAAAACCAACCTATGGAGCTACTAGCACTCAACCCAGATGAAACCCTCGCATAGCCACTTGCCAAATATCTCTTTCACACATAGGGATGTGCTAGGATAAGTGTTGCTTCAAATGATATGGAAATTGGTGGAGATGTTCTAGGGTTTTCCAGGCATCTACCCTCAAAATTTTAGCTCAATTCGAGTCTGAATGAGTGAGATATGGCCAAAACGAGTTTGACAGTTTGGGCAGTCTTGCAAAAAACGTCTCTCCCAACCTAGATTGTTTTTTCAAAGCATTACTTCCGCTTCATCCCATTTTCAATTTCAAATATATATATATATATATATATATATATATATATATATATATAAAATTATTTTCATCATCCACTCTGCTTTTTAGATGCAATTTTATTTACAAATATTGTTATTTAATATGCAACGAGGTTGGTTGGTGATAAGAAGTGTTGAGGTAATTTTGTAAAATGTGGATAAAGTTGAGGTTTATCGTATAGACACTTAATATTTAAATATAATAAAGGTTGGGTATACACCATTGTTGGAAATTAAATTTTAATAATAAGGTATCAATTTATTTTTTTGAGGCTTATGCAAGTTTGGTAATCCTCTTTGGATATACACGTAATATATACAATTTATACAAGTAATATATCAACTACAAAAAAAAAATATTATTTATGACAATAAGTTGTAAATAATATTTCTTTAAGTATAGCATGTTATGGAGCCTTGAAAAAAAAAAATATAAGACTTTGCATGATTTTGTACATTGTAATATATTTTTAGGATGTTGAAAATATTTATTATTAGTTTTGATGAGATGCGATGAAGGGGCAACAACTTGTTAGTTTAAGTTCTAGGTCTACCAATATAACACTTATATCTCAATTGTTTGCAAAATTTATTTTGTTAGTTTAAGTTCTAGGTCTACGATTTATGTAGATTTAGAACAATTAAAAGATATTTTACATACCCTTACATCTAGCTATTGTCTAGAAGTCCATGGATCAATATGCTTTGTAGAATTACTTCCAACAGAACCATTTTCGTCTCCTAAGAATTAAATTATTTTCCATATTTTATTTGTCATTTATTTTTTCAGACCATTATTTACCCTAGATGGGGCTAATGTTTATGATGGTGTATGGTGAATTTTTTAAGGCTACCTTACCCCAGTGTGACAAGAAATAGTACTTTTTCACAATCAGTCCTCTGCTATTTTTTTGCATGAATATTTTAGAAGGTCATTTGATCAAATCCATAAGGATTGGAGGCTTAACACAGCCTCATTTCCATGATCTAACATAGGTGAAAATATTGGCAAAGGATGAGCAAAGAGAGAATATTAAGACAGTTCTCGAGGAAGTCACATTGCAAAGCAAATAATAATAATGTTCAAGGTGTTTATGACTTTATATGTTTGTCTGAGTGCGTTCAGTTCATTCTCATTTTTTCTCCTACTAAATTTGATAAAATAAGGGCTTTGATTAGTACCGAATGTTGTCCATTAGATAAATCTCTATGGGATTCTTTTCTTAATTAGAATCCTTTATTCCATGATTAGTTTAAGAAATTAATTTCAAAGATATATATATATATATATATATATATATATATAAATTTATTTATTTATATTTATATATTTATTTATTTATATTTGATTATTTTCATCATCCACTTTGCTTTTTAGATGCAATTTCATTTACAAATATTGTTATTTAATATGCAGTGAGGTTGGTTGGTGATAAGAAGTGTTGAGGCAGTTTTGTAAAATGTGGATAAAGTTGAGGTTTAACATATAGACACTTGATATTTGAATATGATCAAGGTTGGGTATACACCATTATTGTAAATGACTTTTTAATAGTAAGGTACCAATTTTTTTTTTAGGCTTATGCATGTTTGGTAATCCTCTTTTGGATATACAAGTATTATATACAATTTATACAAGTAATATATCAACTACAAAAAAGAAATCTTATTTATGACAATAAGCTATAAATGATGTTTCTTTAAGTATAGCATATTATGGAGTCATGAAAAACAAACTATAAGAATTTGCATGATTTTATAGATTCCAATATGTTTTTAGGATGTTTAAATGATTTATTATCAGTTTTGATCAGTTGGGATGAAGGGGAAACTATTGGACATTTTGAGTCAAAGTTGTCATTGATGTCAAGGAACGAAGTTGTCATTGATATCAAGGAATAAGATATCGTTGATGTCAAAATTTCAAGAGGAACAATGCAAAGGTTAAAGGCAAAATAGCTTCATAATATTTTTAATGTTATGTGGAAGCATATGTTAAGAGGGTTTTCATTAAAACCATGGTTGAGCAAAAATAAAGGGTTTTTCATAAAAAGCAAGGAAGCCCAAGGAGGTTTTAATATTTACTTTATAAAATAATTAAATTCAAATTGAATTTATATTTTATAAATAAATATTATTTATACAAACTCGTAAAATCAAAAAGGGCTTTGATAAATCCAAAAGGATTTAAAAGATAATTTATAAAATTTAAATTCTAAGAATTTAAATAATTTATAAATTAATTATTCAAATTTCGAAGGCATCAATGTTCAAAATTAAAGAAGGAAATTATTATATATACTATATGCCTTAGTGGCATTTAAATCATCCTTCGTTCAAAATAATAAAGTGTGCAATTGTTGTTGTGAGAATTTGCATGAGGAAGAAGACAAAAACCTTGTCTTAAGCGCCAATGAAAGGGTTAAGTTTGTTGTGTGCTAAAATGTAATATCCATAGAGGTAGCATGGCCTAGTGGCAAGTGGATGAAGTGCTAAGGTGTTTGTGGGTGGAGTGATCCACGTTCGATTCATGGTGGCAGCATTTTGTTTGTGTTTTGAAGCATCGAGGAAGCGATGCGTGAGTTTTTATTTTGGCATGTGCGAAGAGTAATATAAAGCATGTTGGGCTCTTGCTCTCCAAACGAGATCCTAGATTGTGTAGTAGTTGGAGCCATGGCTAGGGCGCTGGCAGAGGCAACATCATGATTTCAAGTCCCACCAAGGTAAAGGTAATAAAATTTTTAATATGTGTTGTGATGTCTAAGGTTTTGACATAAGGTCCTAGGGAGTTAAAAGGGCTAGTTAAAAATATTTATAATTAATTATTATTTTTGGCTAATTGGAGGAATAAGGAGTTGGATTTATTTTTGATATATTGGTTATTGAAGATTTATAGTGTTGAAAGGACTTATTGCCATTGAGTTATTTTGAACAGGAGATTGTATTGATCTTATTATTAGTATTGAATATTATTTTGATTGGGAGATTATAAGGTGTATTTGGTTAATCATTTTTGTATATGTTGATGGATGCTTTCTTTAATATGGAGTGATAAGGTGTATGTGTGCTTTGATATTTGCATTGTATATTTGAGATAACTTATCATCTTCTAACTCCTTTGAGCTTGGTAAAGAAGTATTTGTGGTTGTGGCAGATTTTAGAGGTTCCTTCATCATCAAGAAAAAGGTATGAGCACATTATTCCATAGTTGAGTTGATTGGTTCGTTTTTTAGAAAATAAGTTTGGAGTGAAAAGGTATTGATTAGGGTTTCCTTATTGAGTGTGTTGAGTTAAGGTTTCAAGGTTTTTTGGAACAAATATTTGTTAAAACCTTGTTTTATAAGCATTGTTGTTGAAGATTTTGGTTGAGTGAAGAACTTGAACTAGGGCTTGAAAAGAACATGAGTATCATTGTTATGTGAGATTGGTTGATGAAGCATTGTTGAAAATATTTTGAGTGAGTGGTTATATACTTGGACTAGGGTTTATAAGGAAGGATTGTTTCTTTGAGTGATTGGTTGAAGTAGAGTTGGTTGAGCCTAGTCAAGTGGATGTGTGAAGTGATTTTTCAAGTTCTATAAAACAAACTATTCTATATTCTAAATTTATTTGAGAAAAATATTGAGCATTGATGAGTGTGAAATATATTGAGTCTCTAACAATTCTCTTTATGTTTCTATGAGAGTGGACAATTTCTAGTGTGGACTTGTTGAGCAGATTTGAGGTAAGTCTTTGAAAATACTTGTGGACAGGTTTGGGTAAGCTTTTGTGAAATCTTACAACACATTAAGGAAATATTTGAGAATAGATATTGAGAATAGATTAAGGACAGATCAGAGGATAGATTTTGGTGCAGATTCGAGGATAGGTTTGTGCTAGACCAGAGACAGATATTGAGGATATATTTGTGCTAGATCGAAGGACTATGTTTAGTGTAGGTTTGAGATAGATCTTTGGAGGTGATAGAGTTGAGGATAGAGGTCTCCAACCAGAGTAGGGAAGATAGGTGTCTTCTATGGATAGAGTTCCATTTGCTAAGGGTAGTGGAGGTAGAGGTCTTCTAGAGGATCACCAACCAGAGCAAAGATTAGGAGATTGGTGTCTCCTATGGATAGAGATCCATGAACTTGATTTAGGGGATTGGTATCTCCTTTGGATAGAGGTCCATAAAAATTATAGGGAAAGGATTCCCAAGAGAATTTATTTGAGAAAAATTTATAAGAAATATTTTCTCCGTGGAGTAGCCCACATTGGGTGAACCACGTAAAATCATGTCTCTCATGTGTGTGATGCTTTGTGTGATGTTTACTACTTTAATATTGTTGATGCTATTATTTGGATTAAAAAGTAAAAAAATTTATCTTATAATTTTCACCCCCCTCTCAGTATAAGCACATGTTCTTCAATTGGTATCAGAGTGGGTCTCTCCGTGAAAAGACTAATAGCTTGGAGGAGGATCCATAAGTAACACACATGACTTTAGAAAATGAAGAGGAGACTATGTTTGAAATAAAAGAGGAATTCTTTGCTGCTCTCAGAAATTTAGAAAGAATTAGAGAGAAGAATTCAGGCTTGAAGGAACAAATTCAAGAGGATGAAGAAGCAAGGATGGAACTTCTATAAAATCTCATAGAACTCAAGATAAGGGTGGAAGAAGGAAATAAAATTGAGCAGGATATGATAGATATGTTAAGAGCCAGAGAAATATAATGTGAAATATTGGAAGCAAAAATTGTCTACCTAAGGAATGAAGTTGAAAGGACCAAGGCACTACAAGATGTAGAATATGAGAAATAGAAAGAGGAATCAAGTCTTCAAAAAATAGAAACTTCAAACAAGGATAAGCAAGAAAAGGATATCAGAAAGGAAGAAAGCAAATAAGAACCTTGGATAAGAGTTAATCACAAGAGAAATAATACTCCACCACAAACTCCAAGGCATCCAAACAGGTTACATAATTTCTTCCATGGTCATTGCTTTTCTTGTAATAAATATGGTCATAGAGTTGTACATTGTATTAATCATGCAAGAAACAATGTCAATAGAAATTTCAATTCTTTTGCACCTCTTATGGAAAATGATATTATATGTTACAAATGCAATAATTTTGGGCACAAGGCTAGATGGTGTAAAATGATGTTTCCTGAGTCTAGAAAAATAATTTCAACAACTAGGAAATATGAAAGGGAAAATGTTAAGGCTAGATCAATGTTAGTTCAAACAACCCTTCATGCTCAGGATAAAGAAGAACAATGGTATCTTGATAGTGGTTGCTCTAGTCACATGACAGGAGACAAAGACAAATTCATTGTACTAAAAGAAACCAATAGAGGATCAGTAAGTTTTGGTGATAATGGATCAACAAGGATTGGTGGAAGAGGAACTCTAAGTTTAGATAATGGGAAAACAAAAACAGAAAATGTGTTATATGTTAAAGGGTTAAAACACAATTTTCTAAGTATAATTCAACTTTGTGATCAAGGGTATATGGTTACTTTCCATCCAGATAGATGTGAGATAAGAAAATCAAAAACTAGAAAAATCATTGCCAATGTAAGAAGAACCCAAAACAATTTATACATGCTCAATGAGATCAAAGGGGAAAAGTGCTTTCTATCACAAGAAGATGAGAGTTGGTTGTGGCATAGAATATTGGATCACTTGAATTTTGATAACATAGTCAACATAAGCAATAAACATGCAATCAAATATTTACCCAAAATAAGAAGACCTCAAAGCACAATTTGTGCACCCTGTCAACATGGAAAGCAAACTAGGACAACATTTAAATCAAAAGGATATATGTCATCTGAGCCATTAATTCTAATACATATTGATCTGTGTGGTCCTACCAGAACACAAAGTATTCAGGGTGAGAGCTACTTTATACTATTTATAGATGATTATTCCAAAATGGTTTGGGTAACTTTCCTGAAAGAGAAGTTAGAGGCCTTTGAAAAATTCAAAGCATTTAAGGAATTGGTTGAAAATGAAACTAGAAAAAGGATTAAGTGTCTGAGATCTGACAGAGGAGGAGAATTTACTTCAAATGAATTTGTAGAGTTTTTTGAATAACATGGAATCAAAATAGAATATTCAGCAACAAGAACTCCTCAACAAAATGGAGTAGTTGAAAGGAAAAATAGGATTGTTGAGAATATGGCTAGAGCTATGCTAAATGAGTCTAAAATATCATATGGATTTTGGAGAGAAGCATTCAACATAGTAGTATACATAATCACTAGGGCTCAAATGAGGGTAAACCATCACAAGACTCCATATGAGCTTTGGAAAGGAAGACCTGCCACTATAAAACACTTCAGGATTTTTGGAAGCAAGTGTTACATAAGACGAGAAGATCAAAACTTAGGCAAGTTTGATCCAATATGTGATGAGGGAATATTTCTTGGTTATTCCTCAAGGAGTAAAGCCTATAGATGCTTCAACAAGAGAACACGTACTATGGTGGAAAGTATAAATGTAACAATTGATGAGAAGATAGATTCAAGAGAACCAGTTCAGCAAATTATGTATCAAGAAGATGGATGTTTTCAAGAAGAGTTTTGTGAGGAATCAGATAAATAAGAAGAATAAACACAAAGAATTCTTCCCAAAACTCCATCCAGGTATGTACAAAAGCATCATCCAAAAGAGTAAATCATTGGGAATCCAAATGAAAGACAAACAAGGAGAAGAATAATAACACCATCTCAACAAGTAAATTTTTCTTTGCTATCTAAGATTGAGCCAAAAGACTTCACTCAGGAAAGTGAGGATAAATTTTGGATTAAGACAATGGATGAGGAATTAGATCAGATAGAGAAAAGAAAAACTTGGGAACTTGTTCCATGACCAAAGGACAAAAATGTGATCGGCACAAAATGGGTATTCAGAAACAAGTTAAATGAAGATGGACAGGTGGTCAGGAATAAAGCAAGGTTAGTATGCAAAGGTTATGCACAGGTAGAGGGAATTGACTTTGATGAGACATTTGCTCCAGTTGCATGACTTGAAGCCATAAGAATGTTTTTAGCCTTCTCAAGTTTCAAAAACTTCAAGGTATATCAAATGGATGTCAAGTCAACATTTCTAAATGGTGTTCTAGAAGAAGAAGTTTATATTGAACAACTAGAGGGATTCATATTAGAAGATAAACTAGATCATGTATGTAGATTGAAAAAGGCACTATATGGTCTAAATAAAGCTCCGAGAGCATGGTACTCAAGATTGGATAAGTATATTCAGGAATAGGGATTCAAAAAAGGAATAGCAGACAGTAATTTATATATCAAAAATGAAGGGAATGATCTACTAATTGTGGTTGTTTATGTTGATGACATCATTTTTGGGGGAAACAATGATGAAATGTGTAAAGAATTTGCTAAGAACATGCAAAATGAATTTGAGATGTCTATGCTTGGTGAATTGTCCTTCTTTCTTGGACTTCAGATTTCACAATCAAGAAAAGGGGTATTTCTCTCACAAGCCAAGTATATAAAAGAAATGTTAAAGAAATTTAGGCTAGAAGATTGTAAGCCGGTAAGTACCCCCATGGTCACAGGATGCAAGTTGAGTAAGGATGATGAATCTCCAGAGGCAGATCAGAGATTATACAGATCTATGATTGGCAACTTATTGTATGTTATAGCTACAAGACCAGACATAGTACAGTCAATGGGATTAGTGGCAAGGTTTCAGGCAGCACCTAAGGAAACACATGTGGCAGCGATAAAAAGAATTTTTAGGTATCTAAAAGGGACTATGGATTTTGGGATTTGGTATCCCAAGAGTGACAATTTCACACTGACAACATATACAGATGCAGATTGGGCTGGAAGCATTGATGACAGAAAAAGCACAAGTGGAGGAGCATTTTTTCTTGGAGACTATTTAGTCTCTTGGCTAAGTAAGAAGCAGGTTTTAGTATCCTTATCTACAGTAGAAGCAGAATATATTGCAGTAGAAGCCAGTTATACACAGGTGTTATGGATGAAGTGAACTCTAGAAGACTTCAAGATAAAACATGATCATCCTATTTCCATATTATGTGATAATACAAGTGCTATAAGTATCTCAAAAAATCCAGTGATGCACTCCAGGACAAAGCACATTCTGATTAAGTATCATTTTCTGAGAGAATAGGTGATAAATAAATAGGTCAGGTTGGAATATGTTACTACAAAGGAATAGATAGCAGATATTTTCACTAAGCCACTTTCAAAGGAAACCTTTGAGTATCTTCGAGGAAAACTAGGAGTAAGACTCCCACCCCAAAACTAACCACCTCAAGAGGAGGTGGGGGAGGGGCTAAGCTAAGAAACTCATTCTTAGCCCCGAGCCCCAAAGGTAACCCTTTGCCATTGATGTCAAAGGGGGAGAGATTTGAGTAAGGGGGAGAGATTTGGTAATTGAGTAAAGAAGAGAGATTTGAAAAGAGCATTGAGCCAAGGGGAGCAATGTCCCAGGGGGAGTAGAACAAAGAAAAGGTTAAGTTTCTGGTAAAAATAATTTGGGTTGCCATCAATGACAAAGGGGGAGATTGTTGGACATTTTGAGTCAAAGTTGTCATTGATGTCAAGGAACGAAGTTGTCATTGATGTCAAGGAATAAGCTACCATTGATGTCAAAAGGTCAAGAGGAACAATGCAAAGGTTAAAGGCAAAAGAGCTTCATAATATTTTTAATATTATGTGGAAGCATATGTTAAGAGGGTTTTCATTAAAACCATGGTTGAGCAAAAATAAAAGGTTTTTCATAAAAACCCAAGGAAGCCCAAGGAGGTTTTAATATTTACTTTATAAAATATTTAAATTCAAATTGAATTTAAATTTTATAAATAAATATTATTTATACAAAGTGGTAAAATAAAAAAGGGCTTTGATAAAGCCAAAAGGATTTAAAAGTTAATTTATAAAATTTAAATTCTAAAGAATTTAAATAATTTATAAATTAATTATTCAAATTTCGAAGGCGTCGACGTTCAAAATTAAAGGAGGAAATTAGTATATATACTATATGCCTTAGTGGCATTTAAATCATCCTTCATTCGAAATAATAAAGCATGCAATTGTTGTTGTGAGAATTCGTGTGAGGAAGAAGACAAAAAACCTTGTCTTAAGCGCCAACGAAAGGGTTAAGTTTGTCGTGTGCTAAAACGTAATATCCATCGAGGCAGCGTGGCCTAGTGGCAAGTGGACGAAGTGCTAAGGCATTTGTGGGTAGAGTGATCCACGTTCGATTCACGATGGTAGCATTTTGTTTATGTGTTTTGAAGCGTCGAGGAAGCGGCATGTGAGTTTTTGTTTTGGCACATGTGGAGAGGAATATAGAGCACGTTGGGCTCTTGCTCTCCAAACGAGCACCTAGCTCGTGCAGTGGTTGGAGCCATGGCTAGGGCGCTGGTAGAGGCGGCATCGTGAGTTTGAGTCCCACCAAGGCAAAGGTAATAAAATTTTTAATATGTGTTGTGATGCCTAAGGTTTTGACATAAGGTCCTAGGGAGTTAAAAGGGTTAGTTAAAAAGGTTTTTAATTAATCATTATTTTTGGTTAATTGGAGGAATAAGGAGTTGGCTTTATTTTTGAATAAAGTATTTTTGACATATTGGTTATTGAAGATTTATAGTTTTGAGAGGACTTATTGCCATTGAGTTATTTTGAAAAGGAGATTGTATTGACATTATTCTTGGTATTGAATATTATTTTGATTGGGAGATTATAAGGTGTATTTGGTTAATCATTTTTGTATATGTTGATGGATGCTTTCTTTAAGATGGAGTGATAAGGTGTATGTGTGCTTTGATATTTGCATTGTATCTTTGATATAGCTTATCATCTTCTAACTCCTTTGAGCTTGGCAAAGAAGTATTTGTGGTTGTGGCAGATTTTAGAGGTTCCTTCATCATCAAGAAAAAGGTATGAGCACATTCTTCCATAGTTGAGTTGATTGGTTGGTTTTCTGGAAAATAAGTTTGGAGTGAAAAGGTCTTGATTATGGTTTCCTTATTGAGTGTGTTGAGTTAATGCTTCAAGGTTTTCTGGAATAAAGAGTTGTTAAAACCTTGTTTTATAAGCATTGTTGTTGAAGCTTTTGGTTGAGTGAAGAACTTGAACTAGGGTTTGAAAAGAACATGAGTATCATTGTTATGTGAGATTGGTTGATGAAGCATTGTTGGAAATATTTTGAGTGAGTGGTTATATACTTGGACTAGGGTTTGTAAGGAAGGATTATTTCTTTGAGTGATTGGTTGAAGTAGAGTTGGTTGAGCCTAGTCAAGTGGATGTGTGAAGTGATTGTTCAAGTTCTATAAAACAAACTATTCTATATTCTAAATTTATTTGAGAAAAATATTGAGCATTGATGAGTGTGAAATATATTGAGTCTCTAACAATTCTCTTTATGTTTCTATGAGAGTGGACAAGTTCTAGTGTGGACTTGTTGAGAATATTTGAGGTAAGTCTTTGAAAAGACTTGTGGACAGATTTGGGTAAGCTTTTGTGGAAGCTTACAACACAGATTGAGGACAGATTTGAGAACAAATATTGAGAATAGATTAAGGACAGATCAGAGGATAGAGTTTGGTGCATATTCGAGGATAGGTTTGTGCCAGACCAGAGACAAATATTGAGGATATATTTGTGCTAGACCGAAGTACTGTGTTTAGTGCAGGTTTGAGATAGAGCTTTGGAGGTGATAGAGTTGAGGATAGAGGTCTCCATCCAGAGAAGGGAAGACATGTGTCTTATGTGGATAGAGTTCCATTTGCTAAGGGCAGTGGAGGCAGAGGTCTTCTAGAGGATCACCAACCAAAGAAGAGATTAGGAGATTGGTGTCTCCTATGGATAGAGATCCATGAACTTGATTTAGGGGATTGGTATCTCCTTTGGACAGAGGTCCATAAACATTGTAGGGAAAGGATTCCCAAGAGAATTTATTTGAGAAAAATTTATAAGAAATATTTTCTTCATGGAGTAGCCCACATTGGGTGAACCACGTAAAATCATGTCTCTCATGTGTGTGATGCTTTGTGTGATTTTTACTGCTTTAATATTGTTGATGCTATTATTTGGATTAAAAAGAAAAAATTTTTATCTTATATTGTCCACCCCCCCTCTCAGTATAAGCACATGTTCTTTAGAAACAACTTGTTAGTTTAAGTTCTAGGTCTACCAATATAACACTTATATCTCAATTATCTACAAAATTCATTTTGTTAGTTTAAGTTCTAGGTCTACGATTTATGTATATTTAGAACATTTATGAGATATTTTACATACCCTTACATCTAGATATCGTCTGGAAATCTATGGATCAAGATGCGTTGCAGAATTTCTTTTCAACATAATCATTTTCATCTTCTAATAATTAAATTATTTCCACAAATTTGATTTGTCATTTATTTTTTTAGATAATTCTTTACCCTATATGGGGCTTATGTATATGATGGTGTATGGTGAATTTTTTAAGGCTACCTTACCCCAATGTGACAAGAAATAGTACTTTTTCAAAATTAGTCCTCTACTATTTATTTGCATGAATAGTCCAGAAGGTCATTTGATCAAATCCATAAGGATTGGTGGCTTAACACATAGCCTCATTTCCACAGTTTAGCATAGGTGAAAATACTAGCAAAGGATGAGAAAAGAGATAGTATTATGATAGTGCCCAAGGAAATCACATTGTAAAGTAAATAATAATAATTTTCAAGGTGTTTATGACCTCCTATGTTTGTCTAAGTGCATTCAGTTCATTCTCATTTTTATCCTACTAAATTTGATAAAATAAGGGCTTTGAATAGTACCGGATTTTGTCCATTAGATAAATTTGTATGGGATTCTTTTCTTAATTAGAAGCCTTTGTTCCAGGATTAATTTAAGAAATTAATTTCAAATATATATATATGATTATTTTCATCATCCACTCTACTTTTTAGATGCAATTTCATTTACAAATATTGTTATTTAATATGCAATGAGGTTGGTTGGTGATAAGAAGTGTTGAGGCAGTTTTGTAAAATATGGATAAAGTTGAGGTTTAACATATAGACACTTGATATTTGAATATGATCAAGGTTGGGTATACACCATTGTTGGAAATGACTTTTTAATATTAAGGTACCAATTTATTTTTTTGAGGCTTATGCTTGTTTGGTAATCCTCTTTGGATATACAAGTAATATATACAACTTATACAAGTAATATATCAACTACAAAAAAGAAATCTTATTTATGACAATAAGCTATAAATAATATTTCTTTAAGGATAGCATGTTATGGAGTCTTGAAAAATAAACTATAAGACTTTGAATGATTTTGTACATTGTAATATGTTTTTAGAATGTTTAAAATATTTATTATCGGTTTTGATGAGCTACGATGAAGGGGAAACAACTTGCTAGTTTAAGTTCAAGGTCTACCAATATAACACTTATATCTCAATTTTCTACAAAATTCATTTTGTTAGTTTAATTTATAGGTCTACCAATATAATTATGGGAGCTACTATGTCTCTAACTCAAAAATATCTTAAAAGAGGCTTGGCATATTCCATTATGTCTTTATCCACAAAGGAGTACTTTGTCATTGTTATAATTTAACCATGCTTATATGTGCTTGCAAAATTTATTTGGCTCTTAGATCAAATCTTGCCTCTATCTTTGAGATTCACTGTATACTCAAATAACTTTTATTATCCAAGTTTTTCTTGGGATTCTTAGTTCTTGACTATGTACCTCAATAATTTTAACTAGTTCAATATCCCTAAGGGTAACAACAACTAATGCTAATGGAGACAAATTTAACCATGGCTCTTTCTTTTGTTCTTAAACTAGTTCTTTTCTTTCAATTGAATCTTCTAGTTTTTTTTTAGCTGAGGGTTCTTCCTTTTGTTTTGTAGCAACTTATTTTATTTTTTTCTTAGAAAATTCAGTTGAAATAAAATAACTGGATTCAAAACAAACATTTACTAGGTTATGCAAATGATTTTTTTTTGCAAAATTCATTGGAATGACAAATATGCATTGAACACGTGCTCTACCATTGATGAGGGTCCAATTACCAAAGGTGTTCAATATGACATTGTTAGAATGGTCAATGAAGCATATGGATTATTCAATGACAATTGGTCAAAGAGTGGACAAAAACTGTGAGATAATGATGTTGGATTCCAATCATTTTTTTTCTATTTTTAGAAAATGCTAGCAGATAATTAATGGGTAGACAAGCTAAGAGTGAGGCGAGTAGGTATCCTGAGTATGAGGTTGGCTAGTTAGATACTAGAAGGTAATTTGGTATTAAAAAAAAAAAAATATATATATATATATATATATATATATATATATATATATATATATATATAGATAGATATATATATATATATATATATATATATAAGTGTTGCTAAGGCATAGGACTAAGAGTCTAATCATGCATGCATGTTGTAATGTGTTGAAATGAAGGTTTATTTTGTTGAGTGTGTGTTATTTACGAAATTGATGTTTCATGTTTGACTCTTAGTCCTAGTCCTTAGCAATAGTACTTGATTTGTATAAATGGATATTTATGTATCTAACGTAAGTCTCAGGATACCCTCTCATCTCATCTCTAATGGTTGGGGCAGGTAGGGATGTTTAGACAACTACCCATTATATGGAGGGCTCAAGTTGTCCATTCACCTATATTTGTAAATAAGAATTGCACTTGAAATAAGAATTTTCCATTCATTTAGCATTCTTACAATCGTGCTTTCTATTTATTTTTTTTACAGACCAAGAAAGAGGTCATAGATAGCTGAGTTTATCAGAATAAATCAAGATTCAGTGACACACACCTTGCATGCTAGTAAGTACTTAAAATTTGATAGTATTATTCAATAGTGGTTGACCTAGCCATATTAGAATTGATCATGGTTTTATCATCGATTATGGTGTATTGTAGCAACTAGTGGAGGATACCAACTACGTCATTATATTAACAAGGAAGATAATGAGGTGACCCATAATATAAATGAATTCGATGCGAAGAATACTCAAAATGATAATGATAATGCTTTGGCTAGTGAAGAATGTACATAGACCACACAATAAATTTTCTTGTGATGTTAGGTTACTCGTTGTTGTCATACTATATGACATAATAATGTTTGGATGGTATCGGTATTATAGGTGTTGATGCCAGTTCATCACATAATTCAAACACTAAATATTATAGAAATAGAGGTCTAACAAGATGTGCAACAGAGTCAAGAAACACAAATGGATATCATTTACAATCTAAATGGATAGCTCGTATGTCCAAATTCTATTAAGTTTTCATCTTACTTGGGGGTTATTGTGAGGGAGATTATCCCTATCACCCATACAGACTAGAGAGCAGTCCTAGTGGAAGTTAAAAACCAGTTATGGACACTCATTATGATAACTTTCTAGCCAATGCAGTTCATAACTAGTGTCCATTTTTTGAATACTTATATAAATGTTGCATCTAATAAGATAATGGTTTGATGTACCAATAATATATCATTTCGAACACAATGAAGAAATGGGTCTTTGCCATCATGGACAAGAAATGGTGTGAACATAAGCATCGACTTGTGAAAAACCACTATGATAAGTATGATAATGACAAAGATAGAATTGCTAATCCCCCATCTTGTGTATCATAAAAATATTGGGAAGCCTTTATGAATGGTAGGAGCAACACTAAGTTTAATGCAAGTACCAGCCAATATGCTATGGTAGTTCATATCATTGTTATGTTCATGTGAATTTTGTCAACCTTGCTCTCCTTAATGAATTTATTTATTATTTTCTTCATTGCGTTGTAGTCGGTGAGGCAAAGGAACAAACAAAAATATCTCATAAATCCATCATGCACACTTGCAGTCGAACATGATATGCTCGATTGGAGCATGAAATGGTATTCTATCATACTTTTCCATTATATGTGATAAAAATAGCTATATCTTGTAGAGGAAGAGCCAACCAAATGCAAAAAATCCACTACCAAGGGTAACTATGTGGATGGCAGCTCATACGAAGAAGGATGGGATTCCTATTTCATCATAAGTTGCAAAGACAATTGTAAGTGACATTCCATTGGAAATAAAAATATGTTGAACTCAAATCATTGTTATATCAATTGTTTTTATAACATGTTAGCAATTAACTATGCATGTGATGTTGCAAAAAAAATTGGAGGATGAAATATCATCTATGAGCTTCGTAAATCAATCTATTAATGATGATGCCCTTGGCCAAGGTTTTAGGACCTGAAATATCGGGTTGGATTAGAGGTGTCGTCAAAGGAGTATCACCAACTGCTCTATTTTCTAGAGAGGGTTACTTATAGAAGTTGTACCAGATGCAAGAGCATACATTAGAGAAAGAGCAAAAGTGGAAATAGAAGCTTTCTGAGAGAGAAAAAATATGGAAGAGAAGCTTGCAAAGAGAAAAAAATATGGAAGATAATCTTGTAGAGAGAAAAAAAATATGAAAGAGAAGCTTGCAGAGAAAAAAAATTGAAAATATTTTGATGTGTTAGTTTTTTCATGATTTAATATTAATGTCTACATGTTGCACCCCTAAAATCGTAATGATCCTTTCATATAATTCAATAGGTAGCATGTTGGCCATTTTGTATTTTGCTACATTGTGAATTTTGTTGAAGAATTTTGATGAAACTTTGTATTCTCTATGGCGGCAATATTATTTTGAGATAATTTTATATGTCCTGGTTTGTTTCCATATGACTATTTTTGTAAAATTTCGAAGGGTTGTATAAGCTTCCTTTTAAAGTATTTTGAGTTTGCCACACTATGAATGCATTAGAAATGAAATTACCTACGAATTTTTCATGAATCATAATGAAATCAAGGACTTGGTTGAAAGCTTTGCAATCATAGTCACGTTCACCCCAAAGAATGGGTGAACATCCCGATCGCCCTTTGAATGGGCGAATGAAATTCTAAGATTGGGCATAAACAAAGTTTAATATGAAGGCATGTTCACCTTTGCTATAGGGAAAACATGTCGTTCACCCTTTCTATGGGCAAACACGCCCCAAAGAGTAATGCAATCGTGTGCGCCCGAGGAGAACAACAAATCAGGTTCACCCTGGTTGAGGGGCAAACGTCTCATTCACCTTTCCCAGGGGTGAATGGACCATGATAGTAAGATGAAATCACGTTTGCCCTGGTTGTGGGGTGAATGTCACATTCATCTTTCTCAGGGGTGAATGCACTTTAAAATATAGGATCGCACACATGCACAAGGTAATTGGGCAAAAACAAGTTTCTGAGACAAACGTGATTCTGGGGTGAAATGGAAGTATGGTCAAAGGTTTGAAGGTGCCAGGATCATGAGTATTAAATAAAGGTGGCATCAAGTAACCCATGTTGTGGATCTCGAAGCAAAGGAGAAGAATAGATGGACCTTCCTAATTTCCAAAGCACTGAAGGTGCTTCCACAATATTTAATGTTGTTCTAACTATCTGTGCACCAACGCCTGAGCTACAGATTTTTTGGAGGTTGTCTCCCAAGAAGGATGGATTTTCAATGAATTTGAGGAGGATTTTCCTTATTTTTTCCCTAATCCATGGGCATTCTGTTCTCCAATGTATTTAATGAAAGAGGCAAAAACCTCTATAAATACTAAGTAAATTTCATTATAAAAGGAGGTTAGATATTTTGTGAGAATACTCTCTAAGTTCTCTGCATCAATACAAGGCATCAGGATTTTGAATTTGCAAGTGATCTTGCATGTAATTGCTTTTTGTGTGGCACGCTTCTATTTTACATTTGATTTTCTTATTTGTTGTTCAGTTTAAATTTTGCACTTGAATTTAAAATTGCTGGTGAGAAAGTGAATGTTGGAGTGTATTTTGAAAGTTATTATTGCAATATTGCAAGTAATTCTATTGCTTTCCTGTTATTAGATGCTATTTTGTGCTTGGGTTTTTTTCCTACTATAAGTCTGCTTCAAAATCATCACTTCGGCCTATGGCCATATTTCTCATTTCTTTTTGTATCTTTTTAATTTCTTTCCTGCATCCCTAGTCTTTACCAATTTAGGATTAGTTCGAGAACCAACCCTCTCTAGAGATTGGCATAGAGGACATTTCTTTTCTTCGACCTTTCAATGTTGGTTGTATCTAGGGTGCATAAACATAGTGTTTATTGATTAGGCAGATATTTGACCAACAATTTTTGGCATGCCCAGTGGGACACTAAAAATACCACCCATAGTAGTATTTATGTTCAGTTTTCACTTTTCTGTTGAATGATTAGAACATTTGGTGACTCAATCATATCCAAAAATCTCTGAGCGTGAGAACAACAAAGGTTTTTTCTCATGAATACAAGATCTAAGGCCAAGAATCCAGATAATCAAGTTGAGTTTTATGATCTTGATATACAAATATTAGGATAACATCCTCGCTTAGCTCCTTTTCATCGTACGTCTTCACTTCCTCATATACATTTGATACAGGTCTGATTTCACTGGAGAGTTGGTTTGACCAAAATGACAGAGCTGATAAGCACATGATTAAGGTGGATGCTAAATATTACAGAGAATTACAGTTGAAACCTAGATAACATATTAATATTGAGACTAATTGTATACCAAAGGATATGGAATGCATTAAAAATCTATCCTAGGAATACCTTGATATTGTGATATGGAGTTATCAATATTTAAAAGGATATAACAAGGATGTAATCCAACACACTATAGAGCTATAGGAAGGAGTTAAACCTTTTTGATAGAAGTAGCGTCCTGTCAATCCTAAAATCGAAATCCTCATGAAAGTGAAATTGTTAAAAAATTTTGAGGCGAAGATTATATGCCCTATAAAGCATTCAACTTGGATGGTGAATTTGGTTCCTGTGAGAAAGAAAAATGGAGACATTCAGTTGTGCATTGATTTTTGTAATTTAAACCAAGCATCACTCAAAGACCGTTATCCTTTGTCCTAGATA
Organism: Wollemia nobilis; assembly: GCA_028583015.1. NCBI lineage: Eukaryota > Viridiplantae > Streptophyta > Pinopsida > Araucariales > Araucariaceae > Wollemia > Wollemia nobilis. The sequence continues at coordinate 5,260,609 of JAQPPZ010002456.1, read as the reverse complement.
TATAATATTATTCATGTAGTCACTGACGCTCAAAGATTCTCACTATTAGATGGCTTCTCTGGGTACAATCAAATTTGGGTAAAATATGAAGATCAATATAAAATAAAATTTACTATTAAGTGGGGCACATTTTCCTATCATCAGATGCCCTTTGGGCTCTCAAATGTCGGTGCTACTTTTCAGAGAACTATGGACGTTGCATTTAGTGAGTTACTAAATAGAATTATTGTGATATATCTTGATGATATGATTGTGTTTTCGCATTGCCGAAAAGACCATGTTGCTCATCTAAGATAGGTGTTTGAGAAGTGCCGAGAATTTGGGATTTCTATAAATCTGAAGAAGTCAATATTTTCTATTAAAGAAGGGAAGTTGCTAGGACATGTGATCTCACAAGAAGGATTGAAAATAGATCCTGTAAGAGCTGATGCACTTATAAAATTACCACTACCTATGAACAAGAAATATTTGCAGTCCTTCTTTGGGAAAATAAACTTCATTCGTAAGTTTATCATCGATTTTCCCAGGTTGTTAAGCCTATGACTAAGCTCTTCAAGAAGAATTTCAAATTTAAATGGACCGAATTCATGAAGTGAGCCTTTTAGGAAATCAAATAAATAATTACCCAGGCGTCGGTCTTGATTAACCCTGACTATTCAAAATATTTCATCCTCTATGCAGTAGGTGAACAAGAGAGCTATGTTGTTATTTTGACACAAAAACAAGATGATGGTAAGGATAATCCCATTGCTTTTTTAAGCCAAGTTGTTTTGCCTCATCAATAGAAGTAAAATTTTATTGAGAAACATGTTTATGTAGTAATGAAAGCACTCAAAAAGTTTTGACATTTTGTTTCTCAAAGCAAGACTATGGTTTATGTCATCCATCTTGATGTTCGGAACTTCATAATTCAAGGTGAATTGGATGATAAAATAATAGGATGGATCTCAAATATTCAAGAATATGATGTGGAGATCCGACTGACCAAGTTGATTCGTAGGCACGCTATGTGTCAAGAGTTAGCTAAAAGTGTTGTCGTTGAGGCATTAAATATTATTTATGAAGAGGACATGAGCAAAATGGTGTGTGTAAATCATAATGCAGGTGATAAGGACTGGACAAAATAATTGGTTGACTATTTTACTTTTGAAATATGTCTGAATCACCTTGATTCCTCACAATGTCAAAGGTTCATATTACAAGTGCTCAGATACGTAGGTTGCCTAATGGACTATATCATATAAATATAGATGGTGTACTTCTAAGGTGTGTAAAAGCTTTCAAAAAATAAAATTTTTTGGAGGAATTTCATTTTGGGCTATTTGGAGGTCATTATGCAAGTGGACCAATGACTTTGAAGATTATTCGGGTAGGTTATTATTGGCCTACTATGTTCATTGATTCACATAAGGTAAGCCAAAAGTATGATAGTTGCCAAAGATATGTGGGAAAAATTAGAAAGGGAGAATTGCCCCTACATATGATATAGGTGGGCACGCCTTTCCAACAATAGGGTCTTGATTTTGTTGGTATCATTAATCCCCACTCATTCACAAAATACAAACATATCCTGATGGTAATAGATTTTTTCACCAAATGGGCAGAAGCCATACCAACTAAGAAGGTCGATCAAGCAATGGTTATTTATTTTATGGAAGGACTCATCACTTTGGTATACCAGATTCTCTAATCACTGACAATGGCACTACCTTCACAGGGGCTAAGATCATCGAATTCGCCTGTAAATATGGTATTTACTTGAAAACATCTTCTAATTATTACCCGTAGGGGAATGGGTTAGCCGAGTCAACTAACAAAAATTTGCTACGAATCTTGAAGAGGATGATGGGCAGTAACAAGAGAACCTGGCATTTGTTATTAAATCAGGCACTTTGGGAAGATCGCATTTCAGTAAATAAATCCATAAAGACTTCTCCATATGCTTTGGTGTATGAAAAAGAAGTTGTTCTCCCTACACATATTGAACTTCCAGTGCTTCAAACTTTGCATATGTTTCAAGATGAAGATGAAAATTATGATCCCATGAATGCAAGGTTGGCACAGTTGTTGCAGTTAGAGGAGGATAGGGAGCAGGCCTACCAAGTTTTTGTCAAACATGCCACTGAGATGAGGAGGTGGTTTGATAAAAAATACTGACATAAGCTTTCATGTGGGCGATTTGGTCTTAAAATGGAAGTAGAATAAATATAAACCTAAAAATCACCAAAATTTTGATGTTAAATGGGAGGGACCATTATGGATCTCTGTTGTAAATTCTACTAATGCATACCATCTCTGTGATATGGAGGGTTATGAGCTTCCTATTCTGGTGAATGGCCTTCACTTGAAGGCCTACATTTCATGATTTTAGTCTAGTGAAGGTAACAAAGTGTACATATGTAAATATTTTTCTTTGTCTTTGATATTTTTTGTATATAGAAGATATAAAGAGAAAAAAAGAGAAAAAAATAAGAAAAATGAAAAAAAAACACAAGAAGAGAAGGGAAATGTAAGATATTGTTTAAAGTCTTCTCGCCCTAAGAATCAGGGTATTAGTAAAACAAATGAGTAAAATTCCCTTTTCACCTAACAGAAGAGTTAAGTTTAGTGACAATGTATTTCAGATTGATTTCGTGTTTTCCTTAAGGAAGAGGCGCATGGGACGTTTGCCTATCTTGTGGGTGAACATAATTTTCATGATGTCAACTTTAAAAAAAAATAAAAAAGAAGGGCATGTATCTATTTTTTATTTTTCCAAGTCTGCTTTAAAGGGAAAACGCGAGCTACATCAAGTTTTAAAGATAAAAAGCAGTTTTTAGGATTTTTTGGAAGGAAATTGTTTGTTGTAAAAGACAAGTACCAATTAAATATTTTTAAAACTCAGTCACCCAAATGTAAAAATTGATTGCTCTCGTGCAAATCTGAAATCACTAGCAAAAGGATTAAAATCGGGCGTCTGAGAAATTTTTGTTAAAGGAGAAAAGTAGTTTTTGAAGGCACGTTGTGAAATTAATGCACCTCCCAGTTACGTGTTAGTAATCGAGAGCTGCGAGTGCCAAGATTGATCAATAATTTTAAATGTGAGAGGCACTCGAGTTTAAGTTTCCTAGACAATTGCGGATATTTTGATTGGCTGGCAAACGATTAAATTGGCTTTCTCAGCAAGCTTCAGACGATAGGGCACACTTTTCAATGTGATTGTGCAACACATAGGGCATAGGTTTCCAAGAGGATTTTCCAGAAAATCAAAGAAAAAATGTTTGGGCCTTGGAAATGGTGCTTGACTACTAGCACGAGGATTATTCTCTCCCGAAAAAACATCCACATTTAATTTTGCATTACTGTAGTAGGTGTCGGGGACGTCCTATAAAATTTGAGAGGTAAAAGGTTGAAATCTGTTATTCTTCCTTATTTTAAGAATTTTTCTGCTCTGCTATGTCCTGCATTTTAGTTGCGAAGAGTTTTTCAGAGGCTTTTCAAATCAGAGCACCACAGTTATTTATCATAAGAAATGGGTAGGTGAAGCAAAGAGCCTAAATACATCGTGGAAGCTACAGAGCCTAAGCAAGCAAATAAAATAAAAAAGAGTTTGAGGGCTAAAAAGGCCCGAAATAACGATTATGTTGATTTGGACCCTTGAAAATATGGCATGGCAGAAATTGGAGACTGCTTGATTACTCACAAGGGGATTGACAGATTAAGGTAGGACATAGAGGCAACGATGAGTCAAGGAATCTCATATAATAGTTGGCTCACAGTTCCTTATAATTTGTAGCTTTCATGGTATTTATGTTCGCCAGTTCATCTGTGCCCTGAACTGGTGCAACTAATCGCACAGTTTTATGATCCTTTCACCAAGGTCGTGTGAAATACCAGAAGAGATATCCTATTCATAATTACATTCAAAGAAATTTGAGAGGCCTTCACATGTGGGTTGAAGCCTTTGAATTATGTAGTTCATAATAAAATACATACTAATGAACATGAATATAGGTACGTCTCCACAGTAACTTTGTGATAATTTATGGAGACTCAGCTGGTTAAGGAGTCGTAGATAGTGCAGCTACAACGTCAATGATTTTGGTGCCTATGGTTTCAGTCACTATGTTTTCTATTGCACCAAGTGTAGTAGTTTATGTAGTTGTTTTTGCATCGACTATGAACCCTTCACCTATTGGGGAGCTCCCAACCTCATTTGTGCAAATATTTCCAATGGCTTAGCAAGAAGAGGAGGAGCAATTTTTGGAGGAATCCCATGTGGAAATCATGGATGAAGAGGAGGCTCTTGATGTTGGAGAGTGAGTAACTGAGCAAGAAGAGTAGATAGTTGTACAACCACCTCCATCCACTCAGAACATGGCACTTGCACCCCAAGGTACATCCTACCTTCCTTATTTTCTTTCTTCTTCTCCTAAGGAACAAGCAGTGGTTTCCATTTTGGTTCCATATGTTACATTTTCCTCTCCTTCACTTTCTGTTTCTCCATCCTTCAATGCCCCTTCCACTTCTATATCCATGATGTCCTATTTTGCTCTCTCTTCTCATGCTCCCAAAATCATTGCTGCTCTTTCTTCTATTCTCGCCCCTTTTTCTTCTATTTCTTTCAATTATTTTACATCAGGGTCGAATCCTTTTCATACCCTATCCCTGCATTTGTCGTTACTTTCATTGTCAAAGTTGTAATTACACAAGCCCCTCCCAGAGTTAGTGTCACTAGAGTCGAACCTACATTCATCACCACATCCACCATTTCCATTTATTTCATTTCCATCCCTTCACTTTTATCTATATCATCCGTGTCCACTAGGCCTAGTCACTTAGAATTTTTGGTTCTGTTTACACCATTTTTGGAGCTACAGATAGTTCTTGACGTACGGGTGGCCCAAAAATAATCTGATATTGAAAATATCAATAGGGAACACCTAAGATATTCTCAATGGCTAAAGAACATGCGGTGGAATGAGGCTTCAACACCATCATGACCTATCAAAAAGGTAGCTTTTAATCCTATTGCCAAGGAATCTCATATAACCACCATTACTCTACTCATTCAGAAGCCATAGGAAGAATTGCAGGCTAGTGATATTGTTTCTGAAATAATTATAGAAGATCTTACATAGATTGATCTAATTGAAAAAATGGGTAAAATCCCGATAGATATGAGCTCAGTGTATTTGCACGGTGAACACTACAAGGAAAAATATTTTGAAACCCAGAATAAAATAATTGATCTTAAGAACACCTTGGCCAAGAGCAGAGTGACTAAAGAAAATACGGTCACAGAAAATGATTACTTGCACAATCAGGTCAAGGTACATCTGAAAGAACGCTATGCTAATCGGTTCAAGATGCATAATCTTTAGTAGTAGGTTGGAGACCTCAAGAAGCAGCTGGAGGAGAAAGTAGCATTGTTGTAGGTTTTTCACACAACAACATTAAGGATGCTCGCTTTTGCTTGGCCAAGAATTCAAAAAAATTGGTTGTGCACACTATCAAGGTACTGTAGTATTTATGGGAGGCACAAATACAAATTTATCTTGGGCAACAGTTAATCGATACCACAAAGGAGATGTTTTCACCCTACATGGAGACAGATGTAAAAGTATAAGCTTTGTTGAATACTTCTTTGCACATTCACACCCTCAGTGAGATGGATTACGCTTGGTCCAAGGCACGAGTAACATTACGTAGCTATTTTCAATGCATGGACCTAGTGAGGGAAGCGTAGGTTGTCCTTAATTTTATCAACCACAAGCATACCATTTCTATGACTCATTTTGAGACTATCGATGAGTTGGATTTTCTAACTTTTGTTAACAAATGGGGAGAACCTCTTCCCATGGTAGAACTGGAGGTGCTATGGAAAATTTTTGTTGAAGATACCTCCAAAATTGATGCTCTGGAAGAACCTCTCACTGAAGCGCAAGTGTTGCTCTTGATGCAGAATTATATGCACTTGGAGCTATCACTTTATGAGTTGGCTCAACGATCAAAGCATCCTAGTATTACAGATGTGCAAAATATTTGCTTTGTCTACGAGTCACTCAATGTTCCCTTTTAGTTCACCACCCATGCTTGGGATGAGGCCATTCATGCTTATGAAGTTCTTACTGAAATAATATAGGAGCAGGAGGAGCAAGCAGTGGTAAAGCACATGGTAGAAGCCAAAGAAGTAGAGGAAGCAGAGAGGGCTGAAGTGTTTCGAGTGGCAAAAGCAACTGAGTAGGAGGAACGAGCAAAGAAGGAGGCATCCCGAAAAAAGATTTCTACAGCAAAGGAAGTGGCGCTAGCTAAAATAATTAGGTAAAAATACTCTGCAACCCAATGAATAAAGGCCTAGGATCACTTGCATCCATGGGAGTTGGATACTCCATGAGTTGCCAAAAATTTTGATCATTTTATAGTTTCCTACATTGTGAATTTTTTTGAAGAATTTTGATGAAATTTTGTATTCTCTATGGCGGCAATATTATTTTGAGACAATTTTATATGTCCTAGTTTGTTTCCATATGACTATTTTTGTAAAATTTTGAAGGGTTGTATAAGCTTCCTTTTAAAGGATTTTGAGTTTGCCACACTATGAATGCATTAGAAAGGAAAGCACCTACAAATTTCATGAATCATAATGAAATCAGGGACTTGGTTGAGAGCTTTGCAATCACTTATTTTTTTAGAGTTTGTTGTACTAGTTGGGTCATGGGTGGCGATGGCCAAACTGGAGGAGGCATAAAGAATCTAGGTGCAGCTGGTGGTATTGTAGGTTTCGGTACTACTGGCGCTAGGGGTGGTCGATATGAGGTATAAAAAGATGGGATCTATCTCTGCCCTGGAGGGTAGGAAGTAGGGAAGCTAAACTGTGTGGAATATTTTGGTTGAGTGGGTGTATACGCTGTTGGTATCGATCCATAGGTAGGATGGCGATGGGTAGTGAGAGCTTGAAAAGGCATAGGTGGTGATACCTAAAGGTCATCATAGGCAAATTTTTCTCCAAGGGTTGGGCGTCATGCACTCCAGATACTTGTGAGATAGGCAATAATGCTTCTAAAAAGGTGGGATAAGCTACCAAAGTAAGAGCTTAGGTTGAGAGAAAAGTGTAAGTGTATACTCTCACTTAGGTTTGCACCTCTTGCTCCTGAAGAGTTTGTTGGGAAGTACCCTCAGATATGGTAAATAATGGCTCTTGGGAAGAAGATGGTTGGTACTCTTGTGAGGAGTATGAGAGTGAGGTTTTTAGGAATGCTTGCAGTTCCTACTGGGTATGGATATGTTGTGCAATTTAGAGGGATGGATTCTAGATTCCTACGATGTATGAGGATGGGTCTAACACCATTTCTATGATAGGGGCAAATGATGTGACCTCAGGACAAGTACGATTCAAGAGGGAGGAATCATTCTCAAACAAGGATTGAGATAGATTTTGGAAGAAGGCATGTGCAAAGGTGGGTGAAGCAGGCATGACTCCTCATCTACGATGAAGGCTAGAGGAGATTGTCCTGGTGTCGTGTAGATTACATGGTCATAGAATGTGGTCGGTGGATTAGGTGAGCATGGGATTGCAAAGAGCAAGTAAACCTTTGCGAGTGAAGTAGCGATAATTTCACTCAAAGTTGACGTCTCATCATGAGTCATCATGTGTGTGAATGGTACATCAGATTCTATGCATGAATCAGATGTGTTTATGATCTTATCCTTCATGATCAAAGGATTAAGAGTAGGATGACTAGAGGAAGGGGGTGGCCATTCCTCCATAGAGTGTGATTGCTCATGCGCTCTACTACGGGTAACCATAGGCATAGTGGCATGTGTGAATGGGTTTTAGGAATAAACCCTATGTGATGTGGACTCAACCGTGTCTAATGTAAGTGTGAATTAAGTGACATGCTACATGTAGAAAAACAATATGTGGTATAATGTGTTGAGACCGGTTTGTGATCATGCAAACAATGGTAGAACTGGATCAATTCTAAATGTTGTGAAAATAAAAGTATTTTGTTCATTTTGTGTGTTGTAATGTTGATACTCCCTATGTAGAATAACGGGTAATGGAGTGAATACTCTAGAAAATTAGGAATGTCATCAATAACAAACCTCCTGCAACACCCAAAGATGCACATGATAGAAAGGTACTGCAATGTGCGAATGGTGACCTGTATGGAAGGTATAGTAAAATGGTATCCTAAAGGGGTGGAACTCACTATATTGAAGCGAGTTTGCAATATCCCATCATGAGAAGAGGTGGCACTATCTAAGACCTGCTATCAGCATACCCATACTTTCGCTTCATCCTCGAGAAGGCTTAGTCAAGAATGATGGTTACCAATTCTAAAAATTATACAAGCCTTGTGGATGAAGACATTAATCTTGTCCCACTCCACAGGTAACTACTAGTGATGAAATCCAAGGCCCAGTCACAAGAGTAGGGGCTATTTGGTGATGAAATCCAAAAAACTGCTCTTGTGGTGCTACTAGGTGTCTAGGGGGATGAGTTGATGGACAGTGAAACTTGATCCACACCATTATCAAGCGATGGATTGGGGATGAAGTACAATCTCACCACTTTTTTAAGTACCACATGAGTGTGTGTGGATTTATGTTTCACTATCGATGTATGTGAGATAAGAAACTAGCTACTTGCCTTTTCAAAAAATACTAACCCTAATGCCTTTTCAAAAGCAAATTATTAGATACTATTCTTTGAAGAGAATTATTCTAGCCCTAAATGCCTTTGTGAAGCAAACTAATCTACTTTGGAAAGCATAGAAACAAACAATCCAAGTGTGTGGAGTGAAGGGGATTAGAACCCTGATTTAAACTTTTGAATGCAAAAATTTCTTTCAAACAAAGGAATAAGGGATTAGGAACCTTAATTTTTTGTTAGAATGCAAAGACATTTCATAATTAGAAGAGGGGATTAGAAAACCTGATTTACTTGAACATATGTAGTTCTTTCTAACAATGAAATCTATTAGTGAAATGAAATCAACGTAGGCTAGTGATACATGCAAGATACAAGGACATATGCAAACTTATTTGAGAAATAAATTTTATGAACTTGCTGGAAAGTTGCAGGTCCTAAAATTTTTTAGAAACCCTAATGCTTTAACTACTTTGCAATGAACCCAAAACTAGGCCTAGTAATGGTCATTCAACTAATTAACGCATTTATACTTCCAAAAATTTGTAACAGAGGCATAAAAAGTGAAAATACCTGCATTTTGATGCTAAGGGAGGTTTTCTTGCCCCCTAAAAAGATCACCCCAACTGATTTGGAGGTTTTTGAGGTGTTTGTGCTCAAATCGTGACCCAGGTTGCAAATTCTACCTAAATCATAGGGTGGGTCATGAATCAGGTGCAGAGGCTTCAAATCCGAGATCTGCTGGCCTAGGGTGCTTCCTAGGGATTTGGAGGCTTTAGTGAAACACATTTTTGGTACCTGCAAAACACAGAAACAAAAGATAATTTTAGATTTATAATAAAAGTTAACCTAGCACTATCCATTGTGGGGGTCCCATCGGGCGTGCCAGAATGAAAAAGGTAGAAAAATGCATTTGATAATTTAACACATAAACATAAATGATTCATTAAATAATGAAATTGTAGTCCATTGATATTAATGAGCATGTGTTACAAGAGGGTCTTGATGTCCTTTATCCATATCTATTATTAACAAGGTTACAATCAATTTGATGCTTTCTTCTAACATCGCTTAGTGTAGGTGGGCTTTGATGTATGCAGGCCACCGTAGGCTTGTTGTTTGTATGTTGTTCCTCTTCCTTAGATCTGCCAAATAACATGTTAAAGACCTAAAACATGGGGTTAGTGTGATGGGAGGCTTGCCTTAGTCAGGCCCCATGTTTAGAAAGACAAAAATGATTGTAAAACTATAACAAAAAAAAAAAGGAAATATGTAGAAGATAATAACATATTGAAATAGAGCTTACCTCCCAAATTTGGAGTGATTTGGGGTCTGAGATGCAATTCGTGACCCGGGTCACTAATTGGGGTCGGATCCACAGGGTAGGCTGCAAATTGAGCTATGATGCTCTTCTGGTGAAATCTCTCTGGTGGGTCGATCCTAAGGTAGCTAGGGTGCCTCTGTGTGCTATCAAAATTTGCCTGTGTGCTTTAGAAATGAATTGTGTGCTATTGGCTTTCCATTTTTGCATAGTAACAATACTTTGTTGAATTTGGGAATCAAACTCAATTAGGGGTTTAGGACCCATTATTATAGGCAAATGCAAGGCGCAGCAGGGGTTAGATAGACTAAACCTAGGATTTATTCTGACTAGGGTTAGGTTAATAGATACTATGTGGCAACATCTCATTCTAAGTAGGAAATATCATATCCTCGCACATGTGTGAGGAAGGATTAGTGCTAATCCTAATTAGACCTTAAGCATGTTTAGGGGAGGATTGAAAGAAAACCCTAGAAAACCCTAAATTAGCACATGTGGGAGGATTTTATTAACACTAATCATGAATTAAGAGTTAATTAATCCAATTTTACCCTAAAAAGGGGCTTAAGTGAAGTCAACATTAAATTAGAATTTGATAATTAATTTTTAATTGATTTTACCAATTAATACCTCATGGGGGTGTCAATTAAGTGTAAATAGGTTATGCATCACCTCGGGTTGTCATCTGAAGGTATATCGATGCATAAGATGTGGTTTTGAGGGCTTATTAGGGTTTTGGACCTGAAAGCCATTTGTGGAAGTCTACACGTTACTATGGTGAACTTATAGAAGTCTACGCATGTCTACGCATGTCTATGCATGTCTATGCATGTCTAAATATGTCTACACATGACTACAATAGTCTACAATAGTCTAGAATATCCTAGGGATTTTTGGAATAACCTACATATATGCAAAAATAACAATGTGTGACTTTTGGGTGTCTGCAAAAGTATCACGAAATCATGACCCGACGAGAATCTACCAGGGGTGAAAGCAATAAGGGTTCAAGTGTAAGAAAGTATCAAAAAATTATGACCCAACAAGAATCCACCAAGGATATAAGCAATAAGGGTTCAAGTGCAATAAAGTGTTACAAAATCACGACCCGATAGGAATCTACCAGGGATGAAAGTAAGAAGGGATCGAGTGAAATAAAGTATCGTGAAATCATGACCCGACAGGAATTTTCTAGGGATGAAAGCAAGAAGGGTTCAAGTGCAATAAAGTATCACAGAATCGTTACCCAAAGGGAATATATCAAGGATGAAAGCAATAAGGGTTTGAGTACAAGAAAGTATTATGAAATAACAACCCAACGAGAATTCTCCAGGGATGAAAGCAAAAAGGGTTCAAGTGTAAGAAAGTGTCATGAAATAATGACCTGACAAGATTCCACCAAGGATGAAACCAATAAGGGTTCAAGTGCAATAAAGTGTCATGGAACCATGACCCAATGGGAATCCAAAAAGGATGAAAGGAAGAAGGGTTCAAGTGCAAGAAAGTGTCATGGAATTGTGATCCAAAGGGAATATATCAAGGAAGAAAGCAATAAGGGTTCGAGTACAAGAAAGTATTATGAAATAACAACCCAACGAGAATTCTCCAAGGATGAAAGCAAAAAGGGTTCAAGTGTAAGAAAGTGTCATGAAATCATGACCTGACAAGATTCCACCATGGATGAAACCAATAAGGGTTCAAGTTCAATAAAGTATCATGGAATCGTGACCCAACGGGAATCCACCAAGGATGAAAGGAAGAAGGGTTCAAGTGCAAGAAAGTATCATGGAATTGTGACCCAAAAATAATCCACTAGGGATGAAAGTAATAAGGGTTCAAGTACAAGAAAGTATCACAAAATTATGACCTGATGGGAATCCTCCAAGGATGAAAGCTAAAAGGGTTCAAGTGTAAGAAAGTATCATGGAATCATGGCCTGATAGGTTGCAATCATCATACTCTGAAGTAAATCAAATATTTGGCCATGATACTGCTTGCTATAGCCATTACAAATCGAGGGATACCAAGAAGGTAAAAGAATGAGGAATGACCATGATTTCCAACTTTTTCCCATCACTTTGTGGCACCCATGAACCACTCAAATCAATTGTTGGATATCTAACGCATGCCCTATTTTTTTAGGATTAACACTACTCAATGACATATGTCTCATCAATTTAGTCATTTGGCAGTTTTTTGTAACAACTTTTAGTTTGAGATATTTTAGATATTTGAACCAAAAGATTATAAATAAGAGTATTGACCTCTTGTTGATCAACTCTTAGGTGTTTACAAGTTGTATGGGTTAAGATTTTTGGAAGGAGCAATGCAATAAATATCTCCATTTAACCTTTGGTTCAAATATCTTGTAGAACAAGTATGTATGAATGGATGAATATTTCTAATCTGGATAAGTAAATGTGCATGACATTAATTCTTATTTTTGGATTCTTGTTGATGTTTATTTCTTAGTTTTTGGAACTACTAATCTGTAAGAGCTAAATAGTGATTAGACGTGTTCTGTGTATGGTAAATGACTGGTTGGTCTATTAGGAGGTTGTAGTATTTGCTCCCTTGCATGGTTTTATCTCACTTCTTGTTGTTTCTTAATCTACACCATATCAAGTTCTAGCTTTGGCTACATTTACATCTCTTTCAAGCACTCTCTTCTTCCCCCTAGTTACTTTTAGCTAGTTAGAACTTCCCAAAGGAACCAACCTTCTCTGGAGATTGAACTAGTTAAGCCTCATAGTTTGATTGTTCATTCAATTTTGGCCATGTCTTGGGTGCAATAACCAATTATAGGCATATTTTGGACCAACAATTACATACATGATTATAATACATATATTCCTACTTATTTCTAACTTAACAGACGATCCACTTTACATACTTGATGTGATACAATATCATATGCAAACATGGTTACATTTAAGGGGTACGTGACACTCTATTATATAATTTAAGATTTTTATATTGCTACAAATACCCCTCACACTCCCATTTCTTATTAGAGTGTTATACAATAATATTTATGGATTTTAAATATTTATGGTGCCTTTGGATGTCCCAAATATGTTTCATCCTTCTTTTGATCTTTGTATGAGATTTGAGTGAATGTTTTTGCTTCTCTTTATTTCTAGAAAATATATTTAATTCCATCATGGTATCAAAGTGAGTGTGGAATAGCATTATTTGGTCACATAGGAAGTGCCTTCTGATCCTTTGGTCCTTTTTCTAAACTATAGGATGAATATTTTCTCTTCCAGCCTTTGTAGTAATACTAAATTTGTTTTATTATATTTCTATTTTGTCTTCCACCTTCCACTCTTACTAGAAAGTTTAACTATTTGTAATCCCACATTGGTGATGGAAAGGATTAAAAAATCTATAAGAACTTTGCTTTCTTCTTTTAATATTGCAAGTGAAAAAGAAGAAGCATATATTTTGAAGAGTCAAAATATTCCAAATAATATTTATTGGAGGAAGACTATTCCCTCTACTTAATATTTTTTTCCAACAATAAATTTCTTTTCTTGCAATTTAAGGCATCAATAAAACTGTGAGTACAACCTTACATATGCTCATTTTTTTAAGTTGATACAATGGAATTGAATTATTTCACTTTTGTGAAAATTTAAAATGGCTAGTGGTGCACTAAAATTCCTATTTCTCAATTCCCAACTATTTAGGGGGAATAATTATGCCACATAGAAGACCAAACTTAGAACACAACTTGATTTTTAAGAAGCATGGGAAGTTGTAGATGGGACCATAACCTATCCTAATTCAGAAGAAGTAAAATGCGACAAGGCAAATAGAACAACATAATTGATCATCATGTTCAAATTAGTTGATGTACAATAATACATTCGATATTCTACCACAAAAAACATGCATAGGAGAAACTTCATATAGCATTCAAGGCAAGGAACTAGAATCAAATACTATTTATACAATGTCAACTTCATTGCTTGAAAATGAATAATAGATAAAGACTCGAATATTTCATGAGGAGAATTATTGAACCATGAGCATAAATACAAGCATTTAAGAAAATGTATCTAATAATACAATTGTACTATTATTTTAAGATCTCTCCCTTATCAATATAATATATTTATGAAAATATTTAATATCATTGAGCAAACACCACTATAGAGGGGGAAAACTACCCTATTGCATACGATTCTTAGCTAGATCCATTAGGAGTTGAGTTGATCGTGGGGGTGTATTACATTCTCTACGCTCAGGGGCTTGGGGATGGAAGGGTTCACCAAGAATGGTTTAAGGAATCACCCCAATTCTAGGGTGGAAATGTTTGATGTGTATTTAAAAAACACCTATGTTTAACCTTTCTAAAATCTAAGCTATGGAAATGAAAGAACAATGCAATACAACCAAAGATGCAAGAAGAAAAGAAACTAACCCTATAATGATTCTTGATTTTTAATAATGACTAAATCCTAACTTGCAATAAAATAGATCTTTCTATTTTGGCAAGGATTTAAGAGAATACATAGACAATAATTAACCCTAGGATGCAAACTACATGCTTTTAGTATTTCAAGTTCCTATAAATAAAATATGACATATTTTATTTTCCTCTTATGATCAAAATATGAAATAGAAATGACAAATACACTCACCAAATAGCCTAAATATATACTAGGGCACTTACCTGATTTGATGGTTGATCCTAGCTTTAACTTGTGTCCAGAATATCCAAACAACTTCAAACTTACAAAACAATTTACAAAAACCTAGAAAATTTGATGAGAATTTAGGGGCCTGCTTAGGCCACTATATGACTGAGTGTAGAGGCACAATAGTCAAGCCCCCTTGGTTATTTTAGCTGACCATTCAAAAATGAAATGATCTTTGACCATTGGAACATGCACAAGCAATATGAAATAGACATACAATAATGAAATGGAATGCAAACAAAATGGGTGTAACAATAACCTAACATGCAAGATGCAAATTAGGGTTTTGGGAAGCAAGAACTTGTCTCCAAGCCCTAATTGACCAAATTCATGCCCTAAAATGGGTGGGCACAAATATAGATTTCCAAATTTGCACCTTATGTGGACAAGGCACGAATTTAGTTCAGAGCCCTTTTGGATCCTCAAAATATTGAAAAATGTGATGCAAACCAATGAAAAATAGAGCTAATGGGTAATAATGCAAGTAAAGAACCTGGTTGATGGAGGAAGCAAGGAAAAATGAGAATATGAAGGAAGCACTATAGAATGGTAGACTTCTATGATTTCCAAGACTCCTCCACTTGATCCCTAAGGGTAGCCAACACCAAAGAAAAAAATAACAAAACAAAAATCCCACAATAGAAGAGCACTTGTTAGCAAATGAGCAAGTCAAGATTAGGGTTCTCAAGAAGAATTATTTTCTATATCAGATGGTGTGAAAGAGGGAATCCAATCCCCTATTTATAAGAGTTTTGGAGGGATAAAGGGTAGGAAAATGAAATTTCACCATGGGCAAGGGCCGACACCAAAATGAGCCGATAAGGGGAGGGATTTTTGAGATAAAACCCCCTAGAATACCAAATTAATGTCTAGTAATTACAAGGCAAGAATTTAGCAAGCCAAATTCACACCACGTATGGACTAGGCACTAATTTGGTAGGGCTAGGGAAAAATGACAAATGAAGGGGGGAAAAGGGCCCCAAATTTTGACTTGGTAAGTTTAGGTGGCTTCATAAGGATTTAAGGAAATATTGACTCATTTTGATGGGTCAATTTTCCATGTCTATATTTTTTCCCCTCTTTGATACATTTATGGCCAAATAAATGCATCAAATAAATATGTAGACTCCTATGGGTAAAATATGGTGAACACACAAAAAGAGGTGGCCAGGTTTGGATGAAGAGGAAGTGCAAAAGGGGGTGTTATCCTGAACATTATAAATTTATATGTAAACCAAGGAATTATTGCCATTAATGCCTCTAAGGCTAGGTTGTCCCCTCGAGTTTTAGAAGGGATGCAAAATTCATGAAGAAATTTTGAAAAAGATGAACAATGAAAGGGAAAACAAAAAACAAAGAAGAGGAAGAGAAAAAACAAGGAGATGAAAAAAAAGAAGGAGAAGAGAGATAAGAAAGGAAGGGAGAAGAAAAGGAAGAGAGGAAAGAAATGGAGAAAAGAGGAGGAAAGAAAAGAGGAAACAGAGCTCATTTTCACCATGCGATGAGGATAAAAGAGCTCTAGAAAAGAAAAATGAGAATGACGCTTCCAACTCACTATGTTGTTGTGGTGAGAGATGATGCTGGCACTGCTACAGGTAGGGCAAAGGTACGAATCGAGACCCATTTCTAGTTTAGACTAGATTTAGGTTTTTCCTGCAAAAAAGTTAGAATTTGTTAGAAAATTTTTTATTTTTTTGAATTTTTAGCAATTTTTTGCAAAATTTATTGTGGAGCTCGAATATGGTCAAGTGGCCATGCCAAATTCATGCCCAACCATTCTAGGATGTGAATTTGATAAATTTTGTAAAAAAATACCTTTTTTTAATGAGCCTAATGAAATGTGTTTATATTTTTATGTTGATTGCACAACTAGACGTACTTGAGAGTAGACAATGGTAGTTGAGCACACTCAAGGAGGTAATGAGAGAGCTCACAATAGCATAGAGGGAGATGATAGAGAACATGGGGCTATTGCATTTGGTAGAGATACCCTGCATTGAGGCTAATAGGGTACTATAGACGACTTTAGTAGAGAGATGGTATTTGAAATGATCCATATTTAGGTTATCTATATGCGAGATGATCATCACACTATAGTATGTGTAGCACATCTTAAGGATCCCCATCAAGGGGAGGACTGTTTACATGGTATGAGTGTCAATGGTGGCATCAAATATGATGTTAAGGGACCTAACACATGTGATCCATCAAAATGGATTCCATGTCGATGAGATGCCACATCAATATGGAGTTGGGGTACTGATGTCTATACTATATGGGGTGGTGTCGAGGATGTTGGTGTGCCACACAAGTAGGTAACATCTACATGGGTACTAGTGGGAGTAGTGGTAGCCTTGCAATATTAGGGATTCAAATTCACATGGGGACCATATGTGTTGGCCCTCTTGTATAGGATGTTATACGACATCGTGTATAAGTAGTAGATAGGGCTGATTTGTATGATTTTGATCCAAGTGTGGTTCTGGGAGCACATAGCGGTTCAAAGGCCAAATGACATACTAGGACCATTGCCCAACAGAGGGAAAAGAAAATTATAAATTTAATCAGAGTATTAAAAAAATAAATTGGTAGTTAAAGGGAGAAATTACAAATTACAAATTTGATTTCAAATTTTTGATTTTTGAAAATTTAGATTGATTAAAATTTAGATTTGGAGTAATAAGGATTTCTACTCCAAAAAATTTTGCAATTGAAGTTGCTAAAGTGTTGATTTGATTATTTGAATATTGAATGCAAAAGTAATTTTTGCAAGTTTGAAATTTTTCATTTGATAAAAATTTGAAGATTGATGATTGCAAATTTTTTAAATATTAAGAAATTTTAAACTTCATAGAGATAAGTATTTCTAGTCCAAAAACAAATTTGAAAAATTGAAAGATTTCTAGATTTGATTGATTGAAGAATTTGCAAATTAAAAATTGATTATTTAGGAGACGTAAGGTCTCCTAATCCAAAGGAGTTAAAGGATTTGAAATTTTGGAGATAAAAGGATTTCTACTTGAAGAATAGAATTATTGAAAAATTGAAAGAAAAATTGCATGTGCAATTATTTGAAAATCGTTCAAGAAATAAATTTAAATAATATATAGATATACACTAGGAATGTGTATTGATGATTCAAAATTCTCACAAAAATATGAAGTGTTTGTAAGTCTAATAGGTAAAAGAAATAACATAAAGGAGTAGATTCAAAATTTGAACTTCAAACAATGCAAGAGCCAGAGTAGAAGGAAAAAAACAAGAATCATATATTGAATACTAAAGTCTTTAATAACCAAAAAATGTAATAAAGGGGGTGTTGGAGAATATTACGTTATTTGGTAGATGCTAATATAACCCCATGGTACCTTTGGTAAAAATGTAGATATTGTAAATATTATAATAGGGTGTAAGTCAATAGTTTAGATGTGTGATTTATATTTCCCTAAAGTAAGTGTCTATGTGTAGGATGTGAAAAAGTGCCATGAATGAGAAAGTGTGCAAGTGTCATATAGTAACATGTGCAAGTAAATAGAGATTCAAGAGTCATGTATACAAGTGACAATAGTAGAGCCAAGGGACATGAGATATTTATCTTATGTGTGGAATAAAAAATTATGCATCTCTTGGATATGTGAATAGAACGATAGTCAAGTATTGAAGAGTCATATTTCTAAGGTTATATTATGGAAACAAACCCCCATGTATTTTATAAAATGAAGTCCATTGTAATAGAAGACTCATATAAGAATATTGAAGCTTGTATACAATGTTTTGGGTAGTTATATTGTGAATTTGCTTATGCATATTTTTGTTGATTTTGATTTGTTAATCGATATTATTGTTGTTATTACATAGATGTTATGTTTATTGATATTGGAATTTTTATACATAGATTGCTCTAATAATTGAGTCTATTCAAGATCTTGCATATTGGGACCTGAGATAATTTGGCTAAAAAGCCAACATCATCAAAAGTGAATAGTGATATTATGGTGTCAATGAGGCCTTGGTTCAATGGTTGGATATATGGACGATGTAGTCCATACCAAGGTTCAAATCTCAACAACACCAAATAAACTATATAGCTCGATATGGCTAAATAGATATAAAAGAGAAAGGACAACCCTTTCAAAACCTTTTAAAAACAACCAAATTTTATTACAAGTTTCAAAATCAAAGGAATAGCCTTGAACTTAGACAAAGCTTTACCACTGGGTTACACTAATCATTGGTCTTCTATATTTTTAAATTATATATTAAATTTTATTTTTTAAATTATGTTTCTTTAAGAGATAATAGTGATATTTTTCTTGAAAAAATGAGAAATAAAATATGGTGACAATGAACACGGGTGAAGGTAGCAGCAAAGGTGAAGACGGTATGAGCAAAGGAAAAAATGGTGGATCTGGTACGAAGGTGAACATATTTCTCCACTTGGAAATCTTGGAGCCACAAGTAGATCAGTGGGAAAAAATGTTGTTTTTGTGGAAAACAATGCAGTTTTTTGTGGACAATCGGATGACAATGGACTTGTCATGCTTGTGGAATGTTGACCACTCTACCACAGATCCATGGTGGGTTTTTATGGGCAGATTAAAGGTGGACTCACCAACCCTACGAGTTCTCATGAGTATGATGAATTGAGATCTAGGAATGATTCTGACAGTCTGGGCCAAGTAGTTTTGCACAGATCGACGATTCTTTGAGAATATAAATCGATGATCAACACCTTAGAAGATCCAGGGAGAAATTATAACAATGTTTCTTTAGCAATGATGAAGGCAATAGCAGGATCACATTTGATCCTACAACGAAAGCTGGGACCCACATGGTCCATGCCCGTATGTGTGTCAATGCAAATCTTGAATCGACTATCCCCACTTCAATTAATCTCATCTCGGAGGTCAAAACTATCTCTCAAACTATCAAATATAAAAATAAGCCAAAATTCTATAATGAATGCTCCAAACAAGGCCACCTCTAGTTGCAATACCCAAAAGTACCCAAGACGCATCCAAGTAATATCAAATATGGGCATCATAAAAATAAGATCTCTCAACGATGATCCAATTCATCGAATGCAATTCTAGATCATGGCCTGGATCAAATACCTTCTGAGGAGGCACCACAAACTAATGAGCCTCTCAAAATGTCCATCCTTCAAAATCATTCCCTGGAGTCCCATGTTCTTGAAGATGCCTCCCCTGAACATCCTTGGAAGACGGACCTATCTTAGTTTCCTTAAACCACTTTTCTTCTCTTTCTGAAGATGACTGCACCCTAGATTTTGAGAATCCTTCGAGCCTCCCCTAGTCTCCCAAAATCCTTCTAAGCTCTCCCACAGCTCTCTACAATATTCCATTCTCCCCTAGAACTCTATTTACCCAAACCCAAAAGAAGCTTTATGTCGATGTTGGATCCACCAAGAAACGAGGCCAACCTTCTGCTCATGATATCATAAACAAAGAAATTTTAGAAGAGATTGCTAATGGCTCCCATGTTACCCTTCGTGTTTCCACACCTTCTGATGCCACTATTGATAGTAGATCCAAATTTTCCACTTCTCTTAGAAGAGGTAACAGAACATCCTCAAAAAGTAATAAATGAAGATCCTCTCATGGAATGTGAGAGACCTCAATGGATGAAACAAGCAACGCTTAGTCAATTCCATGAGGAAAGATCTAAGGCCCACCATTTTTTATTACAAGAAACCAAGTTGGACTCCCAGGATGCCACTTGCATATCCAAATACATATGAAAATATTTTTATTTCCTTGTAAGTCTATCCAATGATGCTTTTGGAGGATTGTTATGTTTGTGGGATCCCAAAGAAGTTGACGGGACTCTCCTATCCATGACCAACAACTACATGAATATTATGTTATTTAGCAAATGTGATAGTCACTGGTGGGTGTTATCTAACATCTATGCACCAAACTCCACTTATAGGAGATCCCACCTTTGGAGCTCTTTCAGTCAACTTCGGGAGCTCTTCTCTTTAAAGGTTTGGATGTGGCAGGAGATTTCAACACTCTTCTATTTCCAACTGATAAAAAATGAGGGTCCCAAATCACTATCAATTCTTATGTTCATTTCATAGCTTTTATCGATGACAATGAACTCATGGATGTTGATCTGAGAGGGCCCAAATTCACATGGAGTTATCGCAGGAAAGAGAATCAACTTATCTATCTTCGACTCGACATATTTCTCATCTCCAATAATGCCATTCCTATATTTTGTGATGTTGTCCTTCGATCATTGCCCAGTATTGATTCTGACCACAACCCTCTCCTCATGGATTGCGCTTTTCAAATTTATATTTTTAAATCTCATTTCAGATTTGAAATAGTGTGGCTCCAGTTTCTGGATCTCAAGTCACTCATATCTCTCTAGTGGTCCCATAGATGTTTTGGATCTATGACCTCTCAGGTCAGTAACATCCTTCAATTTTTGAAAGACAATCTCAAAATGTGGAACAGAGATATCTTTAGCAATATTTTCTACAAAAAGCAACAAATCCAATCTCAAATATCCAACATTAAGCTTTCAACCCAACAAAATGACTTGATCCTAATCTTCGAGATATTTAGAAAATCCTCCTGTTTGACTACCACAATATTCTAAAGAATGAGAAAGTATTTTGAAAGCAAAAATCTTAGGTCACATGGATGAAATATGGGGATTCAAATACCAATTTTTTTCATGCCACCACCATGAGACACAGAGGAAGTAATAGAATCAAAGAGCTCACCAAGGAGAATGGAACAATCACAAAGAAAATTTTTTAGATCAAGAATGTGGTAGTTGGCTTCTATGAAAATTTTCTCAGACCTAGCCTTGAATGTGATCAACAAACGTCTGAGACCCTCTTGCAGAACATCCCAAGGTTAGTAACTCTTGAGTTCAATCAGATGCTGCTAAAACCTTTCTTAGCTGAAGAAATTTATATTACGGTTTTTTGCATGCAAGGTGGGAAATCCCCCGATCATGATGGCTTTCCCCCTATATTTTTACAGTGCTTTTGGGATATTGTTGACCCTGATGTTGTGTCTACCATCTAGAAAATGCAAACCCATAGAAGTATCCCTAGAGATATCAACTACACCTTCCTGGCCCTCATCCCAAAAACTAGTAATGTCTGAATCCTTGTTGATTTCCATCCTATCAATATCTACAATATCTCCTACAAAATCCTCTCAAAAGCTTTAGCCAATAGACTCAAACCAATCCTTCCCCACATCATTGATCCTAACCAAGGCAATTTTGTTCAGGGAAATCTTATCATCGACAATATCATCACGATCTATGAAGTTATCCATTATGTGTCCAAAAGTAGCAAAGTCGGCCTTCTTCTCAAGTTAGACATGAACAAGGCCTTTGATAAAGTGTCCTTGAGCTTTCTTTTTTCTGTACTTTCTAGGTTTGGATTCCATCCTGACTGGATAGATCTCATCAAAGAATGTATCTCCACTGCTAATTTATCTATCCTTTTCAATGGTTCTCCTACATCGTATCTCCACTGCTAAGATAGGGGGATCATTTATCTCCATTCCTTTTCATCATTGGTGCTGAAGCTCTTGGAAAAATCCCAAGATCGTCCTTCTCCAAAGGTGATATTTTTGGTATCAAATCCACCTCTTCCCTTCAGCCCATATCTCATCATTAATTTTTTGATGACACCATCCTTGCTACTATCACTTTTGTTCCTCAAGCCCATATCATAAAATCTATCTTGCTCTCCTTTTATTTTGATGTTGGGCAAAAAGTGAATTTTTATAAGAGTAAGATTTACTTCCTTAACACCCCCATCAGGCACCAAGCTCGTATTGCTGACATTATCGAATGCACCATTGTTGAGATACCAATCATTTATCTCGATTTTTCCCTTTTTGAAGGTCCTTCTAAAAAGTCCCTTTAGAACTTTGTCATTGATAGAATCCAAAAAAATTTGGTTGGATGGAAGGGGGGCTCCTCAGTCAAGCGGTCAAGTCCACCTTAGTTAAAGCAACACTCCAAGGCATCCCAGTGTTTTTCCTCTCCATATTCCAAATTGTTGTTGATATTTGTAATAAAATTGAGCAACTCCAAAGGAATTTTCTTTGGTATAGATATAAGTAGAAGCAACGTTTTCATTTGGTCACTTGGGACCAATTCTTTCCAGAAAAGAGCACGGTGGCATTGGGCTCAGGAAGGTCCGAAATATGAATTTAGCACTCATTGCTAAACAAGGATGGTGAGTTCTAAAGAATGAAAATTCTTTGTGGGTCTCTATCATGAAAGCAAAATGCCTCTCACACCACAATAATTTCTTGGATGATCCTTCCCCTATTCCAGGCTCGATAGCATGAAATTCCATCCTAAAGTCAAAGGAGATTATTAGGAAGGGTATCCATTGGAAACTTAGGAATGGTGAGAAGACTAATCTCTGGGAGGATATCTCACTGGGTGACAGTCATATTCAAACCTGCGTAGAACTCATATGCCTAAAACCCGTCACTAATTCCCTATTTGGCTCAAAGGTTTGTTATTTTTTTCACTCCAATCGAAAATCCTGAAAAATTATTCCTTTTGTTGGACTATCTAGTGAACAAACGTATGCTTCTATGTTTTCCAATTTATTGTGCCTTTGTGTTATTCCTAGTAGCCCCTCTGAAGATAAGATCCTATAGGGCCCTAATACCAATATTCTTTTCACGGTCAAGTCTGCTTACTACCTCACTGAAAGCCCGCTTCCTGCTTGGTTTCCTCTAAAGATCATCTAGAAAAAATGCATCCCTAAAATCAATTTTTTCTTCTTGCTTGTTGTCTAGGACACAATCCTCACCATTTCCAATCTCAAACGTTGAGGTATTCCTATCCCCAACCATTTTTACTTGTATAACCAACACAATGATTCAATCCAACACATATTCTTATCTTACCACTTCTCCTAAACCCTCTTGTATTCCCTCTTTTCTACCATTGGTATTGCCTGGGCCCCTCCTCTTCTGAGCGACCTATGTTTTTAATGGCCCAATCCCTTTAAGTGTTTTCGGTTAAAGACCTTCTGGCCCTTTTGTCTTCCTCACTTTCTTTGGGAGATCTGGCATGAGCGTAATTCTCACGCTTTCAATGATTCCAGTCATGCCATCCAATTTGTGCTTTTAGAAATTTTCAGACTGTTGTAGAGAACCTCTCAGTTATCCAAGGAGATGGAGAGCTTGAAACCCCCATTGAATCTCGATTGGCATCTTCTCTTAAACTTTCCTTCTACAATATCCCTCCTCCTTCTCCTAAGTATGATCGGTCTTTGGTCAAGTGGTCTCCTCCTTACCTCAAATTAAATTTTTATGGAGCGACAAAAGGAAATCCTAGGCCTACTGGTGGTGGAGGCTTAGTCATAGACCATACAAGGAAGATCTTCCTAGCTTTTGCTGAGAATTTTGGAATTCAATCTAGTCATTTTGTTGAAGCCCGAGCGCTGTTTCAAGGTATTGTTCTGTTATGCAGTCTTTGGATTTCTAACTTAATTGTTGAAGAGGATTCCAAAAATATTATCCAGAGCATTTCAAGGACTTAGTATGTTTCTTGGAATATTTTCAACTTGATTACCAAAGTCAAATACTTGCTAGGTTCCTCTACCAATGTCACTTTCCAACATGTTTTCCGTGAAGGACACCATGTAGCTAATATCCTTGCAAATATGGAGGTTTTTGAGCCCACTCTCACTATTTGGAGAGATCATTTCCCCCCCTCCTTTCTCGATGAAGATCCTATGGATGTTTCTTCTCTGTAAGGTCCCTATATTGAGATGGGATTTTTGGTAGGATTATCTTGTGGTCTCCCCGTATCCCACGTGGAATGAGTTTCAAGCCTCTTGTTCAACCTACAGCTGTGTGGATGTCATGGGTGGAGCGGCTAGGATGACCACTTGTCTCCTCCCTCAGGTGAAGGCTCTCCTGGACGAGTATAAGGACTAGTATGAAATTTTGGAGGAGTTCAAGATTCTGGTGGGTGCGGATCAGGCTACTAGTGGTCGTGACTCTGGTCACCCTAACATCTAAGTTTGGCCATTGTGACCTTCTCTTTCTGGTGCTTTCATCTCTTACACATTCTCTCATGTTTCCTGCTCTACCCTTGCATGAGTTTCCTCAATGCCGATTTTGGGTTTCCTCTTTTGCCCTTGCGTGGTTCTTTTTTGATTTTTTCTGTGATGACCCATAAAGGGTTGTTGTTTCTACTCTTTTTTGCTAAGGAAAGCTTCACATGATAGTCTCCATTTTGTAAAAGATTACATGATCATTTCAAAACTCCTTTTACCAATAAAAAAATAATAGTGATCTTATGGCCTCAATGAGACCTTGGTTCAATGGTTGGACATATGTATGATGTAGCCCATACTAAGGTTCAAATCTCGATGACATCAAATAGATTTACTTTTTTAAAAAGTTTAATAATTGAACATACAAATGATTAGCCCATACCAAAGTTCAAATCTCAATGACAACAAATAAACTTAGACTTACTTTTAAAAACAACCGAATTTTATTATAATTTTCAAAATCAAAGGAATAACCTTGAGCTTAGGTGAAACTTTACCATTAGGTTATATTAATAATTGGTTTTCTATATTTTAAAATATTTATTAAAATTTTACTTTTTTTAATTATATTTCATCAAAAGTAAATAATGATCTTATGATATTAGTGAGGCTTTGGTTCAATAGTTGAACATATAGATGATGTAAATCTAACACCAAATAAACTATATATATATATATATATATATATATATATATATATATATATATATATATATATATATATTGAGTAAATACACTATATATTAAATTGATATGAAAGAGAAATTCAACCATTTCAAAATATTACTTTAAAAAATAATTATAGGTTCCAAAATTAAATGAATAGCCTTGAGCTTTGGACATTATCCATTCCCCATATATATATATATATATATATATATAATTATATAATTATATAATATTGAACCCTGTGATCGAAGGCGATAGCCTTGAGCTTGGGACATTATCGATTCTCATATATATATATATAATATTAACCCCTATGATCGAAGGCAGTTTCCTCAGGGGATCAATGTGTTAAAAATGAGAGGGACGTTATCGATTCCCATATATAGAGAAAGAATACAATGGAGTAATTGTCAAGTGCAGGGTTCAAACCACATGGGTTGTTTTTACCAAACAATCTATTTCACCTTGTTGTTGACCCAACGTGTGGGAGGCCACCGGTGGCTTAAGATTTGTACCGTTGTCGTTGGTTTGACATGCACTTAGAAGATTCAAATCAAACTACTGCCCTTTGCAAACAAGCTGCCCCAAGATTCCAAGATTCTCACCAAAATTTGAACCTAAGTGTCTTGTTTAAAAATGTCTAACCAAATAAACAACTACCAATCTATTACTCTTAATATTACCTAAGAAAAAATAAAAATAAAAATACAACTAGAGGGACAATTGTAGTTCGCTTTTGCGGTGTCTCGAACTCTTGAAAGGAGTGGTTTGGCCGGCTGCCGTCGATGCCGATATGGATTGTCCTGAGGTTATTTGTCTCTACCATTATTGCCACGTGGCTTTGTTTTTCCATCCAGCTCCACGTGACCTTAAAACCCTTGCATTCTATAACTTTTTTCAAAGTTTCCTAACCCTACATTCTATAACCTTTTTCATAGTTCCGTGGTTCTTTGGTTTAGGAAGGATTTGACTGATAATGTTTTTATGGTTTTAAATTCTTATTATATTTTAATAAATTGTTAGAAATTTTTTATAAATTTTAAATGATTGGATATTTATTAAATAAAAAACGTGAATAAAATAGATTGTAACTATAATTTTATTTTTTAGATTAGATAATCAAAACTTTATTAAGATATAAAATTATGGCAAACATAAGAGGCGGCATCACGGAATCAAAAACCTCTGCGACTTGGAATTTTTCAATCGGCGGACAAAACACGACACAAAATCGAAGACTTATTCCGAGATTTGCGTCGTGCGGATATTCTCCGTGATCCTCTTTCTTGCTTTCTCGAAGGCTGGACTTACTTCCCATTACGCTTATGTCTTCTGCCGAGAAATTGCCCGAGAATTGCGTCAAATCACGGAAAGAAATCGGAAAACGTCTAGAAGGCTATCATGTCGTGGTCTTACCAGTCGCCGATTTTTTTGAATTTTAGGAGTGATTTATTGCCGTTCTCGGTGCTTTCCAGAAGGTTTGATGTGACCAGTTTTCTTTATCAATGAGAACAAAAAGAATTTTGTTTTGATACATATAACCTAACATTTTTTTATATAGATATAAATAGAGGTTGTTTATGTTTGATTTTTTCAACATAGTTATTACATCATAGACTGTGTAAGAAGTTAAGTGGTATAAGCATTTTTTACAAGGTATATGTATGTAATATAGAACAAGATAGTTTCAATCAAAAGGGTTTCAAGGTCATAAAGCCTAAAACAACAAGGTCAAGCTTAGTAAGTAAGAAAATGAATCTATTTAAAGCTCCTTTCATGTTACAGGAAAAGGAAGTCATAGAAGCTCTTTAAAATTGCAAGAAAAGAAGTCATTTGAAGATCCTTTAAAAGGAAACTATAGAAGCTTCTTTTGGAAATAACAAAGAAGTCATTTAAAAAACATTGAGAAGAAGATTGAAGAATAAGACTCATTAAAATATAGCCCATTGAAGCAATTTGCAGCGTTGAAAAAAAAAACGTTCCAAAGAGAACATAAAAAATTTAAAAGAAATTTGCCATTAAAAAACAACTTTGGAACAAACTCTAGAAACTCTCAAAAGGAAGCAGTATTGAAGAAAGAATTCCAAGAGAACTTGGTTGATTTGTCATTGAAAGATAATTACGGAACAAACTCGAGAACGTAGAATCTAAAAACAAGGATAATGTGGGTGACATAAACATAAATGTAGTCACTAAACGTTCTAGCTTAACATCAACATTATGTGTGAATGAGAAAGCAATGGAAGCACTAAAGGACAAAAGCAAGAGGTCCATGAAATTATCAGGCACTGATTCAAAAGTAAACAAGGAAAACTAGCACCAAGCGTAGCCAAAATCATGGTTACTCAAGCAAAAGCCCGTGTTCCAATAAACCAAGAGAAGGTTGTTTTGAAAAACCATTAATTAATTAATTAATTATATATATATATATATATATATATATGACAAGACACTCACCCTTTAGAAAAGAATAAGCAAAATACATTCGCTCATCAAAGTCTTGGACAGAGCATTAGCAAAGATATTTGCTCGACAGTAATTAGAAAGACGCTCAATAAGAAATTGAAATTTAGTTGAGCAAAGGTAGGAACATAATAAATGCTTGTAAGACTTCTAATTAGATGTAGGAGCTCTCAAATGCCCTACAATTTGAAAATTCACATAGGATCGATGCGAGATACCTGACAAAGCGCAAACTGCGAAGCCTATCGATCACTATAGGTTGGTGAATCTACGAGACATTAGTGAATGAATGATATGGAAAATTAGCAAGACAAATTCATGAATATGCAAGACATTGGTAAATGAATAATATGTTGGAAAATTAGCAAGACAAATTGGTGAATCTGCAAGATGAGAATGAATTGATGACCTGACATTGAATGTGAAAGAATTAAGAAGTGAATGAAAGGGATTTTGATATCTAATTGCATACAATAGAATGGAAAGACAAGGAGAGTCATCTACAATATGATTGCATTCAAAAGGGTTAAAGAAACCCATTGGAAGCACCTGCAATAGAGAACCATTGGTAAAATTTCTAGCAAATGAAGTTGGGTGAACATTATCAAGGCACCCATAAATTTCTCATCATAAAGGTTGAAATAAATACCAATAAGATAACATCTTGTTGACAAAGAAAAATTGCACACATGGAGAAATTCAAAGAAGGTGAAAAGAAAAATAATATTTTTAAATAAGGGATTATTTTGTAGAGGAAGAAACATTCCCTCTACCATAAAACAGTGAGAAATAATTCTTTCTCATAATTTTTGAAATATCAATTCAAATCCTAGTATAGGTATATATATACTTATTGAAAATATTTTTTTGAGGCAGACTCAATAAAAGAATAATAGTTAGATTTTGTAAAGGTTTACCATGGCTAGTGGAGCACCAAAGTTCTTGTTATTGAATTTCCAAATTTTTGAGGAGAAACAATTATGTTGCCTAGAAGACCAAACTCATGACATAGCTTAAGGAAGTTTGGCAAGTAGTAGATGGAAGCACTAACCATCCTACTACAAAAGGAAAAGAAAAAACAAAGTTTGATAAGGCAAACAAAAAGGTAAGACTAATCATCATGTTCAAAGTAGTAGATGAGGTCCAAGCATACATTAGAGATATGACCACAACCAAAGATGCATGGGAGAAGTTGAAGATAATATTTGAAGCCAAGAATCAAAATTAGATTGCATTCCTCCAAAGGTATATCCATTATCTAAAGATGAAGAGTGGAGAAAAGCTAAAAATATTCATGAGGAGAATAACATAATTATGAACATCATTGCAAGCACTAGGAACTCAAGTATCTGATGAAATATTAGTTCCTATAATTTTGAGATCACTCCCATCAAAGTACAATGTTTTTGTGACTACACTAAATATTACTAAGCAAACACCAAGCTTTGAGAAGTTGGTGAACCTACTTTAAAAAGTAGAGGCCTCACATACTACAAAAGAAGAAGAACAATTACTAGTTACAAGTCAAAGAGGGAAGCAACCATTTAGAAGAGGCATGAGACCTCCACAACACTTCCAACAAAGAAATAATTTTTAGAGATTTTAAAATTAGATAAATGATTCTCAAAGAAGTACTTTCAACATGCAAAATATGTGTGAACATTGTGGAAAAAATGGACACACCATGAAGGATTGTTGGCATATTCCATTAAAAAATGGATCACCTTCACAAGAGATGAACCAAAAACAAAATAGGTCATCTTTAGAACAAAAAAAACAAATTTGGATAAAGACACAAGAAAATAATGTATCCAAAGAACATCAAGTTAAATAAAAATATATTTAAGAAGAAAAGCATGTGTTTGTTGCATAAGAATATTTTAGATAATACAATAATATTTGGTATAATCCCAAACATATGATAGGTCGAGAAACTTGGAAGCATCCAAATCATCATACAAGAAGAGTTCCATTGGTTGATCACTTCAAGCCAAGGAACCAACAAGAGGCAACACTACCTGGATATAAAGGGAACTATTACAAGTATAAGCCATGGGATACCTCTAAGGCCAAGAAGTTCAATATAGAATGAAGATGATGCATTCAAAGTTAATTTATTTTCTACTCACTTTCCCAAGTATAGAGAAAAGCATTTGCAGGATGAATGACCTATTATGAAGAAAGCATTAAAGAAGCATGGGATAGCTTGCAAATTAGATCTTGTTGAAATAAGATTATCTATATTTGTAACTCGAACAAGAGATCCCTACATCATTATCAAATCCTAGGATCTCATAAGACTATTGTTAAGAAGTGTACCAACACTATAAGCAATCAAGATATTAAATGATAAGATGTATTGTGATATCATCAAGATTGACAACATAATTCATGATAAAGGTAAATTTGTTAGACAATGATAATAACTATTGGTCCCTAATGGCTCAACTCTAAGGACCATAGAGCAATTGACAGGTTGCTACATTCTAGTTCAAGAAAAAACTATGGCAGCTATGGGATCATTCAAAGGACTAAAATAAGTACGCAAAATTGCTAGAGATTGTATTCAAAATATACATCCTATTTATCATATCACAAAGCTTATGATAAAAGGAAAACTTGGAAATAATCCAGAACTTGATCACAATGAAAAGTAGAGAAAGGAAAAGCAACAAAATAAGTCATACACAACTTTCATTCCACCATATGCAAGACAAAAATTAACAAACAATCAATTCAACAAGCAACATTGGATGCATGGTAACACATGCTTCACTTGAAGATATTGAAGAAATACACTTCAAGCATTGAGTATTGAATAAGTATTTTGTAATAAATGTATTTTGGAGTGCATGATTGGTAGAACCCAACACTCCTAAGTATCAAAGTAGGAAGTCTACATTAAGGGAGGAATTTCTCTCTCAAATTCCAACATCACCCTAGACATTATTATTTGGTCATAAGAAAAATAGAGCTTTTGACTATGATGTAATAAGGGGGGTATGTTAGGAGTTATTACATCATAGACCATGTGAGAAGTCAAGTGGTATAACCACCCCTCACAAGGTACATGCATGTAGTATAGGACAAGATAGTTGCAAGTTTGTTTGAGGGTTTGTTATGCCTAAATTAGACATCCTATGTACTTAAATACCCTTCACTTCCATAATACAATTATTCAAAGTATTAAGATCTAAAAAATATTATATTTATGTTTAAGAGTTTTTAAAATACTATGAGTAATATAATTAATTTAATTATTAATATGGTGTCTTTATGAAAAGCTTATATTTTTAACTATTTCAATTCATAATATTGGATAAAATATATTAATTTTATTGGAGTATTTATTTTAATATCATGAAATTTAAATAAATATATTTGGTGGGGCCAAGGCTAGAGCTTGAAAAACTAAGATCCCAAACATTCTAGTACATGTTTGTTACAAAAGGTTTAATTAGGTAATGACAAACCCATAACACAAAGAAGACAAAGTGAAAATAGGTGAGATTTACTTGAAGCTATCAATTTATACCATGGCTAGCGCATATCATGATAGACTAATAGTTTTAGAATATCATATAGGGTGCTTGCAACATGAGATGTTGGAATTGAGTATAGTCATGAGGAAAAAACAAAGCATCATCATTGAACAATAAAAAATGATTTTGGAATAAGCTATTCAAATCAATCTGTTGGAGACATCACTAGTGGAATTGAAATCCTCCACTACCATGGGATCATGTAACAGTAATAATTATATAAATGGATTCCATATTAGAACTAAGTCATAGACCAATAAAGAAAAATAAAATGAAGACAATATATTATAGATAAAATAATTGCAAGTAGCAATTGCAAACATGATGACAAAAAAATAGGTACTGTGAAACAAATCAAGCCAAGGGAACAAATATATTTAATACATAAACAATTTAGAATACAATTATTAGAAGAAAATAAAATAAAAAATAGGTCAATAAGCATAATCATTAAGGGGATAAAAAAACATGGAGAACATGAAAACACAACCAACTTAACAAGGAATTTTCTTTTTGATAAACTTCATTGAATCAAACAAATTTATCAAACATAGAGATTAGAAAATGTATGGGAATATATAAGAGCTAGACCAATCCAAGTCACAATATTTAGTATAGGAGATAAAGGACAGGTTATTTGAAATAGAGTATTGCTACAAGGGTCACATTTTTACCTGGATGATGATCTTACTCCTATGCAACAAGAAGAGAAGAGGGAAAAATGGGAAAAGGTAAAGATATCAAGGAGTGAGGGTAAATAGGTATGGTTGAAAAATGGGAAAGCATGTATTATAAATGAAACACACCAAAATAAATAGGAAATTGGGGCCCATTGGGAACACTTAACATTGGTGAGTTAGAATTATCATGGATATCCATGGAGAAAATATCTCGGTCTAGGGCATATAGCTAAAGCAAAATATGTAATTGTAATGATAGAAACACATGAACATGATGGATGCAAGATTCTAGAATGTGAAGGATACAAAAAGATATCAACATGGAAAGTAGTAGAAAATGGAAAATGATATGAGTAACAATACTAATAAAAGAGTATTTGGGTAGACTCATACAGGTTGAGAAAGGAGACCCAAAGAAACAATATATATGGATTAAAATCATAGATAATGATAAATTTATTAGCATTGTATCTTGTTATTTTTCTCCACAAAAATCAAAGTTTTATAAGAAACATGGCTTAAATCATGAGGATCCATATATGGCATTGGCAAAAGACATCACAAAATATAACAATTTTAGAAAGGTCATTTTAAAGATCAATGAATACATAGATGATAATACATTGTGGCTAGAAGAAGAGGTGGATCACCATTGGTTAAGGTCCTTAGATGATAGTCAAAGACCCATCACACATTATGGAGAACTTAAACTATGTAGCATAGAGGGATTGATCATCTACAATGGCATAAACATGTGGTAAAAATATAGAAAATATACTTGTCAAACACATAATGGACACAATGTAGTTGATTATGCTATTTGCTCACCAAAATTTATTTCAAGGAGAAAAGATCTAGAAATTGAAGCAATTCCCATGGAGCTAAAATATTATCATAATCCAATGTACATAAATATCCTAATGCAAGAAAGTGGGAAAGAAGAACATCTTCAAGTAAATGAAGGAAATACAACAAAAAATATCTCTATGAAAAAAAAAAAAACTTTTAATACATCACTCAAGTAGATTACGGAAACAAAGGAAAGAAAAAACACATATTTTTTAAATTTGTAATTTTTATAGTTGTAAAATAATGGATATAATGAGAGAAGCGTTGAAATCATGCAAAAAATTAAAACCAAAGAAAAGAAAAATGAAAAATTCCTTGTAAATCCATGTATGGTGAAGAATGCAAAGCAGTAAGGAGAACCTTGAAAGAACGAGGCAAAATAAATAAATAAATAGGAAGATAAATAAATAGCTAGTGAAAACAACAAAGAAAGAATATATAAGAGCAAGGCAAAAATATTTGATATATCTTGCAAAGCATAGCCCAAGACAATTTTTGAAATAGTTACAAAAAAGAAAAAGGTATACAAAAAAAATATCACAAGAAAACAACGGTTACAGTAAGCTGCGTAATTATACAAGAGAAACCAAGAGAAAGATACCCCTATTATAATTAACACAACCTAGGGATTTTTTTCTCTAAAAGATATGAAGGAGGGCATTAATAAAATAGCAATAGGTAAAGCTCAATATATAGATGGTTAACAAGCTAAATTTTTGGAGATATTACATTATTTGATAAATGTTAAAGTCCCTCCATGGTATATTGTACCTTTGTCAATATTAGATTAGGGAGTGATTTATCATATTAAGGAATGTGAGTTATATTTATATAATATATATGTCAATGTGAGAAGAGTCCAAGTGTTATGTAATAAAGTGTGCAAGTGTGTAGTGTGAGAGAGTGCAAAGTGTCAACTTAGTAAGTCAAGATTCATAGGTGTAGGTGTTAACTATGCAAGTGAAGAGTCACATGATATGTGGTAAGATATAAAGTGAAGAGTCATGAGAGTTTTGTCATATGTGAAGAATATGAAAGGATGCATCTCTTGGATGTTTGAGGAGAGAAATATTCAAGTATTGAAGAGTCACCTTGTAAGGTTATATTATGAAGGTAATGTTGCATGCATTGTAATACACTTTGATATCATGTAACTTGAACTTGATTTATAAATAATATTTGAGTGATTCCTTATTATAAAATATTTTTTTATTCTATGAATGTGATTCATTGACATTTATATTATTCTAAGAGTGGGCCTTTATATGATTTATACTAGATCCTGGGAAAAAAACCCTATAAGATAATTTGGCTAAATATCCATCAATGGTATCAAAGTTGCACTCTGGCCAAATTATGATTTGAAAATTTTTGGAGAAAGTTTGAATAAGTGACTCATTTGAGAATAAGAATGGATCTAGTGGCTCAAATTGATTAAAATATTGTTGAATATTGGAGGAGAGTTGAATGAGATATTTGAGAGGAGAAGTTTTATATGTGTGTAGTGAACCCAATAGAGAAAGATTGATTATAATTCTAGAATAATAAAAATGAATCACTTTTATTAATGAATCACTGTTGTATTGTATGGGGAACCCAACAATTAATTAATAATTATATTCTTCGATGCCTCAACTATACCAAATGAAATGCCCATTTCTACGAGTGTGAAGATGTGATCGAAGGTCACAACCTTTGTGAAAGAGAGAGTGATTAAATAATTAAATAATAATGTGATTAGTATGGTGGTTAGGAGTAGAATCCTAACATGCCACCTTCCTTAAAAAGAGCTTTGTCCTCAAAGCTCAAAGTAAGGATCTTCGTTGCTTGTTTTCCCAATTGAATTTGTGCAAGTTCTTGTACTATTTTAATGTCACTTTTTCGAAGGCAAGGATATATTGAAGGTCGAAGCATTAGTGGGGGGTTGCTAGAAAGAATAGTAGAATCTTCCTTAGGAGAATTGTGATGACGGTAGGCATCTGCTTTAGTCGATTCTTCCTATGTAGAATGAAGGGAAAATAAATGGCCACTCACTCTTTTGCCTCCTTTCTGAATTAGGCTGCCTATACGATGAGAACTCACTATTGGAAATGAACTTGTGTGTAGTTCTTTGAGAGTGTATGTCTTGCCTTCATTGTTTACTGCATGGAT
The DNA here is from genome assembly GCA_028583015.1 of Wollemia nobilis. Classification (NCBI taxonomy): domain Eukaryota; kingdom Viridiplantae; phylum Streptophyta; class Pinopsida; order Araucariales; family Araucariaceae; genus Wollemia; species Wollemia nobilis. The sequence goes on along the minus strand of JAQPPZ010002456.1, from coordinate 5,225,506 downwards.
GTCTACCTCATCTTTTTGTGGTGCATCGAGCACTTTTGGAACATCGACCTAATTTCCTTCATAGTTATGATCAGGTGCTTTGGTCATGTCGTGCACATCTTCCTCACCTTCTTCCTCTATGGAGTGATAGGTATCAACTATATTCAATAAATACAATGTTTGTATAGCACAACAATGAAGGGGCCCAAATTGCTCATCACAAGTATAGCAGAGGTCGTTCGCTTGTCGCTCCTCCATTTCTTGTAGGCTAAGGTACTTAACTGGCAAGGGTTTGTGTTTTGGAATAGTGTGCATGAATGTTGATTTATCAATAGGTTTCTCCCCATGTTGACATTGAACATTGAATGTATCGTCGACTAACGAGGCTAATCCAATGGCTTCTTGTAGGGTGCGAGGAGTTTACATCATGATATTCACTCTAATTTCTTCTTTCAATCCATTAATGAACCCACTTATGAGGACTGATTCGTCCAACCCTATGATGCGATTGGCGATATCCTGGAACTGAATTTTATATACACTCACTAATGTGATTTGATGTAGGTGGGCAAGATTAAGTAGCAAAAGTAGGTTGGGGTCATGATATATTCTTCCATCAGCCATTTCTTGCATCACTTCTTTCATTTATTTTGAAACCTCTTTCGAGACCTCTTTCACAATATCCTTTCCCACTCCTTGTGACCTTTGTCCTTTCTTCGATGCCGAAGTTTTCCAATGACGCGAATCGTAGCCGTCGGTGGGTAAAATTTATTTTAAACCTTAAGTTTATACTCTAATTTTATACGATTCCACCGTTAACCTGTGTCTTTGCCGAAAAACTCTGAAAGCGACCAATTTTTTCTTGATTTCTTCAGATTTGATGTATTTTTTTTCTGCGCTTGGTCGAAACACTCTACTAGTCTTCAACAGCCATACTTCTGTAGAAGTAAACGAACAATATTCTATTGATTAGAACCAGTTTAAATAATACATTGAGAGCCCAGATTAGCTCGTAATCCTAGGATCTAATCAACAGCTTAGGTCTTCAAATAAAATAATAAAAATAGACCAAATATTATATACGCTAACAATAGCGTAACTAACCTAGGTAGTTAACTAACTACCCTATCAACATAAATAAAGTAATAATAAAGAATTACTATAGTAAATCTAACATCCCCCCTTATTACATTATTTATGTAATTTAAGAACTACTAACATCCCCCCTGATTACATCATTTGGTAATACAAAGAGAGCTGCGAAACAATTCAAATTTGACACGTGCAAGTGCCTTAGTGAAAATGTCTGCAACTTGAGCATTGGTGGGAATGTACTGAAGCTGAATTCGGTGCCTTGGAACTTCGTCTCGAATGAAGTGACATTGTGTGTCAATGTGCTTGGTTCTTTCATGATGTACTGGATTCTTGACAAGATTCAAAACACCCATGTTGTCGCAGAACAAGTGTATTGGAGATTTTGATGGAAGACCCATACTTGTTAGGATGCGACGCAACCATATCACTTCGCACACAGCTTCACGTGCGGCGCGATATTCTGCCTCTGTTGATGAAATAGCAACCACCTGTTGCTTCTTGTTGTGCCAAGAGACAGGACCAGATCCAAGATGAAACAAATATCCTGAAGTTGATTTACGATCATCATATGATCCGGCATAGTCGGAGTCCGTGTATCCCTGTAAGAAGAATTTGTTGTTCCTCTTATATTCTAGGCCATATTCCATTGTGCCATGGACATAGTGAAGAACGCGCTTTGCTGCTTTCCAGTGTGTAGTCTTAGGCTCCTGCATGAACCTCGAAAGATAGTTGACAACAAATACGATATCTGGCCTAGTGTTGGTCAGATATATGAGACTCCCAATCAACTGTCGATAGAGAGTACCATCTACCTGAGGTGAATCATCATATCATGATAACTGAATTCCTGTTTCCATCGGAGTTGACATTGGCTTGCAATCAGTCATGCGATATTTTTCCAATAGGGTCTTGGCATATTTTTTTTGAGACACTTTGATGTAGTGCTCCTTCTGGCTGACTTCCAGACCAAGACAATAATGGAGAAGTCCGAGATCTAACATCTCAAAATATTGACACAAGTCTCTTTTGATAGTAGAAATCATAGTTTTTGAACTCCCTGTAATGAGCAGATCATCAACATAGAGTACAAGCAACACTATTTCAGAACCTTGTTTCTTAAAATAGAGGTTTGCATTTGATGGACATCTCTTAAAACCATGCTGTAGAAGGTGATGATCCATTTTTATATACCAAGCCCGAGGGGCTTGTTTCAAACCATATAAGGATTTTACCAATTTGCAAACTTTCTGCTGTTGGCCTTCCACTTCAAATCCTTCCGGTTGAGTCATGTAGACTTCTTCTTGGAGATCACCATTTAGAAAAGCACTCTTGACATCCATTTGGTGTACTTTCCACCCATATTGTGCTGCCATAGCACAAAGAACTCGAATGGTTGTCATCCGAGCAATAGGTGCAAAAGTTTCCTCGTAGTCAATGCCTTCTCTTTGAGCATAGCCCTTTGCAACAAGTCGGGCCTTATGCTTATCTATTGTACCATCTGCCTTATACTTAACTTTATACACCCATTTGCAGCCTATGGGCTTCTTTTCGTATGGCAGATCGACAAGCTTCCAAGTTTTGTTTTTCATCAAAGACTTATACTCTGCATCCATAGCGGCCTTCCACTGAGGCTCACCAAGAGCATCTTGCACTGATGCGGGTTCAAGATCATCTATGGAAGACATAAACACCCTATCATTATCAATATCCATATCTTCTGTATCTCTCTCTGGATCTACAGAAAGTTCCTCAAAATATTGACACAGATCATCAACCCCAGTATTCTCTGTTGCAGCTTTCTCCTGTCGAGCCATGCTACGAGTACGAGGCCTATCCAATGTCAAATCTGGTGGAGTGGATAGCTTAGAGTCTTTGATTGTATTTGTATACCACTTTGGATTCTTCTTCTGAGGTGTTGAAGAAGATGAAGACGGACCTCCAACCTTTGATGAAGGAGATTTATCAACCTTAGTTTCCACAAGGTCTAGGTATACATCTGATGTGTTTTCTGATGTGAAAGCCTCATCAAAAACTACATCTCTACTAATGTGTATCTTCTTGGTCAAGGGATCAATCAAATGATAACCCTTAGAGTGCTCATCATACCCAAGAAGAATACACTTCAATGTCTTCTCATCTAGCTTCTTCCTTTTCTCTTTTGGTATGTGCATGAAAGCTTTACATCCAAAAATGCGTAGATGAGAAATGGAGGGTTTCCTACCACTCCATGCTTCCTGTGGAGTCATTCCTTGTAGAGCCTTTGTGGGTGCCCTATTCAATAGATATACTACTGTGGTGACAGCTTCTGCCCAATATAGTTGCTCAAGACTAGCTCCTGTGAGCATGCAACGAACCATTTCCATGATGGAACGATTCCTCCTTTCAACAACTCCATTTTGTTGAGGAGTATAAGCAATAGTTAACTATCGTGTGATCCCATTTTCTTTCAAGAACTCAGAGAATTATTTAGAGGTGAACTCCCCCCCTCGATCTGAGCGGAGGGTCTTTATAGAAGTCCCTGACTCCTTTTCAACAGATTTCTTGAATTGCTGAAAGAAGCCAAATGCTTCAGATTTCAGTTGAAGAAAGAATACCCACATCTTTCATGAGTAATCATCCATGAATAACTGAAAATACCTCTTACCCCCACAACTTTTGGGAGTGAAGGGACCGCATAGATCGGTGTGAATCAACTCCAGAGGTTTCTTTGCTCTTGTAGAGCTCCTTTCAAAAGGCACTCTATGCTGCTTTCCTGCCAAGCAGTCAGAGCAAACTGGTAAAGTGGTAGAAAGGGAAGGAAGAACTTTTACCATTTCATACTTACTTAACTCAAGTAAGTAACCCGAACTCAAATGTCCATATCTCTTGTGCCATAGGGAAGTTGCCTCCTTTGTAGAGACTGTCATGGCTACATGTGGAGTAGAGATAGCATCTAAGGCAAATAAGCCATGCTTATATGAAGCAGTTGCAATGTTCTTACCCCTCCTGGTAATAGAACAACACTTCTTGCCTCCCTCAACACTAAAGTTCACAACCATATCTTTGTCCAGAATTTGTGTGACTGACAACAAATTGTTTGCCAATCCTGGAACATAGAGAACTTTGTCAATCTGACACTTGCCATCAGGAAGAGTGACTGAAACAATACCTTCTCCCTGAACCTTGTAGGTTTTATCATCAACAATAGTGACAGGTTTGCCCTCTTTGGCCTCAAAAGACTCAAACCATGATTTGTCACCAGTCATGTGCTTATTGGCTCCATAATCAACATACCAGATAGGATCCGTCTGCTTGGACACTGTGGTAGTCATGAGAACTTTGTGGGCTCTCTCAGAATCCATGTCATATTCTTCAACAACAACATTCACTTGTTGTTTGTTCTTTTGTGGTTTGTTCCGGCCTTTCTGTTTTGATTGTTTATTCTTATGCCAACATCTGTTTGTATCATGACCTTCTTTGTCACAGATCTTGCAATATCGCTTTTTCTGTTGAGGTTGTTGAGTTTGTTTCCCTTTTGAATCCTTTTGTGAATTCCCTCCCTTCTAAAAATTACCCTTCTTCTGGTTCTGCCCTTTCTTGTTGATGTAGAGGGCAGTGTTAGAAGAATCATCTCGCTGTAGTTGGCGTGCCTCCTCCTCTTGAAGCATATTAACCAATTCTACAAAAGTAACTTTCCATTGCGATACCTGAAGGGAAGTGATCAACACCCGATAAGAATCAGGTAAAGCTCTCAATACAATTGAGGTAAGGAGCTTGTCATCAACTGGTTCTCCTAAAGAATTCAACTTTGCTTTCAATTCAGACACTCTGCAAAGAAAAAATTCAACTGTCTCCCCCTGCTTCATGCTTAGACTGTGTAATTGAGATTGAAGAAATAGAATAGTGGAATCATTCTTTCCCTCATATATAGTATTAAGGGCATCCCATGCCTCTTTACTATGTTCACAGTCAGCAATATGGGGTTGAACTTCATCAGCCACAACAAGCAAAATGAGCACCTTTGCTTTGTTGTCTAGCTTGTCAAAGTCTTTTTGAGCAGTAGATGGAGTTGTAGCACCAGCAGCAGATGAAGGTCTTGTTGTTGCTCCAGATACAACATCCCATAAGTCATCCATGACTAGGATAGCCTTCATCTTGTTTTTCCATGGTGTGTAATTAGGACCTTTCAACAACTGATGAGAATCAGTCATTAATTTTGCAGACATGGTGAAGGTTCCTTATAACACCAATTGGTCCCCCTTTCGATATACCTTTTTCTAGGCCGTTATACCATACAAAATACCCGCCCTTACGTGAGGGAAACTATAGGTATTTAGAAAGATAAAAAAAATCACCCGCCCTTACGTGAGGGAAACTATAGGTAATTTTTAGAGATCATACGATACGTGGTACTTAAGCAGTATCGAAAGGGAATAGTCTTGTTGATGGCACCTACCATAGAAAGTCTGCAATCCTCATGCGTGGGGCGTAACTTCCCCTAAACACTTTGGATTTCAGAACTTTCATCAGGATTTACGCCTAAACACAAGAACTATTAGGGTAATGGATGGAGTAAAAAAATGCAAAATGGCAAACTTATCTCTCCCCGACGATTTATAGAGAACAAGCTCAGACGTCATTTTGGCAGCTATATTAGGCGATGGATACAGTAGCGCAATCACGACAACTTTACCTGTAAGTGCTGGCCAGAGGTATCACAAATACCGAACGCTGCAGTGCAATAAATTGCACGGATGGGTTTTAATTATTCCGGGGACTTAGGGAGTGAATTTGATTTTTTTTTAACTTTTTAATGAAGTAGTGCAAAACAGAAAAAAATGCACCCTACAACATAAAAAGTGCCCACAGGAATGACCCACTAGGTGTCGGGCACAGTCGAAAATGCACCTTTACAATAATGCCAAATTTGCTTTTCAAAAAATTACTCACTTTCCCCCTTTGATTTTTGAAAAAAAATACCCCCCTTAAAAAAATCTCTCAACAAAGCATTTTTATAATTATTATATAGTTTTAAAGTTAAAAAAAAATTAATTTTAATTTATATAGTTTAAAAACTATTAAAAAATAAATTAAAATCAAATTTTAATTTATATAGTTTAAAAACTATTTAAAATAAATTAAAATCAAAATTTTAATTTAACTAAAAAAATAATAATTAAAAAAAACTTTATAATTTTTTTTTACCTTTTTTTCAAGGGGGGGTCTGCGGGATTGGAACCCACGACCTGAGGGCTCCCTGAGCCTTACCGCACAGTCCACCACCAGGTGGACTAGCGGGCTGATCCGAAAGGATCAGGGACCCCCTCCTATTTGAGGAGGGTCCCGAAAGCCCTTCCCCTGCGCGGCCGCTTGGCCGCGGCTTCCTCCGTGGCTGGCGGCGGCGGGGCCGTGGCTATCGCCGCGAGCGGTGGGGCAGGGGCGTCGCGGTGGCTACGCTGTGGTGCGACGGGTGTGCTGCATCGCAGGTGGGTCGCCGAGTGCGGTCGCGCATCGCGGCGACGTGGGGGGTCGAGCGCGGCAGCGCGACGTCGGGGGGGGAGTGGTCCAGGAGTCACGTAGGGGGGGGGGGGAGTCAGCAAAAAAAGTGGGAGGGCATGCAGGATTATGGAAGTGCGTGCATAGGAAAAAATATACAACAAACAATGTGCGTGGGAGTGCGTGCACAGAAAAAAAAATTTAAAATAATTTTTTTTAAAGTGTTGCGGCCTCAGTGCTGCGGCGCTGAAAAAAATAAAGAATTTTTTTCTTCACTTCGTTTTCCAGCAATCTTTCGCTACGAAATATTTTCCTCAGACCAGCTCTACAAATATTATTGCCGCCTCCTCTCTCTCAGACTTCTAGCTCTGATGCCATGTTGAAGTAAACGAACAACATTCCATTAATTAGAACCCATATAAATAATACATTTGAGAGCCCAGATTAGCTCGTAACCATAGGATCTAATTAACAACTTAGGTCTAAAATAAAATAATAAAAATAGACCAAATATTATATACGCTAACAATAGCGTAACTAACCTAGGTAGTTAACTAACTACCCTATCAACATAAATAAAGTAATAATAAAAAATTACTATAGTAAATCTAAAAACTTTCGAATTTTTTATAACTTCTCACTTTTCTTTTTGGCTGAATTGGGTTACTGTTTCGTCCTTTTGGTGAGGTAGACGCCGAAGAGACTATGACAGCCTGTTCGTTCGCTGTAATTTTTTTTTTTGGAATTTATGTCTGCTTATTGCACTATCACTACGTCAAAACTCACAGCCGATGTTGGTAATTTATATTATGGTGGAGCTTTATTTTTTATTCCGCTGTCAGTCTGTGTTATCACAGAGGAATACGATGTTGTGAGGCAGACTTGTACTCACTTATGACAAGGTGGCACGTAAAGTGGAGACGGTGGCTTTGTGGAGAAAAAAAGTTGGATTGAACTAGCTCTGATACTAGATGTAGTGAACCCAATAGAGAAAGATTGATTATAATGATAGAATAATAAAAAGGAATCACTTTTATTAAGGAATCGCTGTTGTATTGTATGGGGAACCCAACAATTAATTAATAATTATATTCTTCGATGCCTCAACTATACCAAATGAAATGCCTATTTCTACGAGTGTGAAGGTGTGATCAAAGGTCAAAACCTTTGTGAAAGAGAGAGTGATTAAATAATTAACTAATAATGTGATTAGTATGGTGGTTAGGAGTAGAATCCTAACAATGTGGATGCAAGGATTTGCTGATTAGTTGAAGAAATTGATGATTGAAAGATATATTGAGAAGAATTTATTTTTAAGAGGATGTATTGAGTTTGTTGGATTGCTGGAAATTGAAAGCAATTTGACAAGAAGTTTGATTGAATTCATGTGATTTATTGACAATGAAAGAAGACTATCATAACACATTTAGAAGAGAAGATTGTTGTGATCAAAATCCTAGAGTGGATGCCAATATTGTAGCTATTCTAGTGAACAAAAAATAAAATATTTTTGAAGATATGAAGACCAGTGAACTTGTCTAGAGCAAAGAACTTGTGTAGTGAAGCTTGAAGCAAAAATCTTATCTCAAGCGAAGAGAACCTATGTGCAAAAGGTATTGTCTTAAAGTGTAGAAGTTTGTGAAGAAGTAGCAAAGGAGTGTTGAATGTGAAGAAGAATTACAAAGGAATACTGAGCATCAAGAGTGCCAAGTCAATGGTTTTTTGTATGGTAAAGGAGATGTTTGAAACACTTGATATTACACCTGACATATTCTTGCCCTGAGATGCCAGAAGTTGTTAGACTAAGTGATATTAATATTTAGACTGATTAAGGTATGCATTACTTATTTGGGGTGACATTATTTAAATTTTGGGTGCCAAATTTTTAGCTGGAGTTATAACGTTTTTTACAAGAAATTTGAAATTTGATTTTATAAGGTTTAACCTTGGAGATAGAATGCATTGACAAATAGGAGTTATAAGGTAACATTACTATTAATTTTAAATTTTGAATTGAAATTAGAATTGATTGGAGTGAGGGTGAAATTATCATTTAAAGGAGAATTTGAGAAATTATGAATTACATTAGGAGATATAAGAAGATAAAATTGAATTTGAAATTTGGAAGATATAAATAGAGATTAAAAATTGAAATAAAAATTGAATTTGGGAGATATAAGGAAAATTGAAATTGAAATTTTTATTAATGATTTTGAAAAGTGGTGAATGTGTTTGATTTGAAAGAATTTGTGGGAGTTATAAGAATATTGAAATTGATTACTTGATTGAAGATCGAATAAATGGTTTAATTATAAAATTTTGGAGAAATAAGGATTGGTACATCAAAGGAATTAATTTGAAGAGTTTGAAAAGTTTGGAGAAATAAGGATTGGTACATCAAAGGAATTAATTTGAAGAGTTTGAAAAGTTTGGAGAAATAAGGAATTCAACATCAAATGAATTCATCATGGTAGAAATGATTAGAAATGCATATTCAAAATATTATGAATAAATGTTGAAAAATCTAAAATATTATACATAAAACCTGATGGATAATTTTGTTTTAGAATAGTACATTATTTGGTACATGTCAATGTACCACCTTGGTACATTAATAGATTAGGTGTATGTCTTAGATTAAAGTGTGAGTTAATATTTCATGTAATGTAATAATGTGCAGGAAATGCACAAGTATAATGTAATTATGTGTGCAAGTGTTGTGAGTGTAAATGTGCACAAGTGTTCATCATGTAAGAGTGGACACGTGTCTTTAGAATTGTAAAGTGAAGAGTTTCAAAGAAGAGTGAAGGTTAAGAGTTCAATAAGCTATGAATATGCAATACTTTGTTACACATTTATAATTGAATGAGGAGTCACATTCAATTATAAATGCATAACAAAGTATTGCATATTCATAGCTTATTGCACTCTGGACCTTCACTCTTCTTTGAAACTCTTCACTTTCCAATTCTAAGAAAATTTCACCCTTTTTTTGAAGTGATTTTTGGGATTCCCATAGTTGGTGGGTGTGGGTGGTTTAGCCCACAGTATTGTGCCCATTGTATTCTAATACCACATAGTGGTTTAGGGTTGAAAGAGTTTCCTTTATATTTATTGTAATGTCCCATTTTTGGGCAAGAAGGTGAATAATAATATCAAGGAGGTGTGGCTCTTGTTTTGCTGGAGTAGCCCATATCGGGTGAACCAGGGTAAATATTGTGTGTTCTCTGTGCATTGTGTGGTGTCATTTACTTCTAAGTTGTTTATTTCTAGATTAAGTTTCTGTAGATCTCTTCATTTGGTATAAGATCCAGGTTGATTAGCCATAGGGGGATGCCTTTATTGCTAGGGTTTCATTTCGTTTGAAGAGGATATAGGGTTTCTAGAAGTGAGAGAATACCTATTTTAGAGTGGATGTTATGGAGGAGTTTGAAGGAAAAATGATAGGAAATCATTCAAGGATAGAGATTGAGAAATTTGACGATAAAATTTTTGAGTTATGGAAGTTAAATATGGAAGATATGCTCGTGGACAAAGATCTGTGGGCTGCTGTTTAAAAAAAAATAAAACCTAAGGGTACATCCGATGAATATTGGGAAAAGATGAATCAGAAAGTAAGAAGTCTGGTTTGATCGTGTCTTGTAGATTTAGTCCTAATCAATTTTTCTATAGAAGCTACAAAAAAGGATATCTGGGAGAAGTTAGGGGTTCTGTATCAATGTATGTAGTGAACAAATTTTTTCCTCTGAAAGAAACTATACAATTTCAATATGAGTGAAGGAGATTTAGTTACAGATCATCTAAATTCATTCAATATAGTGGTAAGTCAATTTACATCTATTGATATTAAGTTATTAAGTTAAGTGAGGAAGATAAATGTATTACTTTGCTATGCTCTTTACCAGATTCATGGGATAACCTAGTGGTAGCAGTTGGTAGTACAACTTCATCCACATTGAAGTTTGAGGATATTGTGGCATCCCTAATATCAAAGGATATGAGAAGAAAAGCCATGGATGACACTGCAAAGGATGCCCTAACATTGAGAGGGCATGCCAAGAGAAAGGAAAAATCTAGATATGGTGATAGGTCTAAGTCTAGAGGTAGATCCCAGTCTCGAGGAAAGTTTGAGAGAAAGTGTTGGAAATGTGGTAAGCTTGGTCACATGAAGAAGGATTGCAGATCAAAGAATGTTGATTCTGGAAAGAGATCCGATGAATCCACTTCCATAGAGATAAATAAATCCACTGATGAATGAGGGGATGTATATCTAGCATCCTGCTCCACACGTTCAGATAAAAATGATTGGTTGATCTATACTGGTGCCTCTTTTCATATGACTCCTCACAGGGGTGGTTTAATGAATATGAATGATATGATAGAGGGGAGGTACTATTGGGAGATGATTCACCACTTAGAATCATTGGTCGTGGAAGGGTGAAAATCTTATTGCAGGATGGTAGGGTTAAAACCCTACCAGGTGTGATGCATATTCTGGGACTTGCTAGAAATTTAATTTTTGTAAGCAAAATGTCTGATGCAATAGTAAATGTTAGTTTTAGTAAGGATTCATGCAAAATGGTTCATGGATCAATGGTGTTAGCAAGAGGAGTTTAGATTGGAACTTTGTATAAGCTATTGGGAAGCACTATGACAAATGAGTGCAATAGCTCAACTGTTCCCGAGGCTGAATCAGATAAAAGCTCAACACTATGGCATCAAAGAATGGGACATACTGGATAAAAGATATTGCATACCCTGCATAGAAAATGTATGGTTCATGGTATCCCTTATTGCTCAATGGTTTTTTATTTTTGTGAACACTATATTTATGGCAAACAAAATCATGTGAGTTTCCCATCTGGTGCTGCAAGAGCTAGAGGGATATTAGATCTGATTCATAGTGATATATTTGGTCATGTTCCTGTACCATCCCTTGGAAAATCACAATATTATGCTTCTTTTGTTGATGATTTTTCAAGATACGCATGGATTTATTTTATTAAGAGTAAAGATGAAGTGTTCGATAAATTTAGAGAATGTGAAGGACTTGTTGAAAATCAAACTGATAAAAGGATTAAGGTGTTGAGGTATGATAATGGAGGAGAGTATTTTTCAAATAAATTTAAAAAAATTTGTAAGCAATATGGTATTGCAAGATAGAAGACTACTCCATATACATCCCAAAAAAATGGAATTGCTGAGAGATTGAACATATCACTCATGGAAAATTCTAGAAGTATGCTCAGTGGTGCAGGTTTGGCACAAGAATTATGGGATGAGGTAGTGAATGTGATATGATACTTGCAAAATAGATCTCCTACATCAACATTTCCAGATCAAACTCCATTTGAAGCATGGTTTGGTAAGAAAACCTCTCTTTCACATCTTATAATTTTTGGTTGTGATGCATACATGCATATTCCAAAGGAGAAAAGAAGTAAGATTGATAATAAGGTTGTTAAATGTATCTTTATTGGTTATAAAGATGGTGTTAAAGGATATAAACTTTGGAATATAGAAACTAAAAGTACAATATATAGTAGAGATGTGTTGTTTAGGGAAATAAAAAATGATCTCAGGAAGGAAGTAATAGAAGAAGAACCTGAGAAGGTCCAATTTGATCTCATGGAAGAAGATCACAAAGAAGAGGATCTAGGAGAGGAGCAGAAAGATGGGGATCTAGATGAGGATGAACAAGAGGTTCATACACCCATAGTAAGGATATCAACACATGAAATAATACAACCTGAAAGGTATAGTCCATCTTCATTACCTACTTTTTTTGTATTATCTATTACTGATGAAGATCTTAGAACAGTTAGAAAAGCTATTAATTTTGAAGAGGCAAACTATTGGGAAGAGGCCATGGATGAGGAAATGATGGCCCTAAAAAATAACAAAACATGGGATTTGGTGAAATTACCTAGTGGAAGAAAAGAAATAGGTTGCAAAAGGATATTAAAAAAGAAGCAGAATATTGAAGGTAAAGTGGAGAAATATAAAGCTCGCCTGGTGGCTAAAGGTTATTCTCAGGTAGAGGGAACTGATTATAGTGAAGTATTTTATCCTATTGTAAAGTTAACTTCAATTAGATTTATGTTATCTATGGTTGCTGCTTTTAATATTGAAATAGAAAAAATGTATGTAAAAACTGCATTCCTTCATGGAGATTTGGAGGAAGAAAAAAATATGAGGCAGTCTGCAGGTTTCATTATTACAAGAAAGGAGGATCTTGTATGTAAGTTAAATAAATCTCTATACGGACTGAAACAGTCACCTAGAATGTGGTATCAAAATTTTGATACTTATGTGTTAGGAATTGATTTTGTTCGTAGCAATGTTGATCACTGTATATTCAAAGAAAATTGGTAATGTAATTGTAATTATAGTTTTTTATGTTGATGACATGTTACTAATTAGAAACAATAAAAAAATGATCAAGGAAGTGAAGTCTCAATTAGTATCACAATTTGACATGAAAGATCTTGGCCCTGCAAATTTTATTTTGGGTATGCAAATAAACATAGATTGTTCTAATAGAAAGTTGTGGCTGGATCAGAAAAAATATGTTGAGATAGTGTTGAAGAGGTTTAATATGCAGGATTGCAAACCGATGAAGATACATATTTCTTTGGGGGAAAATTTTTTTGTTGAACAATATCCAAAGACAGAAGAAGAGGTAGAAGAAATGTCCCATGTTCCATATGCAAATGATAGAGGTAGTTTAATGTATGCCTTTGTACTAGACCAGACATTGCCCATGCAGTGGGAGTTTTGAGCAGATATATGTCTAAACCTGGTAAAGAGCATTGGAATAATGTGAAAAGGATTTTCAGATATCTGCGTGGTACTTCTAATTTTTTAATATGTTATCAGGATACAGGTAGAGAAGACAAATCCTTGAATATAGAAAGGTTTGTTGATGCAGATTGGGTTGGAGATCTAGACAACAAAAGATCTACTAGTTCTTATGTATTCAATTTGTTTGGAGGAGCTGTTAGTTGGATGAGCAAAAGGTAAATTGTTGTTGCTATTTCAACCACTGAAAATGAATACATGGTAGCCATTGATGCCATTAAGGAAGCAGTATGGATTCAAAGACTATGTGCTAAAATTGGGTTCTTTCAAGGAGTTGTGAAGATAAATTATGACATTCAGAGTGCTTTATTTCTAGCAAAGAACCCTTCTTACCATTCCAGAATGAAGAACATTGATAAAAAGTTCCATTTCAGCAAGGATATAGTTGAACAGAAGAAAGTGTTGTTGGAAAAAGTGGATATGAAGGAAAATGTTGCAGATGCTTTAACCAAGGCAATTAGCACAAAATTTTTTAGATTATGTATAGTTGAAATGGGTCTGGAAAAGTATTCAACAAGTGGGAGATTATTGGATGTGTCTCATTCTTTGCCAAGGAACAACTGTACGACATATATGGAAGGGTAAGGGGAGTGGAGCTCCTTGAACGGTGGTGCTGGGGGGTCCGAGGGGGCGGCAACCCCCTTGGTCATGTTGAAGGTATTTGATGCAATGCACCGGAAATTTTTTTCCCCTTTTTCTAGACCAATTTTTGAGATTCCCACGATTGGTGGGTGGTTGGTGGGTGTGGGTAGTTTAGCCCATGATATTGTGCCCATTGTATTCTAATACCACATAGTGGTTTAGGGTTGAAAGAGTTTCCTTTATATTTATTGTAATGTCCCATTTTTGGGCAAGAAGGTGAATAATAATATCAAGGAGGTGTGGCTCTTGTTTTGTTGGAGTAGCCCATATCGGGTGAACCAGGGTAAATATTATGTGCTCTCTATGCATTATGTGGTGTCATTTACTTCTAAATTGTTTATTTTTGCTTTATTTTTGGAATAAGTTTATGTAGATCTCTTCACCTATAAGGTTCTATAGAGAGCCTATAGACACCAGATATGAGATGACCCAGGAGATCCTATAGAAACCAGACATGAGATGGCCCAGGAGAGCCTATAGACACTAGACATGAGATGATCCAGGAGATCCTATTGATAAAAGATACCGTCTATAGTATTTTGTAGAAAATCAATTGAAAAATATTTATACCACTTGAAATAAGGGTTTCTTAAGGATTTTACTAAGTTCTAATTATAGATATCATCGATCTAGGTTGTTTTAAAAAACATTTTGAAAAAGAAGCTCTTGATCAAAATTTATACCTCCTAGAAGGTTCTCTAGAGAGCCAATAGACATGAGACTACCTAGGAGAGCCTATAGACACCAGACATGAGATGACCTAGGAGAACCTATAGAAACTAGATATGTGATGACCCAAGAGAGCCTCTAGACACCAAAAATGATATGACCTTAGAGATCCTATAGATAATAGACATGATATGACCAACGAAAGACTATCGATACAAGACACTATTTGTAGTATTTTATCTATTATCTATAGTCTTTTATAGTGAATAAATTGAAAAATATTTATACCACTTAAAATCAGGGTTTCTTTAGGATTTTACTAAGTTCTAAGTGTAGATCTCATCGATCTAGGTGGTTTATAAAAAAATTAAAAATGGAGCTCTGGATCAAAAATTATGCCTCCTATAAGGTTCTCTAGAGAGCCTATAGACGCAAGATATGAGATGACCTAAGAGAGCCTATAGACACCAAACATGAGATGACCTAGGAGAGCCTATAGACACCAAACATGAGATGACCAAGGAAAGACTATAGACACCAAACATGAGATGACCAAGGAAATATTATCGATACAAGACACCATTTATAGTATTTTATTTGTTGTTTGTATTCTTTTATAGTGAATCAATTGAAAAATATTTACACCACTTGAAATAAGGGTTTCATGAGGATTTTACTAGGTTGTAAGTGTAAATAACATTAAGCTAGGTGGTTTTAAAAAATTAAAATGGAGCTTTGGATCAAAATTTATGCATCCTAGGAGAGCCTATAGACATGAGAGGACCTAAGAGAGCCTATAGAAACCAAACATGAGATGACCCAGGAGAGCCTATAGACACTAGACATGAAATGAACTAGGAGAGCCTATAGACACTAGATATGAGACAACACAAGAGAGCCTATAGATACCAGACATGATATGACCAATGAAAGACTATCGACATAAGACACCATTTGTAGTATTTTGTAGTGAATAAATTGAAAAATATTTATACCACTTAAAATAAGGGTTTCTTGAGGATTTTTCTATGTTCTAAATGTAGATCTCATCGGGCTAGGTGGTTTTAAAAAAATTAAAAATGAAACTCTAGATCAAAATTTATGCCTCCTAAAAGGTTCTCTAGAGATCCTATAGACATGAGATGACCTAGAAGAGCATATAGAGATCAAACATGAGATGACCTAGGATATCCTATAGACACCAGACATGAGATGACCCAGGAAAGCCTTTAGATAATAGACATGTGACGACCAATGAAAGACTATTAATACAAGACATCGTCTATAGTATTTTATCTATTGTCTATATTCTTTTATAACAAATCATTTGAAAAATATTTATACCACTTAAAATAAGGGTTTTGTTGTGACCACTTCACAACTTCCCCAAAATTGGGGACCCACTGAAAATTTTGAGATTTTGATATTTTGGTTTTCATGATCTTGATTGTTTGATTAAAAATCAAACCTTTCTTTACTTTATTTCATATTTTTTTGGGCCTCTTTTGAAAATTTTAAGACTTGATAAGTGTGATTTTAAATGTTTTAATTTTTTTTTTTAATTTTAATGTTTAAAATAAATCATTTAAAATCATTAAATAAAATACTTTAGAGTATAATTTTAATGTTTTAAATCATTCATTTTAAAATTTAATTAAAATATTTAAAGTTCATTTTGAATATTTTTATTTCAAAGTGTATTGTAAATGTTTTAATTAAAATATTTAAAGTACATAATTTTAATGTTTTAAATCATTCATTTTAAAGTTTAATTAAAATATTTAAATTTCATTTTGAATGTTTTATTTCAAAGTGTATTGTAAATGTTTTAATTAAAATATTTAAAGTGCATTATTATAAAAAGTTTTGTGTTGGTTTTGCAAATTTTCAATTTGAATGAACAAATAAAGGAGCAAAAAGCAAAGAGAATAATATGGTTATAAAATCCATTTTAAATTGTAGAACGGAATGAACGAACACAATGTTAAAATATAAATAGGCCATTGGAAACCAAGAAAAGGGGTCGGACATATTGGAGAAAAAAGACAAATTAAAGGAGAGAGGAGAAAGACAGGTTGCAGAGGGTTTTACACAACATTGGACATGAGCTTTTTGAAGAAGATTTATTGTGAGATCTATAAGTTTTATATCAAGTTATTTTTGTTAAAACAAGCATGAATATGGTGTTTTAATTGATTTAATAATTTGGTATATTTCCCTTTCTTTGAATTCCATAGAAGATAACATTCAATTTATATTTGATTGAGTCATAAGTTTTATTATTTTATTTCATTACTCCAAATCTTATCTTTTATTTTTATTTTAAATTTCAAAGTTCAAAATCATAAACCCTAATCTATATTATAAAATTTTAAATTTTATAATTAGGGTATATATATTTATTTTCCATTAATATTTTTACATAGATTTACATATGGAAAAATAATAATTATTGTTTTAATTAGGCATCATAAACCCCTAATTCATATTATAATGATTGAAACTTTATAATTAGGGTTTAAAATTTTTATGTTTGTTCACCATTCGGATATTCAAATTTCAATTTTATATTGGGATGAACAAACATTCAAATTAAATAAAAACCTTAATTTTTAATATTATAAAGTTCAAACTTTATAATTAAGGTTTATATTTAATGACTTTGTTGGAACTTACGTAAACTTTAATTTTATGTAAAGTTTCATTGAAACCCTATTTCATATTTATAAAGGTTCAAAACCTTATAATTAGGGTTTAAACTTTTTATGTTTGTTCACCATTCGGATATTCAAATTCCAATTTTATATCGGGATGAACAAGCATTCAAATTAAATAAAAACCTTAATTTTTAATATTATAAAGTTCAAAATTTATAATTAGGGTTTTATATTTAATGGCTTTGTTGGAATTTACGTAAAATTTAATTTTACATAAAGTTTCATTGATGAAGTAAATTTTGATTTTAATTAAAATGCTTAATAAAATCTATGTTTTTTTTTTATAATTTACATGGTGGAATCGATAGCCGCTACAAATATGGGTAGTTTTTTTTTATGGCCTCCACAGTATACTATGTTGTCCACCCCGAAAACCACCACATAGATCTTTGTGCAGTCTGCCCCTATAACCACCATGCCACAATCATTTTAAACGTTTTACATCACTGAAAGCACCAGGAAAGGGACAAGCGTTCGGTCCAGTGAGACCCGAGATTTGAAACTTGGACCTCTACCTCCCTTACAGGATTTGATTGAACCAATTGGTATCCACCTTGGACCTTTCATGAAATTTATGTTAATATAAAAGTTTGAAGCATTTTCAATTTAAATTTTGTTTTGAAATAAATTTGTATAATTTAAAAATTAAATTCAAGGTAAATTTATTTATTCTCAAAAAGTGAATTTTATTGGAGAGTGTATCAAAAAATGATTTCAGATCAAGACACCTGAAATCCAGGCCCCTTGTTAACAAGTTATGTGCATTCAAGAGTTATTTTTAGCATTATTTCATATCTATATGTTCCACACTTTTATGACACATTATAACAAAGAACCTTGGAAGAATCAATTATTCTTTTGCAATAGAGGGTTTTAACTCTAAAATCCCAACTGTGAGTATGATTTCGCAACTGGACGGAATTACCCCTCAACAAGTTTCTCAAGGATTTTACTAAGCTCTAAGTTTAAATATCATCGAGCTATGTGGTTTTAAAAAATTAAAAACGAAGCTTTGGATCAAAAGTTATACCTCCTAGAAGGTTCTCTAGATAGCTTATAGACATGAGACGACCTAGGAGAGCCTATAGACACCAAACATGAGATGACCTAGGAGAGCCTATAGACACTAGACATGAGCTGACCTAGGAGAGCCTATATACACTAGACATGAGATGACCCAAAAGAGACTATCAACACAAGACATTGTCTATAGTCTTTTGTCTACTATTTATAGTCTTTTATAGTGAATCAATTGAAAAATATTTATACCACTTAAAATAAGGGTTTCTTGAGGATTTTACTAAGTTCTAAGTGTAGATCTCATCGAGATAGGTGGTTTTTAAAAAATAAAAATGAAGCTTTGGATCAAAAGTTATTCCTCCTAGAAGGTTCTCTAGAGAGCCTATAGACATGAGATGACCCAAGAGAGCCTATAGACACCAAACATGAAATGACCCAAGAGAGCCTATAGACACCAGACATGAGATGATCCAAGAGAGCCTATAGACACTAGATATGAGATGACCCAATAGATCCTATAGACACTAGATATGAGATGACCAAGGAAGGACTATCGATACAAGACATTGTTTGTAGTCTTTTATCTAATATATGTAGTCTTTTGTCTATAGTCTTTTCTCTACCATATATAGTATTTTTATTGTAGTCTTTTATCGGCTATCTGTAGTCTTTTGTCTATAGTCTTTTATCTAATATTTGTAGTCTTTTTTGTACTATCTATAGTCTATTATCTGTAGTCTTTTATCTATTGTTTGTAGTCTTTTGTCTATTGTCTTTTCTTTACCATCTATAATATTTTGTTTGTTATCTATAGTCTTTTGTCTGTTGTCTATAGTATTTTTTGTAGTCTTTTATCTGATATTTGTAGTCTTTTGTCTATAGTATTTTATCTATTGTCTATAGTCTTTTATCTGTAGTCTTTTCTCTATTGTCTATAGTATTTTATCTGTTATCTATAGTTTTTTCTGTAGTCTTTTTATTTGTTGTCTATAGTATTTTATCTGTAGTATTTTGTTTGTAATATTTTCTCTATCATCTATAGACTTATTTTCTCTATAATTTATAGCATTTTCTTTGTGTTTGGGCATATTTAATTTGTAGTCTATTCTATGCAATTTAATGGCTTCTTTGTTTCTATGACATCGTTCGTATGTAGTCTTTTATCTGCTTCTCTAAATTTTCTTATTTTTTGGCTTCTCTACTTTTGCTCATTTTTTGGCTTTTCTATTGCTAATTGAGAAGAGATAATATTTAACATGTATGTTTAGGTATATATAGTGGGGTTATAATAGGTGAATCTATCTAGGTTAAAGGTAAATCAATACAAAATCTAGGTATGAAGGCTAACGATTTAAAATTTAAACAATAAAAGTATTATAATTATGGGGCAAACTGACCCCAAAAAAATTTTACCCCCAAAATTTTGGGCAAATGGACCAACATCCAAGGTATCGATATTAGCCAATTTTAAATTTTAAAAATCCTAATATTCGTTAATCTATGATAATTCACCACTATGCATAACCCTAATAAAAATAATATTAGGCTTATTACTTAAACAGAGGTCCCTGATATACCTTTGCTTTGCGGAGGTATGATAACACATTATATTCCATGAAATTATAATCATGTCTCATTACGGGCTACCAGACCCACCTACAAATTACCCATATCATTTTGTTTTTTGGTAAAGAGAAGTTCAACCAACTTAGTTTGTGTTCCTTTCTCTATGTTTGCTCTTGCTTCCATGGATCTCACTTGATAATTTGAGGGTTTTCCTATTTTTACCTTGCTTGTATCAAGAGTAGGTCTTACTATTCTATTCCTAAATATTTTTTCAAAAATCACTTTTTCATCATATTTATCTTCTCCTGGCTCTACTACAAAAGCTTTTGAATTATCCTACTCATTTACTGGTATTTCCTTATTCATGGTACTTCAAGAGAATATTAAAATTTTTATGAGACACATTCCTTAGATTCGTTGAGAATGTTTGTTCCTAAATAGAGATCATAATGAATAGATGGTTCCTTGTTAATATGTTGAACATGTTGTATTATGTCCTCTAAGATTTGATCTACTTTTTCTTCATAGGCTAAAGCCTCAAAATTTTTGGTTTCTCTTGCAACATACTTCCTTACTGGTATCTACTATTTAATTGCTTTCATTTATCTAGATCTATTTTTTCCAAGTTGAAAACCATCCTCATCCCTATGCATGAAAGTTTCTCTTGTGATTTTCTACATATGATTATGTTGGACTCTTCTTAAGGTATGATATCTCAATATGACCCACCTCATGACATCTTATACATCCAAAAGATATGTTTTCATAATCTATGGTTTGGTTCCACATCTTATATCCATACTTAAGAATGATTGATTATGGTAAAGCTTTACTTATATAAATCATGACTAATATCTGAGCATAAATAGCCAAGAATCCATCTTTTATAGTTTCTAAAATCTCAAGGATTTATCCTAGAGTATTTCCTATTGCCTTGAAGGTATACATATCCTAAAATTCAATGGGTAGCACATACATCCTCACCCATACTAGTACTAGCGATAGATTTACATTTTCAGGTGGAAAAGCTTCATACCATGAGGTAAGGAATAGTCTTGCTCTTTCCATAAACCAAGGACCCCTTTTAGGATTCTATATATTTCTTCATTAGAAAAAAAGGCTAGGAAGAAACCTTTGGGAAGAAAGGATAGAATCACTTCTAGAGACTTCCAACTCCTATCAATTCATTTTCTCAAGGCAAAAGCCCTTAGCCAATACCCATTAAATTTACCAAACAATATCCTATCTTTTAGCAACTAGGATTGATCCTCTGTGGTGTGCTCATTAACCTCTACTACTAGAGATGATTCTAAGGATATAGCTATAATTTAGTCCATGGAAAGGAAATAAAAACTCAAAATCTATTGAAATTTACCAAAATATCCTATAGCGAATATAATATTTGATAAAAAAAATTATAATAATTTGCATGCAAAATTTCTAAGATAAATAAGGGAAAAAGAAAAAAAGCTAAAAAATTCTCTGCCTACTCAGGTGTTGTAGGTGATTTGGAGAGGAGAGGGCAATCCTCCAAGGGAGGTCCCAAGTTCAAATATCCACCCTACCAAAAAGCTGAATTGGGTATCCAAAATCCAATTGATAATGTTGGTGTGGGCAGGGTCGGGTGCGACTCCTAGGTGACTTTGACGATGTAGAACCCCATATTCATGGTATCTTAGACCAAGACGGCCCCGTAAGGGATTTTTCGCTTAAAAATAATAATAATTCTCTACCTAGATAGAATTTCTTGCCTCATTGAATCCCTAGCTCTTCATTTCTCCTCCCATTGTCTGAACCTTGGCTGACAAATATTTGTAATTTCATTTTTTGCAACCTAAAAAACCATCACTGCCCTTGTTCCATATGGATGACTTCACAAGGCTTCTCAATAAATATTTCTATTATTCCTTCATATGACCAGTGATTTTAAAGCTCTTAAAATTTCACATAAATTGATCCAAAAATTGGCTAAATTTGACAACCCTTCAAGAAGATATGGCTCCTATAATATGAGATATATATTTTTTAAAATGCACTAATCCTTCGTTAATATTTAATCAAGAATTGATTGAGATATTTTTCTCTCAAATATCCATTTATAATATTAATGATGTCACCTATTAAGAAATTATATCCAATATTTTCCATATTATTATCAATAAACTTTGTTGTATTTTCTTGACATGTAGCCCTAATTGTTTATGTCTTCGGTTATTTACCAAAAAATTATTAATATGGGACATGTTTATAAGTGGAGGAACTCATTAAAATTATAATATTCTTCCTAGCCAAGAGCTAATTGTGATGTATTGGACAAACCTAAGGATATTTCATTGTACAATATATTTATTATTTTTGAATATTTTATTATGTAAGCCCAATGGGCTTTGGTTAATCTTAGTATGTTAAAACCTATTTTATTATTTATAATTAACCTAAATATCACTTATGATGTCTACTTGGGTTAAACCTCATGATGTAATTAGGGTTTTGGTATTCCTATAAATACCCACTCACAATCATTTCTTGTTGGATTGTTGTGCAATATTATCTATAGATAGTTATTATTTATGGTGCCTATGAGTTCTCCAAATATATTTTATCTCTATTTTTCTTTATGTATAATATTTGAGTAATTTTTTTACTTTTGTTATGGAAAATATTGTGAATTTCAACAAAATGTGTCTTAATAATTGAACTTCATGATCCTCAATTAAAACCCATCTATTGGCTAGCCTATCTGCACATTTATTTCCTTCCCTTAATGTATGTGTAAACTTGACTTCTTCAAACTCTTTAGAAAGATCTTGAATTTCCATAGTTATCTCTTGCATGTTCCATGGAGCCTTTGCTTTCCTCAAAAATGTACTTATTATTATGATAGAATCACCTTCCATCCATACTTTATTCCATTTTATTTGTTTGCATATTTTTAACCCTTCTAAAGTTGTACAAGCTTCAACTTCATTATTTATCTTAAATCCACTATTGAAAGGGTAATGAGATAAAATCTCTTCTATATCATTTCTAATTATTCCTCCTCCCCCTACTAGTCCTAGATTTCCTTTAGATGCTATATCAAAATTCAATTTAACTAATTCCACATCTGGTGGTTTTCACTTTACATTATTTACCTTCTTTTTGCTTCTCTTGTATCCAACATCATAATTCTGTTTAATTACTTGTCTCCATCTATCAAGGCTCTTTGCTTATAGATTAGGAACTGGGTGAGTTGATAGGGTTGGTTTAGAATCCTCTATGGCTAAATATATCTTCCTTTTCATTACCTCTAAATTGTTTTTCTTTCCTTTAAATATTCTTCTATTCCTTTCTAGCCATACAATCCAAAGTATTATATCTTTTGAAATATCCCATATTATCTATAAAGCCTCATTTTTATAAGTTCTCTATCATTTGCTTTAACCAGTCTTAAATTTTTCTTTTCATCACCATGCATTTACAAAATATATTAAGAATCCATTGCCATGGTTTCTAGACTATTGGGCAATGTTCTAAGATATGGTCTATACTCTCCTCCTCCTTTTTACAAAGAGCACATTGTGAGGGCCTATGAAAACCCCTTTTCATAAGGTTATACCATGACAAAATTCTTCTACGACCTACTAGCCAAACAAACATTTTGACTCTAGGAATGCTTGGGCTATCTCTTCTAGTGTTATTACTATTTTGTTGGTGCTTTACATTATATCCACTTCTTTTTGTGTATTCTCCTAAGTTATTCAACTCCCAAATCAATTTATCCTTGGCTCCCCTTCGAATAATCATAGTTGTTATCTTTATACTCAGTTTCCTCCTAACATAAATGTCTTGTATACTTGTAAAAAATTCTTCTTTCCATTTGTATCTTCCTTACTGATCCTTGTAAAAAATATTTGAAACCCTATCACCATATTTTTCTTGAAGCAATCTCATCCAGGGTTTCAAAATTGGATCTAAATTGAGTTTTTTTTGTCACACCAAGTATCCAGTAAAATATATTTTTTTCTCTAGTCCCCACCACCCATATTAAATCTTTAGTAATTATATCAATATATATTTAAACCATTACAAAGTGTAGAACCATTTGGTAGAGATAATACAGTAAATACTAAACTTGGGTCATTGGGCTCAACATACTTAGAAGAACTCTTGCCCACTATCTTTGTTTCTTTTTGTACAATATTCAAATTACTTTTGCCCTAAGATCTATGTTTGGATCTGTAAGAAATATTAAACCAAGACCTCCCATAGTTTTATCATCACACATATTGATCCATTTCACCAAAGTAAATTTCCTTTTATCATGTAAGCCTGGCCATAAAAAGGATCACATAATATAGATTAAACTTTTTTCAACTGATTTTGGCATATGATATGTTGGAATGGCTTGTAAGTTTAACTTAATTAACTACACTCTTCCTACTAATGATAAACATATACCTTTACAAGCTGGTAGTTTATTCTAAACTTCACTAATAATTGGATTCCATAATTCTATCCTCATTCCCCCTTCAAATAAAGACATCCCTAGATAAGTTGCTAGTAAATTTGCCTCCTCCATTTGAAGTAACCTAAAAATTCTTGATTTGATATTAGTTGGAGTGTTAAGGAAGAAAAATTTGGATTTCATCCTATTAACATTTTTCCTAATGCTCTTTTGTATTCCTTTAAGAAATTATTCAAAACTCTGGCCTCATTTATCCTTGCTGTTCCGAAAAGGGTTGTATCATCTACAGACTATTGATGGGTGATGTTGATGTTATTAATAAAATTAAGTCCACTTATAAGCCCATATTTTTGAAGTAGAGAAAAAATGGTGCACCTAATTATAAATAATGAATTACATCTATCCCCTATGTCTAATGAGCATCAAATCAGAAGCATGCAAGTAAGATGGAAAGATACCAAATAACAAGAAATGAAGCAAAGTAAATTGTTTTATTATTAATAAAATGGATCATATGTAGGTTACAAAGATGTACCCTTGAGGGATTGGATAGATGATACAACTATTACAAAGTTATGGTGCCCAAGGATCAAATCCTTCAAAGAACTTCGGTGCACATCCAAAGTCTTTCCTTGTACCCACAATTTAAATGGGCGATCCAAAGGTTACCACCACTTGTATTTATGATATTTATGTCTTTTTTTGCTTCCAAATGTACTGTATGATATGCACCTACACACAAGAAAACCATAAACATCAAATAGAAAGTGTGTATGATCTAAAACATGCAATCCCCTAAGGCTAGAAATGAGCATATGTAGTGCACCTATATCAAATCAACTCAAAATGATATGAAATTTAAAAGGTAAGTAAAATAAGAGGTTTTGGGAAGATATCACTAGAAATTGCACCAAAATTGCACTCGTAGGCATGACGTAATTGTAGTGCACTTCTCCAACCTACAAAACCCAAAGCATACAATTTACCAACCTAAACATATCAAAAATACATGAAAATTATACAAGATGCATAAAATAACATTTTAATAGAACCCATATGGTTATATTTTAGAAATAAGGCTCAGATCCTGGTGCATAGTCTAGTAGGTCCTGTAATCTTGCAAAAACTTCAAAATACAATATCTCGGCCAATATAACTCAGAAAGAAATGAAATTTGAACTGCAGAATCATATGATAATATGGAAAACACATTTAAAAATAGTTACAAAATTGTTGATAGATTTTTATTTGTTCTAGGGTGGGACAAATAGGATTGTCACAAATTGGGGGCCACCCGAGGGTGGGACGCCCACTGATTCTACCTAAATTTAGCCATCAATTCTACTAGGGAATGGTTCAAATAACTAATGGAGGTATTGTCATCAAATTTGGGGTGGGAATTCACTCAATTGATAGGTCTATGTGAAAAAATTACGTCTCTTTGAGTCACTCGATAACCCCTCTCACTAAGAAGAGATCTTGAGGGAAGAGAGCACAATAAGGTAAGGGGAAATATCGGTAGTTGCACATTTCTTAAACCTTAAACTCCTCTCCTCTATTGTGTGGAAAATGTATCCACTTTATAGCCACAAGGGCTCATGTGCAAAAGGGCAAGCAAGGGAATACGAGGCAAGAGGCGCAACTTGGCAACCGGGGTTGCATGTATTGGAGGGATAAGAGAATCTATCAATTTGGCCTCCATTTGTTGGACATTTTGAGTCCCTAAGCTGAAATTTTTTCATTGATGTCAATAGAGCAATAAATGTCAAAAGGATATATGACGGGTTTTTGTGAAAACCAAGGTAGGGAAAATAAAAGGTTTTATTTAAAACCATGGATAACAGATTTTATTTGGGTTTTTCTTAAAACCCACATTGGGATTTCATTTAATCAAAAAATGTGCCACGGTGATGGAGTTATTTGAGTTTTAATGTTTGGTTTAAATTTTAATTATTTAAAATTTAAATTCAAATTTAAATGGAAAGTTTCCCGTCGACGTCATCATGAAAATACAATTTTAATATTTCTATCAACGTCTTCAAAGTGTTATTAAACACTATATAAAGGGGTGGTAATTAAACCAAATAATCATCCTTGCTCTCATGTGTTAATTTCCTTGGAATTCGAAAGAGCTTGTGCAATTTTTTGAAAAGAAAGTAGCAAATAAAGCACAAAAAATTGGAAATCTCAAACATGGTATGAGGCATGGTGTATTAGCGTATCAATTTTGCTAAGACTGTGGGCAACAAAAATATCAGGGATCGAATCCCCTTGACGATAGCGTGCAAGAAGCACTTTGGTCCTTTGTCCCTTATGACATGTGGAGGAAGATTAAAGGCCCTTTTGGCCTTTGTTTTTCCAACGAGCACTTTGGCTCAATTGGAATCTTAGTTGCAGTTAAGACGCTCATGGTGTGAAGCAGATAAGGGTTCGAATTCCCTTGAGAGGAAAGTTGTGATTAAGTGTGGCAGATTTTATGGACAACTTATTGGCATCAAAAAGGTATGGAAACATTCTCCTATTAATTTTTTGTGGTGGTTGATTTATGAAATATCATTGGAGTGAAAAGGATTAATTGAAGTTTCCTTTGTGAAGATGGTTGGTTCAATACTTCAAGGTTTTCTAATTTGTGAGTTGTAACCTTGTTTCATTAACATTGTTGTTGAAGCCCATTGATGATGAAATGAACTTGAACATGATCTAGAAAAGAACATGAGTATCATTATTATGTGAGACTTGAGATAAAGCATTGTTGGAAACATTTTGAGTTGGTTGATACATGATTGAACTAGGGTTTGTGAGAAAGGGTTGTTCCTTGATGTGATTGGTTGAGTTGAGTTGGTTAAGCCTAGTCAAGTGGATGTGTGAAATGGTTGTTCAAGTTCCATAAAACAAACTATTCTATATTATGATTTGAGTTGATATTGAGATTGAAGAATAGGACATATTGAGTCTCTAACAATTCTCTTTATGCTTCTATTGAGTTGAGATTGATATTTGAGTATAGAACATATAGAGTCTCTAAAAATTCTCTTTATGCTTCTATGATATTGATTTGAGTTGAGATTGAGATTTAAGAATAGGACATATTGAGTCTCTAACAATTCTATTTATGCTACTATTGAGTTGAGATTGAGATTTTTGTATAGAACATATAGAGTCTCTAAAAATTCTCTTTATGCTTCTATGAGATTGAATTGAGATATTGATTGTACTTTGAGCTTAGAACATATTGAGTCTCTAACAATTCTCTTTATGATTCTATGAGATTGAAAAAGTTTTGTGTAAGCTTGTTAAGTAGATTTGAGACAAGTCTTTAAGAAGGCTTGTGGAATTTTTTGAGTTAAGATTTTATGAAAGCTTGCTTGAGCAGATTTGAGCAAGTCCAAGAGAGGACTTATTGAGAATATTTGAGCAATTCCAAGAGAGGACTTATTGAGCAGATTTGAGAAATTCCAAGAGAGGACTTATTGAGCATATTTGAGCATGTCCTAGAGAGGATTTTTTGAGCAGATTTAGACAAGTTTTGTGTGAACATGTTGAGAAGATTGACAGGTTTTATGTGAAACTATTGAGTAGATTTGAGTAGTTTCTGAGTGATCCTATTGAGCAGAATTATACAAGACTGATTGTACTATGTTTAGTGTAAGATATTGAGTAGAACTGTGCTAGATTGATTAAAATGTGTTTGGTATAGTATTGAGACAGAGATTTGGAGGTGATAGAGTATAGAGGACAGAGTCTTAGTGGATAGAAATCCAATAACGAGGACAATTGAAGAAATATCCGAGTGAGAAGTCTTCAAGTGGAGATATATCCACCAGTTAGTGCAGCATAGAGACATAGTCTTCTAGAAGATCACTAGCCAGAGTAGAAGGGGAATATTTATTCTGTGGATAAGATCCATGAACTTGAGATTAGGGGATACGCATCTCCTTTGGACAAAAGTCCATAAACATTGTAATTTGGGAAGGATTCCCAAGAGATTGATTGAGAAATTTTTAGTAAAATATTTTCTCTATGGAGGTAGCCCACATTGGGTGAACCACGTTAAAATGGTGTCTCTTATGTGTGTGATGCTTTGTGTGATTTTTATGGTTTCATTAATGTTGATGCTTCTATTTGAGAAAAGTTTTTATGTTATACTGTTCACCCCCCTCTCAGTATACGCACATGTTCTTCAATTAGTATCAGAGCCGGTATCTCCAAAAAGTGTTCAACAACATGGAGATGGATCCATCAATATCACACATGTTCTCAAGGAGTGAATAAAGTATAGACTTTGAAGAAGTGCTCTCCAAGTGTCTCCAAGATATTGAAAGGATTAAAGAAGAGAATGCACAACTAAGGGAATAAATTCAAGATTTTGAATCAACAAGAATTGAGCTTTTTCAACGGCTAATAGAACTTGAAATGTAAGTGAAATAAAGAAGAGAAATTGAACATCAATTAAGAGATATGTTGGAAGCCAAAGAAGCAGGACTTGAGAGAGTGGTAGCATAAATTGTTATGTTAAAATGCAGAACTGAAATAAACAAGAGATTAAGTCAACAAGAGGTAGAAACATCAAGCAAAAAGAAGGTACCCCACCATATCTCTAGAAAATAAGATCACAAAGGAAAGAATACTAGATTGAGTCCTCATCAAAATAGGTTACAAAATTTCTTCCATGGACATTGTTTCTCTTGCAATAAATATAGTCATAAAGTTGTGCATTGCATTAATAGAGACTATGATAGTAGTAGTATTGTATCATATATGGATTATGATGTTGAGTGCTACAAATGCAATAAATTTGGGCATATAGCTAGAATATGCAATCTAGAAAATCCTAAGTCTAGTAGAAAGACCATAGCTCAAACTACTAGGAAAGAAGAAAAAGGAAAAGGAAAACTAAAATCTTTGCTAGTTCAAATAGCATTGCATGCTTAGGCTAAAGAAGAGAAATGGTTTGTGGATAATGGGTGCTCGAGACACATGACATGAGAAAAATAAAAATTTATAAGTTTGAAAGAAGAAAATAGAGGGTCAGTAAACTTTGAGGACAATGGTTAAGAAAAAATCAGTGGAAAAGGAACTCTAAGTATAGGCAATGGGAAAGTAAAAGCTGAAAATGTTCTATATGTGGAAGGCTTGAAACACAATCTCTTCAACATTAGTCCACTTTGTGATCAAGGTCATATGGTAAACTTTAATCAAGATCGATGTGAAGTAAGAAAGGTTAAAACTAGAAAACTGGTAGCAAGTGCTATAAGAGAAAGAAATATTTATGTACTCAATGAGATCAATAGGGAAAAATATCATTTATCCAAAGAGAATGAGGATCGATCTCAACACATAAGATTGGGTCCAAATGAGAATCTTCTAATGGTTTTAGAAGATAAATAATTGAGTGATCCTATAGAAAGCAAGTCAAAAGAAAGAAATGATATGGACAAAGGCAAAAAAATAGAGGACTACTCAATAGAGAATGGTTATGATCTCAAAGGTGAACTTATCTATGCTCTTGACACAATGAAGAAGGTAAGAAAGCAACACTCTAAGCTTGAAATTTAGTTTCAAGAATGTGATGAAGAAATATTATTGCTCATAGAGGACTTAGATAAGTCAAAGGCCAAGGCAAGTAAGTTCAGAGAAAATTTAGAAGCAAAAATATTGGAATGTGAGAAGTTAGCACAAGAAGTGGCTACTCTAAAGAAATATTTACAGGAATCCAATATCAAGACAAAGAGTTTCACAAATAGCTCTAAGAACTTGGATAATTTCATTCGTGGAAAACAAAGAATATCATATTTAATAGTTCTAGGTTTTGGAAAGAAACAGGAAAAGGCAAAGTCTACTTCAAGTCTTGAAGAAGAAGAAACAACATCAGAAGAAGATACTTCAGAAGAGGGATTCACAGATATAAGTGAAAGTGAAACTTCTAAGGATGATTCAGATTTCAGTGAGTCCAACAGGGACAATTGGCAAAGAATATATAGATGGAACATCAATCAGAATAGGAGACCAATGAGGTCTAGGCAAGGAAGCTCCAATGGGAGATGCTTCTCATGTCACAGGTTAGGGCACATGGGTTCACAGTGCAGGTCACATGAAAGACATGTATATGGAAGAGAACAAATTTTCCAAGGATATTATTATTTATGTAATGAGTTTGGTCATAAGGCAATAAATTATAGGATTCATGATAGAAGAGGATATGGCTTCACCAGGAGAAATCCTAGGACTATTGCACATCCAAGGAATAATAACATTAAGTGTTATAAGTGCAATAATTATGGTCACATAGCAAGATGGTGTAGAGAAAATATTCCATAAATAGGTATGAACAGGAACATGAATATGAACATGAACAGGAACAAGAATATGAACATGAATAGGAATAGGAATATGAACAGAACATGAATAGGAACATGAACAAAAAACAAGAAGATGAATAGGAACAAAGACTCAAAAAATAAAAGAGACTCAAAAAATAATGAGAAAAAGAACAAGAACATGGATGAAAACAAGAACAAGAATGAGAATAGGTACAAGAAAAGGAACATGGATGAGAACGAGAACAAGAATAGGAACAAGGATGATGACTCGAAAAGAAACAGTGAGAGAATTCAAAAAAAAGAAAGGGGAAAAGACAAAGGCAGATAACAGTGCTTTAAGGGAGTAGAAATACTCCTACCCCAAAACTAACCACCTCATGTGGAGGTGGTGGAGGGGCTAAGCTAAGAGGTTTATTTCTTAGCCCCAAGCCCCAAAGGTGACCCTTTGCATTTATGTCAAAGGGGGAGATATTTGTGTATTATGGGGAGAAATTTTTGGACATGAGGAGAGATTTGATATCTAAGAGAGCATTGAAACAGGGGGAGAAAAGCCCCAGGGGGAGCAAAAAATAAGTTTTGAATTTAGTAAAAGGATTTGGATTACCATCAATGACAAATGGGGAGATTATTGGACATTTTGAGTCCCTAAGCTGAAATGTTGTCATTGATGTCAATAGAGCAATAAATGTCAAATGGATCTGTGAAGTATTTTTGTGACCAAGGTAGGGAAAATAAAATGTATTATTTAAAACCATAGACAACATATTTGATCTAGGTTTTTCTTAAAACCCACATTGGGCTTTAGTTTCATTGAAAAAGATGCCCCGATGATGCAGTTGTTTGAGTTTTAATGTTTGGTTTAAATTTTAATTATTTAAAATTTAAATTCAAATTCAAATGGAAAGTTTCCTGCCAACGTTATTATGCAAATACAATTTTAATATTTCCACCGATGCCTTAAAAGTGTTACTAAACACTATATAAAGGAGTGACAATTAGACCAAAAAATCATCCTTACTCTTGTGTGTTAATTGCCTTGGAATTCGAAAGAGCTTGTGCGAATTGTTGAAAAGGAAGCAGCTTAGAAAGCATAGCAATTTGGAAATCTCAAACATGGTATGATACGTGGTGCATTGGCGTATCGATTTTGCTAAGACTATGGATAGCAAAAATATCAAGGATCGAATTGTTGCAGTCCAAACATAGCAGCGTCGGCTATGTTTTTCCAAGAGATTAACATTTAGTATATATATTCACAATAGTTGATTTGAATAGCATCATCTTATATCTTTTTATTCTTCATCTGCGTTTGCGCAAGGGTGTGCCCACCTTAAGTGGCCATTGATTTATTATTATCCTTTTGCTATTAATTTCCATCTTCGGTTTATTGAATGCGTTATTCTGTGCTAATTTATCAGTGTGTAAATCTGAATTGTGCCGAAGGATAGTTTGATCCTTCCAAGTGGTATCAGATTCTAGGTTCGGTTACCACCGCACGCTATTACGAACTCTGCTAAACGCATCCCGACGGATCTGCTCTTCGGCGCACTCCCGGCACATCGGTTCGTTGACACAACCGCGCTGCATTCCGCTTTCGTTCAGCCAAACTAGCTACCGCGAGTATTTCACGCAAAACGCATTCAGCTTCGTTGGTTCCTCGCTTTCCGTTTCGTTTGGATCCTCGTAACACGCCGTTTGGTCACATATTATTTTATCCTCTGAGCCGCAGTCGCGACGTTCCATGTTACAGTCTGAATCGCCGGCTTTAGCACTATGAAATCGCCATAAAACCAGCGTCTGGAACACTACGTATTGTCGGCCAATCACATCACGCGCTTTCCGATTAAATTAAATCATCCGACTAAGGTACAAATTTTTTTTAATTTTTTGTTTCGGGATTTATATCCCACATCGGCTGTGCAATCGCGCTTCAAGTGTTTATATTCGTTTCGTCGCACCATCAAGTTTGTGACTTCGGTCACACCTTCAGTTCCCTCTCACGCGCGTGTCGTGGGAGCGGGTTGTTTGGGCACGTGTCATCATTGTGCTGTCCATTCGGTCGTCATGTTGTCTTGTCGCGTTTCTCGGTTCGATCGTATCTTGCAGTGTTTTCGTCCCGTTCGCTTGGTCCTGTCCGTTCGGTCTAGTCCCGTCGCGTCCGTTCGCTTGGTCCTGTCCATTCGGTCCCGTCCCGTCGCGTCCATCCGCTCGGTCCTGTCCGTCCTGTTCTGTCGCGTCCGTCCGTGTCCTGTTCTGTCGTATCTAGCGTCTCGTTCGGGGAGTTAGTATTCACCGGGCTGTCGGGGTGTCTGTCGGTTGTGTCATCTAGCCATCGTATCAAGCGTCTAGTTGGTTGGTTCCGTATTCATTGGGCCGTGTCATCGAACGGAGCTCACAACTTCCTGTTCCGTGCCACAGTTGGAGTGGCAGTAAGGCGGAGAAAACAACAAATTTTTGCCAACAGATAACTCAATTTTGCGGAATTGGAAGTTCAAGGACTACCAAGCAAGAAATTTTGAAGTTCAAGAACTACTAAGCAAACAATTTTGAGCAGTGCATGAGTAAAAATTGGATCAAAGGTCCTGACGGTCGATTATCAAGCTCGAAGACGACCAATAACAACACAAGAAGACCTAATCGCAGCCCAGGTACTAAAAATTCTCCTTCTCCTTTTAAAATTGGTAGTTATAATCCACATCATCCACTAGTAGATCCTATGGCTACTAATCCTTCCCCAACTCACGAAAACATCACACAAGGAAACTCAAGTAACTCAGCCATTTCCGATAGGGATTCTCTTCGACTCTTACTAGATGGTATGGACGAAATTAGTATCCTCCTAAAAGACCTTGTGAAAGCACAAAAACAGCCCAATCCCAATCCTAATCCCCAAAATCACTCCCATGCCCAACGGATGGAAGAAAATGTCGATCCTAATGATGATTGGCAACAACAACGAGGTGATTCGGATAATTACAGGGATCCCTATCAAAGACAACGGTATAACCAAAATCAAGAAAGGGACACGGGTTATCACCAACCAAGAGGCCCTAATATTAATTTTCCACGAATTGATATGCCCACTTTTGAAGGTCATGATCCTCGTGGTTGGTTAGCCAAAATGGAAGGCATCCTTGACTTATATCAAATTAAGGAAATTGATAGAGTTCCTTTCGCTGCATCAAAATTAGGCACTGAGGCCTACCAATGGTTTGTATGGCTTAAACGAGAGAATGAAGCTATTATTACTTGGAGAAAATTCACTACCTCTTTTTTAGAAAGATTTGACGACGGAGCTACATCATCCTACACAGTAAGATTGTTATCTCTTAAACAAAAAGGGTCAGTTAGTGAATTCGTTTCGGAGTTTACCAGTTTACTACCATACACTTCAGACCTTAGTCCCGACACAGTGGTAGGTGCCTTTCGCAATGGTTTGAAAGAAAGTATTCGAGTGGAGGTAGACATGCACGATCCAACCTTGTTGAACAGTTGTATAAGAATAGCCAAGTTGGCCGAGAAGAGACATCAGTTGTCTGCACGACGGGAAACATATAGTCGTCCCTCATATCGCAACAATTCCTTTCGTAGAAATGATCAACCATCAAGATATTTTTGCTATAAATGTCGCACTCATCACCCCAGGGAACAAGCTTGTGCCCAAAAACAAAACTTTCATATTGAAGGTGATCAATGTGAAGGAGAAGAGGATGAACCTTACCAATCAGAAGAACCTATGCCAGAAGACCTACCATGTACTATAGACGAAAAAGAAGAGGATACAATGGCGATTTCAGTGCATGCTCTCATGGGTTTAACCGCCCACCATACCATCAAGGTACCAGGATTTCTCCGCCAGAAAAAGGTGAATGTGCTAATTGATTCTGGTAGCACCCACAATTTTATCGACATCAAAACAGCAAAAGCTTTGAATTTATTCATTAACTCTTCCAACAAAGACAAATTCCAGGTTCTAGTGGCCAACGGGGTGAACGCACAATGTGTTGGTCGCACATCTCAAGTTTCCATAAATATGGGAACTTATACCTGGTTAGGATCCCTTTTTGTCATGAATTTAGGGAACTCTGATGTCATTTTGGGAGTTGAATGGTTGGAAACATTAGACACAGTTAGCTTCAACTTCAAAAAATTATTTGTGGAATGGAAGGAAAATGGACGAGTCATTCGCTTACAAGGCATTACTACTCCTCCATCACAAATGGTGAGCTCTCATAGTATGGAGAAGATGTTAAAAAAGGGTGGATATGGGTTTATAGCTCAAATTAATTGTTTGGAAAAACAATCTTCAGCAACTTCGGATATTATTGCACCTGAGTTACAAGATATCATAACACATTACGAAGAGGTTTTCCAAGAACCTCAAGGATTACCACCTAAACGATCTCATGATCATGCCATCCATTTGATGCCAGGGAGTGTCCCACCTAACAGTCGTCCTTATCGCTATCCTCAACCACAAAAGACAGAAATCGAACAGATCGTTCAGGATTTGTTGGATCATGGAGTCATTCGTCACAAGCACTAGTCCTTATTCCTCACCTGTAGTCCTGGCTAGACGAAAAGATAACTCTTGGCGTATGTGTCCCGACTTTCGTTCTCTCAATAAACTCACTATCAAGGACAAATTTCCTATCCCTGTCATAGATGACCTATTAGATGAGTTGCATGGGGCAAAATTTTTTACAAAATTAGACCTTCGCTCTGGCTTTCACCAAATCCGTGTTAGAGAAGAAGATATTCCCAAAACGGCCTTTCGTACTCATGAAGGTCATTACGAATTTTTGGTCATGCCTTTTGGTCTCACTAATGCACCATCCACATTCCAAAGTCTCATGAACCAAGTGTTTCGTCCACTCCTCCGTAAGTTTGTGTTAGTTTTTTTTGATGATATTCTCATATACAACAAAACATGGACGGACCATTTACATCATGTGGATCAAGCCCTTCACATTTTACACAAAGAAAAATTATTTGTTAAACGTTCCAAATGTTCATTTGGTGTTCAAGAAGTCGAGTATCTTGGTCATATAGTTTCACATGAGGGTGTCAAAGTGGATCCCAATAAGATTAAGGCAATTCAAGAGTGGCCTTTACCTAAAACCATCAAGAAACTTCGTGGTTTTTTGGGTCTCACGGGCTACTATCGCAAGTTTGTACAAAATTATGGTAAGATTGCAGCACCTCTCACGGCACTCACAAAAAAGGATGCTTTTCGTTGGTCGGAAGAGGCTACTCTAGCTTTTGAAGCTCTTAAGGAGGCCATGTGTACAACTCCAGTATTAGCAACCCCCAATTTTCACAAACCATTTATTATCGAATGTGATGCATCAGGAACAGGAATTGGGGCTATATTAATGCAAGAAGGTCATCCTTTGGCATTTGAAAGTAAACAGCTCTCCGAGAAAAATTTGGGAAGATCGACATATGAAAAAGAAATGTTGGCTATTCTTCATGCCGTAGAAAAATGGAGACACTACCTAATCAGCAGCCGCTTCATTATCAAAACAGATCATAGTAGTCTCAAACATTTTCTTGAGCAGAGGTTTTCCTATCCGAAACAAAATAAGTGGTTAACCAAACTATTGGGGTATGATTTTGTTATCGAATACAAGAAGGGGAAGGAAAATATAGCTGTCGATGCGTTGTCCAGGAAATATGAAGATGAAGTAGTCATTAACGCTATTTCAGGTCCTTGCTCCCAATGGGTGAATCAATTACAAGATGAATGGTTGTCCAATAGCGAAACTGCTCAGATAATTCAAGAATTATCTATAGGGTCCTCTAAATACCCTTTGTTCTCTTATGAAGATGAAATCCTCCGGAAGAAAAACCGCATTTATGTTCCACACAATTCAGAACTCAAATCAAAGATCCTAGACGAATCACACGCCTCTCCATCAGCAGGACATTCAGGATTTTTGAAGACATATTTAAGGGCCAAACAATCATTTTGTTGGAAAGGATTAAAAGCAGAAGTCAAACAATGGGTAGCAGAATGTGAAGTTTGCCAGCGCAATAAAGGAGAAACAGTCAAATCACCAGGATTGTTACAACCATTACCCATCCCTGAACGACAATGGGAACATATATCCATGGATTTTATTGAGGGTCTTCCGAAGTCAGAAGGCAGGACAGTAATCTTCGTTGTCGTAGACCGGTTATCCAAATACGCTCACTTTCAGGCTTTACAACATCCATTTTCCGCAAGCAAGGTGGCAAAGGTATTTATGGATTCAATTTTCAAATTACATGGTATGCCAAAAAATATTGTAAGTGATAGAGATCCCATCTTCACTAGTAACTTTTGGCGGGAATTATTTCGATTAAGTGGTACCAAATTGAACATGTCTTCAGCCTACCATCCTCAGACAGATGGTCAAACAGAAGTAGTTAACAAATGTTTGGGTACGTACTTAAGATGTTTTGCTCAAGATAAACAATACCAATGGAGCCATTGGTTAGCATTGGCAGAATGGTGGTACAACACTTCTTACCATTACTCAATTAAGATGTCTCCATTTGAAGCATTGTATGGCACCAAACCTCCAAAAGTCGCCGATTACGTACAGGGCTCATCCAAAGTAGCCAAAGTGGATGATTGGTTCCAACAAAGGCAGTCTACACTCACCATCCTCAAAGAGAATTTAGTCCAAGCACAGAATCGTATGAAACAACAACAAGACTTACACCGATCAGAGAGAACTTTTAATATTGGTGATTGGGTGTTCCTAAAGTTGCAACCTTACAAACAAGCCTCGTTGAAGATAAAGTCCAGCCAAAAATTGGCCCCACGATTCTATGGTCCCTACAAAATTGTGCGCCGCATTGGAGAAGTAGCCTATCAATTAGAGCTACCTACATCTTCACGAATACACCCGGTATTTCATGTTTCATGTCTCAAAAAAGTAATTGGTTAGAAAGTACAAAGTCAATCAGAATTACCAGTGCTCGATGAGGAAGGACGCATACATCTCCAACCAGAAGATATACTACAACATAGAGTCCGAAAACTGAGATCACGTCAGATTCACGAATTTCTCATTAAATGGCAAGATTTATCAGAGGAAGATGCAACATGGGAACCTGAAAGTATCTTCCAGACATTTCCAGCTTTGAGGACAAAGCTTTCCGAGGAGGGGAGTCATGTTGCAGTCCAAACATAGCAGCGTCGGCTATGTTTTTCCAAGAGATTAACATTTAGTATATATATTCACAATAGTTGATTTGAATAGAATCATCTTATATCTTTTTATTCTTCATCTGCATTTGCGCAAGGGTGTGCCCACCTTAAGTGGCCATTGATTTATTATTATCCTTTTGCTATTAATTTCCATCTTCGGTTTATTGAATGCGTTATTCTGTGCTAATTTATCAGTGTGTAAATCTGAATTGTGCCGAAGGATAGTTTGATCCTTCCACAAATCCCCTTGACGATAGTGTGTGGGAAGTGCTTTGGTGCTTTGTCCTTTAAGATATGTGGAGGAAGATTAAAGGTCATTTTGGCCTTTGCTTTTCCAATGAGTGCTTTGGCTTGATTGGAATCTTATCCATGGTTAAGATTGTTAGGAGGGAAAATTGAAGGGATTAATTATTGATAAAAATAGGTTACAATATATAGGCATAAGCCTGTATGATGAACATGACACTTGTCAATGAAACTGACAAGTGTCAAACTGAAGGCATAGTGCACTTTAAATCTAACATTCCCATTTAAAGTGCACTATCCTAACTAAAGAAGAAACAAAGCAAGTCAACATTAGGTAACATTCCCCCTTAATTTTGACTTCTCTAAAATAACCTATCATCCTCTCTTATTGCTGATTTGGTCTAGGCTCGTGCTCTTTGTGCTTGGCTCTCCAACTGTGAATAATGCTAGATTCACTGTGTATACATCTTGGTCTGTTGCCTCAGGGTCAGCCACTTCCATGGGTCTATTGCCACTGGGTCAGCCGTCTAAGTGCCTCGGGGTCATCATGGGTCCGTTGCCTCTGTAGGTCATCCTCAAAGGATGTTGCCTCTGCAGGTCATCATGGGTCTGTTGCCTCTGCAGGTCATCCTCAGAGGATGTTGCCTCTTGTAGGTCACTAACTAGATTCACCATGAGTATGAAATCCCTCCTCATGGTGAACTCAATCTAGAAGGTGTCGGTCTCTGCCGAAAATGCACCTAATGAAAGGAAAAATGAGCCATATAAGAGTGTCGGTATCTGTCGAAAATGCACTCAATACAATAAAATGAGCTATAGATCAAAATAGGAGGAGAGAAGAAGAAAAGAAGAGAATATTCTGAAGTGTCTTCGTCTGTAGTCTTCAGAAGTAGATTCGAAAAAGACCTCGGATAGAGTCTAGGGTGTCTTTGTCTGTAGTCCCTAGTATAAGTGTCCTTATGGTGACCATGTCATCTCACCGAAATGCATGGGTAACCAGCCGCTGCATTTTCCAAGTGTATAGAAAAGATCACTAGGTACAAGGATCACATATAAAATTACCTTGGAAGTGTCGGGTACAACCAAGAGTGCACTCCAAGGTATAAGAACTTTGAGGCTAAAAAACTAAATTGAAACAGCCTCAAAATTACAATTTGACACCACCATTGTGTCCGTCGTGGAAAAATGTTTCCAACGACTATAAATACCCCTATATTCCACCATCAAAGG
Organism: Wollemia nobilis; assembly: GCA_028583015.1. Classification (NCBI taxonomy): domain Eukaryota; kingdom Viridiplantae; phylum Streptophyta; class Pinopsida; order Araucariales; family Araucariaceae; genus Wollemia; species Wollemia nobilis. The sequence continues at coordinate 5,186,038 of JAQPPZ010002456.1, read as the reverse complement.
GGCCTTCATCATGTGGAAAAATAACATCATGCCTCTCTAAGGCAGCAAAATAAACCTCAGGAATATCATATTCCTGGCATCGCACTGTGGCGGAAAAAGACAGATCAATTTTCCCTCGCAGGGGAGTGGGCGTTTCTCCTCAACTACCCATATGATAAATTAAGTGCCCCCTAGTTTTAAATTCTTTTCACAATAAATTTGCCATCCCAATACATTAAATAATAACCCCACAAGTGGTTCCCTTCCACTCGATACAAAATATAATTGTCGGCCATAAAACAAAAAAAAAACTCATACTTAATAAAATGCTCCCCATGTTGGCCAAACACCTTAGGAAGCCGTTGGAGAAAAACATGCTAGTCGAACATTAGAAAATACTCGGATGCCACGCTGTATGGTTTGGTGGCTTGCGGCATCGAAAAAATGGCTGAAAAAAAATAGGCATACATAGGCAGTCAAAATTTTTTTAAAAAATTTCTCAAACTTTAAAAATTTTACCATCTGGTTTCTGATCCATCAGATGATGGAGAGCATACTCCCTCGGTAAAAAATTTAAAAAACAAAATGGGGGGAGGGAGGATTTCCATGAGGGAAATCCCCCCTCAAGCTCACAAGCTCAGGAGACCGCCTGGAGCTCTGATACCAAATGTTAGGAGGGAAAACTGAAGGGATTAATTATTGATAAAAATAGGTTACAATATATAGGCATAAGCCTATATGATGAACATGACACTTGTCAATGAAACTGACAAGTGTCAAACTGAAGGCATAGTGCACTTTAACTCTAACAAAGATTCTCATGGTGTGTGGCAGACAGGGGTTCGAATCCCCTTGAGAGGAAAGTTGTGATTAAGTGTGGCTGATTTTATGGACAACTTATTGGCATCAAAAAGGTATGGGGACAGTCTCCTATTAATTTTTTGTGGTGGTTGATTTTTGAAATATCATTGGAGTGAAAAGGATTAATTGAAGTTTCCTTTGTGAATATGGTTGGTTCAATACTTCAATGTTTTTTGATTTGTGAGTTGTATTTAAACCTTGTTTCATTAGCATTGTTGTTGAAGCCCATTGATGATGAAATGAACTTGAACATGATCTAGAAAAGAACATGAGTATCATTGTTATGTGAGACTTGAGATAAAGCATTGTTGGAAATATTTTGAGTTGGTTGATACATGCTTGAACTAGGGTTTGTGAGAAAGGGTTGTTCCTTGATGTGATTGGTTGAGTTGAGTTGGTTAAGCCTAGTCAAGTGGATGTGTGAAATGGTTGTTCAAGTTCCATAAAACAAACTATTCTATATTCTGATTTGAGTTGAGATTGAGATTGAAGAATAGGACATATTGAGTCTCTAACAATTCTCTTTATGCTTCTATTGAGTTGAGATTGGGATTTGAGTATAGAACATATAGAGTCTCTAACAATTCTCTTTATGCTTCTATGAGATTGATTTGAGTTGAGATTGAGATTTAAGAATAGGACATATTGAGTCTCTAACAATTCTCTTTATGCTTCTATTGAGTTGAGATTGGGATTTGAGTATAGAACATATAGAGTCTCTAACAATTCTCTTTATGCTTCTATGAGATTGAATTGAGATATTGATTGTACTTTGAGCTTAGAACATATTGAGTCTCTAACAATTCTCTTTATGATTCTATGAGATTGAACAAGTTATGTGTGAGCTTGTTAAGCATATTTGAGACAAGTCTTTGAGAAGGCTTGTGGACTATTTTGAGTTAAGCTTTTGTGAAAGCTTGCTTGAGCAGATTTGAGCAAGTCCAAGAGAGGACTTATTGAGCAGATTTGAGCAAGTCCAAGAGAGGACTTATTGAGAAGATTTGAGCAAGTCCAAGAGAGGACTTATTGAGCATATTTGAGCAAGTCCTAGAGAGGATTTGTTGAGCATATTTAGATAGGTTTTGTGTGAACCTATTGAGCATATTTAGACAGGTTTTGGGTGAACCTGTTGAGCATATTTGAGTAGGTTCTGAGTGAACCTATTGAGAAGAATTGTACTAGACCGATTGTACTATGTTTAGTGCAAGATATTGAGAAGAACTATGCTAGACCGACTGAACTGTGTTTGGTATAGTATTGAGACAGAGCTTTGGAGGTGACAGAGTATAGAGGACAGAGTCTCAGTGGATAGAGATCCAGCAGCTAGGACAATTGAAGACAAGATCTGAGTGAGAAGTCTTCAAGTGGAGAGAGATCCACCAGTCAGTGCAACATAGAGACAGAGTCTTCTAGAAGATCACTAGCCAGAGCAGAAGGGGAAAGAGTTCTCCTGTGGAAGAGATCCATGAACTTGAGATTAGGGGATCAACATCTCCTTTGGACAGAAGTCCATAAACATTGTAATTTGGGAAGGATTCCCAAGAGATTGATTGAGAAAGTTTTAGTAAAATATTTTCTCTGTGGAGGTAGCCCACATTGGGTGAACCACGTTAAAATGGTGTCTCTTATGTGTGTGATGCTTTGTGTGATGTTTATGGTTTCATTAATGTTGATGCTTCTATTTGGGAAAAATTTTTATGTTATATTGTTCACCCCCCTCTCAGTATAAGCACATGTTCTTCAATTGGTATCAGAGTCGGTCTCTCCACAAAGAGTTTAACAACTTGGATATGGATCCATCAGTATCACACATGTGCTCAGGGAGTGAAGAAAGTATAGACTTTGAAGAAGTGCTCTCCAAGTGTCTCCAAGATCTTGAAAGGATTCAAGAAGAGAATGCACAACTAAGGGAACAAATTCAAGATTTTGAATCAGCAAGAATTGAGCTTTTGCAAAGGCTAATAGAACTCGAAATGGAAGTGAAAGAAAGAAGAGAAATTGAACATCAATTAAGAGATATGTTGGAAGCCAAAGAAGCAGGACTTGAGAGAGTGGCAGCAGAAATTGTTATGTTAAAATGCAGAACTGAAATAAACAAGAGATTAAGTCAGCAAGAGGCAGAAACATCAAGCAAAAATAAGGTACCCCACCATATCTCCAGAAAAGAAGATCACAAAGGAAAGAATACCAGATTGAGTCCTCATCAAAACAGGTTACAAAATTTCTTCCATGGACATTGTTTCTCTTGCAATAAATATGGTCATAAAGTTGTGCATTGCATTAATAGAGACTATGATAGTAGTAGTATGGATTCTCTTGTATCATATATGGATGATGATGTTGAGTGCTACAAATGCAATAACTTTGGGCATATAGCTAGAAGATGCAATCTAGAAAATTCTAAGTCTAGTAGAAAGACCACAACTCAAACTACTAGGAAAGAAGAAAAAGGAAAAGGAAAACTAAAATCTTTGCTAGTTCAAATAGCATTGCATGCTCAGGATAAAGAAGAGAAATGGTTTCTGGATAGTGGGTGCTCTAGACACATGACAGGAGAAAAATAAAAATTTATAACTTTGAAAGAAGGAAATAGAGGGTCAATAAACTTTGGGGACAATGGTTCAACAAAAATCAGTGGAAAAGGAACTCTAAGTATAGGCAATGGGAAAGCAAAAGCTGAAAATGTTCTATATGTGGAAGGCTTGAAACACAATCTCTTGAGCATTAGTCAACTTTGTGATCAAGGTCATATGGTAACCTTTCATCAAGATCGATGTGAAGTAAGAAAGTCTAAAACTAGAAAACTGGTAGCAAGTGCTATAAGAGAAAGAAATATTTATGTACTCAATGAGATCAAGAGGGAAAAATGTCATTTATCCAAAGAGAATGAGGATCGATCTCAACACATAATATTGGGTCCAAATGAGAATCTTCTAATGGTTTTGGAAGATAAATAATTGAGTGATCCTATAGAAAGCAAGTCAAAAGAAAGAAATGATATGGACAAAGGCAAACAAATAGAGGACTACTCAATAGAGAATGGTTATGATCTCAAAGGTGAACTTATCTATGCTCTTGACACGAGTGAAGAAGGTAAGAAAGCAACACTCTAAGCTTGAAAGTCAGTTTCAAGAATGTGATGAAGAAATATTATTGCTCATAGAGGACTTAGAGAAGTCAAAGGCCAAGGCAAGTAAGTTCAGAGAAAAGTTAGAAGCAAAAATCTTGGAATGTGAGAAGTTAGCACAAGAAGTGGCTACTCTAAAGAAATATTTACAGGACTCCAAGATCAAGATGAAGAGTTTCACAAATAGCTCTAAGAACTTGGATAAGTTCATTCATGGACAACAAAGAACATCATGTTCAACAGGTCTAGGTTTTGGAAAGAAACAAGAAAAGGCAAAGTCTACTTCAAGTCTTGAAGAAGAAGAAACAACATCAGAAGAAGATACTTCAGAAGAGGGATTCTCAGATGTAAGTGAAAGTGAAACTTCTAAGGATGAGTCAGATTGCAGTGAGTCCAACAGGGACAATGGGCAAAGAAGATACAGATGGAACAACAATCATAATAGGAGACCAATGAGGTCTAGGCAAGGAAGATTCAATGGGAGATGCTTCTCATGTCACAGGTTTGGGCACATGGCTTCACAGTGCAGGACACATGAAAGACAGGTATATGGAAGAGAACAACTTTTCCAAGGATATTGTTATTCATGTAATGAGTTTGGTCATAAGGCAATAAATTGTAGGATTCATGATAGAAGAGGATATGGCTTCACCAGGAGAAATCCTAAGACTATTGCACATCCAAGGAATAATAACATTAAGTGTTATAAGTGCAATAATGATGGTCACATAGCAAGATGGTGTAGAGCAAATATTCCAGAAATAGGTATGAACAGGAACAGGAATATGAACATGAACAGGAATAGGAATATGAACATGAACAGGAATAGGAATATGAACATGGAACAGGAATAGGAACATGAACAAAAACAAGAAGATGAACAGGAACAGAGACTCAGAAAAGAAAAGAGACTCAAAAAAGAATGAGAACAAGAACAGGTACAAGAACAGGAACATGGATGAAAACAAGAATGAGAACAAGAATAGGTACAAGAACAGGAACATGGATGAGAACAAGAACAGGAACAGGAACAGGGATGATGACTCGGAAAGAAACAGTGAGAGAATTCAGCAAAAAGAAAAAGGAAAAGACAAAGGCAGAGAACAGTGCTTTCGGGGAGTAGAAATACTCCCACCCCAGAATTAACCACCTCATGTGGAGGTGGGGGAGGGGCTAAGCTAAGAGGCTTAATTCTTAGCCCCGAGCCCCAAAGGTGACCCTTTGCCATTGATGTCAAAGGGGGAGAGATTTGTGTATTATGGGGAGAGTTTTTGGATATGAGGAGAGATTTGATATCTAAGAGAGCATTGAGCCAGGGGGAGCAAAAAAGAAGGTCAGAATTCAGTAAAAGGATTTGGGTTGCCATCAATGACAAAGGGGGAGATTGTTGGACATTTTGAGTCCCTAAGCTGAAATGTTGTCATTGATGTCAATAGAGCAATAAATGTCAAAAGGATCTATGAAGGGTTTTTGTGAAAACCAAGGCAGGGAAAATAAAAGGTTTTATTTAAAACCATGGATAGCATATTTGATCTGGGTTTTTCTTAAAACCCATGTTGGGCTTTCGTTTCATCGAAAAATGTGCCCCGGTGATGGAGTTATTTGAGTTTTAATGTTTGGTTTAAATTTTAATTATTTAAAATTTAAATTCAAATTTAAATGGAAAGTTTCCCACCGACGTCATCATGCAAATACAATTTTAATATTTCCACTGACGTCTTCAAAGTGTTATTAAACACTATATAAAGGGGTGGCAATTAAACCAAATAATCATCCTTGCTCTCGTGTGTTAATTGCCTTGGAATTCGAAAGAGCTCGTGCGAATTGTTGAAAAGGAAGCAGCGAAGAAAGCGCAGCGATTTGGAAATCTCAAACGTGGTATGAGGCATGGCGCATTGGCGTATCAATTTTGCTAAGACTGTGGGCAGCACAAATATCAGGGATCGAATCCCCTTGACGACAGCGTGTGGGAAGCGCTTTGGCGCTTTGTCCTTTGCGGTAGGCGGAGGAAGATTAAAGGCCCTTTTGGCCTTTGCTTTTCCAATGAGCGCTTTGGCTCGGTTGGAATCTTAGCCGTGGCTAAGATGCTCGTGGTGTGTGGCGGATGGGGGTTCGAATCCCCTTGAGAGGTATTTACGTTTTTGCCTTTAATAATTTTTATTAGCCCTAAAGTTTGGAGTTATAAGGTATTTAATGGGAATTAAATTTTATCATTAGGGCTGTGATTATTATTGCAAAAGCATATTTGATTTATGTTTTATTTTTATGGAAATGGAGAATTGATTTTAGGAGAAATAAGGAGTTGTTGTTAAAGTGATTTTGAGAGATTTATTGTGGGTTATTCTTAATAAGGGTTTTTATTAAAATAGACTTTGGTGGATGTGTTTATGAAGTTGGAGTGAAAAGGGTGTAAATTAAGTTATGCTTTTATTGTGATTATTTAAAAGACCACTAACCCTTATTAATATTGAAAAGGAAAGTTGTGATTAAGTGTGGCAGATTTTGTGGACAACTTATTGGCATCAAAAAGGTATGGGCACATTCTCCTATTGATTGTTTGTGGTGGTTGATTTCTGAAATATCATTGGAGTGAAAAGGATTAATTGAAGTTTCCTTTGTGAAGATGGTTGGTTGAATGCTTCAAGGTTTTCTGATTTGTGAGTTGTATTTAAACCTTGTTTCATTAGCATTGTTGTTGAAGCCCATTGATGATGAAATGAACTTGAACATGATCTAGAAAAGAACATGAGTATCATTGTTATGTGAGACTTGAGATAAAGCATTGTTGGAAACATTTTGAGTTGGTTGATACATGCTTGAACTAGGGTTTGTGAGAAAGGGTTGTTCCTTGATGTGATTGGTTGAGTTGAGTTGGTTAAGCCTAGTCAAGTGGATGTGTGAAATGGTTGTTCAAGTTCCATAAAACAAACTATTCTATATTCTGATTTGAGTTGAGATTGAGATTGAAGAATAGGACATATTGAGTCTCTAACAATTCTCTTTATGCTTCTATTGAGTTGAGATTGGGATTTGAGTATAGAACATATAGAGTCTCTAACAATTCTCTTTATGCTTCTATGAGATTGATTTGAGTTGAGATTGAGATTTAAGAATAGGACATATTGAGTCTCTAACAATTCTCTTTATGCTTCTATTGAGTTGAGATTGGGATTTGAGTATAGAACATATAGAGTCTCTAACAATTCTCTTTATGCTTCTATGAGATTGAATTGAGATATTGATTGTACTTTGAGCTTAGAACATATTGAGTCTCTAACAATTCTCTTTATGATTCTATGAGATTGAACAAGTTCTATGTGAGCTTGTTAAGCAAATTTGAGACAAGTCTTTGAGAAGGCTTGTGGACTATTTTGAGTTAAGCTTTTGTGAAAGCTTGCTAGAGATTTGAGCAAGTCCAAGAGAGGACTTATTGAGCATATTTGAGCAAGTCCAAGAGAGGACTTATTGAGCAGATTTGAGCAAGTCCAAGAGAGGACTTATTGAGCAGATTTGAGCAAGTCCTAGAGAGGATTTGTTGAGCATATTTAGATAGGTTTTGTGTGAACCTATTGAGCAGATTTAGATAGGTTTTGTGTGAACCTGTTGAGCATATTTGAGCAGGTTCTGAGTGAACCTATTGAGCAAAATTGTACTAGACCGATTGTACTGTGTTTAGTGCAAGAGATTGAGCAGAACTATGCTAGACCGACTGAACTATGTTTGGTACAGTATTGAGACAGAGCTTTGGAGGTGATAGAGTATAGAGGATAGAGTCTCAGTGGATAGAGATCCAGAAACCAGGACAATTGAAGACAAGATCTGAGTGAGAAGTCTTCAAGTGGAGAGAGATCCACCAGTCAGTGCAACATAGAGATAGAGTCTTCTAGAAGATCACTAGCCAGAGCAGAAGGGGAAAGAGTTCTCCTATGGAAGAGATCCATGAACTTGAGATTAGGGGATCAACATCTCCTTTGGATAGAAGTCCATAAACATTGTAATTTGGGAAGGATTCCCAAGAGATTGATTGAGAAAGTTTTAGTAAAATATTTTCTCTGTGGAGGTAGCCCACATTGGGTGAACCACGTTAAAATGGTGTCTCTTATGTGTGTGATGCTTTGTGTGATGTTTATGGTTTCATTAATGTTGATGCTTCTATTTGGGAAAAAGTTTTATGTTATATTGTTCACCCCCCTCTTAGTATAAGCACATGTTCTTCAATTGGTATCAGAGTCGGTCTCTCCACAAAGAGTTTAACAACTTGGAGATGGATCCATCAGTATCACACATGTGCTCAAGGAGTGAAGAAAGTATAGACTTTGAAGAAGTGCTCTCCAAGTGTCTCCAAGATCTTGAAAGGATTCAAGAAGAGAATGCACAACTAAGGGAACAAATTCAAGATTTTGAATCAACAAGAATTGAGCTTTTGCAAAGGCTAATAGAACTCAAAATGGAAGTGAAAGAAATAAGAGAAATTGAACATCAATTAAGAGATATGTTGGAAGCCAAAGAAGCAGGACTTGAGAGAGTGGCAACAGAAATTGTTATGTTAAAATGCAGAACTAAAATAAACAAGAGATTAAGTCAGCAAGAGGTAGAAACATCAAGCAAAAATAAGGTACCCCACCATATCTCCAGAAAAGAAGATCACAAAGGAAATAATACCATATTGAGTCCTCATCAAAATAGGTTACAAAATTTCTTCCATGGACATTGTTTCTCTTGCAATAAATATGGTCATAAAGTTGTGCATTGCATTAATAGAGACTATGATAGTAGTAGTATGGATTCTCTTGTATCATATATGGATGATGATGTTGAGTGCTACAAATGCAATAACTTTGGGCATATATCTAGAAGATGCAATCTAGAAAATTCTAAGTCTAGTAGAAAGACCACAACTCAAACTACTAGGAAAGAAGAAAAAGGAAAAGGAAAACTAAAATCTTTGCTAGTTCAAATAGCATTGCATGCTCAGGATAAAGAAGAGAAATGGTTTCTGGATAGTGGGTGCTCTAGACACATGACAGGAGAAAAAGAAAAATTTATAACTTTGAAAGAAGGAAATAGAGGGTCAGTAAACTTTGGGGACAATGGTTCAACAAAAAATAGTGGAAAAGGAACTCTAAGTATAGGCAATGGGAAAGCAAAATCTGAAAATGTTCTATATGTGGAAGGCTTGAAACACAATCTCTTGAGCATTAGTCAACTTTGTGATCAAGGTCATATGGTAACCTTTCATCAAGATCGATGTGAAGTAAGAAAGTCTAAAACTGGAAAACTGGTAGCAAGTGCTATAAGAGAAAGAAATATTTATGTACTCAATGAGATCAAGAGGGAAAAATGTCATTTATCCAAAGAGAATGAGGATCGATCTCAACACATAATATTGGGTCCAAATGAGAATCTTCTAATGGTTTTGGAAGATAAATAATTGAGTGATCCTATAGAAAGCAAGTCAAAAGAAAGAAATGATATGGACAAAGGCAAACAAATAGAGGACTACTCAATAGAGAATGGTTATGATCTCAAAGGTGAACTTATCTATGCTCTTGACACAGTGAAGAAGGTAAGAAAGCAACACTCTAAGCTTGAAATTCAGTTTCAAGAATGTGATGAAGAAAGATTATTGCTCATAGAGGACTTAGAGAAGTCAAAGGCCAAGGCAAGTAAGTTCAGAGAAAAGTTAGAAGCAAAAATCTTGGAATGTGAGAAGTTAGCACAAGAAGTGGCTACTCTAAAGAAATATTTATAGGACTCCAAGATCAAGATGAAGAGTTTCACAAATAGCTCTAAGAACTTGGATAAGTTCATTTGTGGACAACAAAGAACATCATGTTCAATAGGTCTAGGTTTTGGAAAGAAACATGAAAAGGCAAAGTCTACTTCAAGTCTTGAAGAAGAAGAAACAACATTAGAAGAAGATACTTCAGAAGAGGGATTCTCAGATGTAAGTGAAAGTGAAACTTCTAAGGATGAGTCAGATTGCAGTGAGTCCAACAGGGACAATGGGTAAAGAAGATACAGATGGAACAATAATCAAAACAGGAGACCAATGAGGTCTAGGCAAGGAAGCTTCAATGGGAGATGCTTCTCATGTCACAGGTTTGGGCACATGGCTTCACAGTGCAGGACACATGAAATATAGGTATATGGAAGAGAACAAATTTTCCAAGGATATTGTTATTCATGTAATGAGTTTGGTCATAAGGCAATAAATTGCAGGATTCATGATAGAAGAGGATATGGCTTCACCAGGAGAAATCCTAAGACTATTGCACATCCAAGGAATAATAACATTAAGTGTTATAAGTGCAATAATTATGGTCACATAGCAAGATGGTGTAGAGAAAATATTCTAGAAATAGGTATGAAAAGGAACATGAATATGAACATAAACAGGAATAGGAACATGAACATGAACAGGAATAGGAATATGAACAGAATAGGAATAGGAACATGAACAAAAACAAGAAGATGAACAGGAATAGAGACTCAAAAAAGAAAAGAGACTCAAAAAATAATGAGAACAAGAACAAGAACATGGATGAAAACAAGAATGAGAACAAGAATAGGTACAAGAAAAGGAACATGGATGAGAACAAGAACATGAACATGAACAAGGATGATGACTCGAAAAGAAATAGTGAGAGAATTCAGCAAAAAGAAAAAGGAAAAGACAAAGGCAGAGAACAATGCTTTTGGGGAGTAGAAATACTCCCACCCCAGAATTAACCACCTCATGTGGAGGTGGGGGAGGGGCTAAGCTAAGAGGCTTATTTATTAGCCCCAAGCCCCAAAGGTGACCCTTTTCCATTGATGTCAAAGGGGGAGAGATTTGTGTATTATGGGGAGAGTTTTTGGATATGAGGAGAGATTTGATATCTAAGAGAGCATTGAGCTAGGGGGAGCAAAGTCCCAGGGGGAGCAAAAAAGAATTTCAGAATTCAGTAAAAGGATTTGGGTTGCCATCAATGACAAAGGGGGAGATTGTTGGACATTTTGAGTCCCTAAGTTGAAATGTTGTCATTGATGTCAATAGAGCAATAAATGTCAAAAGGATCTATGAAGGGTTTTTGTGAAAACCAAGGTAGGGAAAATAAAAGGTTTTATTTAAAACCATGGACAACATATTTGATCTGGGTTTTTCTTAAAACCCACATTGGGCTTTCGTTTCATTGAAAAAGGTGCCCCGGTGATGGAGTTATTTGAGTTTTAATGTTTGGTTTAAATTTTAATTATTTAAAATTTAAATTCAAATTTAAATGGAAAGTTTCCCGTCGACATCATCATGCAAATACAATTTTAATATTTCCATCGACGTCTTCAAAGTGTTATTAAACACTATATAAAGGGGTGGCAATTAAACCAAATAATCATCCTTGCTCTCGTGTGTTAATTGCCTTGGAATTCGAAAGAGCTCGTGCGAATTGTTGAAAAGGAAGCAACGAAGAAAGCATAGCAATTTGGAAATCTCAAATGTGGTATGAGGTATGGCGCATTGGAATATCAATTTTGCTAAGACTATGGGCAGCAAAAATATCAGGGATCAAATCCCCTTGACGATAGCGTGTGGGAAGTGCTTTTGCGCTTTTTCCTTTACGGTAGGCAGAGGAAGATTAAAGGCCCTTTTGGCATTTGCTTTTCCAATGAGCACTTTGGCTCAATTGGAATATTAGCTATGGCTAAGATTCTCATGGTGTGTGGTGGACTGGGGTTCGAATCCCCTTGAGAAGAAAGTTGTGATTAAGTGTGGCAGATTTTGTGGACAACTTTTTGGCATCAAAAAGGTATGGGCAACTTCACTCCCTAAGAAGTTCATACTTGTAGTGTAAGTAAAATAAACCACCATCACATTTTGGAAAGGACATCCTATGTGCTCTGACTTGTAGGTATGGGTAGGTAGGATAAATGACCATTACCAGGTGCCATTTGTCCAGATTTGACTTTTTTCCAGTCAAACCTGCTATTCACCCCACCCTGGGATGAATGTTGCTATTCACTCTAGGGTGGGATGAATAGGATCTGTATTCATCCCAGGGTGGGATGAATAGGAACAGGGTGCCAAAAGGTCCCAAAAATGGCCTGGAACCTTCCAAAACCTTGCACAAAGTGGCTAGAACCATTGTATACCTTCTGAGGGCTGCCCTAGGGGCCTTGGTATGTCAATTTAGTCATTGCTTTCGGTAGCATAATCAGATTGACCAGATTTTAGTGTCTACAGATGCCCCTTTTTGGGATGCATTGTGTGCAACACAGTGCTGAGCAAAAATAGATGACTAAAATGTTCAATGATTAAGGTTATTCAAGTAACCTAACCAACTTTAGATGCCCCAATCCTGGAAAGAGCATGCGTTCTTGAATCCTTGCTTCTGATGAGCTAAGGAACTTGCTTGAGCTTGGACATTGTTCTATGAAGAGGTAAGGCCTAGATTCCATGATGCTAGCAATTTCAAGCGATTTAATTGATCTTTTGTGCTTGTTTGCTGCCCCAAGCAGGGGCATGATTGTCTTTGTCAAAGATTCTTTGAATGAATACAATTTGCCTGATTGAGTGTGTGCTTGTTGATTTGGAACTGAGTATGACTACCCCCTCAAGCGATGAGTCGATGAGGGAATGACCAGTGAGAAAAGTGATGAGTCACTTGACCCAGATGACTTTTGTTAAGGTTACCTTCAGTTGTACTCATTAAAAATTGGAGCAGTTTTGGAAGGAATTTGATGATGTTATTGATGCTTCATGGAAGGCAATATTTTGAAAAACCTCATTCCTGTGGGGTGGTCCAGCCATCATGGCCTTCTTAGGGATTAAATTAGTAACTCTTTAGTGTATCCATGGTGAATTTTGGGTTCCATATTGATCTTGAATGGATTCCATCAAATTTGACTTGTTTTTGGTGGGTTTTGGACCCTTTTGTTTTTGGTACCTTTTGGAGAGGAAAGGAAGGAAAAACCTCATTCCCATGGAGTGGTCTAGCTATACTAGCCTTCTTAGGGAGTGAAGTGATGTCCTTTCTAGGCCTTGATGGTGGTTTATTTTTCTTCTTGAATTATGTGAAAAATTGACCAAAATTGAGCTATTTTGTGGGTTTTTGGACCCTTTTTGTTGCATTTTAAGTTGTTTTAATTTAAAAATTTTGTGTTCATCCTAGGGTGGGATGAATACAAATTTGGTATTCATCCTAGGGTGGGATGAATGGCCAAAAGTGCATTCATCCCACCCTGGGATGAACGCACCGCAATAAGCCTATATAAACCTAAAATGTGAGTTTTGGGCTCATTATTGCATGTTTTCTTTTGTGATTTGAGAGGTGAGGAGGAGGAGAGCAATTTTTTATAGCGAAGCACTATCGAACTCATCCCATGATCACCATGAGTCAGCAAGTAGAGGCATCCAATGGAGGAGCCGATGCTAGGTGGGTATGTGCTGTCTCGACTACCTCATTATGTTTGCTTTAAAATTGCAATTTTATTTTGTTGTTATTTATTTTTTAAGCATATCACATTACATAATAGGTAATTAAACCTAATGTAGATGGAATATACCATATTTTTGTAATAAGATAGGTAATTAAACCTAATTAAAAATATATTTTTTTTATATTTTTGTGCAATTAGATTGCTTTTGTAGATTAGTTTTTCATTGTTTTTGGGCCTTTTGAAGGCCATTGTGAAGCATGGTGAATGCCTACTTATTGCTTTTGTATCTTTACCAGGTGGTGAAGAGTCGGTACCAAAAATTGAAGCTCTTCGAGACCACTCGAGATGCCTTGATAGAGGCTGACTAGGAATGGCTTGATGCCATGGGGCTCAAGCAAGTTACCCGGTTGGAGCCTATGATAGGTGATCATGCCTACTTGACTACCCTTATTAGCTTGTGGGACTCATGCACCAACACCTTCCACCTACCGATGGGGGAGATGATGGTGATGCTAGAGGACATCTACCAGATTCTATAGATTTTGATAGAGGGGTGACCGATCCACTCTACGCATCATGACCTGAGAGGTGTAGTGCTGATGAGGTACTTTGGTGAGGATGCTGATGCGGTAGAGGTAGACTACTATAATGGAGGGATATTGGTGGGGTTTTGGTATGAGGAGGGGGTATTGGGGGTGAGGCATGCATTACTAATGACCCTCATCTCCAATATGCTTCTCCTAGATTCCTCAGGAGCTAGGTTCCCATGGAACCTATTGGAGTTGGTGTACGCCTTGGTGGGGTGCACCATGGAGGAGCCACTAGTGATGGCTTGGGGGACTACACTACTAGCACAGCTCTACGATGAGTTGTACGAGATCTATTACCATTGATGAAAGGGCTTGGGGTGTAGATTTTTGTAGTGTTGGGGATGGTAGCACATAGTTGTGGGGTGACCACATGGACTACCATGGATGACCTGGTATAGCTAGTAGATAGGAGATAGGATATGGTATCCTATGGTAGAGGGCTTAAGAGAGAGGGTAGAGTCATCATCTTGTAGGTGATGTGGATCACTATATCGATGCTTTTTCATGATTGGCACTAGGGTAGGTGATATGGTGACCCTATAGGGACTATCCAAATTGGTCTGATGTTGGAGAGTAACTTCTAGGGTGAGGTGAGGTAGATGGTTGATTGTGAGGCATGGGATCAAGTGGGAGTACTTCCCTTTTGGTTATGTGATAGTTTGGGTTATGTTAGGGACTTCCTAGGGAGCTAGTGGTATATCGATACTATGGGGATGAGAGGACACTGGCTGATAGTGGAGGAGGTGGGAGAGGAGGTGGATCCTATAGTAGATGTTCCTAATGTGGATGATTCTGGGACTATAGAGGAGTATGACTCATGGTGGGTGATGCACTAGTGGTGAGGCATGGGGGCCCTTGGGGGTGAGGTGGCTAAGGTAGTGGATGAGGCTATGCAGGATGTCCTTGAGGAGGATCAGGTAGAGGTGGGAGGTGGACCTCCTAGACTTGGGAGATCAGGGTGACTATGGGGATGTAGAGGATCATGGGGATAGGCACAGTAGGATATGTAGGATGATCGATACCTGGAGCTGTAGGTTGAGTTGGGTAGGTTAGATAGGAGAGAGATCTCCTTCGGGCATAGGCATAGGAGGATCATGGATGGGGGGGGGGGGGGGGGGGGGAGTTGGAGATGGAGGTAGTGCACCTTGGAGGGTATCTTCCTGATGATGGAGAGACTAGTGGCTCACATCGGACTCGATAGAGTGAGATAGTGTAATCTTCTTCTAGGTGGAGGACTGATAGGGTTGGTGGCAGTAGGCATGGGGGATCATAGTGGACCCGGACTATAGGTGGTAGTGTGAGTCATAGCATCGGTCCTACATGACCATGGTGATGGAGACTCTTGGGACTCTTTTGGATTTTGATTTTGGTATTGGTGAGGTCTGAGGACCCACTTTATTGTAGCCTATGGGCATTTTTGGAAACTATGATGTATATTTTTACCCCATATATATATGAGATTTTGTTATGGTCATCATGTGTCTCCTTTATTGTTTTATGAGATGGATGCAATGTATGTATTTATGTTAAATGCTTATCATGTATGCATATGGATGCTTTTATGATATGATGGCATATTGATGGATGTTTATCATGTATGCATATGTTGTGATAATTTGATTTGATACTATGTATATGCATGGATGCACAATGAGATGGATGAATTGAGTGCTTTGATATGATGAACTATGACTAATGATTTGACACACTATGTTAGCACCATAGACTATATAAAATGCATTAATTCTTTTTGTATTGTTTTTGTGTAATGGATATATGGAAATGTACTATTGCAATGTGATAGAATGGAATAAATGAAATGAGATGTTAGAGAATGTAGATGAGGTTTTCATGAGACTCAAACACTCTAGCTAACTTGATCAAAGGTTGTATACTGACTATGCAAGACTTTTTGACAAGGTATGAATCTTCTAGGATGACCAAGATACTTCATATCCTTATGTGTGCAAGTGAGTTCATTCTTGTGAGATGCATAAAGATACCACCATTTCCAGATAGGCTATCCACCAAACCTGTAATGAGGATCACCCTATGAATGTCATGATCCTAGGTTTTGTACTTAGTAGGATTAGACCACTAGGTAGTATAGGCTACCAAAAGCTAGCTCATCCACATGCAAACATTGGTCTACACACATGCAAAATGCTAATGTGATAGACATATCATCATGCGTAAGGATACCACCATTGCTAAGTAGGTTATCCACCAAACCTGTAATGAGGATCACCTTATGGTTTTTCGAATGCTGAGAATTCCAGGGATTCAAGTTCAACTCCCTTATTTTCTTCAATTTTATTGGGATACTTGCTCATATGTAGTGATGAAAATCACTATTTATTTTGTATTTTGTTTTCTTTGAGCAAGGGATTTGGGAGTGTGGTGATAACCACTATTTATTTTGCTTTTGCTTTTGGGATTTTGATTTTGACTTTTGGGATTTTGATTTTGAACTTTGGGATTTTGGGAATTGGGATTTTGATAGTGGTGAAAACCACTATTTATTTTGGGGAATTGGGTAGGGAAGAGCTTGTCCTTTTTCCAATTCTCAGCATTCTTGAACCATTCACATAGGGGGATGAGCAGGATAACCTTTTCACTTAAAGCAACCTAGACCACTTCGTAGGTTTCATATTTCCTTGCACAAAACTTGGATTTATTAATGTGAAAATGTGTTGGGATTTGATGTATACAAGGTACAATCTAAGCAAGACTCTACCTCCTAAAAATCATGATAGCTTTCTACAAAATCTGAAAAGAAAACTAGAGATGGGTGAGTGACTAAAAACCCTAATGACATTCTAGAACAAATGGCTAGGTGAAGGGAATGGACATAAATATGAAAAATGGGAAGTGTAGGTGGAAATGATAAGTGAAACATTTGAAATGATGTGAATGATTACTTTAACAAAATTGATTTTGACTGATGATGTGTAAGTACACGTAGTGCTAGACATGTATGAGCAACTCTAAAATGCGAAGTGCAATGATGAGTATGCCTAATGCAAGTGATGATAAAATGCAATGATATGCAATGTAATGTGATGCAATGTTTTTGTATTTTTGATATTTTGATGATGTTTTTGAATTTGATTATTGATATATATGTATATACATGTGACCAATGGGCTTATTGGGGGCCATTGGGGCTTTTTAGGTGACCAAAGGGCTTACATATGCCTTTGGGGCATTTTGGGTTGACCAAGCGGGTTATAGACACCCTTGGAGCATTTTAGGTTGACCAAGTAGGTTATAGGCACCCTTGGAGAATTTTGGGGTGACCTAGATGGTCATAGACTACCTAGGAGCATTTTAGGTTGACCAAGTAGGTTATAGGCACCCTTGGAGCATTTTGGGGTGACCTAGATAGTCATAGGACCACTAGGAGCATTTTAGGTTGACCAAGTGGGTTATAGGCACCCTTGGAGAATTTTGGAGGTGAGCCACAACACTCTAGGCATGGAAAGGCCACAAATGAAGGATGTTCAAGGGTTTAGGATCCTTGATTCCTTCAAGGGAGGCTAGGTGATAAGTTTTGGGTCTAATCTGACTAGTGATGACAAAAGGACCTAACCAGTTTATCATAAACTTGTCCCTTAGATGGGGCAAAAATTAGAATTTTGTTGGTTCTCTTTTAGAATGAGATCACCAACCTAAAAGTCTCTAAGATGGACTTTCATATTGTAGGCTCTCTTAAGTCACTCTTGATAAATACGTAGGTGCTCAAGAGCATTAATATGATGTTCATCAAGCAATGTAAGTTGATCTAGGTGAGCCTACCATGGTGTCATCATCGATGAACTCCTGCATGGATATGCACAATGATGGGATTTCTAGCTCTAGAGGTATGACTACCTCGGTGCCATACACTAGTGAAAATGGGGTAGCCCTAGTGGGCATCTGAATGCTAGTGTGATAGGCCCATAGAGCAAGGGGTATTTGCGTGTGCCAATCGGTGTGATTCTCTCTGACAGTTTTCTTGAGAATGGCAATCAATATTTTGTTGGAAGCCTCTGCTTGCCCATTTGCTTATGGATAGTAGGGTGTCAAAAAGCTATGTTGGATATTATACTTTGTTATCAAAGCATGCACATATTTATTCTTAAATGATGTCCCATTATCTAAAATGATCTTGGATGGAATACCAAAATGACAAATGATATTATGCAATATGAACTCCATGATGCGGGGTCCTATCATAGTGGTAAGGGGAATTACTTCCACCCACTTTGTAAAATACTCGGTAGCTATAATGATAAATGTGTGATGGCCTAAGGATGTAGGGGAGATTTTCTTGATTAAATCCAACCCCCATTGCGAGAATGACCAAGCCGATTGAATCGGTTGCAAGGCTTGAGAAGGTACATGTGTCAAGTTAGCATGGTGCTGACACTTCATGCACTTCTTCACATATGTACAACAATATCACTCTAAAGTTGGCCAATAATAGCCCATGCGAAGAATGCACTTTGCGATGGCCATGCCACTAAAATGGCCACCACATGTACCATCGTGTGCTTGGGCAATTGCCCAAAGTGACTCTTGATGCTCTAAGCAATGAAGGAGGATCCCTTCATAGCTTCGACGATACATAATGTCTCCTAGCAAGACATATTTTTCCACCTTCCATTTAAATGTCCTTTTAGTGGTGTGCGACAATCCAGGAGGGAGATTACCAAGCTTTAGATACTCCCTGATTTGTGTGGACCAGTCCTATTGTGAGGAAGCCTCGATTGCATGAATTGCCTATCCCTCTTGAAGTTCCTCTCGAGAAAATGTTGATTGGGAAAGAACTTGTAAGAATAGCATTGTACTACTATCAAAAGGGGTTTGAGGGAACAAAGTCCCCCAATCGGCATGATTCAAGCACTCATGAATGTGCAAGAATCTCTCTTGATGAGGTTCAATTTGAATCAAGTGGACCTCTGACGTGGCTTGAGTGCTCTCATGCTCAACCATAGATTGTGATAGCATTTTGACCTGAATGGTTGTCATCTCATCAGTAGGGTTCTACGGGATCAAGGACCCTAGGGAGGCCATTGTATCCACAAAATGATTAGATGATCGAGGGAGTGCCTCGATGTCATACCATTCAAACTTTTCTAGGAATTTATCCACAAGGGCTTTGTAGGCTTGCAGAACTGGGCACTTGCATTGGTAGATCCCTTTGACCTAGTTGACAATGAGCAAGGAGTCACCAAAAATGTTAAGCTTGGTGATTTTCATGGTGATAGCCATTTGAAGACCTATGAGCAAGGCTTCATACTCGACATTGTTGTTGGTGCATAGGAAATCAAGTTTAAATGATAGGGGTATGGGAGCCCCATGCGGTGTGAAAAACATGATCCCTACGCCACCCCCTTGCTCACATTTGGAGCCATCAAAGAATAGAGTCATATCTGCCTATGACTCAGGCTCATCAAAATCAGGTGATTCTGATATTTGGAAGACTCCATCATCGGGAAGCTCCATGCTAAGAGGTTGATCATCCTGGAGAGGAGCCTCTGCTAGTTGATCGATGATGACCTGACCCTTGATTGATTTTTTTTCGATAAATTCTAGGTCAAACTCCATCAACAACATGATCCATTTTTTCGTGTGACTATTATGATAAGTGTGACTCATCATGTATCACAATGGATTCTCTTTAGATACAACATACGTGGTATGGCTAAGCATGTAATATCATAGCTTCTTGGTGGTGAAAACCATCGCTAGGCATAACTTCTCAATGTATGCGTACTTGATCTCATAGCTGACTAGGGTGTGGCTGAGATAGTAAGTAGCATGTTCCTTATGCAGTTCATTGTTCTGGGCTAACATGGCACCCAATGCAATCTCAGTGGTTGAGATGTATAAGCGGAATGACACTCCTGGTCTAGGTAGAGCCAATACTGGTGGTGAAGCTAGGTATTATTTTATTGCATCAAAGGCATCCTGACACTCATCATCCCAATGGAATGCGACCCCCTTGTGCAATAATTTGTTCATGGGTCGACACTTGTCCAACAATTGTGCTATGAAGCATTTGATGGATATGATCTTACCCTACAGACTTTGAAGCTGCTTGATGGTAGTTGGGGGAGGCATCTCTAGGATTACCTTGACCTTGTTGGGGTCCACTTCAATGCCTCATTTAGAAACTATAAATCCCAAGAGTTTTCCAGATGTGATGCCAAAGATGCACTTCTTGGGGTTCAGTCTCACGTTATGCTCAATAAGGTGATCGAGGACTTTGCACAGGACATCGAGATGCTCATGGCATAATAAAGATTTAGCCAGTAAGTCATCCATGTAATATTCCAAAATCTTATGCATGTAGTCATGGAAGATGTATGTCATGGCACACTGGTAGGTAGCACCAATATTTTTAAGGCCAAAAGGCATGACCTTATAGCAAAATGTTCCCCAAGGCATTGTGAATGTCATTTTGAGCTGGTCCTCTAGATTGATATGAATCTGATTGTACCCAGAGAAACCATCCATGAGGGATAACATTTTATGGCCCATTGTGGCATCTACCAGGGCATCGATGCTTGACAAAGGAAAATCATCCTTAGGACTCACTTTGTTTAGGTCTCAAAAATTGATGCAAATGTGAATCCTCCCATCTAGCTTCTTGATGGGAACCATGTTGGACAACCATGGTGGATAGTCTATAGAAATGACAAACTTGGCATCCAATAACTTATGTAGCTCATATTTGACCATTAGGGCTATTGTGGGATGCATATTTCTTAGCTTTTGCTTGATAGGCTTGGCCTTGGGGTCAAGCATCAGATTGTGGGTGACTAGATTTGGATCTAGTCCTAGCATGTCTTTGTAAGACCATGCAAAAGCCTTCTTCTCTATGAGAAGGGCTATGTAATCGGCTTGCTCTTTGGGGGATAGAATTTCCCCTAGCTTGATATATTATGGATTCTTGGGATCTGAGCTGATATCTTTGTCAATCATAGGCTCGATTGACATATGCGACCCTTCCTCCAACTGGTGGGGAGTAGGGATCAAGTGGATGTCATCAGCTGGATTTAGATCATCAATGGGAACCTCGGGTTCCTCCTCAGCATGGAAGACATCATGAGTTGGCCCTGGAGAGAAATGAAATGGTTGTAGCATCTCATCGCAAGGCTAGTACTCAGAAGGTGATGGGGGTGAATCTCCCTGATCAAAGTCAATTACCCCCAAGTCGAGGTGCAATGACTTCAATGGGTTATTCGGATCTCGTAGGGGCTCGAACAGATCTATGGAAATCATATTTATGGATGGATGATTTCCCCTATGTGGTTGGTGGTGTTCATGGACATCAGGATGTCACAAGATCTCTAGAGGTGGCTATGGAGGTGGTGGAATGATCGAAGGTGGTCGGTGTGGCTGTGGGTGAGCTTGCTCCTCTAAAGGTAGAAGTTGTCACTATATGGGATGGTGTAATGGGAACATGTATAGATAGAACTCATCCTCATCATCCATAGGGATGACCCATGGGCCTTCTCCATCTGAACTATCAGATTCAATAGGTGCTACTTCATAATCTGACTCATCATCGATGGTCCACTCATAAGGAGACCCTTGATCTTCTTCCTCACTATCATGGGGAAGAGTGTGTGAACCTTCACCTCTCTCGTAGGATCGAATATCATCATGAGGTGGGTCATCATCTCCTAAGGGCATAGGGAAGTAGTCCCCTAGTGAGTAGACATGATTGGGGTTGGTGAAAGGATCTCGTGCAAGCTCATCTCTAAAGTCTAGAGTCATGCACTCTAAGCTATCTATGAGGACGTCTAAGGGCACAAGCTTGTTGAGTCCCAAACCAGACTTGTCATAAGGCATTTGATACTATGGCTGGTAAGGAACTCTGGTGCCTTGCTCATACAGGCCTAACCCATAACCATACCAATTACAGAGGTGAAGGTACTTCATGGCAAATTTAGGGTTGGACATGTAGTTGATGTCCTCAAAAAAGGCTCTTCATCCTCCTCCTACTGTTGGTAAGGCTCGATGCCATAGTCAAGGCCCCCATAGATGAAATTCATTTGATTAGGGGGGAGACCGAGAGGTATGATAGTGCCTATGGGAAGATGAGGTCGACCCATGTCATGCACCGACTCTATAGTAGGGGTAGTTGTAACATTCCTAACCATGTACTCCCCTAATCCGGTGGTAGCTAGGTGCACTATGACTTGAGGCTATGGATAGAAAAGGGATGAGAGTGAGACCTGATCTGATTCATCATTTGCCTCATGTGGTAGCT
The DNA here is from genome assembly GCA_028583015.1 of Wollemia nobilis. Lineage (NCBI taxonomy): Eukaryota > Viridiplantae > Streptophyta > Pinopsida > Araucariales > Araucariaceae > Wollemia > Wollemia nobilis. The sequence goes on along the minus strand of JAQPPZ010002456.1, from coordinate 5,163,798 downwards.
CCTCATCTACTTGGCTAGGAATCTCCTCTGTGGAGATGGTGGAGATGGTTGGTTGGACCTCATCAATAGGCCTCTTCCTTGGGTTCCTAGGTAAAGGATCCATAGGTGCAATGGGCATCTGGGAGGTGTCGATGATGAGGATGGTATGGCATGAGACGATGGATTGCTTGAAAGTGATGGCGATGGAGTCAAACCTTGGCCAGATTTATTCGGTTGAAAATCTAGATGGGTTGATGGTAAGGTTGACTCAGGGAGCTGCTGCACCATATTGCAATACTTGAAAGGCTCTAGGTCCGTAGGGATGACATGAACTTGCCCTTCATGAGTGTACTTGAGGCACTGGTGAGCGATGGAAGGGACACACTTCATGTCCCTGATCCATGGTCTACCTAATAGGATATTGTATGCCATCTCACCCTCCAGGATATGGCATAGTATCAGGATGGTATTTTCTCCCACCTGGATAGGTAGGATGATCATACCAACCATTGAGCATATGGCATCATTGAATGCTCGGAGGGTGTAGGTAGATGCGATAATATGGGATGCTGGGAGCTTCAGATGCTTGAGAGTTATTGTAGTGATGATGTTTCTAGAAGACCTAATGTCTATCAACACTCTCTTGTATGGTGTCCCATTTACACATGTGATGATGTGCAAGGGAGGATCCACCATATCATTTGGAACTGGTTTAAGTTCATCTTCTCGAAAGGTAATCATCGGTTTCATGCATTGTCACACATGCCCCACAAAATTGTTGAAGGAGTTAGACTCCTAGGGCTGAAGCTCTATTGCCTTAAGGATATCCATCAAGGCTTCTCTATGAGGTGGTGATTGTTGAATGAGCTCATAGATGGAGATTTGGGTAGATGTCATTCTTAAGCTCTGAGTGAGCTTGCTCTTAATTGTGACCATAGGCCTAGGTGGGAGGCTCGACATAGGAGGCGGTAAAGGTTATGATATCGAAGGGACATCACTCTGAGCCATAGGTGGTGCGACTGGACTTGGGTACCACCTATTTCTTGTGACAATGTTGATCATGCCGACATACCCTTGCTTAGGGGGGCATGGTGCACCTCATTCACCTAGGGCACTGGCTTGGCCTACTCCGCATGGGTAGGCAAAGGGTCTTTGAAGACCTCCATCTATTGGTTGTTTGGTGCGATAGGGTTGTCTACCTGAAGGGCATTCCTATCGATCATGTCTTGCACCAAATTCTTGAACTTATAGCACATTTGCACATCATGCCCATTTTGCCTATGAAACTTGCAATATAGGTCTTCTCTGTATCCTTTGGGCTTCGGTGCATTTGGGTCGATAGGTCGACTCTCAGGCAGATTGATCAAATTAGCCACTAAGAGGTACTCAAACAATGAGTCCATAGACTCTACAATGGGCATGAACTATCACTTGGGGTGACACTATTGATTTTGCCCTTGATTATTCTGGTTGTCCTTGGCATAGTTCCTAGGAGTGGCCTGATAATTAGGCTTTTGAGGTGGCATGGCTTGCACTGGCCTCGGGACACTAATGGCAACCTGATTCACTATTGCTGGCTTAGGCTGCACTGGGGTATTCTTAGCATTCTTGTTCCACTCCTTGTGAGGCTTCACAATTTCTCCCTCTTGAATCTTAATGTCTTCAATGATCCTAGCCTATGCTAGGGCATCTTCAAGAGTCGAATACTATTGTAGCTACAACAACAAGGAGATCAGCTTCAGGCAGCTCTTGGCAAACATCTGAGTCAACTCCGACATGGGGAGTAGATAAGGTAGCTTGGCGAGCAAGGCTCACCACCTATTGCCATAATTTTCTATTGACTCATCATCATACTATTTCAACCCAACGAGATCAGCCAACGTCACCTTCCTCTTGGTGTTGAAGGTGAAGCATTCTAGGAATGCATCTACAAGTTGATCCAAATTATGGATGCTATGCTTCGAGAGTTGGGTAAACCACTCTAAGGTTGGGCCAGAGAGGGTAGTCACAAATATCCACAAAAGCAAAGCATCATTATCCTGAATGCCAAAGCATTGACTCAAGAATTTAGTGACATGTTCCTACGCATCTTCCTCTCCCTTAAAGGTAGCCAACTGAGGTAGCTTGAATTGCTCTGGATAGGGAGGGGTAGGAATTGAAGGATGAAGGGGCTGACTATGTAACTGGTGCAAAGTGGGATTTTGAGATCCAGACCTAGAGGTCTTGTTCTCTACTAACTCTAGGCACTCTAGCAATGCTCGATATGCATCTAAGGATTTAATCTCCTCATCCTTACTCTTATCTTATGATGGAGGTCGAGGATCCTCCAACCTATTGTGGGGTGGTGGCATGTCACCCCCCTACCTTGATAAGGCATCTCTAAGTACTCTACCTCTAGCTCATGCTCAGTGTAGGCCCCATAGGGCATCTCTCGAGCTGGTCTATAAAGAGGGGTATCTGCCCATTATGGGCACCCTATGTTTGGCCTGGGAGGCAAGTCTCGATCTGGCCTAGGAGGTCATGGAGGTAACATTGGATAAGGTCTAGGAGACCTATCTCGAATGAGTGTGGGTTGCCTTGGGTGGACTTCCTACCTATGTGTCTTAGGGGTAGGAACCCTCTCTCATAGAGTCTTCTAGAATAGCTCATTGGTCTACCATTCGATTCTTTCTTTCTCAAGTTGATGCAAGCGGTCTAGTTGTTCCTTGTCTTGCCAAAGTTATTTGAACTGAGCTTGGAATTCCATATATCTTGCAACTACTTATTTGATTTGTTCCATTGTGCGAGGCCTAGGAGGCCTAGGAGTCTCACCTTGAGGCTGACCTCATTCAAGATAATCTGTGATATCTATCAGCGCTTCCCTCGATCGAGGGCCACCACATTGACTTGAGGTTCGAGCCTGAGCATATGCTCATTGTACTCAATGGGTGTAGAGGCACATCGTGCATGCATGGAATACTACTCTTGAGGATAATCAAGGATTTCCTCATGCCTTCCTTCATGAATGAGGAAGGGAAGGGTGGAGTTAGCTCACCCTGAGCGATGAGTATCATACCCATCAGGTTGCCTAAGCTATTGGACCCTATCAGGGTGATGTAGAGGTGAGGTTGGATCAACCTCCTCTACCCAATGTGTGAAGTCATGCTCTGGCCTATGAATAGGTATGTCAGACCTAATAGGTATGTGGATGCATGGCACCACTCTATCTACTAGCACCTCAACCACTTGTTGCCTTTCATCAAAGAAGGCATGTGATGTGTCTAAATATCGGGAACACTCTCCTAGGTAAGGTCCATCACCCATAGGGGTGTCCCACATAGGGCTCCCTTGTAAGTGTGGTTCTCATCCCACTATTTGGGGACTAGGGTGAGTAGAGGCTCACTAGGGAGGTATGACCAAGTCCCTAGGGCTAAAGCGGAGATGACTCATGTCTCCTAGTCCACTCTCCATAGCTTCCACCCATGATTGGGCTTGGCTGTGGGTGCACACCATTGTAACTCTCTACCAAACCCTAGATGATTATCTCCTTTACAAATTCTTAATGAAATAACAAACAAGAAAAGGAAACACTCAATAAGATAGATGATTATCTCTTTTAAGTTTTAGATGTGAATCCCTAAACTATTTTGTGTGTTTCAGATGTGTTGTTTGTAAAAGAGGACCTTGTGTCACGTGTTTGAAATCTTGTTGAATGATAATATTATGTTTAATTGGATTTCACCTATATACTCATAGCTCGACAACCTAGCTATGAACTCTAGGTCATGTTATCCCACCTATAATGTGTGGTGATGAGGTCCACACATGGCCAGGGAGCACAGGTCCTACCAGTTCCTCACCCAGTTCACCCGTAGTCTATGATATACCTCTTCGAAGAGAGATACATGCTATAACCCATGGGCTATGATGGATCTTGGAACCAGCCTTGGCAAAGAATAAGGTTCATGGGATTTGAGACAATGGGTGGAGATGAAAGCCACCTCGTTGAACTCTACTAGTGGATGGTGATGAAATCCACCTCACTAGCGTTTAAGTGAATCGTGGTGTGTGTGGTTCTTTTTAATCCAAAGAAAGCAAAAAATAAAGCATTCGATGATCATTCACTAAATGCATGCAAAAGGTGCATTTTACTTTCAGAAATTTAGGATAAAAGGAACCTACAAATGTAAATTATAAATGCAAACCCTAAATGCTAACCTACCCATTGGGTAGGCTACAAGCAATCAAACCATAGAGATGCATTGCTACTTTGATTTTCTTTGATTTTTTCTTTTTTTGTTATTTTGCATTATGGGAAAAGTAAATCTACTTTTAACCTTTCTAGGCAAACAAATGATGCGAGAAAAACCAAACTAAACTACTTTTGAAAGTGCAAAATGAAAACAGAGGGTTTAGGTACCTACCTCATCACTTCTGGAACCTGTCATTTCTGGAATTCTGATCAGAAATCTCTCTGGTTTCTATTCACTCTAGGGTGGGATGAATAGTAGGTCTGCATTCATCCTAGGGTGGGATGGATTTGCATCCATCCTAGGGTGGCATGAATAGCAAGTCAGAGTTCATTTCAGTCCAAAACGACTAGCACTTGCAACATAAAAATATGAAATATGAGCTTCAAAATTCACCTAAAGCAAAAGGGACTAGGTCCCACCATGATCACCACTGAATTAGGGAAAAATAGTGCACCTAAATATGGATAAAAAATTGCATCTATCTCCTATGTCTAATGAGCATCAAATCGGAAGCATGCAAGTAAGATGGAAAAGATACCAAATAACAAGAAATGAAGCAAAGTAAATTGTTTTCTTATTAATAAAATGGATCAAATATAGGTTACAAATATGTCCCCTTGAGGTCTCAAATGATTGATACAATTATTACAAATTTTGGGTGCCCAAGGATCAAAATCCTTCAAGAGAATCTGGTGCACATCCAATGTCTTTCCTCGTACCCACAATCGAAATGGGTGAGCCAAAGGTTTCCACCACTTGTATTGCTGATATTTATGTCCTATTCTACTTCCCAATGCATTGTATGACCTGCACCTACACACAAGGAAACAAAAAATATCAAATAGCAAGTGTGTATGATCTAAAACATGTAATCCCCATAGGCAAGAAATGAGCATATGTAGTGTGCCTATACCAAATCAACTCCAAATGCTATGAAATTATAGAGGTAAGTAAAATAAGAGGTTTTGGGAAGATATCACTAGAAATTACACCAAAATTGCATCCGTAGGTATGGCGTAATCGTAGTGCACTTCTCCAATCTACAAAACCCAAAGCAAGCAATTTCTCAACCTACACATATCCAAAACATATGAAAATTGGAAAGAATGCATAAAATAACATTTTAAGAGAACCCATATGGTTATATTTTAGAAATAAGGCTCATATCCTGATGCATGCTCCAGTGGGTCCCGTAAGCCTACAAAAACTTCAAATCGTAATATCTCGACCAATATAACTCAGAAAAGCATGAAATTTGAACTGCAAAATCATATGATAATATAGAAAATACCTATTTAAAAATATTCATAAAATTTTTGACATATTTGTATTCATTCTAGGGTGGGATGAATAGGACTATCATAAATTGGGGGGTGCTCGGGGTGGGATGCCCACCGATTCTACCTAAATTTTACCACCAATTCCACTAGGGAATGGTCCAAAACACTAATGGGGGTATTTTCATCAAATTTGGGGTGGAAATTCACTCGATTGATAGGTCTTTGTAAACAAATTGCGTCTCTTTGAGTCACTCGATAACCTCCTTCGCTAAGAAGAGATCTCGAGGGAAAGAGAGCACAATCAGGTGAGGGGAAATCTCGGCAGCACTCCATTGCTTAAACCTTAAACTCCTCTCCTCTTTTGTGTGGAAAATGCATCCACTTTATAGCCACAAGGGGCTCATGTGCAAAAGGGCATGCAAGGGCATGCATGGCAAGAGGCGCCACTTGGCCACCGGGGTGGCATGCATTGGAGGGGGAAGAGAATCTCCCAATTTGGCCTCCCTTATGAAGCATGGCATAAATATGCTATGTGCTCTAACTTGTAGGTATGGGTAGGTAGGATAAATGACCGTTACCAGGCGCCATTTGTCCAGATTTGACTTTTTTCTAGTCAAACCTGCTATTCGCCCCACCCTAGGATGAATGCTGCTATTCGCTCTAGGGTGGGATGAATAGGATCTGTATTCATCCCAGGGTGGGATGAATAGGAACAGGGTGCCAAAAGGTCCCAAAAATGGCCTGGAACCTTCCAAAACCTTGCACAAAGTGGCTAGAACCATTGTATACCTTCTGAGGGCTGCCCTAGGGGCCTTGGTATGTCAATTTAGTCATTGCTTTCGGTAGCATAATCGGATTGACCAGATTTTAGTGTCTACACTTTGTAAGCCTTATTTAGAGTTCCTAATAAAAAATTCTATCATAAAAATAAACAAATAAGGAGATAGAGGATCTCCTTGTCTAAGTCCTCTCTTGGATTTAAAATATTATGTTACTAACCCATTGACCAACACTGAATAAGAAACTAGAGAAACAATATTTAATCCATCTAACCCATTTCTTCTTGAATCCAAACTTTTCTAAAACTACAAAAAGAAAATCCCATTTAAACCTATCATAGGCTTTACTCATATCAAGTTTTAAGATCATTACTTTCTCTTTTATTGAAGCTACTGAATGTATAACTTCATGAGCTACTATGATCCTATCCAGAATTTATCTCCCTTTCACAAATCCTCCTTGCTCTTTTGAAATAATTTTTTCTAAAAATGAACTTAATTGATTTGCCATCACTTTGGAGATAATCTTATATGCCATATTACATAGGCTTATGGGTCTATAAGAATCAAACAATTCAACATCCTTCTTTTTTTGAATTAAGGTAATATATGTTACATTTATTTTACAAGGTATGTATTATTTTACCCTAGACTATTCCACTACGACCAATAAATAATCCTTCACTATATCCCAAATATGTTGGTAAAAAGCTATAGAGAGCCCATCAGGACCTAGGGATATATCCTTCTTAAAATATAAAAGAGCTAAATAAACTTCTTCTAGAGTAATAGGCTCCATCAGTTTCATATTGTCTTCATTCATTATAACTAAAGGCACATCTTGAACAAGTTTATCATTAAGAACTTCAATCTCCTCTAATCCTAGAATATTTTAGAAAAAAGACTTTACCTCTTTTCTAATTTCACTCTGATCTTCAATCGAATTGTTTTAATTTTACTAATTATGGATGGTCATATTTGTATTATAATCATCCTATGAAAAAACTTTGCATTTTTATCTCCTTTTAACCAAATCTGTCTTGATTTTAATCTCCAAAATTTCTCTTCCTTAATCAAAATGTTATGATATTCACTAAGAAACATCCTTTCCTTCAAGCTTGGATTATTATGATCACCTTTTTGGAATTTTGAAAGTTTATCTTTTAATTCTTCTTTCTTCTCAAAATTTTTTTTTCCAAAAGTGTTCTTGTTCCATTCTTTGTTTTTCAATGAGTTTACACAAGTTTTCATGAAGGGTCCTAGTCCCTTCATACTGAGTAGGGTTTGAATCTTAGACCTCTCAAAGAGAGGCCAAATCCCTTACCACTACAATAATATTGCAACTATCTTGCTCCATTATTTTAATCTATATGTCATAGATTTAATTTATTTTGGAAGAGCATACAACCCACCATTTCTATTAGATTTTGAGGCTTATTACTTAAGATAATAAAACTTACAAAAATGAAATAAAGTACCAAACTAATGTATATGATAATGGAAATATTTTGTAAGTATAAAATACTATAATAACTCAAATAACTACTCCTAAATATGCCATAAAGAAAGGCTCACAAAAATGGAGCCATAACACTGAAAGAACCAAGTAATGTTATTACAATTATGTCTCTTACATCTCCACATTACCATGTATATATAATGTAATGTGACTCTTCATATGAAGCACTCTTGGCCTTCCCACTTCTAGACTATTCAACTTCCTATTCTATGGACTCATGTACACATGGACAAATGTGCACATTTACATTATTAAATATTATGCACCCATGTGCATTTATTACAACACATAAAGTAAATCCTAATCTAAGACATGTACCAAATAATGTAATATACTCCAACACCCCCATGTATTACATTATTTGGTTATTGAAGACTTGTCTTCAATATGAGTCTTCAGTCTCCTGCTAGAACTTGTGCTCTTCTTCATTTTCTTCCTTGTATGTATCTTGATCAAGCAAATGATTAGTATCATCATAAAACACAACTGATAGGGCTTTGTCTTTAGGCTTTTCTATAAATTCCTCTAACTCTTGTATCTCTTGGACTAGATTACCCTTTTGACTTCCTTCTCTATATTGTAGTTGAAGAGGATTGTACTATCACTAAAATTATGGTTGAGGTGGTCTATATTGATTTGGATATTGCCTTTGTTGAGGTAACCTATTTGGTTGATTCATTTGATTCCCTTGGAATTGATTCCTTGGATTAAATCTGCAATAACTTGTACTATGACCTCTTCTCTTACAAATCTGATAGTATCGATCATTCCATTTAGGTTTGTCTTTTGAAATAGAAGCAGTGTTTCCTTTCTGATTATCTTTCGATACTAATGCATTATTAGTCATTTCATCCTTAACTGAATTGATCACTTCATGTTCTTGTAGTATATTAACCAATTCATCAAATAATGTATCTTTACCTAGAATTTGTAAAGATGTAACCAAGTGCTTATAACTTTCAGGAAGTGCTCTCAAAACTACTTGAACCAAAAATTTGTCTTCCACTATTTCTCCTAGGGTTAATAACTTTCCCTTTATATCTGCTACTCTCCTTAGAAACAATTCTATACTTTCTCCACTATTAACTTTTAGAGAATGTAGTTGAGTTTGAAGATTCAGAATAGTAGCTTTGTTCTTTCCTTCAAATATTTTGGCTAAAGTGTTCCATGCATCTGTAGATGTTCTTGTTGAACTAATATATGGCTGAATTTCATCTGTAATTGCAAAAGTTATTATCATTATAGCTTTTGCTTCATCTTCTTCATATTTTTGAATTTCTCTTGCATCTTCAGTAGGTTTAGTTTTTGCCCCTTTAACTATATCCCAAACATTTTCTACTATCAACATAGATCTTACTTTGTTTTTCCATGATGCATAATTAGGGCCTTTAAGTAACTAAGATTCTGAGAGAAATAGCTTATGTGATGTCATGATTAACCTTATACCTCCAAGCTTTGAAATATAGAAAAATATATTTGCAATTATTATAAATTCAATTTGTTGTAGAAATCCTTATTACTCCAACTCAATTAAATTGCAAATATTCTAAAATATTTTGTAACTTTAAATAATTGAATTACAAAACTCTTATGTATATATTTCTCCAATATCTTCTACTAAAGAATTACTCCTTTAATAATTCTCCAATTTACTATTATATCTAAGGTTTCAAATATAAACTTATTCTTCTCAAAATACCTTTCCTTTTCACCTTAGAAAATAATATCCTTATAAAATTCCTTATTACTCCTAACTCAAGCTTATGAGTAATTTGAATGAAATAAATTACCTTAGGCTTAGAGTTGTATTCTCCGATCAACAATGCTTGACTTCTCTACAAATTTTCCACTACGTACATCTATGAAAGACATTGTATTCACACGTGCTATCTTGGCCTGATTCATTGGCTTATTTGAGAGATAACTTCTCCCACTCTAGCTTCAATAAACCTGCACACCAATATTAGCTTTACTTATGCAATTTGTAACCTCCAAAGGTTCTCTTACTACATCCAATCATTGATATCCTTCGCATATTTCTTCTTGCACTAATCTACCATATTTATTAATGGACTCTTCAATATTTTGGTACCTTGGGAGAATGTTTCCTTCACTAGGCATGAATTAACCTTTGACCTTCTAGTTTCTACTTGCCACTTGATAGAATGGGTGCTAGACTCTTCAAGTTTCTAGTCTTGTATGTGCCACTTGGCACTCCAACTCTTCTACCTCCCTTGCAATACATTTTCCTTCTCTAGTGGATATTATTGTGGCAATGGGCATTACTTGTAATGCTCCTTCAATGCTTCTCCAATATTAATCAACGTGGCACTTGCATGTAGACTATTCCTCCTAGGGTTTCTCATTACTTTCAATGTAAATCTTCATTGTTCCAATGCTCATTTCATTTCATGCTTCAATATGTTTATCTCAACGTATTCTTGCACTTTACTTTTCATAGTAGTATGCTTGTTTCTCAAGGGTGGACATCCTTCTTTTCTTTGATGCTTTCATAGGTGGCTTTGTCTCTTCAATGGCATCCAATGGTGTAGAGCTCATCTACGTATCTTCAATGGTGTGGAGATTCTATCCATGTCTCTCCAATGGTGTAGAGATTAATCGCTTTCCCTCCTTAGAGCAATGGTAACACTCCTTTTGAGTGGCAGTTCCTCTTGCTCTTTTGAGTGGTGATTCTTCTTCTACAATGATGCTTTCAACACCTCTTGATGCTTGTGCTCATCCAAGACTCTTAAGCTTATTCTAGTGTCTTTTGACACTTAGAAATTTTGCTAAATTTCTAACCCTTATTCGGTCTTCATTTAGCTTAGATTATTGCTTTCACTTTGCTTTAATAAATCTGCAATAGCAAAGCATTCACTAACAATACTATGCACTTCTTATTTCTCCTTAGTATTGCTACTTTGTCTTTGTAGATCGTTAAGATGTAAACACTACTAACACCTTAACTTAAAGAACTCCTTTAAGTTCTTAATTTTTTGATTCCAAAATAATGCAATATAGATCTCAAATAATAATAATATGGTGCTCTTAAAACTGATGTATAGCTGATTTCAATACTCGAATAATAGACTTAGATTGCACCAATATTGCATACCTTTATTTTCTCTATTTTTCTAATTTTGTTGGTGATTTAATTCACCCAACTTGTTGTCTCAAACTTATAAACTTTGCACCAATGTTCTCCTTCACTTTTCTCCTTTAAATCTTACCAAATTTGTAGCCTTGCTTGCTGCTCAACTTCTCCTTGTTTGCTGCCAAATAACCTTTCACAAAACTGCTCCTAAACTCTCCAAATATGCAGCTCTCTATCCTCCTTCAATGTTATCCACAAAATATATTTTTGTGGCTTTGAATCTCCTTCAATCCTATCTTCACACACTCTAAAATTAGCAGCTATTAATGCTTCCCAAACTGGTGTTCATAAACCTGCAACTCTATAGTCAAATCCTTCCTTCTTTCGTTGGCTTAAACCTGCAATGAGAGTCTCTGGAATGCTGGCTTTTGTTGTTGTCTAAACACCTTCAATATCCTATCCATGAGCACTCCAAAATCTACCCAAAAATTCTCCAAACTGTAGCTCTAGGCTACCTTCAATCTGCTCTCCTACAACTCTTCAATCTCTACTCCAAAACCTGTAATCTTCTCCTACAAATCAGCCTTCAAAACTTTGTGGTTATCCTTAGATTTCCCAAAACCTTGGGCTCCTCAATATTCTCTTCTCCTACAATCTCCTTGTCAAATTCTAACTTCAAAACTGATCTCCAACGTTGTCTCCTTTCTCAAGAATCTGAATGTCTTGAGATCTTCTAACTCTATCTCCAAAATTTGGCAAACTTCTTGCCAAACACTTCTTTCTGTTGGGCTTGTTGTCGGATGGTAATAATTATCCCAAATCAAACATTTCTCCTTGCTCATAATCTCTTGTCATGAACTTTCTTCAAATCTCCTCTCTACTTGCACTCTCCTGCTTCTCACTTTCTCCAAGATGCCTTCAATGGCCACTTCTCCAAATCCTACAACAAGGCTTTCTCTAGCCTTCTTCTTCTCCTTCGAAATATCTTGAGACCTCTCTCTTGGGTCTTCTAGTTCCACAACTCTTCAACTTCTCTTTGTGACTCTTCAACTTCTTCTCAAAACTTTACTAAAATATTTTCTTGGTTTCTTCAATCTCCCAACTATGGGAATTCTGCAATGAGATCACTTTCTTGGATCTCCAAATTTTGTTGCTCCTCAAATATATAGTAGGACCTCTTCTTAGGTCTTCCAATTCTCCAATCTCCAAACTATGATGAGAACCTTCTGCATGGGTCTCTTCAATCTCCAATCTGTAGTCTTCTACCTGCAATCTTCTATCTCCAATCTTCAATCTTCCAAAATTGGAAGTTCTTCAAACTGACCTCTTCTGGGTCTCTTCAACTTCTTCAATTTGCAGCTTTCTTATCTACAATCTTCTAGGGGACTTCCTTCATGAGTCTCCTCCAATATTCAATCTCTAATTTTTTGCAACACAAAAATAATCCCTGCACGAGGAAAGCACATAGACTTTCAGGCAACGAAGGTGAAATTCTTCTCTATCCTTTGTAGGAAGCTTCTCAACTTTTGGGTGTTAATTTTCTGCAACCAAAAACTTAGATAGTAGTACCAAATATATTAGAATTTCTAGAATTCTAAAATAAATCAACTTCACTAGTTATTCTCAAAACTAGTGGAACCAATTCTGTGTTGAGTCCTAGTCTTCACAATCTTGTGGAAAGACTCTAGCCAATCTGCAATTTGCAGTCTTCTTCAATTTACCAATTCCTTCAATAAGACCTCTTTCATGGGTCTCTTATTCTCCTCAATCTCTACAATATCAAGGTCTGACTTCAAGACTTGAAATCTCCTTCTATTCTAAATTTGTTCTTGGAATAGAAATTCTTCACCAATCTTCTTTGGTTTCTCCTTCTAGAGATAATCTCTTCTCACCTTCAAATAATTTCTTGTGGTGGTATTTTCATACGGTGATGCACAATGATAGGTCTGATTTGCAAAGATGCAGTAAGGTTCAGGTTGATCTGTAGCAATGGTGGTCCCTTGTGGCTCTGATACCATTGTTAGATTTTGAGGCTTATTACTTAAGATAATCAAACTTACAAAAATGAAATAAAGTACCAAACTAATGTATATGATAATGGAAATATTTTGTAAGTATAAAATACTGTAATAACTCAAATAACTACTCCTAAATATGCCATAAAGAAAGGCTCACGAAAATGGAGCCATAGCATTGAAAGAACCAAGTAATGTTATTACAATTGTGTCTCTTACATCTCCACATTACCATGTATATATAATGTAATGTGACTCTTCATATGAAGCACTCTTGGCCTTCCCACTTCTAGACTATTCAACTTCACCAAGAATGATTTATTTTGGTAAAGCTTTACTTATATCAATCATGACCAATATTCAAGCATAAATAACCAAGAATCCATCTTTCATAGTATCTAAAATCTCAAGGAATTCTCCTAGAGTGTTGCCTATTACCTTAAAGGTATCTATTTACCAAAATTTAATGGGAAACTCAAACATCCTAATCTAGAATGGTACTAGGGGTAGATTTATATTTTTAGGTGAAAAACCTTCATACAAATAGGTAAGGAAGAGTCATGCTCTTCCCATAAACCAATGATCCCATTTTAGGATTTTTTTTCCTTTCTTCCCTAGAACAAAAAATGGGTAGGAAGAAATCTTTGAGAATAAAGGATAGAATCACTCCTAGAGACTTCCAACTTCTATCAATCAATTTTCTCAATGTTGAAGCCCTTGGCTAATACCCATTAAATTTACCAAAAATTATCCTATCTTTGAGCAATGAGGATCTCTTTGAGGTGCATTCACTAACCTCTAACACTAGTGATTATTCTAAGAATTTAACTATAAATCGATCCATGGAAATGAAACTAAAACTCAAAATATATTGAATTTATCAGAATATCCTATAGCAAATATAATATTTGATAAAACAATAATAATAAGCTGCATGCAAAATTTCTAAGATAAATAAGGAAAAAGAAAACTTAGCTAAAATATTTTGTCTAGTAGAATTTATTGTCTCACTAAAGTCCTAACCTTTCATTGCTCTTCCCCTCATCCGAACCCTAGCTAATAAATATTTGTAATTTCATTTTTTACGACTTGAAAAATCATTACTACCCTTGTTCTAGATGGATGACCTCATAATATCATATCTCCCTCAATATTGCTTGGATTCCTTCATATGACCACTCATTTTAAAGCTATTCAAATTCCACACAAGATGGTCTAAGAATCAACCAAATCAGGTAAACCTTTGCAAAGATATGGCTCTTAAAAGATGAGATATTTTTTCAAAAAAAAAACCCTAATCCTTCACCAAGGGTGATTGATTTTAGTAAAGCCTTACTTATATCAATCATGACCAATATTCAAGCATAAATAGCCAAGAATCCATCTTTCATAGTATCTAAAATCTCAAGGAATTATTCTAGAGTGTTGCCTATTGCATTGAAGGTATCTATTTACCAAAATTTAACGAGAAACCCAAACATCCTAATCCAAACTGGTACTAGGGGTAGATTTATATTTTAGGTGAAAAACATTAATACCAACATGTAAGGAAGAGTCATACTCTTCCCATAAACCAAAGATCCCATTATAGATTTTTTTTCTTTCTTCCCTAGAACGAAAAATGGTTAGTAAGAAACCTTTGAGAAGAAAGGATAGAATCACTCCTAGAGACTTCCAACTCATATCAATCCATTTTATTAAGGCTGAAGCCCTTGGCCAATACCCATTAAATTTACCAAAAATTATCATATCTTGGAGCAAAGAGGATCTCTTTAATGTGCACTTACTAACCTCTACCACTAGTTATGATTCTAAGGATTTAACTATAAATTGATCCATGGAAATGAAACTAAAACTCAAAATATATTGAATTTACCAGAATATCCTATAGCAAATATAATATTTGATAAAAAAATTATAATAATTTGCATGTAAAATTTCTAAGATAAATAAGAGAAAAGAAAACTTAGCTAAAAAAATTTATCCAGTAGAATGTTTGAAGAACACAAGCTTATACTGAGAGGGGGTAAACAATATAAGATAAAACTTTCACTTTTCTTTCCAAAGAAATATCATCAAATATTATCAATTACAATAATAAAATAATGCACAAATCATCACACAATTAAGAGATACAGTTTTAGCATGGTTCACCCAATGTGGGCTACATCCATGTAGAAATATTTCTTATAAATTTCTCAAAAAAATTCTTGGGAACTCATTCCCTATTACAATATTTATGGAACTCTATCCACAGGAGACACCTATCCCCTCTCACAAGTTTGTGGATCCTAATCCATAGGAGACACCAATCCCCTCTGCTCTGGTTCATGGACTTCTATCCATAGGAGACTCCAATCCCCTCTACTCTAGTTCGTGGACCTCTATACATAGGAGACCTCAATCCCCTATGGTCTAATATGCTCCAAGAATTTACATAAGGCTTGCTAAAATCTTCTCCAAGCCTACACACAAGGCTTTCTCAAAATTTCTCCAAGCCTACGCATAAGGCTTGCTTAAATCTTCTCTCAACTCTACTCTCAACTCTGCTCAAATATGTTCCAATACTTGCTCAATTTTTTTCACCAAAACCTTCTCAAATCTACTCCAATCCTACACACAAGGCTTGCTCAAATCTACTCCAAATACCTGCTCACATAACCTTCTCAATCCTAGTCAAATATTCTCAATAACACTCTGCTCAAACTTACTCACAACTCTACTCAAACCTACTCACAAAACCTACTCAAACCTGCTCACAATTATGCTCAAATTTTATCACAAAACCACTGCTCACAAATCTACTCAAATATGCTCACAAGCCTATCCAAAAAGGTCTACTCAAATCTACTCACAAGCCTGCTCAAATTTTCTCACAAGCCTACTCAAATTTTCTCACAATCCTGCTTGTCATTAAGGTGAAATATTATCATATTTATAAGCCTCCATAGTGCTTTGATTTATCAATGACATCGGCTAAAATATTGTCATATTTATATGCCTCCATAGTGCTTCGATTTATCAATGATGTCGGCTGAAATATTTGCTTTATAACACTTCCAATAATATTTGGTGCCTTTTATTTTTCAAACCCTTTTTATTATAATATTTAAAATCTAGGATTTTAAATATTATAATATCAAATCTTTAATCTTTTGTTCCATGCAACATTTTATAATTTTAAATATTTTGACCCAAGCAACTCTAAACCTCTCTGT
This sequence comes from Wollemia nobilis, assembly GCA_028583015.1. Lineage (NCBI taxonomy): Eukaryota > Viridiplantae > Streptophyta > Pinopsida > Araucariales > Araucariaceae > Wollemia > Wollemia nobilis. The sequence continues at coordinate 5,147,682 of JAQPPZ010002456.1, read as the reverse complement.
CTTAATCCTTTAAACCTTTGTCCCTCTTTTAAACTTTTCTTTATAATATTTAAATATGATATTAAATATTATAAACCTTTACTTAAAAATATTTTCTTTGCTTTGCTCCATCTGAATTATATGCCTTAAAAATATTTTCTTTGCTTTGCTCCATCTGAATTATATGCCTTAAAAATATTTTCTTTGCTTTGCTTCATCTGAATTATATGCTTACCTTGAATTATTGTCCATCATTGATATTTTATCCATCCTTATAAGCTCATCACCCTTGAAGAATATTTTTGCCTTAAATACCTTGTTCCTTTGACATCAATGACAACTCAATATTTCTAACAATATTTTACCTCACTAAAGTCCTAGCCCTTCATTTCTCTCCCCATCATCCGAACCATAGCTAAAAAATATTTGTAATTTTATTTTTTACGACTTGAAAAATCATTACTACCCTTGTTCAGGAATGACCTCATAGGATTGTATCTCCCTCAATATTTCTTGAATTCTTTTATTTGACCACTCATTTTAAAGCTATTCAAATTCCACACAAATTGGTCCAAGAATCAGTTGAATCAGATAACCCTTTGCAAAAATATAGCTCTTAAAATATGAGACTTTTTTCAAAAAGAGCCCTAATCCTTCGCAAAGAAATCGTTATAGAAATATTGTGTATATTATCTCCAAATAATATAGTGATTATTTATGGTGCCTTCAAGCACACTCAATCTTTATGTCTCTTCTCTTTTTATTTTTTCTTTTATATTTTCTATATAAGATTTGAACGAATAAATTGAACTCCAACAAACATAAAAATAGTTATATTTATCATTTTTTTAATTTTTGAAAAGTAAAAAAATTTAAAATGTATAAAAAATGAAACATGATAAAATTAAAATATAAGTCTTTATATCAATCAAAATATTACACACTCTAAGATTTTTCTTTTTCAAAAAAAATTAATGATTTGAATGCCTTTCAAGCCTCAACCTTTTTGTTGGTTAGATATCAATTTTTTTTTAAAAGGTGATAATATAAAAGGAAAAGATATTATAGACTTTTTAATTTTGCTTTATGCAAGGAGACCTAAAAACATCAAATAAATTTATTTATTTATTTTAATGGTTCTACCACTTATTAAATTGTTCCATTATTATTATTTTTGAGTAAAGTTTTTTCAATGAGTTTATTTTAAGAGGGGTTTGGTTCTTTCATATTGAGTGGGGTTTAAACCGATTCCTTGACACTAAGTAAAATTTGAACCTTAAACCTTCAAAAGAAAACAAAAAAAAAATTAAAATTGTTAACAGTATAGTAAACTTACACTTACCATAGTAAGCTTTGATTGAATAATTATTTTAAATGTAATAATTTAAAAGAAAAAGATATAATAGCCTCTTTCATGCGAAGAAGGGCTAAAAACATAAATTCACTATTTATATATATTTTATCTTTATGGTCCTACCACTTATTAAATTGCTCCATCATCATTGCCACAGTAAAGTTAATGAGCATGTTAGGCAATTATTTTGAAGCTAAAGAATTAAACAATTTTAAACTAGTTGAACCACTTATTAAATTGCTCCATTATCATTGTCAGAGTAAAGTTGATGGGCATGTTGAGGTAATTATTTGGAAGCTAATGAATTAAACATTTTTTAAATTAGTTGAATTAACTAAAAATAAAGTTAGTAAAATTTTAACATTTCGAAAATAAAATTAAAATAATCTATAAATAAACCGTTCATGGTTATCAATTAACCGTGAAACTTCTTTTGAGCATCAAAATTTATAACACATTTGCACCAGAAGTAAGCCAAATCCAGACCATTGTAGTATATGTTGTACAAATGGTAATTACTCGATCCTAAGCTTAGGATCTGTCATTTTGGATTCCCATGGCGGACGTATATTCTTACACTTTGCACCCTCCATATCCTGCACCAACATAACTTCTTTGAATGTCCGCACTGAACATACAACCTTTGATTGTGCCAAATAATGTCTCAGAGGATTTCAACCGAAAGACCCCTTGTGGTTCTCAGTGCTCAAAACTTTGCCGGGTTTCTTGGAATCTCTCTCAACACCTTCGTGTGCTTTCAATTTGGACATGCTCCTGACCTTGGGAAGCGCGTAACACCATAGGCAGGTGCAGACAATGGCGAAGAATTTACCCGAGAGCAAGAGGCATACCATGATCATGATCAGAACAGATAAACTGATAATCGCATCGTATTCTTCTCCTTCGCCGATTTTACCCTTTCCTCTGCTGACTATACCTTCACCTTCGGACGAACAGAAGCTGTGCACCTTACCAGGCCTCCAAGGCGTGTATGTGAGCATCGCCATAATTTCTTGCGGCAGCTGCATAAATGACTTCAAGGATTTACTCTTTCGACCAGAATCACGATCGTCGTGTATCGCAGCGTTTTGAGTCCCCTGGACTTCGGTTATCGTCAATTCTCCCTCATTTGTTAGTACGGGAGAAGATCGCGGTCGAACTTTGCCATTTCGATTCTTCTGCTGCACAAAAGCAAAGCTGCGAGTGAGAATTTCGTCAAACAGAATTGAATTTAGAACGAATTTCGCCACTTCGACATTTAAATCGAATTGAATTTCGTTAGCATTGCAAATGAGAAGCGGAAAACCTTACCTTTGAGAGCCCGAAGGCCGCGACGAGGATTCGAACGCCCGACCAGCGACCCAGCTTTTTCGCATAGGATTCTGATTTCCGTGATCGGACGGGAATCTCCCTGTAATCCTTGGACGATCTTTCGACGGGCGACACGACGGTAACAGGGAAAGCGCCGCCTTTTCTGGAAACAGAGAGAATCCTCACGAAAGCTTCGGGGTTTCCCGCCGGGGAAATCTTCACGGCGTACTCCGCTGAGTAAGCCGAATCTCCTTTTTCAGGTTTTATGCGCCGTGATTCTGAAGACTCGGAGACCTTTGTGGCTCCCCTTGATCTACAACTAAAGCAATTGAAACTGCAATTCGTCCCCATAGTGCGTCTTATTTCCCCCCTTGTTCGATTCTCCCTATCTTTGCTTTTGCCGTGTTTCGAACTCGGGACCTCTTTCCTTCTCACAAATTTATATCGTTCCAAGTATCTAACGTTTTATGCTCTGCTGCGTAGAATTTTTAGGTTGCAGAACGTCTGGGCAAATGTTTCTCTGGAAAAAAAATTGCGGTCGGATGTTCGATTTATGGGCAGAAACTTTCCCCTAAGGTAAATATCAAACAAATAAAATAAAGAATTGGGGTTGCAGACTTTTCATAAAGAAGAGAATCGAAGATGCAGCGTTTTTCCAACGCTGCCGAACATTCCTGGACATTGGGTATTGACTTCGGATTTCAGAAACCACATTTATGGCGGAGATCAATCTTTTCCAAATTTCGGACTGTAATCTTCTTGACGAAGACGTTTCGATGATGGGAAAGAGTTTTACCGATAATAGACGCGGATGTTTTACTGGTAATAGACGCGCTTGCGCTTCTAGAACGTGATAAATGGGAGATATGTTCTCTGACTGATATCAGATTCAAAACACGTGTGCTCTATGTAGAAAGACCACGTGATACGCGCAACTTCTTGATTGGATATACAAGCAGACTTCGATTTGATTTTTTGAATGTTGGAGTTTTATTAATTTCGTTAAACTTTGTAGTTTAAATAATCAGGAGTTTTATTGTGTCCAAAAAAAAATTGAAAGAAAAGTAAAAGTCGCTGGGTGCCCTATGCCAACTTCTTTTATACTCAATAAACTTAATTTCCAAAAGTTTTGTATTGGAAAAACCTTACAAATGGCATACATGTGATCTACCGATACAAATACCATTTGCATCAACCCAATGCAGTTGTGTAATCTATATTAAAAAAAAACACCTTAAAGGAACTCGAATAACATTTTTTCCTTCGTCACAAAAAAAACATATTATATGGAGGTTGTGGGATATTAATGTTTTCTATTTAAAAGGTGAGGATTACTAAAGAAATCAACGGGTAAAATAGAAAAACATATAAGAAACTGTTAAGGGCAAAAAAAAAATACATTAGAACAAAGAGGAAGAAGTGATTTACTTAGGGAAGCATGAACCAAAGAAATTTTGGAAGGAGCTAAGCATAAAAAGGATGCAAGTTGAAAATAGCATAACAGTTAATTAGTGGTTGGAGTATTCAAAACAATTGTATCAACGTAGTAACCAGAAGGAGACACCCCTTATTATCACTGTCAAGAAAGAACTTTTCACAAATGAAGACATCATTTAAGGGATAAAAAAGTTAGCAATTGGAAAAGCCCGTGACATAGACAATCTTCAAGCAGAGCATATAAAATGGGGGATAGATATTCTGGCACCGCAGATCAAAGAAATTTTCAATGAGGTCATACAAAATGGTTTCCTTACCGAGTGGACAACTAGCTTGACCATTCATTTTTTTAAAAGTGGATATGTAAATAATCCCTCAAACTATCGAACTATCATGATCAACCCTCCTTTGCAAAGCTGTTTGGGAGTATGATAGAGCGTAGAATCAATATATAGGCAGAAGAAAAGGGAAAGAGAGCAAAGGGACAAGCGGGTTTTAGGCCCAAGCACTTAACTATTGATCACTATATCACACTCAGACACATGGTGGAAAAAATATGGGACAAAAAAGAGGAGGCTTTCTGTTGCTTTGTAGACTTCAAAAAGGCATTTGACACAGTGCCAAGGAAAAAATTATGGAGCAGAATGGAAGAGCTAGAGGTTTCAATTCACTACAGGGCAGCAGTTCACAAATTATATGAGCATGTAAAAGTTAGAATCAGAACACATGAAGGGTTATCTGAATATTTTGGTAGTGACATAGGTGTCAAACAAGGTTACCCTTTATCTCCTACCTTATTTGGGTTGTACATTGACAAGTTAGAAGAATGGATAAACAAATTTGGGCGAGAGGGTGTGCACTTGGCCAAATATGTGGTAAAACTCCTCATGTATGCAGACGATGTAATTCTTGTGGCCAAAATAGCCAAAGATCTAGGAGATCACCTTCGAGCTCTAGAACTCTTTTGTAAGGAAGTTGGGATGCAGGTAAACACAAGCAAAACAAAAATCATGATTTTTTCAGCAAAAAAGAAGAAGCAACAACTCAAATTTCAGTTTGCAGGAGAACCACTTGAGGTAGTAGTAGAATACAAATACCTGGGCATATACTTTCATGACAAACTCAATTGGAATACATGTAGGATGAAAAGAACTCAAAGCGGTTGGAGAGCACTGTATGCACTTCAAAATAGGTGTAGGAATGTTGAGCTATGGGACTAGAAGACCACCAAGGTTTTATTTGGCCTACTTGTTACACTGGTTTTGTTGTATGGTTACGAGGTGTGAACTAGTGGCACAACAAAGGCAAAATGGAGGCAAATAGAAAGGATTCAAAAATATCTAATCACAAATTTTCTCAAAATTAAGGCCACAACCCCTTATGAAATTATTCTAGCTGAAACTTGAATGTTTCCTTTAGAAGCAATTGCTATGACCAAGTTGTTATGTTACTTGAAAAAAATAGAAAACATGAAAAACGACAAATGGCCAAGGGTAGCTAAGGACGAATATTTACATAGGCAAAAGAACACATGCATGAAACAAAATCAGAAATGGATGAAACATTGAAAAATCAACATAAATGAATGCTCAAATTTCAACAAAGACATCAAAAGCTATGTGAATGAAAAGTTTAGAAGTGGAATGTGAAAAAATGCAAGCAAGAAAAGACAATATTATATTGTAAAGTTTAACCCAACATATGTTCACAAGGAAAAAGCATATATAGACGCTAAAATCAAGTGGAAGGAACAAATCCTCATTGCTTAGATAAAGACTAGCTCTCATAGGCTTAGATGTGAAATAGAGAGATGGACAACACCCAAAGAACAATGGGAAGAAAGGATATGTACTTTATGCAGCATAGGGGCAGTAGATATAGAGGAACACTTCATCTATAAGTGCCCGAGTTTTTTAGACATCCGTGGCAAATACAAAGAAACACTTAGAAACGGGTCTATGACAGAGTTATTTGAAGACAATAAAATAAAAAAAGTTGAGAAATTGCTAACCCAAATCAGCAGGAGCAGGTATAACCTTATCAAAAATATTAAAGATCATATTATATGATTTGAGCAATTGTATTTCCATATTTGAGGTCCCATATACCATATTTGAATCTCACGGACGTAATTAAAAATTTTCATTTCATTTCAAAATTCGGAAATCCCCATGTGAAATAAAAAGATAAGCTTAGAGGAACTCGAATAACATTTTTTCCTTCGTAAAAAAAAAACATATTATATGGAGGTTGTGGGATATTAATGTTTTCCATTTAAAATTCGGAAATCCCCATGTGAAAATAAAAGATAAGCCATCTACCAAGTAGGCACATCTTATTAAGTATATTTTGGATAAAAGAATTTATATTGTTTTTATAGAGACATCTTAATAGTGTATTGTTGGTGTTTCATTTTAGTGATTTAAGTTAAAATTATAGGTAAGAAGGTTCCTGTCACTATACTTATGGGAAGTGTGGGCCCAGTTATACCATTCCATTGTATATTACTTCTAAAAATGTTTATATTAAATAAAATTTATAAAATGCAAATTTTTGTTTAACTATTTACTATTTTTATTTAGAAAATATTATTGGAATTATTTTATTTTATAATTAATTTTTTATTAAAAAATTAAACAAATGTATATAAAGTTTATAAGCTTATTGTTTAATATACATAGATCAAGAATTAAAATTTTAAAATATTTTAAAATTATAATTTATAGTTAATAAAATGCCCTTTGATTTGTATATTTATTTGTTACTTATTTTATATTCTTAGTTAAAAAAAAAACCAACATAATCTAATTATAAATAAAAGAAATTTGGGCAACAATTATAAATATGATGACAAAAGAATGAAAAATGTGGAACAAATTAGAAGTGACTAGATCATGGGCACAAGGGGTAAAAGATCCAACAAGTAAAGCAAAGGAACAAAAAAAAAACTTAATAGAGAAACTAATTAGAATGTAATTTTTAGAAGAAAATGAGAGACAAAAAAAAACAATATAAGAGCATAGGAAACAAGAAAACATTGTTAGGAAAAATTCCCAAAAATTATAATTCTATATTTTATAAGATTGTATAATCACATATGTATAATATCATTCAATAACAAAACCAATATTGCACAAAATAAAAGTTTTATTAATAATAAGTCATTCTCCCTACAATATAGTTACATAGCATAAAGCTTTGTCATCAATAAATTATCTTACATGTGACTATTCAATGTACCTAGCTTTTACTCTCCTCAAACTCACGGGAGATGCAACCTTTCATATGCCTTTCTTACATAATGAGAAAGTCTCTCATGATTACATAACTTTCTACTTCTAATCTTGACACATCATACATGACTCTTCACTTACATAGATGACACCTCATAACTCGCAATTGCACACATGACACATTTCACTCATAACTCGCTCTTGAGTACATGACACATAAAAATAAATAATAAACACACTCCTAATCTAAATATTTACAACGGCACTCAAGGTATCAAATTATATAATACTGACAACACCTCATGTATTACATTATTTGGTGGGAAGGCCTTTTTAACTTCAACTTCTAACTCTTGTCTTTGTCATGTCTACATCCTTGTATTTGTTTTCCTGATGTCAACTTTGGTATTCCTTTATGTTTAGATATTGAATATGTTTTTCTATCCTGATGTCTATCATTCCTATAAGTAAGTTATCACAATAATATATCCTATGAATGTTTGAATCCAATGAATCTTTATTATCAATCCTATTGAAGTTAACATATGTTGAATGCACCAACATATCATCATTTTCATCAATATTGTTTGTACATTCTTTGGTTACACAAATTTATTTCTTAAGATAGATAATTTGTTATCATATATCATAAGTAATTTATATCACAACTGACATATTTCGTTTTGGGTTTGCTTTCAAAACTCTTAATCAATTCTTCTTATATTTGATTCTTATCTTTGTATATTTCAAGAGTACGTAGTGTCATATACATTATTGTGCCTATATCAATAGGTACTATAAAAGCATCTTTAGAATTTTCTTTTGCTTTAACAATTTTTGAATGTAGATAATCACCAAATGTTGTAAACCTTTCATATTTGGCCTTGTAGACCCAAAACGACCACATCCTTAGAAAATTTTTACAAAAGTTTTAAGTCATATATAAGTTGGTTGTATCGCGTCAGCGGTGCAATGCATGATGCTCCAGCCCGCGATCAAAGCATTCAAGTTTACACTTAGCAATTTTAAGATCATGGGCCACAACATAATCAAATCATGAGCAGTACGTAGCATGTTCTACCCTACGCGACATAGAAAAATGTTCCAACCTATGGTCAACATTGATCAAATATGATGGTTCTGCTCTTCGAATTATGAATCACAATACCACTCTATCCCACACAAGTTATAATGTTTTTTATATCACGTGGCTCAACGTAGAGCTCCAGCTCATGATCAAAGAAGTCAAAGTTTACATGTGAACATTCCAAGGTATGGTCCAGAGTGAGGTTCTACTGTATATGGGCCATAACATAGTTCTATGTCACACAATTTAGTGCAATTCTCTACCCTACAATCAACATCGATCACACTTGTGCATAGATATTTCAGGGTATGGGCTACAACATGGCTAGGATGTTGTTCTACATCATGGTTTAAAACAAAAGGAAGATGACTCAAAGATTAAAATGTGTGGGCCAACGTAACACTCTATCCTACATGGTTCAGAGCACATTTATATACTAAAGCATATTTTGCTCTAACCCGCGGTCAAGGTGGTCAATTAGTGTGAACAGCATTTTCAATGAGCAGTCTACGATGTGGTTCTACACTATTGAGCTAGCTAAAGAAGCATGGGCTATGACATGGTTCTACGTTGTGAGGTTGATGATAAAGTGAAGCATTAATATCAGTCGTTCATAGGAAGATTGATAATCTGTTTGTTCAAATTCTCTCCAAAATACATGAAAGCAATAAGTCTATATGACTTGGTTGATCGAAGTGAACTAGAAGGTGAAGCATCGAACAAATCAAGAACCAATAAATTCAGACAATTGTAGATCTATGGTTGGATATTGTTTACAAGAACAAAAAATGGTTTGGATAATAGTTTTGCATAGTTTGGAACCAACACCATGAAATTCCAGCAATTTACAGAGGTCGAGTAGTAGAGGAGTGCAAGATCACACGGTTTCTTCTTTCATACAAAACAAATAATAGGTTGCCACATCAATACCTGGTTGATATAGAATTTTCATTCCTTGTAATGTTCCATTTTTATTTAATCTGTAAAACATATAAAACTATATATAAAGGTTGAACCCTCATTTTTTTAGGATCGTCTCTAGAGTGTTTGCTTGCCCTTCTGTATAAATACTTTTGTAAATCAATAGAAGGAAAATTACTTGGATGTTTGCCTTAGGCTGGTGTCTTCTACATCTTTTACGAGATTTGAACTATGAATGCATTTCTGCTACTACTGCTATGGTTAGTTTATTCTATTGAATTGTTGACTTAGGGCACCTTGAAATATTTCATGGTTGAAAATATGCTTGGAAGGAGTTCTTTTCTGTTAGTCTATGTACTGATATGATTTTGCTATTTGGATTATTAGTATCTTAGATGTTTGAAATGATATATTGAAGCATGTCTCTATTTCTTTAATTGATGAATATTACAAGTTTTGACTGTTGTTAATAACAAGTGTGGGACACTGAAAACTGATTGACAAGGGTTTTCCTGTAGATGCCTATCCTGTTAGCTTTATTCAACCACTGTTTAATCATCATATTTATAACCCTAAATTCATTTCTATCCCTATCTCTTAAACATTTAACTGAGCTTAAATGAGTCAACACCCTATCAGTTGATAAGGTATACCGGCCTACTTTGGAGGTTGGGTTAAAGCAATCGTTAATCCATCCAATTTTAGGGTTTGGACTATGATTAGTAGATGCACGCATAATCAAAAATACGAAAGATAATAGTCAAATTTTCGAGTCCTGTTTGATGTCAATTAAAATCCCAATAGTTTTGGCATGCTTGATGGGATCCTATTTACAAGAACACTAACTAGCCCACAAAATTTCATTTTTTACCTTTCCCAAAGGAATCAAGATTTAGTGGATTGTCTTGAACTTATTAAGTGGTGAAAATAAATTCACTTGGTGACTCCCTGAATACAAGAAACCAGAAAATGCCATTCCATAAGATCATATTTTTCATGAATACTAGATCATCTATCAAGAACAATCAAGATCCTTTTATCTTTTATGAACTCCATTTGAGAGGATCCAATATCATAAGAAACTTATCCTTAGATTTTTAGTCAAGAGAGGTTCCAGCTAAGCCAACCCTAAAATACTTCCAAGACCTCCTCCAACAAGAATAGTATCAAGATATATGACTGGATAGTAGAATGTGAATCCAAATCAACCTTTGTAAAAATACCCTAATTGAGATACAAATAGTCCCCTCAGACTCACCCAGATGCATGATATCCCTCAAGCTAAATCCAAATCTATACCTACTTATTATGGATTAGGTAAAACTACTTAGGAGCATTGCCAAGATATCCTAAATCTAGTAGCAATCCATAACATCAGAAATGAAAATGTGACTATCAGAATATTAGCCTTATATTTTAGAGGGAATATCCTACATTGGTTCAAGACCTTAGAGGACAACAAAATTACTTCCTGAGATGCATTAGTTGAGCCTTTCATAGAGGAATTCAATGAGTCTGTTGATCCCTTTTCTCTCCTAAATTAGTTCACATTCATGCAAAAGCATTAGCAATATTTAGTTATAGATTTTAATCTAAGATTTAGTAGAACCTGGAAAATGATTCCACCTGAAGCTAGATCGACTACCCCCTTGATTTTATGTACTATATCAGAGCCCATGGGTCAGAATTTGATTTAAAAACTCAACAGTAAGGAGTATACACCTTCCCTTAGGTCTAAAATGTATTTGTAAAGGTTGAAAATATCCTCATTAATGTAGGAAGTTTACCTCCAAAAATTGTGATGCCCTAATTTTCTAACATTCCTCATGTCCAAAGTTAGATGACTACATCTTCTTACATGGACCCCCTTCTTTGTCAAACCCACTTCCTCATATGGCTCTAATTTTACCTCCCAAAATACTATCTACTTCAGTTTCCTTCCCACCACTTCCACCCAAAAACCTTAGGAATCCATCGTGTTTCTCAATATTTAGAGTATTTTGAAAACACTCAATCACAAGATGAATACGATGGAGAAAAGAGAGATAGAAAGGTCTCAAAAAAGGATATTTTCCTATGTCAATAGATATCAAAAGCCTAGTACCAGTAATAGTATAGGAATCCGAGCTAATACAAATCAAGAAAATTAAGAATATTATCCTGAAACTAGTCTTGTGAATGTATGGTGACTTGTGTGCAATGATCCTCAAGATTTAGAATCATGCATCATGTACCAATGTCATGTGCAATAGGCCATGGAAAAGGTAGATTTAAAATGCTCTGGAAATCAAATAAAATCATGGTTGGGTAGGATCTTGATGAAGAAAGAACCTATATTTTTCATGACAAGATCAGGTAAAAATACATTGTAGGTTGATCCCCAAAATATGGGCCAGTTACATGTCCCCTATCAAAAGAAGAAAGACCCCCCTAAAAAGTAATGATTAGTTTTCTATTCCTCAAACTGCTGAAAAGAGGGACTTAGTTCCTAAGACTTAGGAGAGAGAAATCAATTTTCCTAAGAGAGACGAGAAAGAGAATAACAAATAAGGGATGAGATACAAAAATGAAGCACAATAAAAGCTAAGATTTCCTTCTATCATAAAAAGAAAAAGGATTGAAGCTACACAGTAATATAAGAGAAAATATGGTGAGCCAAAAAATAAGTACGAGAGACCCCTTTCAAAAAAATTAGAGTATAAAATTATGCAAGAAATGAAAAGAATCTCCTCCAAGGGTAGTCTCTATGATACTCTCTTCATCCCTAGTCAAATAAATCTGCTTAAGGATTCTTTGAGTAAAAATTCCCAAGGAAAGTAGACTACCACCATCCTTAGCATACCTTCTGGTAAAGAGAAAATGTATCCTACTACTATGAAGAACAAACCCCCTCCTTTTTATATATCCTTGATAATGGAGGGTTGGATAGTCCGTAAATGTATGATTTATTCAAGGGCCTCTACCATAATAATACCCAAAGCAGTATGTGAAGAGATGGGTATGGAATACACCAAATCTTATCCCGAAGTTCTATAGTTGGATGGGACACCAGTTAAGACATTTGGGATAGTAAAATATGTACTAATGAGACTACATAGAGCCCTAGAAGTGACCATTGTGCAAGAAATTATGGTGGTAGATCTAGAGCCTTATTTTTGCTTGTGCCTTTCTAGAGACGTCACTACCAATCTAGGAGGTTATATGTACTTAGATTACTTTGGCATGATAATCCCTTTCAAAGTAAAAATGATAAGGATAACACATGAAAAGCATGTGTCCTATCACATTGAGAATATTGAAGAAGATATGTGCAAACTCACATCCCTATATGAGTTTGATCTAGTTGAAAGCTTTGAGAAGTTAGAGTTCGATTATGAATTGCCATTCAAAGAAGATTACAATCATTTTCGAATAGGAATAGGCACGTACAACATTTCTTTAAAAATAAAGAAAAATATCCCTACTATATCCAATCAATCCCTGAGAGAGATAGAGACTAGACTATACATTTTGATGGTGCTAGGTACAAAAATGGAATTGGTGTCGGTGTAGTTTTGCAATCCCCTCAGAGGGCATGAAATGTTTAACATATAGATTGACATGGTCTTGTACCAATAATTCCATAGAGTATGAAGCTTTATTCTTAGTATTAATACAAGCAGAAAGCATGGGAATCTAAATGCTTAACATATATGGTGACTCTAAGTTGATATTTAATCACGTAAGGGAGAGATGTAGTAGTAAGCACCATTACTTGAGAGCCTACAAAAATAGGGTATGGGATTTGATGGAGTATTTTGATGCTCTAAACATTCATTTTATCCCCAAAAAATAGAACATGTTGCCTGACTACTGGGCTGTTAGAGGTACCAATTTCAGTCCTTCTTTAGATATGGGATCATTTAAAGATAAGAGGGTCAAACTAGTTTTCATGCTTATAGTACCAAACAAATAGAATTTTTGGTAGGTTTTTGAAAGTGATGATCAAATGATTGATTTACTAGCAAGGGAGGATTGCTTATCCAGTGTACAGGAGGAGATTCCATATGAGATATATCAGCAGGAGGTTATCCAATTAAAGAATAATCATATCCCTAGAGGCAAGAACACATGTATCTGATAAAGAATGAAACATGGGATATCATTGATTTGTTAGAATGAAAGAAGCCCATAGGCTGTAAGGTTTTCAAAATCAAGTATATGATAAATGGATCCACTTACAAATATAAGGTAAGAGCTATGCATAGAAGGAAGGAATATATTGGATATGTATTTCATCGAGGATTTAGACCTATTTTTTACCATAGAAAAAAACATCCAATGGAATGATCATCCATAGAGGTAGAATATCATGCTATATAAGGAGCCACATGTGAAGCACTTTGGTTACAAAGCATATTGTTAGATATGAATTTGTGCAAAATATGACCAACCTAGTTGAATTGTAATAACTGAGTTGTTCTAAAATTTGATCAAGAATCCAATATTTAATGAAAGGAAAAACCACATTGAAACTCAATGTCATTTCATTTGAGAGAAATTATGGAATCACCAAATACAACTCAAGTACATTCCTACTGAAGATCAACTTGTATATATCTTCACAAAGGTACTTGGACGAATCATGTGTTAATTATTTTGCAATTATCTTTGTATACCAAATAATGTAATAAGAGGGGATGCTAGATAATTATTATTACATTATTTAGGAAAAATAGAAGAGACATGATATGGAGCATCACATTTGATCTCTATTAGAAAAGGAACACCAATAGTCTCTTGAATCCTAGGAGACATCACATTGTATAAATGCATGTTCATGCTTTCATGATTTTTGATCAATAAATCTTGATTCCACTCCATTTGATGCTTGTGCCATAAATTTTTAGGTAAATACAAAAGTTTGAAAACATATAAAAAATTATTAATCATATCCTTTTTCTATATCTAAATGTATATTTTCATTATATACAAAAATTGTAAAATCTTATTGATGTTTGGTGCCCCAACATATATACTCACAATAACTTATCAAAGATTTTATACTCAAGTTTAAAATGAATAATAGTTAAAATATTGATAATAATATTATGGAAATAATATCTTACCCTAGATATATTTGTGTGGAAGACATATTCATAAAATGTTTTATCAAAATACTCATGTTATATGGAATTATCCTCAAATCACACTCAATATATCTTGATAAAATTTAAAAAAATAAGGACAATATATATATATTGAAAAAATTATACTCCTTTTGTATATTTCATTTTCAATGTTTTGTCAATCTACAACTTCCTATAATTCTCAAACAAAGTAGCACTTATTCATTGATGAAGTTGAGAGTACTATATTTTTTAAGAAATTGGTTTCATGAAATATGTTAAAACTATGTTAGAATAACGTGCTATACCCAATGCCATAAATTTTAGGGAAGATGAGTGCATTTGGTCATATTCACTTCTTTGTACTCCCATCTATGAAAGATTCTTTTATAGCCTTAGTTACCTCTTTTCTAATTTTTGTTGTTGGATGTTGCATGAACTTTATTGTTTTCACTATTGTTGAGGTGATCATACATCTTATTCTCAAAATATTTTTAGTATCTCTTAGTTATTTTAGTGCATATCACTCTTGTCTAGATAAATTATTCTTTTGGTATTGAACTCTTTTTAGAAACCTAAAACAATAATTCCTAATATTCTCTTATTCATCATTTCATAGATCCTTAATGTTTGCTTCTATGCAAGAGATAATATCTTCATGTAGTACTCATCTCAAAACTATGGTGAAGATGAGACCTTTATTTATATTATTTTCCTTCCTTATATTGAGCAACATCAAGATTTAGCCTGGAAATATTGATTTCAAAATCAAACTTATTGTTGATAGAATTTCAATTACTTTTGTTAGTTTTCCATTTAAATTTATATCGATAGTGATGATGATATTTATGGAACAAATTTTTTCTATTCATGTTTTTAGGTGAACCATTTTTTAATTAGTTTTATAGGATTGAAATGAGGTCCACTTGTATTACATCACCACCACATAGTGATATTACAACTTGGCTATTATGCATGTATCGCTTGACAAGATCTAAACCTAGGTCTCCTTAAGAGTTGAGGAATTTAACCAGTTGAGCTAATGTTATTTGATCTAGGTGAGCTCTTACTAAAATATAAAGAAAAACGATTATGATATTCTTGTGCACTATTATTTCCAATACTAGCCTACAAATGCTTTTGAAATTCATGCATTTGAGAAAAATTTGTCTGGTATTGTCAATATGATATGAGCATTATTTGATGGTCTCTTCAATCCATCCTTGTTTGAGATATTCTTTTTTTTATTGGAGAGTCTTGGCTATACTTGGATCCCCCACCCTTTACAAATCACAACTCCATTCTTTAGAACTTGAGATTTTACAAAAATATTCAATTCACATCTCAATTGAGTTGTTATAGCTAGAAACCTACATCATTTTACATAAAATGTTAGAATTATTGATTTTCATTTTCTAGATCTTTTCAATTTTTAGTGTAAATATAAATATTTCAAAATTCAGCATCCTTGATATTTTCCTTTTGCAACCTTCACAATACCAAAAATTTACCTTTATGATCTATGCATTGCATATTAGTAGAGTAATATTTCCAAAAAATTACACTATCACAGTTTACTTTACCAAATTTGGATTACTAGTTTCCTTCCTAAAGCACAATTGCGACCAAAAAAAATAAAATAAATAGTTTATATGAGACCATATTAATGTTATAAAATAAAGCAGATATTTCCAATGGAAAAATTAAAATAAATCTTAATCATTATTTGAATCATACAGTCAATATTTTCATGTTAGCTTTAGCTAAAATTACTACTTACTCTAACCATGGAGAAGAGAATTTAACTTCATGATCCTCAATTAAACCCCCTCTATTTCCTAGCCTTCCTTCCCTTAAAATATGTGTTAACTTGATTTCTTCAAACTCTATAACAAGGTCTTGAATTTCCATAATTATCTCTTGTATATTCCATGGAGCCTTTTGTTTCCTCAAGATTGCATTTATTACTATGAATGAATCACCTTCCATCCATACTATGTTCCATTTCATTTGTTTAAATATTTTAAACTCTTCCAAAGTATCCCAAGCTTCAACTTCATTATTTGTCTTAAATCCACTATTGAAAGTGTAATGAGATAAAATTTCTCCTCCATTATTTCTAATTATTCCTCCTCCTCTTTTCGGACATGGATTTCCTTTAGAGGCTCCATCAACATTAAATTTGATCAACTCCACATCTAGTGGTTCTACTTTATATTCTTTGCCTTCCTTTTTTCTCCTATACCCAACATCATAATTCATTTGATGACTTGACTCCATCTATCAAGGCTCTCTAATTTCATATTAGGGATTGGGTGAGTTGATAGCGTTGGTTTAAATTCCTCTATGGCTAAACAAATATTCCTTTTTATTACCTCTAAAATGATTTCCTTTCCTTTAAATATTCTTCTATTCATTTATAGCCATACAATCCAAATTATTGTATCTTTTATAATATCCTAGATTGCATGTAAATACTCACTTTCAAAAGTGCTCTATCATTGCTTTAACCATTCTTCAATTCTTCCATTATCACCATGTATTTACCAAAGATATTAAGAATCCATTGCCATAATTTTGAGACTATTGAGTATTTTTACAAGATATTGTCTATACTCTCCTCCTCCTTTTTACAAAGAACACATTGTGAGGGGCCATGAAAACCCAATTTCATAATGTTATGCTAGGATAAAATTATTATATAACATATTAGCCAAACAAACATTTTAACTTTAGGAATGCTTGGGTTATCCCAAATATCTCTCCATATTCTTGCAATATTCCTATTTTTTTGGTGCTTTACATTATATCCACTTCTTGTTGTGTATTCTCCTAAGTTATTCAACTCCCAAATCAAATTATCCTGGGCTCCCATTGGAATAATCATAATTGTTATATTTCTACTCAATTGCCTCATAGAATCAATGTCTTGTATACTTGTAAAAATATATTTTTTCCATTTGTATCTTTCTTCCTGATCCTTGTACAAAATGTTTGAAACCCTATCACCATATTTGTCTCGAAGCAATCTCATCCAAGGTTTCAAAATTGGATCTAAATTGAGTGGTTTATTATCACACCAAGTATCCATCCAAATAGATTTTTTTTTCTCTAGTTCCCACCACCCATATTAAACCTTTAATAATTAGATCAATATATTTTTTAAACCATTCCAAAGAGTAGAACCATTTGGTAGAGAGAATGTAGTAAATATTAAACTTGGGTCATTGGGCTCAACATACTTAGAAGAATTATTTCCCATTGTCTTTGACTCTCTTTGTACAATATCCACATTACTTTTGTCATAAGAGCTAAGTTTGGATCTATAATAACTCTTAAACCAAGACCTACCTTAGTTTTATCATCACACATATTGCTCCATTTCACCAAAGGAAATTTCCTTTTGTCATGTAAGCCTGACCATAAAAGGATCACATAATATAGATTAAACTTTTTTCAACTAATTTTGGCATAGTATGACATATGATACGTTGGAATGGCCTATAAATCTGACTTAATTAACTGCACTCTTCCTATTAATGATAACCATCTACTTTTCCAAGTTGGTAGTTTATTTTAAACTTTACAAATAACTGGTTTCCATAATTCTATCCTCATTCTCCCCTCAAATAAAGACATCCCTAGATAAGTTGTTGGTAAATTTGCCTCATCCATTTGAAGTAACTTGTAAATTCTTGCTTTGATATTAGTTGGAGTGTTAAGGAAGTAAAATTTAGATTTTGCCCTATTAATTTTTTTTCCTAATGCTCTTTTGTATTCCTTTAAAAAATTATTCAAAGCTCTGGCCTCATTTATCTTTGCCCTTCTGAAAAGGGTTACATCATCTACAAACTATTGATGGGTGTTGTTGTTAATGTTATTACTAACCTTAAGTCTACTTATAAGTCCATATTTGTAATCCTTATTTAGAGTTCCTACTCAAAAAAATTTCCATAATAATTAACAAATAAGGAGATAAAGGATCTCCTTGTCTAAAGCCTCTCTTGAATTTAAATGATTATGTTACTACACATTGACCGACACTAAATAAGAAATGTAGGGACAATATTTAATCCATCTAACCCATTTCTTCCCGAATCCAGACTTTTCTAAAATTGCAAAAAGAAAATCTTATTTAACCCTATCATAGACTTTACTCATATCAAGTTTTAAGATCATTGTTTTCTCTATTATTGAAGTTGTTGAATGTATAACTTCATGAGCTACTATGATCTTGTACATAATTTGTCTCCTTTTCACAAATCTTCCTTGCTCTTATAAAATGTTTTTTCTAACAATGGCCTTAATCAATTCACCATTTCTTTGGAGATAATATTACATTCCATATTACATAGGTTTATGGGTCTAAAAGAATCAAACAATTCAACATCCTTCTTTTTTGGAATTAGGGTAAGATATGTTACATTTATTTTATAAGGTATGTATTATTTTATCTTAGACTATTCCACTGTGACCAATAAAGAATCCTTAACTATATCCCAATTATGTTGGTAAAAAGCTATAGAGAACCCATCAGGACTTGGGGATTTATCTTTCTTAAAAGAGAAAAAAGCTAAAATAAACTTCTTTTAGAGTAATAGGCTTTGTCAGCTTCCTATTGTCTTCATTTATAATAACTAAAGGTACATATTGAAGAATTTTATCATCAATAACTTTAGTCTCATATGATCCTAGAATATTTTGATAAAAAGACTTTGTCTCTTTTATAATTTCACTCTAATCTTCAATCCAAAATTCTATTGATTTAATTCTACTAAATTTGGATGTTGATATTTGTACTATAACCATCCTATGAAAAAACTTTACATTTTTATCTCCTTATTTTAACTAAGTCTGTCTTGATTTTAATCTCCATAATTTCTCTTCCTTACTCAAAATATTATGATATTCACTAAGCAACTTCCTTTCCTTTGAGCTTGGATTATTATAATCATATTTTTGGAATTTTGAAAGTTTATACTTTAGTTCTTTCTTCTAAAAAATATTTCTAAAAGTGTTATTGTTTTATTATTTGTTTTTCAATGAGTTTACACAAGTTATATTAGGGTCCTGGTTCATATTGAGTTGGATTTGAACCTTAGACCTCTCGAAAAGAGGCCAAAGCCCTTACCACTGTAGTAAGCTTGCAACTATCTTGTTCCATTCTTTTAATATAGATGTCATATATTTAATTTATTTTAGAAGAGCATACAACCCACTATTTCCTAAATGAAGAACACAAGCTTATACTGAGATTGGGTGGTGAATAGTATAAGAGCACTTTTTACTTTTCTTTCCAAGTCAATATTACGCAATGTATAGATAGCAATATTAACAACAGTAATCAAAGTAATGCATAAATCACCACACACAATAGAGACACCAATTTAATGTGGTTCATCCAAATATGGCTACCTCCACAAAGAAAATATTTTACTAAAATTTTCTCAATCAATCTCTTGGGAATTCTTTCCCTATTACAATATTTATGGACCTCTATCTAAAGAAGATGCTAATCCCCTAAATATGGTTCATGGATCTCTATCCATAGGATAACTCCTTCTCCTCTATTCTAGTTTGTGATCCTCTAGAAGACTACTGCCTCCACTTCACTGCCTTGTGGATCTCTCTCCCCTGAAGACTCTTGTACCCACTCAGAAGACTTGTCCTCACTGCCCTGGTTGATGGATCTCTATCCACTGGAGACTACTATCCTCTCTGCTCTATCACCTCCAAAGCTCTATATCAAATTTGCACTAAACATAATCCAGTCGTTCTAGCATAAATCTGCCGAACAAGTCCAGTCAAATATGAACTAAACACAATCCAGTCAATATAGCACAAATCTTCTCAACAAGTCCACTCAAATCTACACTAAACACAGTCCAGTCGATCTACCACAAATCTGCTCAATAATTCCACTCAAATTTGCACTAAACATAGTCCAGTCGGTCTAGGACAAATTTTCTCAACAAGTCCACTCAGAACTTGTTCAACTCTACTCAAACAAGTCCACTCAGAACTTGCTCAAATCTACTCAATAGGTCCACTTAGAACCTACTCAAATCTGCTAAACAAGTCCATACAAAACCTGTCCAAATATGCTCAACAAGCTCACACAAAAATTGTCCAAATATGCTCAATAAGTTCTCTCTAGAACTTAACCAAATCTATATTTTAATCTTCCATAAAAAGTTCACACAAAATCAGTCCATAAGTCTCCTCAAAGACTTGCCTCAAATCTTCTTAACAAGTCCACACAGAACTTGTCCAATCCCATAGAAGCATAAATAGAATTGTTAGAGACTCAATATGTTCTACACTCAATGCTCAATCACTTTCAATATCATAGAAGCATAAAGAGAATTGTTAGAGACTCAATATGTTCTATACTCAATGCTCAATCACTTTCAATATCATAGAAGCATAAAGATAATTTTTAGAGACTCAATATGTTCTATACTCAATGCTCAATCACTTTCTCAACTCAAATAATAAAGAATAGTTTGTTTTATGGAACTTGAACAATCACTTCATACAACCACTTGACTAGGCTCAACCACTCAACTCAACCAATTGCTTAATGAAAAATCCCTTTCTCACAAACCCTAGTCCAAGCATATATCAACCAACTCAAAATATTTCCAACAATGCTCAACAACAAATCTCACATAACAATGATACTCATGATCTTTTCAAACCCTAGTTCAAATTCTTTGCACAACAACTCACTTCATCAACAATGCTTATAAAATAATCTTCACATAACAATGATACTCATGATATTTTCAAAACCCTAACTCAAGTTCTTCACACAATCCAATGGCTTCAACAACAATGCTTATAAAACAATGTTTTAATCACAAATCTTAATTCTAGAAAACCTTGAAGCGTTAAATCAAACACTTTCAAAATAGAAAACCTAACCAAATGCTTTTCGCTCCAAAATTTATTTAGAAGGCTAATCAATCAACTCAACCAAGAAAGAATTTACCCATACCTTTTTGCTTGACAAGGAGTAGATCTCACAAATCTGCCACACTCACAATTTCTTCTTTGCCAATCCTAATAAGGGTTAGAAGATGATAATTTCCTCAACAAAACACAATACAAAATGATATCAAACAAAATACACTTTATCACTCCAACTTTAAAATAATATCAATACCCTCATAATAATCTCTTTGAAAAAAATCATTTTTCAAATAAAATCAACATTCACTAAAAATCACAACCTCTTACTACCTTATTACTCCATTTTAAAAAGAATATATCCTTTTTTATATATCACAATTCAACACATGACAATTTGCTATCACTCCTTATTTCTCCTAACCACTAATTTTATTGCCTAACTAAAACCTTTTAACAAACCCCTTATCACTCCTAATAAAGACTTTAATTAAAAATTTAGACAATAAAAATATAAACAAAAATTACCTTTGCCTCTCCACGGTTTTCGAACCCTTAACCTTTGCCTCTGTGAATGCCCTAGCCACGGGCTCCTCAACTACATGTGCTCAATGCATGTTGAGAGCCAAAAGGCTCTACGCGCACTATATTCCTTCCCTGGTACCTTAATAAAAAAATGTGAAGAACGAAAAACCTTTCTCTTTGGTGCTTGCCACCAACGGGTTTTGAACAAGCTCTTGCTTCCACCAATGTTTTCATAGATTATTAGCTGCAAATAGGCCATCGTGTCCAATGTTCTTAGAAATATCCAACCTCTTCACCTTATGCCTGGTGGTTAAGATGAAAATAATTTTTGTCTTCTTCCTCAATGAAGCTCTCAAAATCGCATACGAAATATTTCAACCTTGGCGCATATCAATCGTTCGAGGGATAATCTTCAAGGTCTTTTGGCCTCCATTTTTATACATGATGTTGCCATTATCTTCAAACATAGGAACTCCAAATTTTCAATGACGTCGACACATTCGTCCTTTGTAATTTATAAAAGATTTAAATTCCAAGGAATTTAAATTTTATAAATAATAATTATAACCTTTGTCTTTTAAGGCCTTCTCTTGTTGCATAAATTTGTATTTATGATATTTATTTATAAAAATTAAATTCCTTTTGAATTTAAATATTTTATAAAATAAATATTAGACCACCTTTGAACTTTGCAATAAGCCTCCTTGGGTATTTATGAAAACCCATTTTAACTTATGCTCTCATATAATATTAAAATATTATGTAGCCCTTTTGCCTTTAAATTTTTCACTGTTGAACCTTCTTCCTAATACCTTTGACGACATTATTTTTTACAAAATTCCTTGACATTAAAGATGAATTCATTTCTTGACATCAATGACAACTTTAACTTTTAGGACTCAAAATGTCCAACACTAAATAATTCCACGTTTGTGCTATTATATCAAAAAATTGAGGATGGTCTTCCCACATCTACTCATATTTAAAATATGATATTTTTTAATTCACTTACCACCATTTTAACTTTTATTGGCCAGTGATTTGAACCAATCCTTGTTAAGGTATTAATATTAAAACAAGTTCTTTCATCTAGTCAATGATATAAGAGTATGCATCTATCTAATTTTTCTACTATTAGGTTCTGGTCTCTCCTATTGTTGGTCCATGTATAGTTATATTATTCAAACTCAACCTCCCATAGGTTATTGTTTTGAATAAAAGTTGATAAATCTCCCATAATTTGGGTTAATTTCCTAATTCCCCCTAATTTCTCATCTAGCTTGGTTATGGCATTAAAATCTCCTATGATCATAAATTGGATTTCATAAAGGCTTCAATCCCACTCCAAACGTTTTAGTCTACCTAATTGAGCTATAGGTCCATAGACATTGATAAGGATAAAATGAATACTTGCAAAGTAGCAAATGACTAAAAAGGCTTTCCAATACCTAGTTTTATGAATGGTTACATAGGAGGTTCTAGAAGGATTCCAACAAGTTATAATTCCCCCTACCACTCCTTCAAAATCCATAGTTTCCCATTCACATATTTCCCATACTACTTTCATACTTTTTAAAACTTCTTCTTTTGTCATTTTACTTTCGTGGATACAAAGAATATTAGGGTTATTACTTAAAAAAATGTCTCTAATAAACCTCTACTTTGAAGGGGCATTAGCACCCCTTATATTTAATGAGATGATAATCATGTTTCATTAGGGGCTATTTGCCCTGCTTGCGTATTACCAATATCATTTTGTTGTTTGGTAAAGAGAAGTTCAACCAAATTACTTTGTGTTCCTTTCTCTATGTTTGCTCTTGCTTCCCTGGATCTTGCTTGATAAGTTGAGGGTTTTGCTCTTTTTACCTTTTCTATATCAGGAGTGGGTCTTATTATTCTATTTCTAATAATTATTTCACAATTTTATTTTTTATCATTTTTTTATTATACTAGAGGAATTGGTAACTTGTTACAATTTTCTATGCCTCTTCGTGGGTTCGAATCTTGCTCCTTATTGCCACTATAACCTCCAATTGCATTGGGTAAACCTTTTACGTAGCCAACTAAACTGATGTGACACATCCATCGATACTACGAGGCACAAGGGATTGGAACCCTAGTCTTCACGCTCCTACAAAAGTATTTTTGATCGTTGAACCAAACCCTCAGACCCTATTTTTTAGGTTTATTTATCTGTTGGAATATATTACATTATTTGGTACATACCAATGTACCACCTTGGGTACATCTCTAGATTAGAAGTTTATCTTAGATTAATGTTTGAGTAGTTACTTCATGCAATGTAATAAATGCACAAGTGTTAGAATGTACAATGATGTAAATGTGCAAGTAGTCCACATGTACATGAGCCATAGGATAGGTAGATGAAAGACCAAGGGATATATCTCCCTATATATATATGACTTTGGTAGATGCTAAATGAAGCTAGATAGTTAGGAAGTATAGTGATTTTAGTAGGTACAATGTAGATCATGCATAAATTTTGGAGTGTTTAAGTCCTCCATTATATTACATTATAATATTTTTCTGAGATTTCATTAATGACTATTTTTTGAGTTATTGCAGAAGTTTCTCATATACTTTTATTGCATATTAATTACCATTATCATATAGTTAGTATTGTTTTCTCATTTTACATCTGGTGGTTGCATTTCCTTAAATATAGATCATCAAAAGCTAATAGTGGTATCATATTACAATGTATATTTATAGGAAGCAAAAATATCCACAAAAGATATTGATAGGGGATAGGAAATCTCATTTTTAAAATTTTTTAAATTGCATTTGGCTAGAGTCTTTCCATAGAGTCATAGAAAAACTTGTGAAGACTAGGACTCATCATTGATTCCACTAGATTGATAAATCAACTAGTGAAGTTTATTTTCTTTAGATTTAATTAAATTACTATTATCATTTTCTAATACTTTATTACAGAACAGAGGAGATTCAAAGAAATTTTGAAATATTCCTACAAGAGCTAGGAAGAATATCTTCTTTAGAATCAATCCATCACTTGAAGCAACAAGTTGAAGATTGAATATTAGCATACCTTGAGGAAAATATCCCATTGCAAGATTTGGAGATTGAAGATTGAGAAGAGTGAAAAGGCCAAAGGATCCTTATTGAAGATTGAAGGAATACGAGATTGAAATAAAATATTCCTAGAGAATATTAGATATTGGAGATCAAGGAGGCCCAAGAAGACACATTTAAGACTATAAATCAAGGAGGAGGTCCAATAAATAAGGCTCCATTATATATTGAAGATTGAGGAGAATCAAGAAGTAGGTCCTCATAGAAATTTGAATATTGAAGAATTTAGAGTGAAGAAAGAAGAAAGCAACTCTAGAAGGAGGAGACCCAAGAGAAAGGTCTCATTGAAGAACTTTCATATTTGGAAGATTAAATATTGAAGATAAAGGAATAGAAAAGTCCTACTAAATATTTTAGAAGATTTTATAGAAATTAAAGATCCAAGAGAAGAGGTCTTAAGAAAGGCTAAAAGGAGAAAGAAGGAGAAGACTAGGAAAGCATCAATGGAGAAGACTTGAGGAGAACTCAAAGGAGAAGATTACTAGCAATGAGAAGTTCACTAGCAATGAGAAGTTCCTAACATAAGGATTTGGAACAATTGTCATCATTTGACAACAAGACCAAAAGGAAGAAGGTATTTAGAAAGAAGTTTGCCAAATTTTGGAGAGATTTTATGAAGACCTTAAGACATTCAAATTCTTGAGAATAAGGCCACCAAATAGGCCAATATTAAAGTCAAAATTTAATAAGGAAGTTGAAGGAGAAAGGAGCCAGAAGAACTCATCAAATATGAGATATTTGAAGATTACCATTAAAGGATTGAAGGCTAATTTGGAGGAAGGAGTTTTCTGATTTTATAATAGAAAACTAAAGGTTTCTAGAAGATAAGTTTTAGTTACGATTTGAAGGAGGTTCCTACAAAATTTTAGAGATTTGAGGACAACATATCAGAGAAGAAATTGACTGTGTTAGAATTTGATAATTTTAGAGTTAAAGGGAATAATTTTGGTAGAACTATTAGCTACAAATTTTAGCACCCTAGAACAACAAGTTGAACGAAAATAGGCAACATTGGAAGCTGCAAGATAGAGGAATTTTAGAGAGCAACTTGGAGGATAGTTGAAGCCACTAGACTGTATTTTTGGGAAGTAAGTTAGAGGAGTGGTAAATCTTCAAAATAGTCAATTTTTAGGGCAACAAAGATCAAGGAGTTGAAGCTACAAAATTACTAAACTAGGATAGAAAATAGGTGAACCAAATCACCAAGCAATATTGCTACAAGGAGGTCAAAATAAGGTTTTATAGTTGGTGTTATTAAAGTTTCTTATTCAATATTATTTAATTTCCTTTAGAACACCATTTTAAGAGTTATTACAATTAGAAATAAGGATGTTGAGTTTTAAAGGTTTTCAAGTTAAGTAAGAAGGTAGCATTATCATCTTGAAACCTACAAAACATATTAACACAAGTTAGTGTTAGAAATTTTATCAAAAGGAGTAATAAGAAGGTATTGATAGTGCTTAATACAAGTTATTTATAGGAGCTATTAAAAGTGCATTAAGTATTAAGAAATAAAGGAATATTAATGCACAAAACAAGGTTGAGTTGGAGTGTTAGATACCTTTGAACGCAGGAAACATTGCAACATGTTTTGGTGAAGAGAAGCCACCAAAGGATCATTATAACCACCAAAGAATAGAGAGGGTTCCACCATACTAAAGTCAAGGAAGAAAGCTACTAAAAGGATACTAAAATATCTCAAAAATTTTGATAGCACCATATTTAACTTTTACAAAGTAGCAAGAATATAAAAAATTAAATTATATTAAGACACCAAAGTAGCATAAAGTTGCAATCATGAAGTGGTAGTTTTTATAAAGGTTAAATAAAAATCCATGAAGCAAGGGAGAAAGATACATCTAAGGGCTCAAAATCATCTTATTAAAGGTATCTAAAGGCACCAAATTTAGTGCCATAGTCCCACGAAGGCAGTTCTCACAGTGCACAAGAAACATGCATCAAGAAGAAGACTAAGTAAGGACATCATAGCACTAATAACATAGAAAAATTAAAGCAGTAAAAGTGCAAGTTGCAAGAAGGATAAAGCAAGGAGAATAATGTAACATAAGGATAATAACATCAAATAGTTACCCAAGTGAAAGAGAAGAGAATCTTGGATGAACAACCACCTAGAAGAAAGCATTAAAACTCCATAGAAGGAGACACCTTCGTTGGAGAGGAGCCACCATACATTGGACATAAATAAATTATGTTGTAAAAGAAGTTGAAAAACTTACAAGGAGTTGGAGGAGCATTAAGGAGATCAGGGATGTTTAAGAGCTTGATTACATGCAAAGGAATAAGCCTACACTTGTCAAAAGCAAACAAAATAATCTTATGCCATTTGGCACAAAGGAGGACGGTGCCAACAAGTCTTAGTAACACCTCAAGAGGAATAATTCTCAAATAGCACTTGCACCTATGCCACTAACTATCTACATGCTTTGATAACACTCCATACAAGCATGAGAGAATAAAGCATCATTAGTCCAATATCCATGGGTAAAGATAATGCCTGCACCACCTAGATCAACGTATCATTGTAATGTCCCTGCACCACCTACTAATGAGATCAACATAAATACCACATGGTATGCATTCCAAAGGGAGACAAAGAGGTATTAATATCCCTACCTGAGAAGAACACGCATATTGAGCTTCCAAATGTCAAAGAGCATTAATATAGGAAAAGATTATAGTCTAATATTTAAGAAAGAATACCATAAAATAAAGAAAATTTAATGCACATTGTCATACCTTGAAGACAAAGAAGAATACAACACTCAAAAGATTTAAAAGTGCAGTCAAGATAGAAGCCAATCAACACATAGCACATCACATTACAAGAAAGGTATATTTACATTGAATTAATATTTGCTTTCCATTAAGTGCAAGGAGATATAAGGGACATTATCTATAAGATTAAGATCATTTAATTAATGTATTGGATATATTAGAAATATACAACTTTAGTGGATTAGAAATCCAATTAAAGAAAAGAGATTATGTTTTTAAGAGCTATTTCAAAATGCACTAATTCATATTCAAATATTATCAAAGTATTTACAAATTATTGAACAAGGAGATATAAGGATTTCTACCTTGAAAATTGAAGCAGTATTTTTTGCATAGATTATCATTTTCTATATTTCTAGTTAGGGAGATATAAGGAGTTCAACACCAAACTTAGATCATTGAAATTTAGAAAACTAAACCATTGAGATTTAAAGGGTAAAATAATTTTTTCACAACATTTATTAAAAGTTGGAAATTATTATTTATACTTGTCTCTTACACAAATTGAAGGGACAAAAGGAATCCAACTATAGAGTCTTAAAAAATAGAGAAAATTATCAAAATGAAAGTGCATATATCAATAAGGATAAATAAGGTGAAAAATAGGAGTTGGACACTATATTAAAATTATCTTGAAAATATTAGGGATTCAACTCAAAAGTATATCTAAAGAAAGTTAAGCACTTTATCAAGACTATAGTACACTCAACTACTTGGGAGATGTAAGGGGTTCTACAAAAGTTAACATTTTATATAGTTTTGTCAAAATTTGTTCACATATTATTAACTAGGGAGTCATAAGGTAGACAACTTCAAAGGTTTTGAAATACAAAAATTCCATCAAAATTATTCTAAATACTTGGGAATTAAAAGGTATTCTACCTAGATATTTGGAAAAACTAAATTCTTATCAAAACCATTGATTGAACATTAATATTCTCAAGGTATTCTCAAAACACTAGGGAGCTATAAGGAATTCCACTTCAAATATTAATCTAGAAGAAACATGGATGAAATAATGAGGAATGCATTCAATAATGAGGAACTATTTCATGAGCTAGAATTTTACTCTCAAAACTTAATAGATACCTTTGAAGGATACAAGTATTTTTCCACTAGTAAAAAGGTAATATTCTCATTATTCCTCAAAGAAGCAAAGGAAGGAAATTTTACAACATTAATCGGTTATCTTCATGAATTACTTTTCATATTTTGGTATAATACTCAAATTATAGTTATATTTACATCAAAATAATGCTTGATGATATATCTATCATTAATTATTTTTTAACTCTTTCAAAACATGAAACAAACTAGCAATCCTAGTCATTATTATTGTGATGATATACTAATCCATCATGAAGAAGATATTCCTGTAGTAAAAATGCAAAAATAAAAAAGGAGGAAGAGGAAGAATGATAGGAAGGAAAAATATGAAGATAATCATTAGGATACAAATAGAGAGTACAATAAAGAAAGCTCAAAGACTAAACCAAAAGAAGAAAAAGAAGGACCAGATCAAGTTGAATAACATCTAAAATATGAAGACCCATATTGAACACTAAAGCCTTCAATACCCAAACAATGTAATATAGGGGGTGTTGGAATATATTACATTATTTGGTACATGACAATGTACTACCTTGGGCACATATATAGATTAAGAGTTTGTCTTAGATTAAGGTTTGAGTAGTTACTTCATGCAATGTAATAAATGCACAAGTGTTAAAATGTGCAATGATGTAAATGTGCATGTAGTCCACATGTACATGAGTCATAGGATAGGTAGATGAAATGCCAAGGGATATATATCCCTATATATATGCTTTTGATATATACTAAGTGAAGCTAGATAGTTAGAAAGTATAGTGATTTTAGTAGGTAAAATGTAGATCATGCATAAATTTTGGAGTGTTTAAGTCCTCCATTATATTACATTATACTATTTTGGTAAGCTTTCATTAATGACTATTTTTTGAATTATTGCAGAAGTTTCTCATATACTTTTCTTGCATATTATATTACCATTATCATATAGTTAACATTATTTTCTCATTTTACATCTTGTGGTTACATGTATTTAAATATAGATCATCAAAAGCTAATAGTGGTATCAGATTACAATGTAGATTGATAGGAAATTGAAATATCCACAAGAGATATTGAGAGGGGATAGGAAATCTCATTTTTAAAATTACATTTGGCTAGAGTCTTTCCATAGAGTCATAGAAAAACTTATGAATACTAGGACTCATCATTGATTCCACTAGATTGACAAATTAACTAATGAAGTTTATTTTCTTTAGATTTAAAGAAATTACTATTATCATTTTCTAATACTTTATTGAAGAAAAGAGGAGATTCAAAGAAGGTTGGAAAGCTTCCTACAAGAGCTAGGAAGAATATCTTCTTTAGAATCAATCCAAAAATTGAAGCAACAAGTTGAATATTGAATATTAGCATACCTTAAGGAAAATATCCCATTGCAAGATTTGGATATTGAAGATTGAGAAGAGTGAAAAGGCCAAAGGATCCTTATTGAATATTGAAGGAATATGAGATTGAATGAAAAGAGTCCCAGAGAATATTAGATATTGGAGATAAAGGAGGCCCAAGAAACCAAATTGATCATAAATTGGATTTCATAAAGGCTTCAATCCCACTCCAAATGTTTTAGTCTACCTAATTGAGCTATAGGTCCATAGACATTGATAAGGATGAAACGAATACTTGCAAAGTAGCAAATGACTAAAAAGCCTATCCAATACCTAGTTTTATGAATGGTTACATAGGAGGTTCTATAAGTATTCCAACAAGTTATAATTCCCCCTACCACTCCTTCAAAATCCATAGTATCCCATTCACATATTTCCCATACTACTTTCATAGTTTTTAAAACTTCTTCTTTTGTCATTTTACTTTCGTGGATACAAAGAATATTAGGGTTATTACTTAAACAAATTTCCCTAATACACCTCTAATTTTAAGGGGCATTAGCACCCCTTATATTTCATGAGATGATAATCATGTCTCATTAGGGGCTACTAGCCCCGCTTGCGTATTACCAATATAATTTTGTTGTTTGGTAAAGAGAAGTTCGACCAAATTACTTTGTGTTCCTTTCTCTAAGTTTGCTCTTGCTTCCTTGGATCTTTCTTGATAATTTGAGGGTTTTTCTCTTTTTACCTTTTCTATATCAGGAGTGGGTCTTATTATTCTATTTCTAAAAATTATTTCACAATTTTATTTTTTATCAATTGTTTTATTACACTAGAGGAATTGGTAACTCGTTATAATTTTCTACGCCTCTTCGTGGGTTTGAATCTCGCTCCTTGTTTCCACTATAACCTCCAATTACATCGGTTAAAACTTTTACGTAGCCAACTAAACTGATGTGACACGCCCACTGGTACTACGAGGTACAAGGGATTGGAACCCTAGCCTTCGTGCTCCTACAAAAGTGTTTTTGATTGTTGAACCAAACCCTCAGACCATATTTTCATCATATTTATCTGTTGGAATATATTACATTATTTGGTACATACCAATGTACCATCTTGGGTACATCTCTCGATTATAAGTTTATCTTAGATTAAGTTTTGAGTAGTTACTTCATGCAATGTAATAAAAGCACAAGTGTTAGAATGTACAATGATGTAAATGTTCATGTAGTCCACATGTACATGAGCCATAGGATAGGTATATTAAATGCCAAGGGATATATCTCCCTATATATATGCCTTTGATAGATGCTAAGTGAAGCTATTAGATAGTTAGGAAGTATAGTGAGTTTAGTAGGTACAATGTAGATCATGCATAAATTTTGGAGTGTTTAAGTCCTCCATTATATTACATTGTACTATTTTTGTGAGCTTTCATTAATGACTATTTTTTGAGTTATTGTAGAAGTTTATCATATAATTTTCTTGCATATTATATTACCATTATCATATAGTTAACATTGTTTTCTCATTTTACATCTTGTGGTTACATGTACTTAAATATAGATCATCAAAAGCTAATAGTGGTATCAGATTACAATGTAGATTGATAGGAAATAGAATGACCCACAAGAAATATTGAGAGGGGATAGGAAATATCATTTTTTAAATTTTTAAAATTACATTTGGCTAGAGTTTTTCCATAGAGTCATAGAAAAACTTATGAAGACTAGGACTCACCATAGATTCCACTATATTGACAGATTAACTAGTGAAGTTTATTTTCTTTAGATTTAAAGAAATTATTATTATCATTTTCTAATACTTTATTGTAAAAAAGAGGAGATTCAAAGAAAGTTGGAAAGCTTCCTACAAGATCTAGGAGGAATATCTTCTTTAGAATAAATACAACACTTGAAGTAACAAGTTGAAGATTGAATATTAGCATACCTTGAGGAAAATATCCCATTGCAAGATTTGGAGATTGAATATTGAGAAGAGTGAAAAGGCCAAAGGATACTTATTGAATATTGAATGAAAAGAGTCCCAGAGAAGATTAGATATTGGAGATAAAGGAGGCCCAAGAAGCCACATTGAAGACTATAAATCCAGGAGGATGTCCAAGAAAGAAGGCTCCATTATATATTGAATATTGAGGAGAATCAAGGAGGAGGTCCTCATAGAAATATGAATATTAAAGAATTTAGAGTGAAGAAAGAATAAAGAAACTCTAGAAGGAGGAGACACAAGATAAAGGTCTCATTGAAGAATTTTCATATTTGGAAGATTAAATATTGAAGATAAAGGACTAGAAAAGTCCTACTAAAGATTTTAGAAGTTGTAGAAATTAAAGACCCAAGAGAAGAGGTCTAAAGAAAGGGCAAAAGGAGAAAGAAGAAGGCTATGAATGCCTCAATGGAGAATACTTTAGGAGAACTCAAAGGAGAATATTACTAGCAATGAGATGTTCCTAACAGAAGGATTTGGAACAATTGTCATCATTTAAAAACGAGCCAAAAAGGAAGAAGGTATTTAGAAATAAGTTTGCCAAATTTTGAAGATTTTATGAAGACCTCAAGATATTTAGATTCTTGATAATAAGGCAACCAAATACGCTAATATTGAATTCAAAATTTAATAAGGAGGTTGAAGGAGAAAGGAGCTAGAAGAACTCATCAAATATGAGAGATTTAAAGATTACAATTAAAGGCTTGAAGGCTAATTTAGAGGAAGGAGTTTTATGATTTTACAACATAAAATTGAAGGTTTATAGAAGATAAGTTTTAGTTGCAATTTGGAGGAAGGTCCTACCAAATTTTAGATATTTGAGGACAACATATCAGAGAAGAAATTTATCGTGTTAGAATTTGATAATTTTAGAGTTAAAGGCAACAATTTGGGTAGAACTATTAGATACAAATTTTAGCATCCTAGAACAACAAGTTGAAGGAAAATAGGCAGCATTGGAAGCTGCAAGATAGAGGAATTTTAGAGAGCAACTTGGAGGAGAGTTGAAGCCACCAAACTTTATTTTTGGGTAGCAAGTTAGAGGAGTGGTAAAGCTGCAAAATAGTCAATTTTTAGGGCAACAAATATCAAGGAGTTGAAGCTACAAAATTACTAAACTAGGATAGTAAATAGGTGAACCAAATCACCAAGAAATATTGCTACAAGGAGGTCAAAATAAGGTTTTATAGTTGGTGTTATTAAAGTTTCTTATTCAATATTATTTAAGTTCCTTTAAAACACAATTTTAAGATTTATTAAAAGTTGCAATAAGGAGGTTGAGTTTTAAAGGTTTTCAATTTAATTAAGAAGGTAGAATTATCATCTTGAAACCTAAAAAACATATTAACACAAGTTAGTATTAGAAATTTGATCAAAATGAGTAATAAGAAGGTATTGATAGTTCTTAATACAAGTTATTTCTAAGATACCATTGAACGTAGAAAAACCTGCAACATGTTTTAGTGAAGAGAAGCCACCAAAGGAGCATTATAACCACCAAAGAATAGAGAGGATGCCACCATACTAAAATCAAGGAAGAAAGGTACTAAAAGGAGACTAAAAGATATCAACAATATAGGTGCAACTAAGGTATTTGATCTTAGTTTATAATATATTTATTTCAAGTTTTAATAGCACCATATTTATCTTTTACAAAGTAGCAAGAAGATAAAAAATTGAATTATATTAAGACACCAAAGTAGCATAAAGTTGCAATCATGAAGTGGTATTTTTTATAAAGGTTAAATAAAAATTCATGAAGCAAAGTAGAAAGATACATCTAAGGGCTCAAAATCATCTTATTCAAGGTATATAAAGGCACCAAATTTAGTGCCATAGTTTCATGAAGGCAGCACTCACAGTGCACAAGGAACATGCATCAAGAAGAAGACTAAGTAAGGATATCATAGCACTAATAGCATAGAAAAATTAAAGCAATAAAAGTTCAAGTTGCAAGAAGGATAAAGCAAGGAGAATAATGTAACACAAGGATAATAACATCAAAGAGTTACCCAAGCGCAAGAGGAGAGAAGCTTGGATGAACAAACACCTAGAATAAATCATTAAAACTCCATAGGAAGATCCACCTTCATTGGAGAGGAGCCACCATACGTTGGACATAAATAAAGCATGTTGTAAAATAATTTGAACAACTTACAAGGATTTGGAAGAGAATTAAGGAGATAAGGTATGTTTAAGAGCTTAGTTACATGCAAATAAATAAGCCTACACTTGTCACAAGAAAACAAAAAAATATTATACCATTTGGCACGAAGGAGGAAGGTGTCAACAAGTCTTAGTAACACCTCAAGAGGAATATTTATCAAATAGCACTTGCACCTATGCCACTCACTATCTACATGCTTTTATAACACTCCATACAAGCATGAGATAATAAAGCATCATTAGTCCAACGTCCATGGGTAAAGATAATGCCTGCACCACCTAGATCAACGTATCATTGTAATGTCCCTGCACCACCTACTAATGAGATCAATGTAAATACCACAAGGTTGTTAGAGTATGTTGTTTACCTTAGCTCATGTTCACCTAGGTAATTTATTTCCTTTTATTTAGTTATTCCATGTATTTTCCCCACCCACTTATGTGTGGATATTTTATTTATCTTATTTAGATATTATGAGATGTTACATATTTATTTCTTAGATATTATGGGGATATTTTTAGGTTTGACTATTCCTAAGGGTGACATTTGGAGGGTTGATATTATTTCTCCCATAGCGGTTACATATCTATGGACCATATCATATATTATTTTTGTACAATGGATATTTGTCCTTAGCTTGATACTACAACTATGGTTGATCATCCTTGCCTATATAAACAAGGCACCTTCATTGTACTCAGTGTTCCATTTTCAGATATAATATATGATATTGTTGCTCTCTTGTTTTCATATCTATTTATAAGATTATGTTGTCAATTTGCTTTCAGATTATTGTTTTAGTTGAATGTGGTGTTTCTGTTAGCACTTGAGATCCTTGCAGCTTGGAATGATATGATTATCATTCTTTTCATGGCATCAGAGAAATAGGTGTTGCAGTCATCCATTTGTGAGTGTTGTGTAGTTGTTTATCTTGCAGGTTCGAAGAATGGTGTGGAAGCTTCAATTTTTGTGATCGGGTCCTTTGTGGAGTTTTTTGGCTAGTTTGTGTCACTCCTTCCCTTGTAATATCATTACCAGCCTCCTAAAATCTCTTCTGCCTATATTGCAATAGCCTCATTCCCTTGGATCTGTCCTAAGCATTTTTTTCTTGAGCATTTCCCTTTTTTGGCAGGGTCACCAACCCAACCTATTTTTATATTTTGCATGTATCTCCTGATAGAAATGCTATTTTTCCACAAAATTTTTTAGAGGTTTGTAGATGCATTCATTTGAGTTGTGCCAAAAATTTCAGCTCATTTGGATCAGTATTCTTCAAGATATCTTGATTTTATGAAAACTTGTAATTTTTTAGTAATCTGCATATATCTTCATAAAAAATTCTAATTTTTTGTAGATTTTGTTATAGAATATGTCAAATCATATTATAGATCATCCCATAAAATTTCATAGTATTTGGAGTTGTATTATGATAGTTACAATGATATTACTACTTTTAGTAAACTTATCATTTCAGGAGAAATATTGGGAGTTGCTCAACAAATTTTTTACCAGGCCTGTAAAATCATTTTTCTGATATGTCTGTAAAATTTAAGAGTTTTTAAATTTGTATTTAGATATTTATTACGATTTTATTACTGCACTCTCAATATTGCATTGTGAAAAAGGGTTTTGCACTTGAACCGATATATGGACTATTGTTTTTTTTTTAGTGAATGAATTTCTTTTTTTTTTGGTAAGTTAATTATATTAATTCAAAAAGGGCATTTGAAAGGTGCCCTGTCGCCTTTTACAAAAAGGAACTCTGAGGAACAAGAGGAGGAAAAGAGAAACACGAAGAATAGAGCAAAGCTCATCAAAACTGAAAGGCCTGAAGCCATTACACTCAAAAAGCAACCTGAAGGATTACCAACGATCCTTTAGCACAAAGGAACAAAAAGGAACAACACCAGAAGGCAGAAAGGAGGAGACAAGTAGGAACAAACCCAAAAACATGCCATGAAACTAGAGGAAATGGAGAACAGCCCAAAATAACGATCGAGACCAACAAAAAATGCCATCAAGGAAGAGCGTCAGGCTGTAGAAAAGTGTGGACATCAATATTCAAAACATTGTCCTTTGCTGCATCCTTCTCTGCATCCTTCGAGGTCTCTTTCACCTTTGGAATCTCCTTCAAACCATCAAGGCAGGTATCTTTTGCAATTTCTACAACCTCGTCTTCAGTAGCCCCTCCTTTAACATCAGAGGAGGGTTCAACAACAAAACCATTGAAATTGTCACAAAAGAAGAACAGGTTGAGGTTGTGTCTCTATTCTTTGAGGCTCTCAATGGCCTTACCGATGGCAATTTGGGAAGCCTCCAAGTGAGCTATGGATGCATTGGTGGTATGGATGACCATCTTATGGAGAAATTTATCAACCAAATCAGGGAAGAGGATTGGGCTTTGGGAGGCTTGCTTGAGAGGAATTTCGACATGCAAGGATTGGCTAGGGCAAAGGTAAGATCTATGAATTAGGATTAGGTTAAGGGCACATCCAATGGCATGATGACACTCAAAAAAGGTAGCGTGATAAATCAGGATGCATGAAAAACTTTCCTAGCAAGAAATCCAAGCACAATACCCCGAAAGGTTTGGGATGGTCTCCAAATTGATTGTCGGGACCAACCTCCGATCGAGGAGGCTATAGAAAGATCTCAAAAAAAAGGAAATACACTTATCAAGGCTCACGGGGTTCAAATCATTAAAACTCATGCAAAAAAACACCTTGGAATGATGGGAATGAGTGGTTACTCAAAAAAGTTTACGGATCTTGAAAAAGGTAATATTGAAATAGGAAATAGAGCCTATGGGTGCGTGGATCCACATTTGTCCTTTTTAAGAATGTCATCCACCTCAGTAGGTAGACTGTCTGTCCATGTTAATAGTCCTTGGGCATGAACCCCAATGTTAGCCAACTTATCAGCAATAGTATTGGCCTCTCTGTAGGCATGTTGGAGTATGCAATTATGTTGCCGCTTAAGAATTTGCTTGCAATATTCAATAATTGATCTGATCCTCCAGCTAATAGGCTTAGAAGACTTCAAGTAGTTAATGATATTTAAGGAATCTCCTTCCACAATGATGTTTCTTGGGATAGTTTTGATAAATTGAAGACCCCTCCAAACAACTTTGGCCTCAACAATATGGTTGGTGATAACACCAAGAGGTTCAACATAGGCAAAAATAGGATTTCCTAGATGATCCCTTAGGATTCCACCAGCCCCCCCTAACCCAGGGTTTCCTTTGGCCGCACCATCAAAATTGAGTTTAACCCAACCGTTAGGAGGAGGAATCCATTTAACATTACTTCTAGGATTGGGAATATCAACACTTTTGGGGTCATCAAGATTGATGTTACAGGACTTTAAGATATCTTTCTCAAAAGGAGGACAAGGATGTGGATTAAAAGGCACAGCTAGAGCATTTTCTATGGCAAAAAGGATGATTTTATTGGCAATGTATTGAGGTTGGACAATTTTTTTATCAAAAACTCTACGATTATGTTCAAGCCAGATTTGCCATAAGAAATGTTGAAGGCTAAACTTGCACAATCCTTTAAGCACAGGATTTATGAAAGGATTAGGCCATTGGTAAAATAGGTCAACAATTGATGGAGGATTGGCCCAAACCAAGTGAAAAACTTGAAGAAGTTTATTAATGACCTTTCTGGAAAAAGGACAGAAAAGAAAAAGGTGGGAAGTGGACTCCCAATCGGACAAGCACAGATGGCATCTGTTAGGAAGAGTAAGGCCTCGTTTCATAAGATTTTCAATGGTTAAAATACGATTTTGGATGCAGAGCCAAGAGAAGGAAGCAATTTTAGGAATCAGGTATTTAGTCTAGACAAGCTTGAAAGGCAAAGGATTCTCTATATTGGTAATGGAGAGCAGGTAAGCAGTTTTAACAAAAAATTCCCTAGAGTCCGTGGGCTCCCAAATAGGTTGATCCTTTGAACAAGCCTCGAGAATTCTGCAAGAGGAAAGATAGTTATTTAGGCATGAAGATTCCTCCTCATGATTTGGAATATTAATCTCCTTCCATTTCTTAATCTCATTAATTGAAGTCATATAATGAGCCACCAGAGGACCAAAATATTGCTTGGTGATGTTAGTGATCCTTTGGAGCGTAGGAATCTGACTGAGAGGAGACTCGCCCAACCATTTGTCATCCCAGAAGGAAATGGAGTTGCCATCACCGAGAAGCCACCGGGTTCCTTTTTGCACAAGGGAACGAGCTTGACAAATTGATTTCCAAAAAGTGGATCCATCGAAGGGTACCTGACCATGCAAAAACTCAAAATTTTGAAGATATTTCCTTTTTAATATTTTGACCCAGTCAACCTATTCATCTGAAATAAGTCTCCAAGCTTGCTTGGCGAGGAGAGAAATATTAATATGGGATATCCGTCTGAGGCCTAAACCTCCTTGATATTTGGGTTTGCAAATTTTATCCCAGGCTACCAGATGAAATATGTGCTTGTTCTCAGTTCCTGACTAGAGGAAATTCTTTTGGATTCTCTCCATTTTGCTGTAAACAGAAGTTGGAGCTTTGAATAAGGATAAAAAATAAATAGGAATACTTTGAAGGCAGGCCATAGTTAAGGTGATTTTTCCAGCTTGGGAGAGGAGATTACCTCTCCACGTAGTCAATTTCTTTTGAAGTCTTTCAATGACATTATCCCAAATATTATCCTTGACACTTCCATTGAAAAGAGGCATTCCAAGGTAAGAGGAAGGCAGGGAACTAATGGGACACTAGAGAATGTTAGCAATCAAATGTTGTCTTCTCAATGGAGTATTAAGGAAATACAATTTGCTTTTTTGAAAGTTGATCCTTTGGCCAGCCGCTGCTTCATAAAG
This sequence comes from Wollemia nobilis, assembly GCA_028583015.1. Lineage (NCBI taxonomy): Eukaryota > Viridiplantae > Streptophyta > Pinopsida > Araucariales > Araucariaceae > Wollemia > Wollemia nobilis. The sequence continues at coordinate 5,108,433 of JAQPPZ010002456.1, read as the reverse complement.
GATGAGGATTCGTTTGATGATAGAGGCTTCATTGACAGAGGCAAAGGTGGACAAAAGGGTGTCATCAACAAATTGTTGATGAGTAATAGGACTGCATTGTGAAGTAACCTGAATGCCAAAAATAAGACCTGCCTCCCTGGCTGCCAAAATGGATCTGCCTAGAGCTTCAACAACAATGATGAAGAGAAGAGGAGATAAGGGATCTCCTTGTCTCAGACCTCTGCTACTATGGAAATAGCCAGCTGGAGAGCCATTAATAAGAATAGAGAACCAAGCGGAGGATATACACCCTTTGACAAGTGAAACCCACTCATTGTGAAACCCAAACTTGTTGAGAATGGCAATAAGGAAATCCCAATTTAGTCGATCATAGGCCTTGTTCATATCTAACTTGAGAAGAAAGGCTACCTTTTTGTTGTAGGAACTTGAATGAATAGCTTCATGGACAGAAATAATGCCATCAAGGATGGATCTGCCTTTCACAGAGCTGCCTTGGCATTTTTTTATGATGATCGACATGACATCTCTCATACGGATGGCCATTGCTTTGGTTAAAATTTTGTAAATGACATTGCAAAGGCTAATGGGCCAAAAATCATTAAAACTGGAAGCATTGGGGATCTTAGGTATGAGAGCAATAAAAGTTGAGTTGAAGCCTCTGGGAATAGACTTGGAGCTTTGAATTTCTCTGATGGTTTTGCACACATCCTCACTAACAACATCCCAGAAGGATTGAAAGAATCTAGGAGGAAACCCATCAGGTCCCGGAGCTTTGTCAGGTTTCATTGAAAAAAGGGCAGCCTTTATCTCATCATCAGAAAGTGTTGCATTTAGCTTGTTGTTGATATCATCAGTTATGAGCTTGGGGATGAATTGAAGAAAGAAATCTCTGGCAGCTCTGGAATTGTGTCATTGTTCCTCTTGCATAAGATTCCAAAAATGGGCTTGACCTTCAGTTCTGATTTCTTTGATATCATTCACCATGCTGCCATCCTGCTTGCAAATTTCTTTGATTCTATTGTGGCTGCGATGTCTTAATGTAGAAATATGAAAAAAATTTGTGTTAGAGTCTCCTTTTTTTAACCAGATATCATGAGATTTTTGTCTCCAAAAAATCTCTTCACACTGAAGGATATTATGATATTGAGACAGTAAATTCCTTTCAATTTCTTTGATCTCCCCTGAATAGTCCCCTTTTTCCTGCCTTTCTCTTTCTATTATGTCCAGCCTGTTAATGATGTCTTGCTTGTTTTGGAAGAGGTTGCCAAAAACATCCCTGTTCCAGATTTTTAGGTTCTCTTTGATGTATCTCAATTTCTGAGCCAAAACAAAAGGAGTTCCTTGAGCATTATATTGCCACCACTGTTTAATCCTTTCTCTAAAATCAGGATGAAGCATCCACATAGACTCAAACCTGAAAGGAGTTTTGAAAAGCTTAGGATTGCAGGTGTCAAGGAGAATAGGACTGTGGTCAGAACCAATTTTGAGTAATGATTGAAGATTTGCATCTCCCCAAATGTTAATGGCTTCCTGGGAAAAAATAACTCTATCAAGTTTAACCTGGATTAGTTGGGATCCACACCTTCTGTTTGACCAGGTGAATTGATTTCCTTTGAGATTAACATCCATAAGATTAATATTACTTAAGAATTCTTGAAAATCCTCCATGCTTTTAGAATAAGAGACAGTTCCCCCTTTCTTGTCAGAAGGAAATAAAGGAGTATTGAAATCACCAACTAAAATCCAAGGGATATTAGCAAAAGCCTTACGGACATCAATCAGGTTGTTCCACAAATGAGCCCTACCAGTGATGGAATTAGGAGCATAAATGTTGGTTAGGACCCATGGAGAATCACTGTCTTTATCAAAGAAAAGAATGCTCATCATCTCATCAGAAGAGTGGATTATATTTCCTTCCACCAAGTTAGGATTCCAAAGACATAAGAGGCCTCCAGAAGCACCATTAGCTTTGCAAGCAACATAGTTATTGTATTTCCAGATGTGGTTACATATCTGATTTTCAAGCGGTTCTTTGATTTTTGTTTCTTGGATGGCAAAAATTGTGGGTCTTATTTCTTTCCTTAATGATTTAGCTATCCTTTGTTTAGCTAAGCCATTAAGGCCTCTCACATTCCATGAGAGGATCTTCATTTAGAAGATTTTGTGACTTTTTTGCCTCCCTTTCCAGATGGTTGGGGAGGTTTGGTGCACTTTGGATCTTCCTTAGAAATTATGCCTGTGGAAAACAATGTCTTTTGGACACCATTAGCAATATCTTCATTGGTTCCTTGTTTCCAGTGATCATAGTTTGAAGGTCTCCCTCTTTTTTTCTCCATGCTACAATCAATTGGGGATTTTTTATGACTTCTGGTGATTTTAGGACTAATATTTTGGACAACAGGGCTAGAAGGTTCTAGAGAGGAAATGGAGGTAGATATGATGTCCACCAAAGGCTGGTCAGGATTGAAAGCATCAAGGGGGGAATTCTTAGCCTGAGAGGGCTCAAAAACAGCCTGACTTTCCATGATAGGAGAAGGGCTATTATGAATAGATTTAGATTCAGGAATGAGGTTATCAAAAATCTCATTCAAACAATTATCTTCGGGATTCATCTCACCAACAACTTGCTCCAAGTCATCCTCAGGATTTATTTTACCCAGAATTTGAAATTGATTAGGAAAGGCAAAGAGACTAACCTCATTAGCATTGGAATTTGGAATGGAGGCTAGTTCCCCTTTGTCACTAGGGAGAGTGCTGAGGGGAATGTTGTCCATAGTTTCTTTGAGCCGAAGATCTTTGACTGGTCTGTAGACAACTCCTTTAGTAGGAAGGAAGCACCTTTTGTCCTTTCTGAGTGGAGTGAAAGTTTCCTTTCCTTTATCATGGCTGGGGCCCGACACAACATCAGCAGGGGCAGTCTGTTTGATGAACAAAGAACATTGTGCCCGCAAGTGACCTTGAGTTTGATAGTGAATGCAGAAAGGAGGCTTATTTTCATATACAATAGCCTGCTTAAGAAGGTAAGACCCATGTTCCAGCTCCACAAAGGTAGGTAAAGTAGAAGCAAGGTTAGCATTGATGCAAAGGTGAGCAACATGCATTCTTGACCTTGAAAGAGTGACCCTGTCGATCAGAAGGAGGTCTCCAATTGTGGAAGCAATTGATTTGAAGACAGACTCACGCCACAGGTGCCAGGGGAGATTGGGAAGTTTGACCCAAATAGGAGCAAGGTTAATGCTCTGGGAGTCAGGGTCAAAATCAGGGGCCCACTTCCTCAAGAAGACACTTTTAGAGCCAATGAACCAAGGTCCATCGGAGAGGATAAAGTCAGCATCCTCACTGGCATTAAGCCTGATACCAAAGAACCCATTGGAAAGACCAAAAATTTGAAGAGACCCTCTAACCTTCCATCTAGGAATAGCCCAATGCCTAATGATGTCAAGGCTAGGGTTACCGCCCACCACTTTGCCGACTAGGGAAACAGATTCCTCGGCAATGAATTGTTTCACAATACTGGCAGGAATTTTCACCCTGTTGCCCGACACCTCGAAAGGAAGATAGGAAGCAGCCGAAGGGGAAGAAGGATGGCCCAACACATTAGCGAAAGTCGGCTTGAGGGTATTTTCATCCCAACGAGGAGGGACATCATCAGCCCAAATAGAAGGAACACCCTCGATCGTAGGAAGAGGTTTTAAGTTAGCAACAGGCAAAGGATTAGCAGAATCCTTTTTCGTAACAGAGTCCTTTTGCATAGAGGAGAGGCCCGAACTATCACCAGGAGCAAGAGATCTCTGCACAGGTCCAGAAGGAGACCCAAAAACATGGTTGATAGATCCAAGGAAAAGAATATCCATAGGCACATTGGATGAAGGAAAGGTGACAACATCAGGATGGATTCCAGCAACAACTTCCTTCCTTCCAGAATTTTGAATTTGAGCTTTCCCGCCTTCAAAATTTTGAATTTCAGAGGATAAAGCAAACATTGTTGCAGGCATTCATTCACTGAAGAAGTGAATGAATTTCATATATGGACTATTGTTATAAAGTCCCATCTTCCTTCATTCTTTGTTTGTCCACTTAGTTTGGAACTTTGTGATCAACTTACTTGGTGTTTAGTATTTTTGGAGCCTACACATTGTTGTTCTTGAGGATTCCTTTCTCTTTGACTTCCCTTTCTTTGTTGTGGTGCATCCTCTTGTGCCAATCTTCCTCATTGAGGCACTTAGTTTGAAGGAGGGGATTCTTTTGGTAATTACTTTGGAGACTTTTCAGAGTTTAGAGGCTTCATTTGTGCATTGATGTGATTTTGTGGTATTTTACACCACCTTGTGACATCACACTAGACCTTTCATATTATAATGGCATTTGCTTTTGGGGGGGCTCTTCTAATTTTGAGGACATCTTGAAAACTTCCTTTTTTAAACTTAGCATAGAGGAAAATGCTGAATTTTTTGAAGCATGGTTTAAGGTACTTTGTTCATTATGTCAAAGTGAAGGTTTGGATCCTTTGTTCATAACTCCAATACCCAAACCAATGGTGAATGATAAGGAGTATATGACATGGTTCATGAACAATTTAAGGATCTCGAGCATGCTTTATTATTTAGTTTGTGAGGAGCTTCAAAATTTTATTGGAGTTCACAAGAACACACGTCACCTTGCTTATCATATGTTGAAAAGAAAGTTTTTACCCAAGGCACATTTTCTTATAATTGCTTGCATGGAGGACATCATTTGTGACATTGCATATTTATATTTAGAGTCACTATCTCATGATATTTTGGATGATGAGGTTGATGCTACAATACTTGCTTTAGATATTTTACAAGATACATCTCTACACTTGTTTTTTGTGGATGATCGTGTTGATATTGCAACATATACAACAAATATTTCATGGCTTGTTACATCCTTACATACATATGACTTCTTGGATGGTGTTGCCTCTCTCTTCATTGAGAGTCACACATGTGATTTTCTCGACATGTATGAGGAGTGCACTCATTTATTTTATGATGATGTGTACATTGTATCTCCCCCATGAACTTCCTTTGTGGACCCTTTTCTGGTGTGCCCTTATTTGAGTGAGCCACCTTGTCCACCCTTTCCTTCTCCTATCTCTTTCATATTGGATGATGTACTCTTACAGGAGTTGGATACAAAGATTTTATCTTTAGTTGGACTCTCACTTGAAGATCCTAAAGACCATGTTGATTCTTTTGAGGCTTCTAAACCTCCACTTCTTTCTATTGCTACTTCCATGGGCTCATCATCACTTATGCAATAGGACATTAATAATTCTTCCTTGATGTATGGTCTTCACACATCTCTTCCACTTTTGCACACTCATGGTTTTGTGCACATTGATATTTTGGATGATGATTGGGACTGTATTCTACCCTATTTTGGTGTTGGTTTGGGCTTCTATATTCTTGGAGATTCATTTCATAGTTTATTGGTGATATATTCTTCACTTCAGATCAGTTTGAAGGATTCTACATCATCATTCTACATTTTATTCCCATCTTCTCACACTCACTTGGAGTGGGAAGACATTCGACGGATGCTTCATGGCTACTTTCTTCCTCATGGGAGACACATTGTTCATCACAAAGGCATCCACTTATTCATAGGACTTCTTCATAAAGCTCGTAATCCTAGGGGGTGTTGGGAGCACTCCTTGGATCCATTCCTACTTTTTCTTCTCTCTTTCTATTTGGATGGTTTTTTCCACATGGTTTTCCACCTTTTAGTTTAGGAGCTTTTGGATACACATTGTACATGAGTACCTAATCAGGTCTTGTTACCGAGACTCATATTGTGGATATGCCACTTTACTTTTTTGCACCTAGCTTCACTTGAGGGGGGGTTTTAGAGTAGGTTGTTTACCTTAGATCATGTTCACCGAGGTATTTTTATTTATTTATTCCATGTATTTTCCCCACCCACTTATGTATGGATATTTCATTTATCTTATTTAGATATTATGAGATGTTACATATTTATTTCTTAGATATTATGGGGATATTTTTAGGTTTGACTATTCCTAGGGGTGACATTTGGATGGTTGATATTATTTCTCCCATGGAGGTTACATATCTATGGACCATATCACATATTCCTTTTGTACGGTGGATATTTGTCCTTACTTGATCCTACAACTATGGTTGATCATCCTTGCCTATATAAGCAAGGCACCTTCATTGTACGCAATGTTCCATTTTTAGATCTAATATATGATATTGTTGCTCTCTTGTTTGCATATCTATTTGCAAGCTTATGGTGTCAATTTGATTTCAGATTCTTGTTTTAGTTGAATGTGGTATTTCTGTTAACACTTGAGATCCTTGCAGCTTGGAATGATCTGATTATCATTCCTTTAAATGGTATACATTCTAAAGGGATACAAAGAGGTATTAATATACCTACCTGAGAAGAATATGCATATTGAGCTTCCACATGTCAAAGAGCATTAATATAGGAGAAGAGGATAGTCTAATATTTAAGAAATAACACCATAGAATGAAGAAAATTTAATGCACACTATCATACCTTGAAGACAAATAAGAATAAAATGCTCAAAAGCTTTGAAAGTGAAGTCAATATAGAAGCCAATCAACACATAGTGCATCACATTACAAGAAATGTATATTTACATTGAATTAATATTTGCTTTCCATTAAGTTCAAGGAGATATAAGGTGCAGATCATTGCATGATATTCTTTTCAATATTTTCTAGAATAATACTCTGCTAGATTTTGATGAAGAAAAATTGCTTTGCGAGGATGGCAGCAACTTTCGAAGGAGGTCTACAAAATTGGAGGAATTTCGTGATGGCATTGGGTCTAAAATAGAGAGTGCATGCTCGTAATATTTCTTCATCTAAAAATGACTAGAAGGAACAAGATTTTCTAGTGCATGTCGAGAATCGCTTGTTAAAGAACAATGGATGTTTGGAACGATGTGAAGCCAGGCTAGTTCTAGTGGTTCAACCAGACTCAGTGGTGGAATATGTGGAGTATCTAACCAAATATACCTTTATTAGAAAAAATTTAGGCATCCAAAGTTCTCTCCCGTTTGTGGAGGCTTGGTTCAAGAAGACTTAGAATCCTGAAGACGATGTGGAGGTGATGTTGAGTGCGAACAACTATTTTATGGTGGTTTTCTCATGTATTATAGATCGTAACAAAGCATTTGAAGAGGGTCCTTATTTCTATAACAAAGTGGGACTCTTTATTAAACCTTGGCATGTTGGTTTCAACCCATCAGAGGAGCAGCCATCATGGGTTCCAGTATGGGTGCGGCTTCGATGGCTCCCGTTGGAATTCTAGAGAACTGATATCTTGCATAAGATTGCCCTTCTGCTTGTGAAGCTGGTTGGACCATCACAACAGACAATGGATAAAAAGGTAATGTTTGTTGCTCGTATTTGTGTTTAAATTGACTTAAATAATCCTATTCCACATTCTATTGAAATACAATTTGGATCAACTAAATTGGTTCAAAAACTTAACTATGAAGCTCTTCCATTTTGTTGTTGGATTTACTGTGAATATGGCCACCTACAAAGAAAATGCCCTAAGTTTATCTTGCCTGTGGATTCAAATACTAGGCCCTCTCAGTATAGACAAAGTTTGGATAAAGGAAAAGCACCGATAAAGGAAGGGGAACGTGATAAGGAAGGTTTTGTTTCGATAAAAGCCCAAAACATAGGATGAAGGGCAAACAAAGACCTTACAGATAGCCATCCAAATGCTCTACTCAACCATTTTGAAATATTATATGATCTTGATTAGTGCATGGAGATACCTGAAACATTGCTACCTGATGCAAATATAACAAGGCTGAATCAGATGTCTCTTCTTGAGGGGGAACTTAAGGAATCAGATCTAGAGGGTTTAAATGAAGAACAAAGGGCTTTGGATCTAAGTATAGGGTACATGGTTGGGTCTAGCCCTATAAGGGAAACTATTTTGGAAAGTGGTACAAATTTAGTTATGCCCTCTCCTACTCAGGCACTGATGCAGTCATCCTTGGACTGCAAAACTCCTACGATGTTGGGATTGTAGTAGAAAATAATTAAAAAATGTTTTTTCGGATAAGAATATGAAGGTGGGTCAGAAGAAGTATCAAGATAAAATTAAGTTAATGGGGGAGACTTTGGTGGAGTCAGGCTTGGTGAGAATATTGGACTCCCATTTTTATAACCCCCAAAAATGATTATCCTCTCATGGAATGTAAGGGGGTTGAATAGCATCCCCAGATAAAAAGTTGTTCATGATTTGGTTTGTGTGCATTCTCTGGATGTGGTGTTTATTCAGGAGACTAAATTGGCTATTGATAGTATGTTCAATATTACTCCCAAGTTGTGGAGAAGGGGGAAATTCCAGTGTATTGGTGCATGTGGATATGCTGGTGGCATCGTTTTTTTATGGAATGCGGTTAAGATATCCCCTCTTACTTGGATTTCCAACAGATGGTCTATTTCAATGGTTGAGCATGATAATGAATCTGGTGAAATCATCCTACTTATAAATGTGTATGCTTCTATTGATTACAATGGTAAAGTGAATTTGTGGAAGCACATTTGCTTTGTGAGAAGTTTGGTTCCCCTGTACCCATGGATTTTGGTTGGAGACTTCAAATCTATCACTTTTCTAGAGGAGAAATGTGGTGGGATGGACCATCTCAAGCCTTTTTCTTCTGTCTTAAGTGCTCATATCCAGGCCCTAAACTTGGTTGACATCAATCCAGATAATGGGATCTTTACTTGGCATAATAGAAGGTGTGGGGAAGCTTCCATCTCAGAGAGACTGGATAGGTTTTTGATATCCAATTATTGGATGGGTAATAACAGAGGTGCTAGTTCTATGATTCTGGAGGGTAGGGGATCTGATCATTGGCCTATCAAACTCTCTACTTTGGAGTTAGGGCTAAAAAATAATCCCTCCTCTAAGTTTTAACTTATGTGGCTTTGTGATCCTAAGCTTCATGATTTCATGTGAGGCTGGTGGACCACTATAAAACCTCCTCATGGCACCACTATGTATTCCTTTATGAAGTGACTACAATTTGTAAAACATAAATTGAAGAGATGGAATAGACTAAATTTTGGGAACCTTTCCTTAGCTAAGCTGGCAGCTCTTAGGAGGATGGAAGAAGCTTCAAGGAATATTAGAGACCAAGGATTCATGAAGGAGCTTCTTTTTGAGGAATCTGAGGCTACGAAAGACCTTGCTAAATGGGAACTGAGGGAAGAATTTTTTTGGAAATAAAAATCTCGAGTATATTGGCTTTAGGAAGGGGATATGAACACAACATTCTTTTATAACTCAGTTAAGGCTCGACGTAATGGTAACCTGATTACCTCTCTTGTGAATTCTCAGGGTGCCCTTCTCTCTTCTTTTAGGGATATTTGATAAGATACTAAGAGGTATTTTTCCTCTCTTCAAGGATGACTCCCTATCAGATGATGAGAATGAAAAGCTTATTCTAAACTATATTCCAAGGATTGTTTCTAGAGAGATGAATGACCACTTGATGGATCCAATTTCCCTTGAGGAGTTGTAAAATGTTGTATTCAAGATGAAAAAAGGAAAAACCCCAGGCCCAGATGGATTCTCGATTGAGTTTTATCAGGAGTTTTGGTATTTAATCAAATTTGATCTTTTGGAGGTGGTCCATGAGTCCCAAAAGAACAAACAGATGCTAAGGGACCTAAATGCTACCTTTGTGGTGCTTATACCCAAAAAAGAGGGAGCAAATTCCTTGGATATGTTCAGGCCTATTGCTCTCTGCAATTTTGTGTATAAGATCATCACAAAAATTATTGCTAAGAGGCTGAATATATGGTTGAGCAAAATGATCTCTAAGGAGCAAGGAGGGTTTTTTGTTGGCCAAAAAATCTTGGATGGGTTTTTATTGCTACAGAAGGTATTCAATCGATGGAAACTTCTAAAAATAAAACTATGTTCATTAAGTTGGACATGGCCAAAGCCTATGATCGGGTCAAATGGTCCTTTCTTTAGAAAGTTCTTGATGCTTTTGGATTTTAGGAGGAATGGATTAGATGAGTGATGAGTTGTGTTTCTTCTTCCTCATTCTATGTACTTTTTAATAATGAGCCATCAGAGTTGTTTGAGGCCTCAAGGTTATTGAAGCAAGGAGATCATTTATCTCCTTATTTGTTTATCATTATGGCGAAAGGGTTGGGAATATTGCTCAAGTCTCAAGTCATGTAGGGTCTCATTCAGGGGTGGAAGTGGGATAGTAGTTTGCCACCTCTTTCCCACCTTCAATTTGTTGATGATACTGCTTTTTTGGGATTTTCCACTATTAGGGAAGCTAACAATATTAGATAGTCTCTTGACATATATCTTGGTGCTTCTTGACAATTGATTAATGAGGACAAGTCTTCTATTTTCTTCTTCAATACCTCTCCTCTTATTCAATCCATGATTGCTCATATTATAATATTCCAGGTTGGGACTCCCCCCTTAATTTATCTTGGTATTCCAATTTCATCTCATCATCTACCTAGATCTTCTTAGCAGTCTATGCTTGATAAGTTTAGAAGGAAGGTGAATCACTGGAATTTCAGATGGCTATCCACTAGAGGTAGAGTGTTGCTTTTAAAATTTGTTGTTCAATATTTACCCATTTATATATGTTTTGTACAAATATCTCCCTCTCACTTCATCAAGGACATGGATGCTTTGTCAAGATAGTTTTTATGGTCTGAAAAACTTTATCAATATAAATAAATTTTGGTTAGGTGGGATTCTATATGTAGGCCGATGCAAGAGGGAGGCCTTGGGTTGCGACAAACAACTCTTTTTGGGCAGGCTTTGGCTGCAAAACTTTATTGGAGATGGTGTACCTATCAATATTGGATTTGGGCTAAAATATTATCTTGTAAATACTTGAGAGATATTTCTGAGGCTGAAATCCCTAGAGTCAGCTTGGTTGGGAAAGGTTCAGTTATCTAGGATACTATGAAAAGAGGAGCTAATTTAATCAAGTAGGGTTTAATCTAGATTTGCAATCAGGGATCAAATGCTCTTTTTTGGGAGGATTCTTGGGATGGCCACCCTCCTATCTTGAATCAATATCCTAGGTTACGTTCCCTAAGCATTTTTTTCTTGGAAGCAGGCTAGTCTCGTGTGGAGGACTTTAAAAAAATATAGTCTTTTGGAAATATGGAGATGTACAGGTGGAAATATTTGCAAGAATGGCCTTAGGGGGGACTGGCCAAGGACAGAGAGGTGCTTGCTCTTATTCTTATGGGGAGACATTATTCTTCATTGAGGGGTAAATATATTATGGCTTGGAACCCTGATCCTAAGCGAACCTACTCGGTAGCCTATGGTTATCAGGTTCTTGATAAGAAAAAGTATGGGAGTCTTCCTATCACTTGGTGGAAGAAGGTGTGGAACAAATTTGCCTAGCCAAAATGTAACTTCTTTCTCTTTTTGGTAGCTCGTAATAAATGCATGACTTGGGATAATGTGAGGAAGAGGGGATTTCAGGGTCCCTCTTTTTGTGTCCTTTGCAGTAAGAATGAGGATGACTCTTCTCATTTATTTTTTTAATGATCCTTTGCCAGAGACATTTGGCACCATTGGTGGAGCGCTTGGAACCATCCATGTTTTCATGTGTTGTCCTTGGTGGAATTTTGGAGTAGTCTGGGCAGACCTCCGACCAAGGCCCCCTTCCTTTGGGTGGCTTGGAATTTGGGCTCTTCTTGCATCATCTAGAAAATTTGTCTCGAATGGAACCGACGCATATTTCAGGGTAGTTATTTGGTTGTTCAATAGATCTTGCAAAGGATCTTGTATATGGTTCAGGAAACCATCCATAGCAAATGTGATGTGGACCCTCTTTTGGATTCTAGGGAGGAGAAGGTACAACAAAACCTTGGTCTCTTTGGGGATGGTGTGAACTCTTCTAGCCCTAGTAGGGTTCCTCAACTTAGCAATAAGGTTAGGAGAGATGGTAAGTGGAGGCCATCCCCTAGAGGAGTTTTAAAAATTAATATTTATGGATCGTCTAGGGGTAATCCTGGACATGCTGGCATTGGCGGTGTTGGGAGATATTCTACTGGTGTATCAGTTTTTTCTTTTCCATTTATAAGGGTGTTCACTCCAACAATTTTATGGAAGCTATTGCAATTATTAAGGCCTTGTGGAGGGGGTTTTCTCTTGGCTGGCATAGGATTATATGCGATTCTGACTCTCAAATTGTGGTTAATATTTTAAACAGTAAAAGGGTGGAGGAATTTAATTGGCAATTGGCCTCTGTAGTCGTTCAAATTCTCAAAATGAGTGAAGAGTTCAAATTTATATCCTTTGTGCACATTCCAAGGGAATGGAATGTGGTTGCTGATTACCTGGCCAAAAGGGCTTCTGAGCTGCTGGATCCTTGGAGTATCGATAATTGGGAGAGTCTCCTATTTGGGGACTCTCAACACCTGTGGGAGTTGATCCACAAGTATGTACAGACTTAATGTGGTTTATTCTTGTTGTCTTTTACGGGTGTCATTCTAGTCTAGTGGTTTTAGCCTGTTTGGCTATTTATTTGAGTCCTGGTTGGAAGCTCAATTGTACTCTGTAATCCAAAATTTTTATCAATATATTTTTATACCTTTATTTAAAAAAAAATGGAGATATAAGGTGCATTATATATAATATTAAGACCATTTAATTATTGTATTAGAGATATTATAAATATACAACATTAGTGGATTAGAAAGCAAATTAAAGAAAATAGATTATATCTTTAAGAGCTATTTCAAATTGCACTATTTGATATTCAAATATTATCAAAGTATTTACAAATTATAAAACTAGGAGATATAAGTATTTCTACCTTGAAAATTGAAGCAGTATTTTTTGCATATATTATCATTTTCTATATTTCTAGTTAGGGAGATATAAGAAGTTCAACACCAAACTTAGATCGTTGAAATTTAGAAAACTAAACCATTGAGATTTAAAGGGTAAAAAAAAATTTTCATAGCATTTCTTAAAAGTTGGAAATTATTATATATACTTGTCTCTTACAAAAATTGAAGGGACAAAAGGAATCCAACTACAGAGTCTTGAAAAATAGAGAATATTATCAAAATGAAAGTGTATATATCAATAAGGATAAATAAGGTGAGAAATAGGAGTTGGACACTATATTAAAATTATCTTGAAAACATTAGGAATTCAACTCAAAAGTATATCTAAAGAAAGTTAAGCACTTTATCAAGACTATTGTACACTCAAATACTTGGGAGATATAATGGGTTCTACAAAACTTAATATTTGATATGGTTTTTTCAAAAAAATTTCACATATTATTAACTAGGGAGTCATAAGGTAGACAACTACAAAGGTTTTGAAATACAAAAATTCCATCAAAATTGTTTTAAATACTTGGGAATTAAAATGTATCCTACCTAGATATTTGGAAAAACTAAATTCTTATCAAAACCATTAATTGAACATTAATATTCTCAAGGTATTCTGAAAAAACTAGGGAGCTATTAGGAATTCCACTTCAAAGATTAATCCAGAAGAAACATAGATGAAATAGTGAGGAATGCATCCAATAATGTCGAACTATTTCATGAAGTAGAATTTTACTCTCGAAACTTAATAGATACCTTTGAAGGATACAAGTATTTTTCTACTAGTAAAAAGGAAATATTCTCATTATTACTCAAAGAAGCAAAGGAAGGAAATTTTACAACATTAATCGGTTATCTTCATGAATTAATTTTCAAATTTTGGTAGAATACTCAAATTATAGTTATATTTACATCAAAAGAATGCTTGATGATATATCTATCATTAATGATTTTTTAACTCTTTCAAAACATGAAACAAACTAGAAATCCTAGTCATTATTATTGTGATGATATACTAATCCATCGTGAAGAAGATATTCCTGTAGTAAAAATGCAAAAATAAAAAAGGAGGAGGAAGAGGAAGCATGATAGGAAATAAAAATATGAATATACTCATTAGGATACAAACAGAGAGTACAATAAAGAAAGCTCAAAGACTAAACCAAAAGAAGAAGAAGGACCAGATCAAGTTGAAGAACATCTAAAATATGAAGGCCCATATTTAACACTAAATACTTCAATACCCAAACAATGTAATATAGGGGGTGTTGGAATATATTACATTATTTGGTACATTCCAATGTACCACCTTGGGAACATATCTAGATTAGGATTTTGTCTTAGATTAAGGTTTGAGTAGTTACTTCATGCAATGTAATAAATACACAAGTGTTAAAATGTGCAATGATGTAAATGTGCATGTAGTCCACATGTACATGAGTCGTATGATAGGTATATGAAATGCCAAGGGATATATCTCCCTATATATATGCCTTTGATATATACTAAGTGAAGCTAGATAGTTATGAAGTATAGTAATTTTAGTAGGTACAATGTATATCATGCATAAATTGTGGAGTGTTTAAGTCCTCCATTATATTACATTATACTATTTTTGTGAGATTTTATTAATGACTATTTTTTGAGTTATTGCAGAAGTTTCTCATATACTTTTCCTGCATATTATGTTACCATTATCATATAGTTAACATTGTTTTATCATTTTATATCTTGTGGTTACATGTATTTAAATATAGATCATCAAAAGCTAATAGTGATATCAGATTACAATGTAGATTGATAGGAAATAGAAAGATCCACAAGAGATATTGATAGGGGATAGGAAATATCATTTTTTAAAATTTTTAAATTACATTTGGCTAGAGTCTTTCCATAGAGTCATAGAAAAAATTATGAAGACTAGGACTCATCATTGATTCCACTAGATTGACAAATCAACTAGTGAAGTTTATTTTCTTTAGATTTAAAGAAATTACTATTATCATTTTCTAATACTTTATTGCAAAAAAGAGGAGATTCAAAGAAAGTTGGAAAGCTTCCTACAAGATCTAGGAAGAATATCTTCTTTAGAATCAATTAAACACTTGAAGAAACAAGTTGAAGATTGAATATTAGCATACCTTGAGGAAAAGATCCCATTGCAAGATTTAGAGATTGAAGATTGAGAAGAGTGAAAAGACCCAAGGATCCTTATTGAAGATTGAAGGAATATGAGATTGAATGAAAAGAGTCCTAGATAATATTAGATATTGGATATAAATGAGGCCCAAGAATCCACATTGAAGACTTTAAGTCAAGGAGGAGGTCCAAGAAAGAAGGCTCCATTATATATTGAAGATTGAGGAGAATCAAGAAGGAGGTCCTCATAGAAATTTGAATATTGAAGACTTTAGAGTGAAGAAAGAAGAAAGAAACTCTAGAAGAAGGAGACCCAAGAGAAAGGTCTCATTGAAGAATTTTCATATTTGGAAGATTAAATATTGAAGATAAAGGACTAGAAAATACCTACTGAAGATTTTAGAAGTTGTAGAAATTAAAGACCCAAGAGAAGAGGTCTAAAAAAAGGTTAGAAGAAGAAATAAGGAGAAGGCTATGAAATCCTCAATGGATAAGACTTGAGGAGAAATCAAAGGAGAAGATTACTAGAAATGAGAAGTTCCTAACAAAAGGATTTGGGATAATTTTCATCATTTAACAACAAGCCCAAAAGGAAGAAGGTATTTAGAAAGAAGTTTACCAAATTTTGAAGATATTTTATGAAGACCTCAAGACATTTAGATTCTTGAGAATAAGGTCACCAAATAGGCTAATATTAAAGTCAAAATTTAATAAGGAGGTTGAAGGAGAAAGGAGATAGAAGAACTCATCAAATCTGAGAGATTTGAAGATTACAATTAAAGGCTTGAAGGCTAATTTGGAGGAAGGCGTTTTCTTATTTTACAACATAAAATTGAAGGTTTCTAGAAGATAAGTTTTAGTTGCAATTTGTAGGAGGTTCATACCAAATTTCAGATATTTGAGGACACCATATCGGAGAAGAAATTGACTGCATTAGAATTTGATAATTTTAGAGTTAAAGGCAAAAATTTGGGTAGAACTATTAGATACAAATTTTAGCATCCTAGGACAACAAGTTGAAGGAAAATAGGCAGCATTGGAATCTACAAGATAGAGGAATTTAAGAGAGCAAATTGGAGGAGAGTTGAAGCCACCAGATTGTATTTTTGGGATGTAATTTAGAGGAGTGGTAAATCTTAAAAATAGTCAATTTTTAGGGCAAAAAATATCAAGGAGTTGAAGCTACAAAATTCCTAAACTAGGATAGAAAATAGGTGAACCAAATCACCAAGCAAGATTGCTACAAGGAGGTCAAAATAAGGTTTGATAGTTGGTGTTATTAAAGTATCTTATTCAATATTATTTAAGTTCCTTTAAAACACAATTTTAAGAGTTATTAAAAGTAGAAATAAGGAGGTTGATTTTTAAAGGTTTTCAATTTAATTAAGAAGGTAGAATTATCATCTTGAAACATACAAAACATATTAACACAAGTTAGTGTTAGAAATTTGATCAAAATGAGTAATAAGAAGGTATTGATAGTTCTTAATACAAGTTATTTGTAAGAGCTATTAAAAGTGCATTAAGTATTAAGAAATAAAGGAATATTAGTGCACAAAATAAGGTTGAGTTGGAGTGTCAAAATATACCATTGAACACAGGAAAAACTACAACAAGTTTTGGTGAAGAGAAGCCACCAAAGGAGCATTATAACCACCAAAGAATAGAGAGGGTGCCACCATACTAAAGTCAAGGAAGAAAGCTACTAAAAGGAGACTAAAATATATCAAAAATCTAGGTGCAACTAAGGTATTTGATCTTAGTTTATAATATATTTATTTCAAGTTTTAATAGCACCATATTTATCTTTTACAAAGTAGCAAGAAGATAAAAAATTGAATTATATTAAGACACCAAAGTAGCATAAAGTTGCAATCATGAAGTGGTATTTTTTATCAAGGTTAAATAAAAATCCATGAAGCAAAGGAGAAATATACACCTAAGGGCTCAAAGTAATATTATTCAAGGTATCTAAAGGCACCAAATTTAGTGTCATAGTCTCATGAATGCAACACTCACAGTGCATAAGGAACATGCATCAAGAAGAAGACTAAGTAAGGATATCATAGCACTAATAGCATAGACAAATTAAAGCAATAAAAGTGCAAGTTGCAATAAGGATAAAGCAAGGATAATAATATAACACAAGGATAATAACATCAAAGAGTTAACCAAGCGAAAGAGGAGAGAATCTTGGATGAACAACCACCTAGAAGAAATCATTGAAACTCCATAGGAAGAGCCACCTTCGTTGGAAAGGAGCAACCATACATTGGAAATAAATAAAGCATGTTGTAAAAGAAGTTAAAAAAATTATAAGGATTTGGAAGAAAATGAAGGAGATAAGGGATGTTGAAGAGCTTAGTTACATGCAAAGGAAGAAGCCAACACTTTTCACAAGAAAATAAAAAAATATTATACCATTTGGCATGAAGGAGGAAGGTGTTAACAAGTCTTAGTAACACCTCAAGAGGAATATTTCTCAAATAAAACTTGCACCTATGCCACTCACTATCTACATTATTTTATAACACTCCATACAAGCATGAGATAATAAAGCATCATTAGTCTAATGTCCATTGGTAAAGATAAATGTATGCACTACCTAGATCAACGTATCATTGTAATGTCCCTGCACCACCTACTAATAAATACCACATGGTTGTTAGAGTAGGTTGTTTACCTTAGATCATGTTCACCTAGGTAATTTATTTCCTTTTATTTAGTTATTCCATGTATTTTCGCCACCCACTTATGTGTGAATATTTTATTTATCTTATTTAGATACTATGAGATGTTACATATTTATTTCTTAGATATTATGGGGATATTTTTAGGTTTGACTATTCCTAGGGGTGACATTTGGAGGGTTGATATTCTTTCTCCCATAGTGGTGACATATCTATGGACCATATCATATATTCTTTTTGTATAGTGGATATTTATCCTTAGATTGATACTACGACTATGGTTGATCATCCGTGCCTATATAAACAGGGCACCTTCATTACTCTCTTGTTTGCATATCTATTTGTAAGCTTATGTTGTCAATTTGCTTTCATATTCTTGTTTTAGTTGAATGTGGTGTTTCTATCAACACTTGAGATCCTTGCAGCTTGGAATAATCTTATTATCATTCCTTTCATGGCATCAGAGCAATAGGTGTTGCAGTCATCCATTTGTGAGTGTTGTGCAGTTGTTTCTCTTGCAGGTTTGAAGAATGGTGTGGAAGCTTCGGTTTTTGTGATTGGGTCCTTGGTGGAGTTTTTTGGCCAGTTTGTGTCACTCCTTCCATTGTAATATCATCACCAGCCTCCTAAAATCTCTTCTACCCATACTGCAATAGCCTCATTCCATTGGATCTATCCTAATCATTTTTTCTTGAGCATTTCCCTTTTTTGGCAGGGTCACCAACCCAAACCATTTTTATATTTTGCATGTATCTCCTGATAGAAATAATATTTTTCCAAAAAATTGTTTTTAGGTCTATAGATGCGTTCATTTGGGTTGTGCCCAAAATTTTAGCTCATTTGGATCAGTATTCTTCAAGATATCTTGATTTTATGAAAACTTGAATTTTTTTAGTAATTTGCATATATCTTCATAAAAAATTCTGTGTTTTTGCATATTTTGTTTAAAGTGTGTCAAATCATATTATAGATTGTCCCATAAAATTTTAGATCATTTGGAGTTGTATTATGACAGTTACAGTGATTTTACTATTTTTAGTAAACTTGTCATTTCATGAGAAATATTGGGAGTTGCTCAGCAAAATTTTTACCAAGCTTGTAAAATCATTTTTTTGATATGTCTATAAAATTTAAGATTTTTTGAATCTATATTTAGATAGTTATAATGATTTTATGACTGCACTCTCAATATTGCATTGTGAAAAAGGGTTTTGCACTTGAACCGGTATATGGACTATTGTTATAAAGTCCCATCTTCCTTCATTTTCTGTTTGTCCACTTAGTTTGGAACTTTGTGATCAGCTTACTTGGTGTTCAATATTTTTGGAGCCTACACATTGTTGTGCTTGAGGAGTCCTTTATCTTTGACTTCCCTTGCTTTGTTGTGATGCATCCTCTTGTGCCAATCTTCCTCATTGAGGCACTTAGTTTGAAGGAGGGGATTATTTTGGTAATTCCTTTGGATACTTTTCAGATTTCAGAGGCTTCATTTGTGCATTGATGTGATTTTGTGGTATTTTGCACCACCTTGTGACATCACACTAGACCTTTCACATTATAATGGCATTTTATTTTGGGGGGGCTCTTCTACTTTTGAGGACATATTGAAAACTTCCTTTTTAAACTTAGCATAGAGGCAAATGCTGAAATTTTTGAAGCATGATTTAAGGTACTTTGTTCATTATGTCAAAGTGAAGGTTTGGATCCTTTTTTCATAAATCCAAAACCCAAACCAATGGTGAAGGATAAGGAGTATAGGACATGGTTCATGAATAATTTAAGGATCTCTAGCATACTTTATTATTCAGTTTGTGAGGAGCTTCAAAATTTTATTGGAGTTCACAAGAACACACCTCACCTTGCTTATCATATGTTGAAAGGAAGGTTTTTACCCAATACACATTTTATTATAATTTCTTGCATGGAGGACATCATTTGTGACATTGCATCTTTATTTTTGGAGTCACTATCTCATGATGTTTTGGATGATGAGGTTGATGCTACAATACTTGCTTCAGATATTTTACAGGATACATCTCCACATTTGTTTTCTATGGATGATCATGTTGATGTTGCAGCATATACAACAAAGATTTCATGGCATGTTACATCCTTACATACATATGACTTCTTGGATGGTGTTTCCTCTCTCTTTATTGAGAGTCACACATGTGATTTTCTTGACATGTATGAGGAGTGCACTCATTTATTTTATGATGACGTATACATTGTATCTCCTCCATGTACTTCCTTTGTGGGTCCTTTTTTGGTGTACTCTTCTTTGAGTGAGCCACCTTGTCCACCTTTCCTTCTCCTGTCTCTTTCATATTGGATGATGTAATCTTACAGGAGTTGGATACAAAGATTTTATCTTCGGTTGGACTCTCACTTGGAGATCCTGAAGACCAGGTTGATTCTTTTAAGGCTTCTAATCCTCCACTTATTTCTATTGCTACTTCCATAGGCTCATAATCACTTATGAAATAGGATATTAATGATTCTTCCTTGATGGATGCTCTTCACACATCTCTTCCACTTTTACACACTCATGGTTTTGTGCACATTGATCTTTTGGATGTTGATTGGGATTGTATTCTACCCTATTTTGGTGTTGGTTTGGGCTTCTATATTCTTGTAGATTCATTTCATAATTTATTGGTGATATCTTCTTCACTTCAACTTAGTTTGAATGATTCTACATCATCATTCTAAATTTTATTCCCATCTTCCCACACTCACTTGGAGTGGGAAGACATTCGACAGATGCTTCATGGCTACTTTCTTCCTCGTGGAGACACATTTTTCATCACAGAGACATCCACTTTTTCATAGGACTTCTTCATGGAGCTCGTCATCCTAGGGGGGTGTTGGGAGCACTCCTTGGATCTATTCCTACTTTTTCTTCTCTCTTTCTATTTGGATAGTTTTTTCCACATGGTTTTCCACCTTTTAGTTTAGGAGATTTTGGATACATATTGTACATGAGTACCTAATCAGGCCTTGTTACTGGGACTCATATTATGGATATACCACTTTAATTTTTAGCACATAGCTTCACTTGAGGGGGGGTTTTAGAGTAGGTTGTTTACCTTAGATCATGTTCACCTAGGTAATTTATTTCCTTTTATTTATTTATTTCATGTATTTTCCCCACCCACTTATGTGTGGATATTTCATTTATCTTATTTAGATATTATGATATGTTACATATTTATTTCTTAGATATTATGGGGATATTTTTAGGTTTGACTATTCCTAGGGGTGACATTTGGAGGGTTGATATTATTTCTCCCATAGCGGTTACATATCTATGGACCATATCACATATTCCTTTTGTACGGTGGATATTTGTCCTTAGCTTGATCCTACAACTATGGTTGATCATCCTTGCCTATATAAGCAAGGTACCTTCATTGTACTCAGTGTTCTATTTTCAGATCTAATATATGATATTGTTGCTCTCTTGTTTGCATATCTATTTGTAAGCTTATGTTGTCAATTTGCTTTCAGATACTTGTTTTAGTTGAATGTGGTATTTCTGTTAACACTTGATATCCTTGCAGCTTGGAATGATCTGATTATCATTCCTTTCAATGGTATGAATTCTAAAGGGATACAAAGAGGTATTAATATCCCTACCTGAGAATGTTGTGCATATTGAGCTTCCACATGTCAAATAGCAATAATATAGGAGAAGAGGATAGTCTAATATTTAAGAAAGAACACCATAGAATGAAGAGAATTTAATGCACACTGTCATACCTTGAATACAAATAAGAATAAAATGCTCAAAAGCTTCGAAAGTGCAGTCAAGATAGAAGCCAATCAACACATAGCACATCACATTACAAGAAAGGTATATTTACATTGAATTAATATTTGCTTTCCATTAAGTGCAATGAGATATAAGGTGCATTATATATAAGATTAAGATCATTTAATTATTGTATTAGAGATATTAGAAATATACAACCTTAGTGGATTAGAAAGCCAATTAAAGCAATGAGATTATATCTTTAAGAGCTATTTCAAATTGCACTATTTGATATTCAAATATTATCAAAGTATTTGCAAATTCTGAAACTAGGAGATATAAGGATTTCCACCTTGAAAATTGAAGCATTATTTTTTGCAAATATTATCATTTTCTAAATTTCTAATTAGGGAGATATAAGGAGTTCAACACCAAACTTAGATCATTGAAATTTAGAAAACTAAACCATTGAGAATTAAAGGGTAAAATAAGTTTTTCATAGCATTGCTTAAAAGTTGGAAATTATTATTTATACTTGTCTCTTATACAAATTGAAGGGACAAAAGGAATCCAACTATAGAGTCTTGAAAAATAGAGAATATTATCAAATTGAAAGTGCATATATCAATAGGGAGAAATAAGGTGAGAAATATGAGTTGGACACTATATTAAAATTATCTTGAAAACATTAGGGATTCAACTCAAAAGTATATCTAAAGAAAGTTAAGCACTTTATCAAGACTATTGTACACTCAAATACTTGGGAGATATAATGGGTTCTACAAAACTTAATATTTGATATGGTTTTGTCAAAAAAATTTCACATATTATTAACTAGGGAGTCATAAGGTAGACAACTACAAAGGTTTTGAAATACAAAAATTCCATCAAAATTTTTTTAAATACTTGGGAATTATCTTACCTAGATATTTGGAAAAACTAATTTCTTATCAAAAACATTGATTGAACATTAAGATTCTCAAGGTATTCTCAAAAAATTAGGGAGCTATAAAGAATTTGACTTCAAATATTAATCTAGAAGAAACATGGATGAAATAATAAGGAATGCATTCAATAATGAGGAACTATTTCATGAGTTGGAATTTTACTCTCAAAACTTAATAGATACCTTTGAAGGATACAAGTATTTTTCCACTAGTAAAAAGGAAAGATTCTCATTATTCCTCAAAGAAGCAAAGGAAGGAAATTTTACAACATTAATTGGTTATCTTCATGAAGTACTTTTCAAATCTTGGTGGAATACTCAAATTATAGTTATATTTACATCAAAATAATGTTTCATGATATATCTATCATTAATTATTTTTTAACTCTTTCAAAACATGAAACAAACTAGCAATCCTAGTCAATATTATTGTGATGATATACTAACTCATCATGAAGAAGATATTCCTCTAGTAAAAATGTAAAAATAAAAAAGGAGGAAGAGGAAGCATGATAGGAAGGAACAAGATGAAGATACTCATTAGGATACAAATAGAGAGTACAATAAAGAAAGCTCAAATACTAAACCAAAAGAAGAAGAAGAAGGACCAAATCAAGTTGAAGAACATCTAAATATGAAGATCCATATTACATTATTTGGTACATGCCAATGTACCACCTTGGGTACATATCTATATTAGGAGTTTGTCTTAGATTAAGGTTTGAGTAGTTACTTCATGCAATGTAATAAATGCACAAGTGTTAGAATGTGCAATGATGTAAATGTGCATGTAGTCCACATGTACATGAGTCATAGGATAGGTAGATGAAGAGTCATGGGTAGATAAAAAACCAAGGGACATATCTCCCTATATATATGCATTTGATAGATGCTAAGTGAATCTACATAGTTAGGAAGTATAGTGAGTTTAGTATGTACAATGTAGATCATGCATAAATTTTGGAGTGTTTAAGTCCTCCATTATATTACATTGTACTATTTTTTGATCTTTCATTAATGGCTATTTTTTGAGTTATTGCAGAAGTTTCTCATATACTTTTCTTGCATATTATATTATCATTATCATATAGTTAACATTGCTTGCTCATTTTACATCTTGTGGTTGCATTTCCTTAAATATAGATCATCAAAAGCTAACATTATCCTCTCCTAGCTCTACTACAAAGGCTTTTGACTTGTCCTGCTTATTTTATGGTATTTATTTATTAATGGAAAAGGTATTAAATTCTAAAAGTGCATTTTATTTACCAATTTTTTCCCCTGGAATGGTGCATGGTACTTCAAGAGAGTCTTAAAAATTTAATGAGATACATTCCTTAGGTTCATTGAGAATGTTCTTCCTAAAATTTGGATCATACCATATCCTCTAAGTTTTAATCAAACAAAATTTATAGGCTACAAAAGAGTTGGTATTTTTTCCAATATCCTTCCTTCTTGGTCTTCACTATTTATTTTCTTTCATTTTTCTAGATCAATTTTTTTGAAGTTGAAAACCATCTTCATCCATAATCATTTGTAATTTTCTCTTGCAATTTTCTACATATGATTTTTTTGGGCTCTTCTTAGGGCATGATCTCTCAATATGCCTCACCTCATGACATCTTCTACATTTAAAAGATATATTTTCATAATCTATGGTTTGGATCCACATATTATCCCCATACTTAAGAATGACTGATTTTGGTAAAGCTTTACTTATATTAATAATGACCAATATCTGAGCATAAATAGCCAAGAATCCATCTTTTGTAGTATCTAAAATCTCAAGGAATTCTCCTAAAGTGTTGTCTATTGCCTTGAAGGTATCTATTTTCCAAAATCTAATGGGCAACCCAAACATCCTAACCCAAACTAGTACTAGGGATAGATTTACATTTTTAGGTGAAAATCCTTCATACCAATGGGTAAGGAAGAGTCTTGCTCTTCCCATAAACCAAGGACCCCATTTTAGGATTTTTTTCTTTCTTCCCTAGAAAAAAAAATGGTTAGGAAGAAACCTTTGGGAAGAAAATATAGAATCACTCCTAGAGACTTCCAACTCCTATCAATCCATTTTCTCAAGGTTGAAGCCCTTGGCCAATACCCATTAAATTTATCAAAAATTGCCCTATTTTGGAATAATGAGGATCTCTCCAAGGTGTGCTCACTAACCTCTACCACTAGTGATGATTTTAAATATTTAACTATAAATTGATCCATGGAAACTCAAAATATATTGACATTTATCAGAATGTCCTATAACAAATATAATATTTGATAAAAATTTATAATAATTTGCATGTAAAATTTCTAATATAAAGAAGGGAAAAGATAACTAAGATAAAAGTATTTGTCCAGTAGAATATTTTACCTCTCTAAATTCCTAGCCCTTCATTGCTCTTCCTATTATCCAAACCGTAACTGATAAATATTTACAATTTCATTTTTTATGACTTGAAAAATCATTATTGCCCTTGTTCTAGATGGATGACCTCATAGGGTCTTATCTCCCTCAATATTGCTTGGATTCCTTTATATTACCACTCATTGTAAAGCTACTTAAATTCCACGCAAGTTAGTCCAAGTATCAACTTAATTGGATAATCCTTCGCGAAGATTTGACTATTAAAAGATGAGACATTTTTCAAAAAAATACCCTAATCTCTCGTGAAACAATCATTATGGAAGTGTTGTATATCTTATCTCTAAATAATATAGTGATTATTTGTGGTGCCTTCAAGCACCTCAATTTTTGTGTCTATTTTCTTTTTATTTTTTCTTTCACATTTTCTATATAATATTTGAGTGGATGGACTGAACTCCAACAAACATAAAAATAGTTATATTTATCATTTTTATTTTTAGAAGGTAAAAATAATTTAAAATATATAAAAAATCAAACATGATCAAATTAAAATATAAGTCTTTATATCAATCAAAAAGTTATACTCTCTAATATTTTTCTTCTTGAAAATTAAATATGAAGATAAAAAAGGGAAAATAAAACTTAGTTAAAATTTTTTTTTTAGTAGAACGTTTTGTCTCACTAAAGTCCTAGCCCTTCATTGCTCTTCCCATCATCCGAATCCTAGCTAACAAATATTTGCAATTTCATTTTTTGCAAGTTAAAAAAACATTGCTACCCTCACCTTCACATGGTCGTATCTTTTTCAAGGGTCGTATCTACCTCAATATTGCTTGGATTCCTTCATATAATCACTCATTTTAAAACTATTCAAATTCAAAAAACATAAAATAATTATATTTATCATTTTTTTAAAATTTTAAAAGGTAAAAATAATTTAAAATTTATAAAAAAATATACACGATCAAATTAAAATATAAGTCTTTATATCAATCAAAAAATTATACTCTCTAAGATTTTTCTTTTGGAATGCCTTCCTAAGCCTCACCCTTTTGTTGGTTAGATATCAAAAAAAAAATTCTTAAAAGGTGACAATTTAAAAGAAAAAGATAATATAGACTTTTTAGTATTGCTTTATGCAAGTAGAAGCTAAAAACATCGCTAAATACATCAATTTCATTTAATTTTTTTTGGTTTTGTTTTTATGGTTTTACACTTATTAAATTATTTCATATTAAAGTATTTTAATAAGTTTACACAGATTTTTACGAGAGGTTTCGTTCCTCTCATATTGAGTGGGGTTTGAACCTAGTTCCTTCATACTAAGTGGGGTTTGAACCTTAAACTTTCTAAAAAAAGATCAAAGCCCTTACCAATGTAGTAAGAGTGAGGTTTAAACATTAAACTTTTCAAAGAAAGATCAAATCCCTTACCAATGTAATAAGTCGAACCTTAGACCTTTCAAAAAAAAAATCAAAGCCCTTACCAATGTAGTAAGAGTGGGGTTTGAACCTTAAACTTTTCAAAGAAATATCAAAGCCCTTACCAATGTAGTAAGAGTGGGGTTTGAACCTTAAACTTTTCAAAGAAATATCAAAGCCCTTACCAATATAGTAAGAGTGGGGTTTGAACCTTAAACTTTCCAAAGAAAGATCAAAGCCCTTACCAATGTAGTAAGTTGAACCTTAGACCTTCCAAAAAAAAATCAAAGCCCTTACCAATGTAGTAAGCTTACACTTACCAGTGTAGGGTTCAAACCATAGGTTGCATCCACCATACTTATTCCACCTCGTTGTTTTATAGCCTAACGTGGGTGCTTGATATTTGTACCATCGTCGTCAATCTAGCTTTAAGTCTAGCATGCATTAAGAAGTCTAGTAAACACTAAGAGTATTTTGGATCAAACTACTACTTTGCAACAAGCTTTCCCAAGGTTTGAACCTCAATCTCTTTTTGGTAAATGCCCAACCAAACTAACACTTATCAATCCACCTAACCCTTTAAAAATAGATTGCAACTATTATTAGTATGTAAAGTTGATAGCCAAGATAATCATTTTAAAGGTAATAATTTAAAAGAAAAATATATTATAGACTTTTTTTTTAACAAAGAAAAAGCTAAAAACATCACTTCATCTAAATATTTTTTTCCTTTATGGTCCTACCGCTTATTAAATTACTCTATCATTGTGAGAGTGGGTAATTATTTTGAAGTTAAAGAATTAAATATTTTTTAAATTAGTTGATAGCTTATTTTAATTGTTTCGAAAATAAAATTAGAACAATTTATTAACAAAAAACTACCAAAACCTATTTTTTTTAATCACAATAATACTTCCGGGCATTCAAATTTATAACACATTTGCACCAGAAGTAAGCCAAATCCAGACCATGGTAGTATATGATGTACAAACGGTAATTTCTCGATCCTAAGCTTAGGATCTGTCATTTTGGATTCCCATGGCGGACGTATATTCTTACACCTTTGCACCCTCCATATCCTGCACCACCATAACTTCTTTGACTGTCCGCACTGAACATACAACATTTGATTGTGTCAAATGTAACGTCTCGGAGGATTTCAAGACCACTTGTGGTTCTCAGTGCTCAAAGTTTTGCCGGGTTTCTTGGAATCTCTCTCAACACCTCGGTGTGCTTTCAATTTGGACATGCTCCTGACCTTGGGAAGTGCGTAACACCATACGCAGGTGCAGACAATGGCGAAGAATTTACCCGAGAGCACGAGGCATACCATGATCATGATCAGAACAGATAAACTGATAACCGCATCGTATTCTTCTCCTTCGCCGATTTTACCCTTTCCTCTGCTGACTATAACTTCACCTTCGGACGAAAAGAAGCTGTGCACCTTACCAGGCCTCCAAGGCGTGTATGTGAGCATCGCCATATTTTCTTGCGGCAGCTGCATAAATGATTTCAAGGATTTACTCTTTCGACCAGAATTACGATCGTCGTGTATCGCAAAGTTTCGAGTCCCTTGGACTGCTGCGAATCTGGGCTCGGTTATCGTCAATTCTCCCTCATTTGCTAGGACGGGCGAAGATCGCGGTCGAACTTTGCCGTTTCGATTCTTCTGCTGCACAAAAGCAAAGCCGCGAGTGAGAATTTCGTCAAACAGAAATGAATTGAGAACAAATTTCGCCACTTCGACATTTAAATCGAATTGAATTTCGTTAGCATTGCAAATGAGAAGCGGAAAACCTTACCTTTGAGAGCCCGAAGGCCGCGACGAGGATTCGAACGCCCGACCAGCGACCCAGTTTTTTCGCATAGGGTTCTGATTTCTGTGATCTGACGGGAATCTCCCCGTAATCCTTGGACGATCTTTCGACGGGCGACACGACAGTAACAGGGAAAGCGCCGCCTTTTCTGGAAACAGAGAGAATCCTCACGAAAGCTTCGGGGTTACCGCCGGAATCTCCCGCCGAGGAAATCTTCACGGCGTATTCCGCCGAGTAAGCCGAATCTCCTTTTTCAGGTTTTATGCGCCGTGATTCTGAAGACTCGAAGCCCTTTGTGGCTCCTCTTGATCTGCAACTAAAGCAATTGAAACTGCAATTCGTCCCCATAGTGCCTCTTATTTCCCCCCTTTTACGATTCTCCCTATTTTTGCTTTTGCCGTGTTTCGAACTCGGGACCTCTTTCCTTCTCACAAATTTATTTCGTTCGAAGTTTCTAACGTTTTATGCTCTGCTGCGTAGATTTTTTAGGTTGCAGAACGCCTGGGCAAACGTTTCTCTGGAAAAAATTGCGGTCGGATGTTTAATTTATGGGCAGCAACTTTCCCCTAAGGTAAATATCAAACAACTAAAGTAAAGAATTGGTGTTGCAGACTTTTCATAAAGAAGAGAATCGAAGATGCAGCGTTTTTCCAACGCTGCCGAACATTCCTCGACTTTGGGTGTTGACTTTGGATTTGAACCACATTGATGGAAGAGATCAATCTTTTCCAAATCTCTTGCTCTTCATTCGGACTATAATCTTCTTGATGAAGACGTTTCGACGATGGAAAAGAGTTTTACCGATAATAGACGCAGATGTTTTACTGGTAATAGACGCGCTTGCGCTTCTAGAACGTGATAAATGGGAGATATGTTCTCTGACTGATATCACATTCAAAACACGTATGCTCTATGTAGAAAGACCACGTGCACAACTTCTTGATTGGAGATAACCTTAGAAGAACTTCTCAAACAGACAAGCTTGTTGATATCCAAAATTGTTGAAGTTTTGTTGTTTTTATTAATGTTTGTAGTGTAAATAGTCAGAGTAAAGGTTGAAAGAAGAGTAAGAATCCCTGAGCAGACACTTTATTTTAAGAACGTTATGTTAACTTTGTCTATACTCGATAAATTTAAATTTACAATTTACAAAAGTTCTCTAATGTGATGTACCAACAAAAATATGATTTGCACCAACCCCACTGTGTATTCTATTAAAAAAATGTAACAACAAAAATATGACTTGCACCAAGCCCACTGTGTATTCTATTAAAAAAAAAAAAAACTTTCAAAAACTCGGATAACATTTTTCCCTTTTGTGAAAAAAAAAACATATTATATGGAGATTGTGGGTTATTAATGTTTTCCATTTAAAATTCGGAAATCCCCATGGTGAAAATTAAAGACAAGCCATCTACCAAGTAAGGGGTGCTTTGGGTACACCTCAGGTTTATATTGTTTTTATAGAAATATTTTAATGGTATATTGTTGTTATTTTATTTCCATGACTTAAATTTAAATTATAGATAAAGATACTCCCTGTTGCTATGTCTATGAAAAATGTAGGCCCAGTTATACCATCGAGTTGTACATTGCATTACTTTAAAAAAAATATTTATATTAAATGAAATTTATAAAATGATCATTTTTTTTAACTATTTGTTATTTTTATTTAGAGATGTAATTGAAATTATTTTATTTTATAATTAAATTTATTAAAAAATTAAACAAATGGATATAAACTTTTAAAGCTTCTTGTTTAATATATAGATCAACAACTAAAATTTTAAAATATTTAAAAATTATAATTTTTAATTAATAAAATGTTCTTTGATTTGCATATTTATTTGTTACTTATTAAATATTTTTCATTAAAAAAAAAAATCAACGTAATCTATTATAAATAAAAGAAAGTTGGGCAACAATTGTAAATATGATGACAAAAGAATGAGATCTATGAAATAAATTAGAAGTGACTAGATCATGGGCACAAGGGTTAAAAGATCAACAACTAAGCCAAAGGAACAAAAAAAACCTTAATAGAGAAACTAAATAGAGTGTATTTGTTAGAAGAAAATGAGAGAGAAAAAATCAATAAAAATCATTATCTTTAAGGGAATAAAAGAGCATAGGAAACAAGAAAACACTATTAGGAAAAATGTCCAAAAATTATAATACATGTATATAATATCATTCAATAACAACAACAATATTGCACAAAATAAAAGTTTTATTAATAATAAATCATTCTCCATACAAAATAGTTACATAACATAAAGCTTTGTCATCAATATATTACCTTACATGTGACTCTTCAATGTACCTAGCTTTTGCTCTCCTCAAACTTACCGGAGATGCAACCTTTCATATGCCTTTTTTATATAATGAGAAATTCTCTCATGATTACATAACTTTCTACTTCTAATCTTGACACATCATACATGACTCTTCACTTACATATATGACACCTCACAACTCGCAATTGCACACATGATACATTTCACTCATAACTCGCTCTTGAGTACATGACACATAAAAACAAATAATAAACACACTCCTAATCTAAATATTTACAATGGTACTCAAGGTACCAAATTATGTAATACTGGAAACACCTCTTGTATTACATTATTTGGTAGGAAGGCCTTTTTACCTTCAACTTCTAACTCTTGTCTTTGTCATGTCTTCATCCTTTTCTCTGTTCTCCTGATGTTAACTTTTGTATTTCTTTATGTTTAGATATTGAATATGTTTTGATATCCTGATGTCTATCATTCTTATAAGTAAGTCATCACAATAATATATTCTATGAATGTTTGAATCCAATGAATCTTTATTATCAATCCTATTGAAGTTAACATATGTTGAATGCACCAACATATCATCCTTTTCATCAATATTTTTTGTACATTATTTGGTTACACCCAATTGTTTTTCTTAAGATAGATCATTTCTATCATATGTCATAAGTTATTTATATTACAATTGACATCTTTCATTTTGGGTTTGTTTTCAAAACTCTTAATCAATTCTTCTTATATTTGATTCTTATATTTGTAGATATTAAGATTAAGTAGTGTCATATACATTATCATGCCTATATCAATAGGTAGTGTAATAGCATCTTTAGAATTTTCTTTTGCTTCAACAATTTTTGAATGTAGATAATCACCAAATGTTGTAAACTTTTCATCTTTGGCCTTGTAGGCTCAAAAGGGCTACATCCTTAGAAAACATTTACAAAATGTTTTAAGTCATAAAGAATTTGGTTCTACCCTGTGGCAGCGATGCAACGCATGATGCTCCAACCTGCGATCAAAGCAGTCAAGTTTACAATTAGTATTTTTAAGATCGTAGGCCACAACACAATCTGATCGTGAGCGATACGTAGCATGTTCTACCCCGCATGACATAGAACAATGTTCCAACCTGTGGTCAACATTGATAAAAAATTGATGCCTCCACTCTTCGAATCGCGAAGCACAATACCACTCTATCTCATGCAAGTTATAGTGTGTTCTATATTGTGTGGCTCAATGCAGAGCTCCAACTCATGATCAAAGAAGTCAAATTTTACATGTGAACATTCCAAGGTGCGGGCTAGAGTGAGGTTCTACTCTGGATGGACCAAAGCATAGTTCTACATCGTGTAATTTAGCGTAATGATCTACCCTATAGTCAATATTAATCAAACTTATGCATAGATGTTTCAGGGCATGGACTACGACATGGCTATGACATTGTTCTCAACTTCACATAACAATGATACTCATGATATTGCATAAACCCTAATCATGCATATGAAGGTTCATTCAATATTTCCAACAATGCTTATCAAACAAGGTTTTTATCAACAACTCTCAATCAGAAAAACCTTTAACAATCAAACTCAACAATGCTTATCAAACAATCCTTTTCTATCCAACTTAGCATTCACAAAATCTAAAAATAACTCACAAGGAATTTGTGCCCATACCTTTTGTTTATTGAAGAATTGACCTCAAAACCTATCTCAAACACAATTTCCCTCTTTGACAATTTCAAAGGTTAGATGAAAAAATATCACTCTAACACTCCCTCAAGATATTTCACAATTACAAAAATAATTAAAATCAAATACACCTTATTACTCCTTCTTTGAAATAAGCATTCACCAAAACATATAAAAATAAATCTTTTATTGAACCTTATAACTTCATTCTAAACAACTCAATCCACTAAATAATTAAATAAAACAATTATTTAATTTCATCAACCTTATATCTCCCTAAGCTCAAAAATACACCATACAACCTTAGAAGCACAAATTAATTTATAACTAAATTTTTAGTACCTCACAAAGTGCTCCCGATAGGATTCGATCCCACATCTCAGTGCCTCCAACACCTTAGCCACGACTGCCAAGCCACATGAGCTAAGCACTCACGTGGACAGAAAAAGTGCCCATGGTGCTTTGTATTCTACCTAGGCACCTTTTTACTTTTCTTTCCCAATCAATATTATGCAATATATCAATGGCAATATCAACAACAGTAATCAAAGCAATGCACAAATCACCACACACAATAGAGACACCAATTTAACATGGTTCACCCAATATGGGCTACTCTACAGAGAAAATATTTCACTAATATTTTATCAACAAATCTCTTGGGAAACCTTTCCCTATTACAATATTTATGGACCTCTATCGAAATGAGACACCAATCCCCTAATCAAGTTCATGGATATATATCCACAGGAGACACCAATCCCCTCTACTCTGGATGATGATCTTCTAGAAGAAATGTTGCCTCCACTACACTGGCTTATGGATATCTATCCACTGAAGACTCCTACCCTCAATCAAAAGACCTATCTTCACTGCCCTGACTAATGGACCTCTATCCACTGGAGACTGTCATCCTCTATACTATATCACCTCCAAATCTTGCTCTCAACTCTTTCTCAAATCTACACCAAACATGGTCCTTCGATATAGCACAAATATGCTCAATCTCTATCTCTGATATTCACTAAACACAGTCCTTCGGTCTGGCACAAATCTACTCGATATTTGTCCTCAAGCCTTAACGCAAAGCTTAACACAATCACAAATCAAATCTGCTAGATCTATCCCAAACCTTAACCCAAGGTTTGAACAAATCAATCAACTCTGCTCTCAAGTCTTCTCAAAAACTTGTCTCAAATATGCCTTGTAAGCTTCCATAAAAGCTCGCAATAATCTGTCCACAAAAGTACTCTTTAGAACTTATCCAATCTTCTCAACAAGTCTTCACCAAGACTTACCTCAAATATGCTCAACAAGTCCTCACTATAACTTGTCCAATATGCTCAACAATTCTTCACCAAAACTTACCTCAAATCTATATTGTAAGCTTCCACAAAAGCTTACTCAACTCAACTCAAACTGACACAAAATCCTCTTCAAACACATAAAAAAACTTCACACATAATCTTGTTCAATATCATAGAAACATATAGAGAATTGTTAGAGACTCAATATGCTTCACACTCACAACAATGTTCAATCACTTTCAATCTCTTTCTCAAATAAAATTAGAATATAGAACAATTTGTTTCACAGAACTTGAAATGTCACTTCAACACTCCCACTTGACTAGGCTTAATCAACTCTACTTAAAAAATAACTCAATGAAACACTTCTTGCTCACAAACCCTAGTCCAAGCATATGAACACTCACTCAATTATTTCCAACAATGCTTATCAAACAATCTCACATAAAAATGATACTCATGATCTTGCACAAACCCTAGTTTCAAGATAGTTCTCAACTTCACATAACAATGATACTCATGATCTTGCACAAACCCTAGTTTCAAGATAGTTCTCAACTTCACATAACAATGATACTCATGATCTTGCACAAACCCTAATCATGCATATGAAGGTTCATTCAATGTTTCCAACAATACTTATCAAACAAGGTTTTTATCAAAAACTCTCACTCAAAAAAACTTTTAACAATCAAACTCAACAATGCTTATCAAACAATCCTTTTATCTCCAACTTAGCATTCGCAACATCCAACAATCACTCACAAGGAAGATGTGCCCATACCTTTTATTTTTTGAATAATTGACCTCAAAACCTGTCTCAAACACAATTTCCCTCTTTGCCAAATTCAAAGGTTAGATAACAAAATATCACTCTAACACTCCCTCAAGATATTTCACAATTACAAAAATAATTAAACTCAAATACACCTTATTACTCTTTCTTTGAAATAAGAATTCACCAAAACATATAAAAATAAATCTTTTATTGAACCTTATAACTCCATTCTAAACAACTCAATCCACCAAATAATTAAATAAAACAATTATTTAATTTCATTAAACTTATATCTCCCTAAGCTCAAAAATACACCATACAACCTTAGAAGCAAAAATTAATTTATAACAAAAATTTTAGTACCTCACAAAGTGCTCTTGGTGGGATTCGATCCCACGTATCAGCACCTCTAGCACCTTAGCCATGACTGCCAAATCACATGATCTAAGCGCTCATGTGAAAGGTAAAAGCACCCATGGTGCTTTGTCTTCTACCTAGGCACCACAAGCCAAAAGGCTTTGGCATCTTCGACACTCACAAAACACTACACAACATTCCTGCTACTAATCAAATGTGGAACCTCGCATTCCCAAGGTGCTTCCACTTACCGCTAGCCCACCTAGCTAGGTGGTGACAAGGCCTTTGTACCTTGTGCCTTTTCTCCCTTCGCTACCTGCCGAAAAGGGTCAAACATGGACTTCTTCCCTCTCTTGTTCACGAATATTGTGCACATGATTTTTCTTAGGAGATTTATTAAAATCACGAATGGGTTTTAAATCCTTTTAGGCTTAGCGTATTTATACCCATACTTTGGAAATCATTGACATTAGCGGAGGAGATAGAATATGACGTTGGCGCTTCATACATGCCCTTTATAACCCTAACTTTAGGGTTTATTAAATTAAGTTATAAACTAACTTATAATTAAATTATAATTAACTTATAATTAATTTAATAACTCTTAGAGTTAATCAAATTAAATTATAAATTAATTTATAATGAAATTATTATAATTAATTTAATATTTAGGTCTCAACCTTAGACCTTTAATATTATAATAAAATATTATAATATTATTTTTCTTGGACCTTCTCCGTTGCTCTTTAGACCTCATATGACCACCTTGAATATTATAATTAGGGACATTATAATATTATTTTCCTTAGGTCTAGAAGCAATCTTTTTCTTGCATAACTGACTCTTGACATCCTTCCTTTTGTCCTACTCACTGAAACTAACTCTTGACATCAATGACAACAAATCTTGCTCATATTTCCAACACTATAAGCTTTTATCTATTTTTTTTTCATAGGCTAAAGACTCAAAAGAGTTGGTATTTATTGCAATATCCTTCCTTATGGGTCTTTACTATTTAATTGCTTTCATTTGTCTAGATCTATTTTTTGCAAAACCATCCTCATCCCTATGCATTAGCAATTTTCTCTTGTGATTTTCTACATATTATTATGTTGGACTCTTCTTAAGACATGATATCTCAATATGTCCCACCTCATGACATCCTATACATCCAAAATATATGTTTTCATAATCTATGGTTTGGTTCCACATCTTCTATCCATACTTAAGAATGATTGATTCTGGTAAAGCTTTACTTATATAAATCATGACTAATATCTGAGCATAAATAGACAAGAATCCATATTTTATAGTTTCTAAAATCTCAAGGAATTCTCCTAGAGTATTTCCTATTGTCTTAAAGGTATCCATATCCCAAAATTCAATGGGCAACGCATACATCCTCACCCATACTAGTACTAGTGATAGATTTACATTTTCAGGTGGAAAGCCTTCATACCATGGGGTAAGGAATAGTCTTGCTCTTTCCATAAACCAAACACTCCCTTTTAGGA
The DNA here is from genome assembly GCA_028583015.1 of Wollemia nobilis. Taxonomy (NCBI): domain Eukaryota; kingdom Viridiplantae; phylum Streptophyta; class Pinopsida; order Araucariales; family Araucariaceae; genus Wollemia; species Wollemia nobilis. The sequence continues at coordinate 5,072,455 of JAQPPZ010002456.1, read as the reverse complement.
TTCTATAAATTTCTTCCTTAGAAAAAAATGGCTAGGAAGAAACCTTTGGGAAGAAAGGATAGAATCACTTCTAGAAACTTCCAACTTCTATCAATCCATTTTCTCAAGGCAAAAGCCCTTAGCCAATACCCATTAAATTTACCAAACAATATCCTATATTTGAGCAACTAGGATTGATCCTCTGTGGTGTGCTCATTAATATCTACTACTAGATATGATTCTAAGGATTTAGCTATAAGCTAGTCCATAGAAAGCAAACTAAAACTCAACATCTATTAAAATTTACCAAAATATCCTATAGCGAATATAATATTTGATAAAAAATTATAATAATTTGCATGCAAAATTTCTAATATAAATAAGGGAAAAATAAACAAAGCTAAAACATTCTCTACCTAGATAGAATATCTTGCCTCATTGAATCCCTAGCCCTCCATTTCTCCTCACATTGTTTGAGCCCTGGCTGAAAAATATTTACAATTTTATTTTTTGCAACCTAAAAAATCATCACTGCCCTTGTTCCATATGGATGACTTCACAAGGTTTCTCACTCAATATTGCTCAAATTTCTTCATATAACCGCTGATTTTAAAGCTCTTCAAATTTCACATAAATTGGTCAAAGAATCGGCTGAATTGGATAACCCTTCACGAAGATATGGATCCTATAAGATGAGAAATTTATTTTTAAATGCACTAATCCTTCATGAGTATTTAATCAAGAATTTATTGAGATATTTTTCTCTCAAATATCCATTTATAATATTAATGATGTCACCTATTAAGAAATTATCTCCAATATTTTCCATATTATTATCAATAAAATTTATTGTATTTTATTGACATGTAGCCCTAATTTTTTATGTCTTTGATTTTTTACCAAACAATTATTAATATGGGACATTTTTATAAGTGGAGGAACTCATTGAAATTATAATCATTTTCCTAGCCAACAACTAATTGTGATGTATTGGATAGGCCTAAGGACATTTCATTGTACAATGTATTTATTATTTTTGAATATTTTATTATGTAAGCCCAATGGGCCTTGGTTAATCTTAGTATGTTAAAACCTATTTTATTATTTGTAATTAACCTAAATTCCACTTATTATGTCTACTTAGGTTAAACCTCATGATGTAATTAGGGTTTTGGTATTCCTATAAATACCCTCTCACAATCATTTCTTATTGGAGTGTTGTGCAATATTATCTATAGATAGTGATTATTTATGGTGCCTATGAGTGTTCCAAATCTATTTTGTCTCTCTTTTGCTTTCTGTATAATATTTGAGTAATTATTTTTCTTTTGTTATGGAAAATATTGTGAATTTCGATAAAATGTGTCTCAATAATTTAACTTCACGATCCTCAATTAAAACCCATCTACTGTCTAGCCTATCTACACATTTATTTCCTTCCCTTAATGTATGTGTAAACTTGTCTTCTTCAAACTCTTTAGCAAGATCTTGAATTTCCACAATTATCTCTTGCATGTTCCATGGAGCCTTTGCTTTCCTCAAAATTTTACTTATTACTATGAGAGAATCACCTTCCATCCATACTCTATTCCATTTCATTTGTTTACATATTTTTAACCCTTCTAAAGTTGTACAAGCTTTAGCTTCATTATTTATCTTAAATCCACTATTGAAATCATAATGAGACAAAATATCTTCTATATCATTTCTAGTTATTCCTCCTCCTCCTGTTGGTCCTGGATTTCCTTTAGATGCTCTATCAAAATTAAATCTAACTAATTCCATATCTGGTGGTTTCCAATTTACATTATTTACCTTCTTTTTGCTTCTCTTGTACCCAACATCATAATTCCATTTAATGACATATCTCCATCTATCAAGGCTCTTTGCTTCTAGATTAGGGACTGGGTGAGTTGATAGGGTTGGTTTAGACTCCTCTATAGCTAAACATATCTTCCTTTTCATTACCTCTAAATTGCTTTCCTTTCCTTTAAATATTCTTCTATTCCTTTCTAGCCATACAATCCAAAGTATTATATCTTTTGAAATATCCCATATTATTGTAAAGTCTCACTTTTATAAGTGCTCTACCATTGCTTTAACCAGTCTTCAATTCTACTATTCATCACCATGCATTTACCAAATATATTAAGAATCCATTGCCATGGTTTCCAGACTATTGAGCAATTCTAAGAGATGGTCTATACTCTCCTCCTTTTTACAAAGAACATATTGCAAGGGGCCATGAAAACCCATTTTCATAAGGTTATACCATGATAAAATTCTTCCATGACCTACTAGTCAAACAAACATTTTGACTTTAGGAAAGCTTGGACTATCCCTTCTAGTGATATTACTATTTTGTTGGTGCTTTGCATTATATCCACTTCTTGTTGTGTATTCTCCTAAGTTATTCAACTCCCAAATCAATTTATCCTTGGCTCCCATTCAAATTAACATAGTTGTTATATTTATACATAGTTGCCTCCTAGCATCAATGTCTTTTATAATTGTAAAAAAAATTTCTTTCCATTTGTATCTTCCTTATTTATCCTTGTACAAAATGTTTGAAACCCTATCACCATATTTGTCTTGAAGTAATCTCATCCAAGGTTTCAAAATTAGATCTAAATTGAGTTTTTTTTTATCACACCAAGTATCCATCCAAATAGATTTTTTTTCTCCAATCCCCACCACCCATATTAAACCTTTAATAATTATATCAATATATTTTTAAACCATTCCAAAGCATAGAACCATTTTTTACAGAGAATATAGTAAATATTAAACATAGATCATTGGGCTCAACATACTTAGAAGAACTCTTGCCCACTGTCTTTGTCTCTCTTTGTACAATCTTCAAATTACTTTTCCCCTAAGAGCTAGGTTTGGATCTGTAAGAAATCTTAAACGAATACCTCCCTTAGTTTTATCATCACACATCTTGCTCCATTTCACTAAAGGAATTTTCCTTTTATCATGTAAGTCTGACCATAAAAATGATCACATAATATAGATTAAACTTTTTTCAACTGGTTTTGGCATAGTATACAATGAAATATGATATGTTGGAATGGCTTGTAAGTCTGACTTAATTAATTACACTCTTCCTACTAATGATAACCATATACCTTTACAAGCTGGCAGTTTATTCTAAACTTTACTAATATCTGGATTCAATAATTCTATCCTCATTCTCCCCTCAAATAAAGGCATCCCTAGATAATTTGCTAGTAAATTTACCTCCTCCATTTGAAGTAACCTCCAAATTCTTGATTTGATATTAGTTGGAGTGTTAAGGAAGTAAAATTTAGATTTTCTCCTATTAACGTTTTTTCCTAATACTATTTTGTATTCCTTTAAGAAATTATTCAAAGCTCTAGCCTCATTTATCCTTGCCCTTCCAAAAAGGGTTGTATAATCTACAAACTATTGATGGGTGATGTTTTTTATGTTATTACTAACCTTAATTCCACTTATAAGCCCATATTTGTAAGCCCTCTTTAGAGTTCCTACTCAAAAATTTTGTCGTAAAAATGAACAAATAAGGATATAGAGGATCTCCTTGTCTAAGGCCTCTCTTGGTTTTAAAATATTATGTTACTAACCCATTGACAAACACTGAATAAGAAACTGTAGAGACATAGCATCTAATACATCTAACCCATTTCTTCTCGAATTTAAACTTTTCTAAAACTAAAAAAATAAAATTCCATTTAACCCTATCATAGTCTTTACTCATATCAAGTTTTAAGATCATTGCTTTCTCTATTCTTGAAGTTGTTGAATGTATAAATTCATGAGCTACTATGATCCTATCAAGAATTTATCTCCCTTTCAAAAATCCTTCTTGCTCATTTGAGATATATTTTGTCTAACAATGACCTTAATTGATTCACCATAACTTTGGAGATAATATTACATGCTATATTACACAGACTTATGGGTCTAAAAGAATCGAACAATTCAACATCATTATTTTTGGAATTAGAGTAAGATATGTTACATTTATTTTATAAGGTATGTATTGCTTTAGCCTAGACTATTTCACTATGACCAATAAAGAATCCTTATCTATATCCAAATTATTTTGGTAAAACGCTACAGAGAGCCCATAAGGACCTAGGGATTTATCCTTCTTAAAATATAAAAGAGCTAACTAAACTTCTTTTAGAGTAATAGACTCCATCAGTTTCATATTGTCTTCATTCGTTATAACTAAAGGTACATCTTGAAGAAGTTTATCATTAAGAACTTTAGTATCCTCTGATCCTAGAATATTCTGATAAAAATACTTTACCTCTTTTCTAATTTCACTCTGATATTCAATCCAATTGTTTTAATTATACTAATTTTGGATGTTGATATTTGTACTATAACCATCCTATGAAAAAACTTTGCATTTTTATCTCCTTTTAACCAAGTCTATCTTGATTTTAATCTCCAGAATTTCTCTTCCTTACTCAAAATATTATGATATTCACTAAGCAACTTTCTTTCCTTCGAGCTTCGATTATTATGATCACCTTTTTGGAATTTTGAAAGTTTATTTTTTAATTCTTCTTTCTTCTAAAAAAATTCCAAAAGCGTTCTTGTTCCATTCTTTGTTTTTCAATGAGTTTACACAGGTTTTTATGAAGGGTCCTAGCTCCTTCATATTGAGTAGGGTTTGAACCTTAGACCTCTCAAATAGAGGTCAAATACCTTACCAATACAGTAAGCTTGCAACTATCTTGCTCCATTATTTTAATCTAGATGTCATAAATTTAATTTATTTTGGAAGAGCATACAACCCACCATTTCTATTAGCTTTTGCGGCTCATTACTTAAGATAATCAAACTTACATAAATGAAATAAAGTACCAAACTACTGTATATAATAATGGAAATATTTTGTAAGTATAAAATATTGTAATAACTCAAATAACTACTCCTAAATATGCCATAAAGAAATGCTCACGAAAATGGAGCCATGTCATTGAAAGAACCAAGTAATGTTATTACAATTGTGTCTCTTACATCTCCATATTACCATATATATATATATATATATATATATATATATATATTATTTAATGTGACTCTTCATATGAAGCACTCTTGGCATTCCCATTTCTAGAATATTCAAATTCCTATTCTATGGACTCATGTGCACTTTACATTATTAAATATTATGCACCCATGTGCATTTATTACAACACATAAAGTAAATACTAAAATAAGACTTGTGCCAAATAATGTAATATACTCCAACACCCTCTCGTATTACATTATTTGGTTATTGAAGACTTGTCTTCAATATGAGTCTTTAGTCTCCTGTTGGAACTTGTGCTCTTCTTCATTTTCTTCCTTGTATGTATCCTGATCAAGCAAATGATTAGTATCATCATAAAACACAACTGATAAGGCTTTGATTTTATGCTTTTCTGTAACTTCCTCTAATTCATGTATCTCTTGGACTAGATTACCTTTTTGACTTTCGTCTCTATATTGTAGTTGAAGAGGATTGTATTGTCATTGGAATTGTGGCTAAGGTGATCTATATTGATTTGGATATTGCCTTTTTTGAAGAAACCTATTTGGTTGATTCATTTGATTCCCTTGGAATTGATTCCTTGGATTAAATCTGCAATAACTTGTACTATGACCTCTTCTCTTACAAATATGATAGTATTGATAATTCCATTTAGGTTTGTCTTTTGAAATAGAAATAATTTTTCCTTTTTTATTATCTCTTGAGACTATTGCATTATTAGTCATTTCATCCTTAACTGAATTGATCAATTCATTTTCTTGTAGTATATTAACCAATTCATCAAATAATGTATCTTTACCTAGAATTTGTAAATATATAACCAAGTGCTTATAACTTTTAGGAAGTGCTATCAAAACTACTTGAACCAAAAATGTGTCTTCCATAGTTTCTCCTAGGGTTAATAACTTTCCCTTAATATCTACTACTCTCCTTAGAAACAATTCTATACTTTATCCACTGTTAACTTTTAGAGAATGTAGTTGAGTTTGAATATTTAGAATAGTATCTTTGTTCTTTTCTTCAAATATTTGGCTAATGTATTCCATGCATTTGTAGATGTTCCTAATGAAATAATAAATGGCTAAATTTCATCTAAATTGCAAAATTTATTATCATTAGAGATTTTGCTTCATCTTCTTCATATTTTTGAATTTCTCTTGCATTTTCAGTATGTTTATTTTTTTCCCCTTTAACTATATCCCAAACTTTTTCTACTATCAACATAGATCTTACTTTTTTTTTCTATGATGCATAATTAGGGCCTTTAAGTAACCGAGTATTCGAGAGAAATAGCTTATGTGATTTCATTAACCTTATACCTCCAATCTTTGAAATATAGAAAAATATATTTGCAATTATTATAAATTCAATTTGTTGTAGAAATCCTTATTACTCCAACTCAATTAAATTGCAAATATTCTAAATTTTTTTGTAACTTTAAATAATTAAATTACAAAACTTTTATGTATATATTTATCCAGTACCCTCTACTAAAGAATTAGTCCTTTACTAATTCTCCAATTTACTATTATATCTAAGGCTTCAATTATGAACTTGTTCTTCTCAAAATACCTTTCCTTTTAACCTTAGAAAATAATAACCTTATAAAATTCCTTATTACTCCTAACTCAAGCTTATGATTAATTTGAATGAATTAAATTACCTCAGGCATAGAGTTGTATTCTTCGATCAAAAGCACTTGACTTCTCTACAAATTTTCCATTGCGTACGTCTATGAAAGATGTTGTATTCACACGTGCTATCTTGTCCTAATTCGTTGGCTTATTTGAGAGATAACTTCTTCCACTCCGGATTCAATAAACCTACACACCAATATTAGCTTTACTTATGCAATTTGTAACCTCCAATGGTTCTCTTACTACATTAATAGTTGATATCCTTCGCATGTTTCTTCCTGCACTAATTTGCCATATTTATTAATGGACTCTTCAATATTTTGGTGCCTTGGGATAATGTTTACTTCATTGGGTGTGAATTAACCTTTGACCTTATAGTTTCTACTTGCTTCTTGGTTGAATGGGAGCTAGACTCTTCAAATTTAGGTCTTGTATGTGCCACTTGGCACTCCAACTCTTCTACCTACCTTGTAATACATTTTTCTTCTCTAGCAAATGTTATTGTGGCAATGGGTATTATCTGTAATGCTCCTTCAATGCTTCTACGATGTTAATTAGCATGGTACTTGCATGTAGAATATTCCTCCTAGGATTACTCATTTCTTTAAATGTAAATATTCACTGTTCCAATGCTCATTTTATTTCATGCTTCAATATGTTTGTCTCAACGTATTCTTGTGCTTTACTTTTCATAGTAGTATACTTGTTTCTCAAGGGAGGATGTCATTCTCTTTTTTGATGCTTTCATAGGTGGCTTTGTCTCTTCAATGGCATCCAATGTTGTAGAGCTCATCTATGTATCTTCAATGATGTGGAGCTTCTATCCATGTCTCTCCAACGGTGTAGAGATTAATTTATTTTCCCTCCATAAAGCAATGGTAACACTCCTTTTTATTTGAAGTTCCACTTGCTATTTTGAGTGGTGATTCTTCTTCTACAATAACACTTTCAACACCTCTCGATGCTTATGCTCGTCCAAGACTCTTAAGATTTTTCTAGTGTCTCTTGACACTTATAATTTTTTCTAAATTTCTATCCCTTATTCGGTCTTAACTTAGCTTAGATTATTGTTTTCACTTTGCTTTAATAAATTTGCAATAGCAAAGCATTCATTAATAATACTATGCACTTCTTATTTCTTATTAGTATTTCTACTTTGATGTCAACACTACTAACACCTTAACTTAAGGAAATCTTTAAGTTCTTAGTTTTTTAATTCCAAAATAATGCAATATGGATCATCAAAAATTAATATGGTGCTCTTAAACTTGATGTATAGCTAATTTCAATACTTGAATAATAGACTTAGATTGCACCAATATTGCATACCTTTCTTTTCTCTATTTTTATAATTTCGTTCGTGATTTAATTCACCCAACTTGTTGTCTCAACTTTATGAACTTTGAACCAAGGTTCTCCTTCACTTTTTTGCTCTAACTCCTATCCAATTTACAGCCTTGCTTGCTGCAAAATAACCTTTCATAAAATTTCTCCAAATATACAGATCTCTATATTCCTTCAACACTATCTACAAAATCTATTTTTGTGGCTTCAAATATCCTTCAATCCTATATTCACATATTTTAAAATTAACAACTATTAATGCTACCCAAAATGGTGTTCATAAGATTACAACTTTATAATCAAATCCTTCCATATTTCATTGGCTTAAATCTACAATGAGAGTATTTGAAATGCTAGCTTTTGTTGTTGTCTAAACACCTTCAATATCTTATCCACAAGAACTTCAAAATTTACCCAAAAATTCTTAAAATTGTAGCTCTAGGCTACCTTCAATCTGCTCTCCTACAACTGTTCAATCTCTACTCCAACACTTGTAATCTTCTCCTACAAATCAGTCTTCAAAAATTTATGGTTGTCCTTAGATTTACTAAAACCTTGGGCTCCTCAATATTCTCTTCTCCTGCAATCTCCTTGTTGAATTTTGACTTCAAAACTGATCTCTAACACTATCTCCTTTCTCAAAAAATTTGAATATCTTGAGATCTTCTAACTCTATCTCTAAACTCTGGCAAACTTCTTGCCAAACACTTATTTCTATTGGGCTTGTTGTCTGATGGTGATAATTATCCTAAATAAAAAATGTATCCTTGATCACAGTCTCTTGTCATGAAATTTATTCAAATCTCCTCTCTTCTTTTAATATCCTACTTCTCACTTTCTCCATGATGCCTTCAATGGTTGATTCTCCAAATCCTACAACAAGGCTTTCTCTAGACTTATTCTTCTTCAATATATTTTGAGACCTATCTCTTGGATCTTATAATTCCACAACTCTTCAACTTCTTCTCACAACTCTTCAACTTCTCTTTTTGAAGCTTTACTAAAACCCTTTCCTAGTTTCTTCAATCTTCCAAGTATGGGAATTATGCAATGAGATCACTTTCTTGGATCTCCAAAAAAAAATTCTCCTCAAAACTATAGTAGGACCTCTTCTTGGATATCCAATTCTCCAATATCCAAAGTATGATGAGAACCTTCTTAATGGGTCTCTTCAATATCCAATCTGCAGTCTTCTACTTGCAATATTCTATCTCCAATCTTCAATCTTCTAAATCTAGAAGTGTTTCAAATTGACCTCTTTTGGATCTTTTCAAAATCTTCAATTTGCAGGATTTTTGTCTGCAATATTCTATGGGGACTTCCTTCATGATTCTCCTCCAATATTCAATATCTATTTTTTGCAACACAAAAATAATCCCTACACAAGGAAAGCACATAGAATTTCAAGCAACAAAGGTGAAATTATTCTCTATCCTTTGTAGGAAACTTCTCAACTTTTGGGTGTTAAATTCATGTAACCAAAAACTTAGATAGCAATACCAAATATATTAGAATTTCTAGAATTCTAAAATAAATAAACTTCACTAGTTATTCTCAAAACTAGTGGAACCAATTCTATGTTGAGTCATAGTCTTCACAATATTGTGGAAAGACTCTATCCAATCTGTAATTTGTAGTTTTCTTCAATTTTACCAATTCCTTCAATAAGACATCTTTCATGGATATCTTATTCTCCTTAATCTCCACAATATCAAGGTCTGACTTCAAGACCTGAAATATCCTTCTATTATGAATATATTCTTGGAATAGAAATTCTCCATCAATCTTCTCTCATTTTCCCTTCCAGAGATAATCTCCTTCTCACTTAAAAGAATTTCTTGTTGGAAATTTTGAGTAGATGAGTTGTCATTGATGTCAAGAATGAGTGATCATTGATTTCAAGCCTTCAACACCAGTCAGTGGCAGTTTCAATGGGTAACATCAGTTTCAGGTTCTCCAATGAGTGCAAAAGGATAGTCCGTTTTCAGTTGATCAAGATCTGATTCCAGGAAGTCATATTTGGTCCAAAGTGCAAAGAAGAAGCCCAAGTGATTAATATTATAATATTTCTTTATAATATTATACAAGTTTAAATTAATTATAAATTAATTAATATAATTTTTTTTTAAATAAATTTATTAATTAATTTTACTTAACTTGTAAAGTTATTTAAATTAATTATTAATTAATTTTAATATTAATTATAAGTTAATTTATGTTAATTTTAATAACCCTAAGGTGGGTTATTAAGTCGAAATTCAAAAATTTGAATTCAACATCGAGCGCCGACATGGGGAGCAAATTAACCAAGTGTGTACACAAGGGGGATTACCCCACCTTAGAAAAAGTCTCTTATGCCTTCAAATTTAATTTTATGATATGCAAGCTTGTGTGAATCATGTTGTGCAACAAGAGGATTTTGTTTTTATTAAAGTGCTTAGAGGAGGTAGAAGGATTTCACCCACCAAGGAGGGAGCCTTGGTCACCAAGCACTAGTAGCACAGTTGGCAACCGCAGCATGAGCAATATGTGAGGGCATCGATTGGTGCAGGTTCGAAACCGTAGGAGGATTTATTTTTATTTTGTGTTGAAATCGATGGTGGACAAAGGTTGAAAAGGAAGGAAGTCTTCCTTCCTTCATGTGGGAATCTATAGCCCACATGGTGGGCACCAAAGCGCTAAGGTGCTTGGCGCTTGGGGAGATGACGGTTCGAATCACGCCAAAACCCTTTTGGGGAGAAGTCAAAGGTATGCATTAGTTGAGAGACGAAATTTTTAGAGGGATTAGTTGAACTATTAAAAATTTAATTTTGCATAATTTATTTGTCTTGTAAGGTTTTAAGGGGAGTTATTAGGTTGATGTAAAATAAATTTTTGGTGATATTTGCTTTAGTGTTTGAAAAGGGTAATTAGGTGTTTTAGGAAAATTGTTTGAGTTTTTGTGGTGTTGGATATTATTTCAAGTTGGATATTATAAGGCATATCCAAATAATTAGTTTTCATGTATGATTTTATGAATGTTAATTCCAAGAAGGAGCAATAAGGTGTATTTGAGATTTGATTAGTTTTATGTCTAAGGAATATTTGAGAATGTGTTAAGAGTGATATTTTATCATCTAACCATTGAAATTAGAAAGAAGGAAATTGTGATTGAGACAGGTTTTCTAAGGCCACTTCTACATCAAACAAAAATGTATGAGCACATCTTCCTAGTGAGTGATTGTTGAATGTTGTGAATGTAAAGTTGGAGCGAAAAGGATTGTTTGGTAAGCATTGTTGAATGTGTTTTGAATTAATGCTTCAAGGTTTTCTAGAATAAAGAGTTGTTGTTAAAACCTTGTTTGATAAGCATTGTTGTTGAAGTGATTAAGTTGAGTGAACTTGAACTAGGGTTTGCAAAGATCATGAGTATCATTGTTATGTGATATTGATTGATAAGCATTGTTGGAAACATTTGAGTGAGTGTTCTTATGCTTGGACTAGGGTTTGTAAGAAAGGATTAATTCATTGAGTGATTGGTTGAGTAGAGTTGGTTGAGCCTAGTCAAGTAGATGTGTTGAAGTGATAGTTCAAGTTCTGTGAAACAAATTGTTCTATATTCTAAATTGATTTGAGAAAGAGGTTGAGTATTTGTTAATGTGAAACATATTGAGTCTCTAACAATTCTCTATATGTTTTTATGATAAAAGAAAGATTTAAAGTGATTGAGAGTTTGTGAGTGTGAAGCATATTGAGTCTCTAACAATTCTCTATATGTTTTTGTGGTAAAAAGAGTGATTGAAAGTGATTGAGCATTGTGGTGAATGTGAAGCATATTGAGTCTCTAACAATTATCTTTATGTTTCTATGAGATTGGACAAGTTCTAGTGTGGACTTGTTGAGTAGATTTGAGGTAAGTCTTAGATAAGACTTGTGGACAAATTTGTGTGAGATTTTGTGGAAGTTTACAATACAGTTTTAGAACAGATATTGAGAGCAGATTTGGATAAGTTCTAGTGAGGACTTATTGAGCAGATTTGGACAAGTTCTACTGAGGACTTCTTAAGCATGTTGGCAATTTTGGGTACTTTGGGTACATTGCTTTTGCTCAAGTGTATAAGTTGTCATTGATGTCAAGAAGCTCTTGAAGGAATTTGATTTGATGTCAAACAATTTGTTTTGATGAAGGTTACGACATGACAGTTTCAAAGGTCTTTTGTAAACCCCAAGTTGGCAGGTTTAAAAATTATAGGTGGATGCATTAGTTTAATGCATTTGGGTCCAGGAGGAAGTATTTATTTAAATAATTAAAAACCTTGTTAAGGTTCCTTTTAATTATTTTTAAATAAATATTTATTGTTTGCATTGGGTTCTCCTAACCCATGGTGCAAATGTCTTAACTATGATGGCGCTATGTTCTAAGATTGTGGGCGCTAGCCAAGACCTCCGCCAATGTGTTAAACTCCTCCGTCGACGTGTTAAACTCCTCGTCGACGTCAAGATTTTATGGGAAATATGCATATAAATCTCCCACGATGAAGTTCAAAGATTATCCCATCCACATTTTCGAAAAGTGTTGCTCGCTATAATTTTGCGATCTGATGTTCGACTTCTTCCTTGCTGAGATTTCGTAATCCCCTGTTCGGATATCCACCGTTCATTTTTTGTATCCGTCGTAAGGTTTCATCGTCGTCATTCGCATCAGAATACAGGGAGGCCTACTGTTTATTTTAGCCCTGGCGCAGAAGGTACAAGGGAAACAGAGTGAGGTTTAAACCTCATCGGATGCCTTTGGCGCACCAGTAGCGGCTAGGCTGTTGGTGCGCTACCCAAATGGGAGGTTCCACGTTCGAATAATGTGAAAGGGTTTTTCTTCATTTAAGTGGACGCAACGGGTGGTGTTAGAGTTCATGCGCAATTTCTCCATAGCGTTATTTTTGGTGTTGGCCAAGGTATTTTCGAAATTAATTTTTGCTAGTGTATTTTGCGGATGGAGGAAGTTTATTAGAGAGAAAAACAACTTAGGAGTTATAAGGAGTTTGAAGCTTGCTTTAATTTTGATAAAATATTCTTTTGAAGGTGTTGTTTGCATTATCTTATTGCATTCTTATGAGAGATAAATTTTATTGTTGATAAGACTATAAGGGAGAAATAAGGTGTATAAGGGATAAATATTTCTTGTAATGTTGAGAGTGTTTTTGGTTGATTATGGAAATTAAAGCATGATGTTTTAAGGTTAGAATTGCTTCTTGTGTGAAGTTGTGAAACCTTAAGTGGGCAGCTTTGAGATTGACATTAGCTTTCATTAAATTGGTTAGTAATCAAGCTATTCTTTACTTGGTTAAAGTGTTGGGCTTACTTCTTTGTTGATGATTTGAAAAGTTGTTTTGTGCTATTGAGATTTGAGTTGGTGGATGCTTTTTGTTCAAACAATATTGGAGAGAAAAGGAGTTCTACTTGTTTCCTTTTTTTGATGTTGATTCTGAAATGCTTCAAGGTTGTGTTTTGAGTTGAATGGTGTTGATTGAACCTTGGTTGATGAGCATTGTTGTTGAAGCCCTAATTGATGGTGAAAAGAACATGAGTATCATTGTTATGTGATTCTTTGCATAGTTGGCAATTGTTGGGGTTTCATGTTCTTGAAAGAAAGCATTATATCCTATCCATTTCAGATATTGAGTTAAGTTTTTAGATTTGAGATTGAGATTGAGTTGAGTTGATTTGAGTTGAGTTTTGAGATTGGGAGTTGAGTATAGAACATATTGAGTCTCTAACAATTCTCTTTATGCTTCTATGAGTTTGACAAATCACATTGGGTCTCTAAAAATTCACTTTGTGATTTTCTACTAAGAAAGTTTTTCTTGGTGAGCTTGCTGAGTTTTTGGACAGGTTCCAATGGGGACTTGTGAGCAGTTTTGGATAGGTTCAGGTGGGGACTTGTGAGCAGTTTTGGACAGGTTCCGGTGGGGACTTATGAGCATATTTGGACAGGTAATAGCACAAGACTTGTGAGCTGAGTTTGATAGTTCTATCAGAGAACTTGAGGACAAAGATGCACTGGTTATATGAGAAGAACCTGAGGACAGATTTGGAAAGTCTTTGAGAAGGCTTGTATGGAGAGGATTGATTTATTCAAGAGTTGGACAGATCTGACAGATAGAGGAAGACTTGTACTAGATCGACTGACTGTGTTTGGTACAGGTTGTTGAGCTGCTATGGACGTGATCATAGAAGGCGAGAGGTCTCTTAGGCTAAGAATTGAGGACAGGGAGGTCTTCGGTGGAAAGGAGTTCCATGTCTTGGCAAGAGGTAGAGGCAGTTGATCTTCTGAGGGATCATTTCCAGAGTAGAGGGGAAGGTATCTCCTTTGAGCAAAGGCTCATAAATTCTATTTGGGGGGAGGTATCTCCTTTGAGCAGAGGCTCATAAATTCTGATTTGGGGAAGGTATCTCCTTTGGGCCGAGGCTCATAAACATTGTAATTGGGAAGGATTCCCAAAGAACTTTGAGAAAAATTTTAAAGAAAAGTTTTGTGGACGTAGCCCAGCCATTCTGGGTGAACCACGTTAAAATTGGTGTCACTTTGTGGATGATATTGTGCATTGTTTTGATATTGCTTTGGGTATATTGCTTTACTGTTTTGAAGTATATTGGAAAAAGTAAAAAGAGGTCTTATATTGTTCACCCCCCCCTCTCAGTGTAAGCTTATGTTCTTCAATTGGTATCAGAGCGGGTGCCTGCGAAAAGTTTAACAGCTTGAAGGAAAAGCTAGTAAAGAACACAATGGATCATTCAAGTGGCAATGCAACACCTATTCTTGATGGCTCAGATTTTGGTCTTTGGAGTGCAAGGATGAAGTTTCATCTAATGGCACTTGGGAATGAGGTTTGGGAAGTGATTGAAGATGAGTACACTATTCCTGAACATGGTCCTAATACTAAAGAAGAAAGGCTCCTACATCACAACAATTCAAAAGCAATGAATGCAATCTTGAAAGGCTTACTGAAGCAGATCTCACCAAAGTGATTCACTGCAAGACAGCTAGTGAAATGTGGAATCGAGTTGAAGGTGGTTCATACAGGTGATACAAATGTCAGAAAGGCCAAGTTGAGACACTTCAAAGGTATGTTTGAACAACTCAAGATGAATGATGATGAAAAGATTAGTGACTACATGCTTTGTATGGATGAGGTTGTTAACTCCATGAAAGACTTAGGTCTTGAGCTTGCTGAAAATGATGTTTGTGATAAGATTTTAATATCTCTTCCTAATAGATTTAGTGAAAAGATTTCTACTATTTATGAAGCTAAAGATTTGGATAAGTTAAAAAAGGATGAGCTCCATAGTATACTTGCAGCATTTGAGTTGAGAACTCAAGTGAAGGTTGATGTCAAGAAAGAGGCAGCTTTCAAGGCTACCAAGAAATCCAAGGGTAAATAGCTTCAAGATAGTGATGAGTCTTCTAGTGATGAAGAGGCATATTACAACAAGAAAGACAAGTTCTCTAGAAAGCACAAAAGTATGAAAAATGTAAGATGTTTCAATTGTGGAAAGTTTGGTCATTATGCTACTAACTGTACTGTTTCCAAGAATGAAAATGATGAAGATAAATAGGATTCTAAGAGCAAGGATTCTGAAAAGCACAAGCATCACAGGAAAAATAAAGATGAGCACAACAATCAAGGAAAGAGGTATTCTCACAAGCACAAGAAGAGTTTCTACCTAGACAAAGCAAGTAAGTGTTCTAGTAGTGATAGTGAAAGTTCTTCAAGTGATAAATAAAATGAGATGTTGTTCATATCAAAAAAAGTGGAAGAACCGAAACATAGATTCATTATCATGAAATGTCTTAGATGTGGAAACTTTGGTCACCTTGAGGATGATTGCACAAATAATTATTTGGTTTCTAGTATGTATGAGGATGCTTCAGAAAACTATAAGGAAGATGCATGTATGGTTTTTGAAAAGGGTAGCACCTCTAGTGATAAGAAATCTAAAAAAGGCTTTGATGATTCAAAAAGCAAACAAATAGAGGAAGATATAGAGAAAGGAGAAGTAGATCTTAAAGGTGAACTTATTAGTGCTCTTAGTGTTTTGAAAAAGGAAAGAAAGAAGAATGCTAGACTCAAGGATAAGTTAGATGAATGTTGTATGGAGAGAGATGATCTTATAGAAATTCTTGACTTCTCTATAGCTAAGACACAGGAACTCAAGGATGAGTTAGATTCTAAGGTTCTTGAGTATAGTGAGTTAGAATAGAAAATGGCTTCTTTGAAAGAAGAAACTAAAGAGTACAAGGATAAGCTTTACAGGTTCCAAGATAGCTCCAAAAAGGTTAAGTCACTCATCAAAGGTCAAAGAAAGACAATAGATAAAATAGGCCTTGGTTTTGTTAAGCCACACAAGGAACAAGTTGGAGAGTCTAGTAAGAGACTCCAAAAGGAAGAGAGTTCTGATGAGGAAAGTATTTCAGAAAAGGAGTCCTTGAATGATAGATGCACAGAAACAAAAAATAGAATTCAGAATGAGAAGAAGTTTTCAGAACCTAAGAGGTCAAATAAAGGAAAGTTTCAAGGCATATGTTTTGGTTGTCACAGGTTTGGTCACATGGCTTCACATTGCATGGCTCAAGTGAAGAAGGTAAATGACAATTTCAGAAGTGCTAGTTACTTTCAAGGGTATTGCTACTCTTGTCAACATTTTGGGCACAAGGCATTTTATTGCAAGGCAAATAACGAGAACAGGTTTGGTCAGAACAAGTTTGGCGAAACAGGTTTGGTCGAACGAGTTTGGTCGGAACGAGGTTTGGCCGAACGAGGTTTTGTCAGAATAGGTTTGGTCAGAACAGGTTTGGTCAAAACTGGTGGATTCAAAGATCAGGTTTACCTTAGAGAAACAACATCATCAAGTGTTTCAAGTGCAACAATGAAGGTCACATAATCAAAAAGTGTAGAGCTAAAATTCTAGAATACAGGAACAGGAACAGTGGCATGATTAGGTCCAAGGATCAAGGCATGGACAAGAACAGGGATGAGAACAAGAACAAGAACAGTGACAAGAACAGGAATATGGGCAAAGAGTTCAAGAGAAGGCCCGGCAAGGAAGTTATAGACGCTGATGATGATCAGTGCCTAATGGGAGTTTTACTCCCACCCCAAAATTAATCACCTCATCAAGAGGTGGGGGAGGGACTAAGCTAAGAGGCTCATTCTTAGTCTCGAGCCCCAAAGGTGACCCTTTGCCATTGATGACAAAGGGGGAGAGATATGAGTAAGGGGGAGAGCTTCAAAGTGAAGAGGAGAGCTTCAAGTCAGGGGGAGCAAAAATTCAAAGAAAGATTCTTAGTTGTGGGCACAGTTGGTCAGTTGTTAGCACACTTGGTTTCAGTTTTGGCTCTTGAGAAGTGTTTTCAGTAAAGGTTTGCCATCAATGACAAAGGGGGAGATTGTTGGAAATTTTGGGTACTTTGGGTACATTGCTTTTGCTCAAGTGTATAAGTTGTCCTTGATGTCAAGAAGCTCTTGAAGGAATTTGATTTCATGTAAAACAATTTGTTTTGATGAAGGTTACGGCATGAAAGTTTCAAAGGGCTTTTGTAAACCCCAAGTTGGCAGGTTTAAAAATTATAGGTGGATGCATTAGTTTAATGCATTTGGTTCTAGGAGGAAGTATTTATTTAAATAATTAAAAACCTTGTTAAGGTTCCTTTTAATTATTTTTAAATAAATATTTATTGTTTGCATTGGGTTCTCCTAACCCATGGCGCAAATGTCTTAACTATGATGGCGCTATGTTCTAAGATTGTGGGCGCTAGCCAAGACCTCCGCCAATGTGTTAAACTCCTCCGCCGACGTGTTAAAATCCTTGCCGACGTCAAGAGTTTATGGGAAATATGCATATAAATCTCCCATGATGAAGTTCAAATATTATCCCATCCGCATTTTCGAAAAGTGTTGCTCGTTGTAATTTCGTGATCTGATGTTCAACTTCTTCCTCACTGAGATTTCGTGATCCGCTGTTCGGATATCCGTCGTTCATTTTTTGTATCCGCCATAAGGTTTCATCATCGTCATTCGTGTCAGAAGACAAGGAGGCCTGCTATTTATTTTAGCCCTAGCGTAGAAGGTACAAGGGAAACAGAGTGAGGTTTAAACCTCACCGGACGCCTTTGGTGCACCGATAGCGGCTAGGCTGTTGGCGCGCTACCCAAACGGGAGGTTTCGCATTCGAATAACGTGAAAGAGTTTTTCTTCGTTGAAGTGGATGCAGCGGGTGGTGTTAGAGTTCGTGCGCAATTTCTCCATAGCGCGATTTTTGGTGTTTGCCAAGGTATTTTCGAAATTAATTTTTGCTAGTGTATTTTGCGGATGGAGGAAGTTTATTAGAGAGAAAAACAGCTTAGGAGTTATAAGGAGTTTGAAGCTTGCTTTAATTTTGATAAAATATTCTTTTGAAGGTGTTGTTTGCATTATCTTATTGCATTCTTATGAGAGATAAAGTTTATTGTTGATAAGACTATAAGGGAGAAATAAGGTGTATAAGGGATAAATATTTCTTGTAATGTTGAGAATGTTTTTGGTTGATTATGGAAATGAAAGCATGATGTTTTAAGGTTAGAATTGCTTCTTGTGTGAAGTTGTTAAACCTTAAGTGGGCAGCTTTGTGATTGACATTAGCTTTCATTAAATTGGTTAATAATCAAGCTATTATTTACTTGGTTAAAGTGTTGGGCTTACTTCTTTGTTGATGATTTGAAAATTTGTTTTGTGCTATTGATATTTGAGTTGGTGGATTTTTTTTTCAAACAATATTGGAGAGAAAAGGAGTTCTACTTGTTTCCTTTTCTGACGTTGATTCTGAAATGCTTCAAGTTTGTGTTTTGAGTTGAATGGTGTTGATTGAACCTTGGTTGATGAGCATTGTTGTTGAATCCCTAATTGATGGTGAAAAGAACATGAGTATCATTGTTATGTGATTCTTTGCATAGTTGGAAATTGTTGGGGTTTCATGTTCTTGAAAGAAAGCATTATATCCTATCCATTTCAGATATTGAGTCAAGTTTTCAGATTTGAGATTGAGATTGAGTTGAGTTGATTTGAGTTGAGTTTTGAGATTGGGAGTTGATTATAGAACATATTTAGTCTCTAACAATTCTCTTTATGCTTCTATGAGTTTGACAAATCACATTGGGTCTCTAACAATTCACTTTGTGATTTCCTACTAAGAAATTTTTTCTTGGTGAGCTTGCTGAGTTTTTGGACAGGTTCCGGTGGGGACTTGTGAGCAATTTTGGACAGGTTTTGATGGGGACTTGTGAGCAAATTTGGACAGGTCCTAGTAGAGGACTTGTGAGCTGAGTTTGATAGTTCTATCAGAGAACTTGAGGACAGATATGCACTGGTTCTATGAGAAGAACCTGAGGACAGATTTGGCAAGTCTTTGAGAAGGCTTGTATGGAGAGGATTGATTTGTTCAAGAGTTGGACAGATCTGACAGATAGAGGAAGACTTGTACTAGACTGGTCGACTATGTTTGGTACGGAGTTGTTTGAGCTACTGTGGACGTGATCATAGAAGGCGAGAGGTCTCTTAGGCTAAGAATTGAGGACAGGAGGTCTTCGGTGGAAAGGAGTTCCACGTGGCTGGCAAGAGGTAGAGGCGAGTTGATCTTCCGAGGGATCATTTCTAGAGCAGAGGGGAAGGTATCTCCTTTGAGTAGAGGCTCATAAATTCTGATTGGGGGAAGGTATCTCCTTTGAGCAGATGCTCATAAATTTTGATTGGGGGAAGGTATCTCCTTTGGGCCGAGGCTCATAAACATTGTAATTGGGAAGGATTCCCAAAGAACTTTGAGATAACTTTTAGAGAAAAGTTTTGTGGACATAGCCCAACCATTACGGGTGAACCACGTTAAAATTGGTGTCACTTTGTGGATGATATTGTGCATTGTTTTGATATTGCTTTGGGTATATTGCTTTACTGTTTTGAAGTATATTGGAAAAAGTAAAAAGAGGTCTTATACTTTTCACCCCCCCCCTCTCAGTATAAGCTTATGTTCTTCAAAGCAGATTTGGACAAGTTCTAGAGAGTAATTGTAGACATATTAGTGTGAGATTTTGTGGAAGCTTACAAGGCATATTTGAGATAAGTATTTGTGAAGACTTGAGAGCAAAGTTGATTGATTGATTTGTTCAGACCTTGGGTTAAGGTTTGGGGCATATATAGTAGAGTTGATTTGAAATTTATTCAAGCTTTGTGTTAAGGCTTGAGGACAGAGATTGAGGATAGATTTGTGCTAGACTGAAGGCTATGTTTAGTCCAAATCAAAGGACAAATATTGAGGACAAATTTATTCTAGATCAAAATACTGTGTTTAGTACAAATTTAAGGAGAGAGTTTGGTGCATATTTTAGGATAGGTTTGTGTTAGACTAGAGACAAATATTGAGCAGATTTGTGCTAGACCAAAGCACTATGTTTAGTGTATATTTGAGATAGAACTTTGAAGGTGCTAAAGTATAGAGGATGATAGTCTCCAGTGGATAGATATCCATTAGCTATGGAAGTGAGGATAGGTGTATTCAGTGGATAGAGATCCATTATCGAGAGTAGTGGGGGTAGCAGTTCTTCTAGAAGATAACCAGTCAGATCTAAGGAGAAAGAGTTCTCCTATGGATATATATCCACGAACTTGATTAGGGGATTGGTGTCTCCTTTGAACAGAGGTCCATAAACATTTTAATAGAGAAAGGATTCCCAAGAGATTGATTGAGAAAATTTTAGTGAAATGTTTTCTCCGTGTAGTAGCCCACATTGGGTGAACCACGTTAAATTGGTGTGTCTATTATGTGTGGTGATTTGTTCATTGCTTTGATTACTACTTTTTATATTGCTATTTATACATTGCATAACATTAATTGGGAAAGAAAAGTAAAAAGTGGTCTTGCAATGTTCACCCCCTTCTTAGTATAAGCTTGTGTTCTTCAATTGGTATTAAAGCATATTTCTTTGGAAGAGTTTAACAGCTTGAAGAAAAAGCTTTCAATAACACAATGGATTCTAAGAATGGGTCCTTAGATAATTCAAAACCAATATTTTATGGAAGCGATTATATATTTTGGAGTATGAGAATGAAGATTCATCTGATGATACTTGGCAATGAAATTTGAGAAGCAGTTGAAAATGGATACACACCACCAGCTACTCCACCTACAAATAAATATGGTAAGCTTCTACAACATTACAATTCAAAAGTAATTAATGCAATTTTGAGAGGTTTGCATAGAACAAAATTCATAAAATTTATGCATTGTAAATATGCAAAAGGAATTTGGGATAAGTTACAAAGCATATATGAAGGAGATAAAAGTGTCAAAAAGGCAAAGATATGAAATATCAAGGGACAATTTGAATATTTAAAGATGAAGGATGAGGAAAACATTAGTACTTATCTACTTTGGGTAGATGAGGTTGTTAACGCCATGCAAGAACTTGGACTTGATATTGAAGAACCTGATTTTGTGATAAGATCTTAAGATCTCTTCCAAAAATGTTTAGTGAAAATATCTCTATTATAGAGGAATCAAAATATGGTGATATTTTGACAAGAGATATGTTACTTGTTATTCTTACAACTTTTAAGTTAAGAATAAAAGAGGAACCTAATATTCAAAAGGAAGTAGCCTTTAAAGCTACTAAGAAGATAAATGGCAAGAAGTCAGATTCAAGCAATGAGTCATCCAGTGATGAAGAAACTAATTATGGCAGAAGGAATAAGGATTCAAGAAGATGTAAAAATATCAAATTTGTTAGATGTTTCAATTATGTAAAGTATGGTCACTATGCAACTGATTGCCAAGAAGCTAAAAATAACAATGATGAAGAAAAACAGGATCACAGGAACATGGAATCAGAAAGAAATAGGTACCAAAAGAAAGGTAAGGATGGACAACGCAAACAAGGAAAGAAGTTATTTCAAAGACAAAAGAGGAGCCACCATGCAGACAAGGAAAGTAAGTACTCAAGTGATAGTGATAATATTTTCTCATACAATGATAAAGATGAAGTACTATCTTTTATTGAAGAAAAAGAAGAAGTTAAGAAAAGGTCACCAATAATTCTCAAGTGTTTTAGATGTGGTAATTTTGGACATCTTGAAGATAGTTTTACAAGTAATGGTTTTAGTTTCAATGATGATGAATATGAAGATACACTTGAAGGACCAGAAGAGAATATTATAATGGCACTAGAAGAAGAATAAGGTGATCCTACAAAAGATAAGTCAGAAAAGAATGAAGATGTTCTCAAATATAAACAAATGGAGGAAGAATAAGAAAAAGGAGGAGTTGATCTTGAGGGAGAGATTATTTATGCTCTTAAAAATTTAAAGAAGGTAATAAAGCAAAATTCCCAACTTGAGTTTCAGTTTCAAGAATGTGATCAAGAGAGATAAAAGCTTATAGAAGATCTAAACAAGTCAATAGCTAAGACAAAGAAGTTCAAGGATAAGTTATAAGAAAAGGTCTTAGAATGTGAAAAGTTATAACAAGAAGTAGCCCTACTAAGGGAATAAGTAGATAATTCTAATTATAAGCTACATAAATTTGGAATAATCTCAAAGAATTTTTAATAAGATCATAAAGGCACAAAAACCTACATCAAGCAAGATAGGTCTTGGTTTTGAACAAGCTCAAAAGAAACAAGAAGAGGAGTCAACCTCAAGTTCTGAAGAAGAAATAACTTCAAAAGAAGATAGTGTGAGAGAAAGTGACACTTTTGAGGAATATTTGGATAGTATAAAGTTCAACAAGGAAAGGAACAATGCATAAAGAAGAAACATATGGAACAAGAACCAGTACAAAGAAAAAAATACTAAGAGACCAATGAGGTCAAGGCAAGGAAATTTCAATGGATGATGTTTCTCATGTCACAAATTTGGGCACATGGCTTCACAATGTAGGACACATGAAAGACAGGAATATGGAAACTTTAGGAACAAGTATCTTTTCCATAGGTATTGCTACTCATGTAATCAATTTGGTCACAAGGCAATGAATTGCAGGGTTCATGATAGGAACAACTATGGCTTCACCAAGAGATATCCTAAGAAATTTGCACCTCCAAGGAATAATAATGTTAAGTGTTATAAGTGCAATAATGATGGACATATAGCAAAGTGGTGTAGAGTAGACATTCCATAATCAAGCATGAACAGGAATAGGAATAGGAATATGGACATGAACATGAACAGGAATATGGACATGAACAAAAACAAGAACATGGACATGAATAGGAACAGTCAAAGAAATCATAAGGATTAGATGAGAAGGAAAGAGGATAAAGGTAAACATCAGTGCTTTCTAGGAGTAGAAATAATCCCACCCCATAATTAACCACCTCAAGAGGAGGTGGGGGAGGGGCTAAGCTAAGAGACTCATTCTTAGCCCCGAGCCCCAAAGGTGACCCTTTGCCATTTATGTAAAAGGGGGAGATATTTTATTTAATAAGAGAGCATTGAGTCAAGGGGAGTAATTTACCAGGGGGAGCAAAATAGGAAAAAGGTCAAGTTTTGGTAAAAATAATTTGGGTTGCCATCAATGACAAAGGGGGAGATTGTTGGACATTTTGAGTAGATGAGTTTTCATTTATGTCAAGAGTGAGTGGTCATTGATGTTAAGCCTTTAGCACTAGTCAGTGGTAGTTTCAGTGGGTAGCATCAATTTTAGGTTATCCAATAGGTGCAAAAGGATAGTCTATTTTCAGTTGATCAAGATCTGGTTCCAGGAAGTCAGATGTGGTCCAAAGTGCAAAGAAGAATCCCAAGTGAATAATATTATAATATTTTTTATAATATTATACAGGGAAGTTTATATTAATTATAAATTAATTAATATAATTTTTATTTTAAATTAATTTACTTAACTTATAAAGTTATTTAAATTAATTTTAATATTAATTATAAGTTAATTTATGTTAATTTTAATAACCCTATGGTGGGTTATTAAGTCAAAAATTTGAAAATTCGAATTCGAAATCGAGCATCGACGTGGGAAGCAAATTAACCAAGTGTGTATAAAATGGTATTACCCCACCCTAGCCAAAGTCTCTTATGCCTTCAAATTTAATTTTATGCTATGCGAGCTTGTGTGAATCGTGTTATGCAACAAGAGGATTTTATTTTTATTAAAGTGCTTAGATGAGGTAAATGGATTTCACCCACCAATGATGGAGCCTTGGTCACCAAGCACTGGTAGCATAGTTGGCAACCACAGTGTGAGCAATATGTGAGGGCAGCTATTGGCGTAGGTTCGAAACCGCAAGAGGATTTATTTTTGTTTTGTGTTGAAATCGATGGCGGATGAAGGTTGAAAAGGAAGGAAGTCTTGCTTCCTTCACATGGGTGTCTATAGCCCACGCGGTGGGCACAAAAGTGCTAAGGTGCTTGGCGCTTGGGGAGATGGTGGTTCGAATCATGTCGAAACCCTTTTGGGTAGAAGTCAAAGGTATGCATTAGTTGAGGGCGAAAATTTTCGAGGGGATTGGTTGAGCTATTAAAAATTAATTTTTGCATAATTTATTTGGCTTGTAAGGTTTTAAGGGGAGTTATAAGGTTGATGCAAAATAATTTTTTGGTGTTATTTGCTTTAGTGTTTGAAAAGGGTAATAAGGTGTTTTAGGAATATTTTTTGAGTTTTTTTGGTGTTGGATATTATTTTAAGTTGGAGATTATAAGGCATATCCAAATAATTATATTTCATGTATGATTTGATGAATGTTAATTCCAAGGAGTGTATTTGAGCTTTGATTATTTTTGTGTCTAAGGAATATTTCAGAAAGTGTTAAGAGTGATTTTTTGTCATCTAACCATTGAAATTAGAAAAAAGAAAATTGTGATTGAGGCAGGTTTTTTAAGGCCACTTCTACATCAAACAAAAATGTATGGGCACATCTTCCTAGTGAGTGATTGTTGAATGTTGTGAATGCAAATTTGGAGTGAAAAATATTATTTGGTAAGCATTGTTGAGCGTATTTTGAATTAATGCTTCAAGGTTTTCTGGAATTAAGAGTTGTTGATTAAACCTTTTTTGATAAGCATTGTTTAAGTGATTAAGTTGAGTGAACTTGAAATTAGGTTTTGCAAATATCATGAGTATCATTGTTATGTGAGATTGATTGATAATAATTGTTGGAAACATTTGCGTGAGTGTTCTTATGCTTAGACTAGGGTTTGTAAGCAAGGATTAATTCATTGAGTGATTGGTTGAGTAGAGTTGGTTGAGCCTAGTCAAGTGGATGTGTTGAAGTGATAGTTCAAGTTCTGTGAAAAAAATTGTTCTATATTCTAAATTGATTTGAGAAAGAGGTTGAGTATTTGTTAATGTGAAACATATTGAGTCTCTAACAATTCTCTATATGTTTCTATGATAAAATAAATATTTAAAGTGATTTATATTTTATGAGTGCAAAGAATATTGAGTCTATAACAATTCTCTATATGGTTTTGTGGTAAAAAGAGTGATTAAAAGTGATTGAGCATTGTGGTGAATGTGAAGCATATTGAGTCTCTAAAAATTCTCTTTATGTTTCTATGAGATTGGACAAGTTCTAGTGTGGACTTGTTGAGTAGATTTGAGGCAAGTCTTAGAGAAGACTTGTGGATAGATTTGTGTGAGCTTTTGTGGAAGCTTACAATATAGTTTGAGAACAGATATTGAGAGCAGATTTGGATAAGTTCTAGTGAGGACTTATTGAGAAAATTTGGACAAGTTCTTGAGACAAGTATTTGAGAAGACTTGAGAGTAGAGTTGATTTATTGATTTTTTCAGACCTTGGGTTAAGGTTTGGGGTAGAACTAACATAGTTGATTTGATATTAAGTCAAGTTTTGGGTTAAGGCTTGAGTACAGGGATTGAGGATAGATTTGTGCTAGACCAAAGGACTGTGTTTAGTGCAGATTAGAGGACAAATATTGAGGAAAAAATTGTACTATACTGAAGGACTATGTTTAGTACATATTTGAGGATAGATTTTAGTGCAAATTTGAGGATAGGTTTGTGCTAGACCAGAGACAAATATTGATCAGATTTATGCTAGATCGAAAGACTGTGTTTAGTACAGATTTGAGACAGATCTTTGAATGTGATATAGTATAGATGATGATATTCTGTAGTGGATAGTGATCCATTAGCCAAGGCACTGAGGATAGGTGTCTTCAGTGCATAGATATCCATTATCCATAGTAGTGGGGGCAGTAGTTCTTCTAGAAGATCACCAATCAGAGCTAAGGAGAAAGAGTTCTCCTGTGGATAGAGATCCATGAACTTGATTAGGGGATTGGTATCTCCTTTGGATAGAGGTCCATAAACATTGTAATAGGGAAAGGATTCCCAAGAGATTGATTGAGAAAATTTTAGTGAAATATTTTCTTCGTGGAGTAGCCCACATTGGGTGAACCACGTTAAATTGGTGTCTTTATTGTGTGTGGTGATTTGTGCATTGCTTTGATTACTGATGTTGATATTGCTATCTATACATTGCATAATATTGATTGGGAAAGAAAAGTAAAAAGTGGTCTTATATTTTTCACCCCCCTCTTAGTATAAGCTTGTGTTCTTCATTTCTTATGGTGGTATTTTCATACAAGGATGCACAATGACAGGTTCAGTTTGCAAATATGCAGCAAGGTTCAGGTTAATAGTAGCAATGGTGGTCCCTTGTCACTATGATACCACTATTATATTTTGAGGCTTATTACTTAAAATAATAAAACTTACAAAAATGAAATAAAGTATCAAACTAATGTATATAATTAAGGAAATATTCTGTAAGTATAAAATACTATAATAACTCAAATAACTACTCCTAAATATTTCATAGACAAAGGCTCACAAAAATGGAGCCATGGCACTGAAATAACCAAGTAATTTTATTACAATTGTGTCTCTTACATCTCCACATTACCATGTATATATAATGTAATTTTACTCTTCATATTAAGCACTCTTGGCCTTCCCGCTTCTAGACTATTCAAATTCCTATTATTTAGACTCATGTGCACATGGAAAAATGTGCACATTTACATTATTAAATACTATGCACTCATGTGCATTTATTACAACACAAATTAAATCCTAATCTAAGACTTGTACCAAATAATGTAATACACTCCAATAATTTCATAAAGAATTCCACGTTTGTGCTATCATATCAACAAATTGAGGATGGTCTTCCCACATCTGCTCATATTTAAAATATGATATTTTTTAATTCACTTACTACCATTTTAACTCTTATTGGCTAGCGATTTGAACCAATATTTGTTAAGGTATTAATTTTAGCACATGTTCCTTCATCTAGCTAATGATCTGAGAGTATGCATCTGTCTAATTTTTTTCCTATTAGGTTCTAGTCTCTCTTGTTGTTGGTCCATGTATAATAGTATTATTCAAACTCAACCTCCCATAGATTATTATTTTGAATAAAAGCTGAGGAATATCTCATAGTTTGGGTTAATTTCCTAATTCCCCCTAACTTTTCATCCAGTTAGGTTATGGAGTTATGGGTTCTTCCTCATCTTGGAATAAAAGCTGAGGAAGAAACCTTTGAGAAGAAAGTATATAATAACTCCTAGAGAATTCCAACTCCTATCAATCCATTTTCTCAAGGCTAAAGCCCTTGGCCAATACCCATTAAATTTACCAAAAATTTCCCTATCTTGGAGCAACGAGGATCTCTTTGAGGCGCACTTACTAACCTTTATCACTAATTGTGATTATAAGGATTTAAATATAAATCGATCCATGGAAAGGAAACTAAAACTCAATATCTATTGAATTTATTAGAATATCCTATAGAAAATATAATATTTGATAAAAAATTATAATAATTTGCATGCAAAATTTCTAAGATAAAGAAGGAAAATGAAAACTTAGCTATTTTTTTTTCCAGTAGAATGTTTGAAGAACACAAGCTTATACTGAGAGGGGGGGTGAACAATATAAGATCAAAATTTTACTTTTCTTTCCAAAGCAATATCATCCAATATTATCAATTGCAATAATGAAATAAGCACAAATCATCACATAATTAAGAGATACATTTTTAACATGGTTCACCTAATGTGGGCCACATCCATGTAGAAATATTTATTATAAGTTTCTCAAAAAAAATCTTGGGAACTCATTCCCTATTACAATGTTTGTGTAACTCTATCCATAGGAGTGAAGAACACAAGCTTATACTGAGAGGGGGGGTGAACAATATAAGACCACTTTTTACTTTTCTTCTCAAATCAATATTATGCAGTGTATAGATAGTAGTATCAATAGAAGTAATCAAAGCAATGCACAAAACACCACACACAATAGAGACACATATTTAATGTGGTTCATCGAATGTGGGCTACCTCCACAGAGAAAATATTTCTTCTAAATATTTCTCAAATGATCTCTTGGGAATCCTTCCCAAATTACAATGTTTATGGAACTTAGTCCAAAGGAGATGTTGATCCCCTAATATCAATTTCGTGGATCTCTTCCATAAGAGAACTCTTTCCCCTTCTACTCTGGCTAGTTATCTTCTAGAAGACTTTGTCTCTATGTTGCTCTAATTGGTGGATTTCTCTCCACTTGAAGACTTCTCACTCATATTTGTCTTCAATTGTCCTGGTTTCTAGATATCTATCCTGTAAGACTCTGTCCTATATACTCTGTCACCTCCAAAGCTTTTTCTCAATACTATACCAAACACAGTTCAATCGGTCTAGCATAGTTTTGCTCAATCTCTTGCACTAAACATAGTACAGTTGATCTAGTACAATTATGCTCAATAGGTTCTCTTAAAACCTGCTCAAATCTGCTCAAAATGTTCACACAAAACCTGTCTAAATATTCTCAACATGTTCACACAAAACCTGTCTAAATCTGCTCAACAGGTTCACACAAAACCTGTATAAATATGCTCAAAAAATCCTCTCTAGGACTTGCTCAAATCTGATCAATAAGTCCTCTCTTGGACTTGCTCAAATCTTCTCAATAAGTCCTCTCTTGGACTTGCTCAAATCTTCTCAATAAGTCCTCTCTTGGACTTGCTCAAATCTGCTCAATAAGTCCTCTCTTGGACTTGCTCAAATATTCTCAATAAGTCCTCTCTTGGACTTGCTCAAATATTCTCAATAAGTCCTCTCTTGGACTTGCTCAAATCTTCTCAATAAGTCCTCTCTTGGACTTTCTCAAATCTGCTCAAGCAAGCTTTCACAAAATCTTAACTCAAAATAGTCCACAAGCCTTCTCAAATACTTGTCTCAAATCTGCTTAACAAGCTTACATAGAACTTGTTCAATCTCATAGAATCATAAAGAGAATTGTTAGAGACTCAATATGTTCTAAGCTCAAAGTACAATCAATATCTCAATTCAATCTCATAGAAGCATAAAGAGAATTGTTATAGACTCTATATGTTCTATACTCAAATCTCAATCTCAACTCAATAGAAGCATAAAGAGAATTGTTAGAGACTCAATATGTCCTATTCTTAAATCTCAATATCAACTCAAATCAATATCATAGAAGAATAAAGAGAATTGTTAGAGACTCTATATGTTCTATACTCAAATCCCAATCTCAACTCAATAGAAGCATAAAGAGAATTTTTAGAGACTCAATATGTCCTATTCTTCAATCTCAATCTCAACTCAAATAAGAATATAGAATAGTTTGTTTTATGGAACTTTAAAAACCATTTCACACATCCACTTGACTAGGCTTAACCAATCACATCAAGGAACAACCCTTTCTCACAAATCCTAGTTCAAGCATGTATCAACCAACTCAAAATGTTTCCAACAATGCTTTATCTCAATTCTCACATAAAAATGATACTCTTGTTCTTTTCTAGATCATGTTCAAGTTCATTTCATCATCAATGGGCTTCAACAACAATGCTAATGAAACAAGGTTTAAATACAACTCACAAATCAGAAAAACCTTGAAGCATTCAACCAACCATCTTCACAAAGAAAATCATAATCAATCATTTTCTCTCCAATGATATTTCATAAATCAACCACCACAAACAATCAATAGGAGAATGTGCCCATACCTTTTTGATGCCAATAAGTTGTCCATAAAATCTGCCACACTTAATCATAACTTTATTTTTCAATATTAATAAGGGTTAGTGGTCTTTTAAATAATCACAATAAAAGCATAACTTAATTTACACCCTTTTCACTCCAACTTCATAAACACATCCACCAAAGTCTATTTTAATAAAAAACCCTTATTAAAAATAACCCACAATAAATCTCTCAAAATCACTTTAACAACAACTCCTTATTTCTCCTAAAATAAATTATCCATTTCCATAAAAATAAAACATAAATCAAATATGCTTTTGCAATAATAATCACAGCCCTAATGATAAAATTTAATTCCCATTAAATACCTTATAACTCCAAACTTTAGGGCTAATAAAAATTATTAAAGGCAAAAACGTAAATACCTCTCAAGGGGATTTGAACCTCCGTCTGCCACACACTGTGAGCGTCTTAGCCATGGATAATATTCCAACCAAGCCAAAGCGCTCATTGGAAAAGCAAAGGCCAAAATGACCTTTAATCTTCCTCCGCCTACCGCAAAGGACAAAACGCCAAAGCACTTCCCACACACTGTCGTCAAGGGGATTCGATCCCTAATATTTGCGCTGCCCACAGTCTTAGCAAAATCGATACGCCAATGCACCACGCCTCATACCACATTTGATATTTCCAAATCGCTGCGCTTTCTTCGCTGCTTCCTTTGCAACAATTCACATGAGCTATTTCGAATTCCAAGGCAATTAACACACGAGAGCAAGGATGATTATTTGGTTTAATTACCACCCCTTTATATAGTGTTTAATAACACTTTGAAGATGTCGATGAAAATATTAAAATTGTATTTGCATGATGACGTCGACGGGAAACTTTCCATTTAAATTTGAATTTAAATTTTAAATAATTAAAATTTAAACCAAACATTAAAACTCAAATAACTCCATCACTAGGGCACATTTTTTGACAAAACGAAAGCCCAATGTGGATTTTAAGAAAAACCCAGATCAAATATGTTGTCCATGGTTTTAAATAAAACCTTATGTTTTCTCTGCCTTGGTTTTCACAAAAACCCTTCATATATCCTTTTGACATTTATTGCTCTATTGACATCAATGACAACATTTCAACTTAGGGATTCAAAATGTCCAACAAGGAGACACCTGTCACTTATCACAAGTTTGTGGATCCCAATCCATAGGAGACACCAATCCCCTTTGCTATGTTTCATGGGATTCTATCCACATGAGACTCCAATACCCTCTACTCTAGTTTATGGACCTCTATCCATAGGATACCTCAATCCCCTCTACTCTAATATTCTCTAAGCCTTTACATAAGGCTTGCTCAAATATGCTCCATACCTACACACAAGGCTTGCTCAAATCTTCTCCAAAACCTGCTCTCAACTCTACTCAAATATATTATAAGCCTACACACAAGGCTTTCTCAAGTTTGCTCACAAAAACCTACTCAAATATGCTCCAAGCCTACACATAGGGCTTACTCAAATCTGCTCAGAATACCTGCTCAATACTGATCACATAACCTTCTCAATCTTGCTCAAATCTTCTCAATAACACTACTCAAAACTTCTCATAACTCTACTCAAACCTACTCAAACCTGCTCATAATTCTGCTCAAATTTTCTCACAAAACCACTACTCACAACTCTGCTCGTAAGCCTATCCAAAAATGTGCACTCAAGTCTTCTCACAAACCTGCTCAAAATATCTACTCAAATATGCTCACAAACAATGCTCATATCTTTCCCAAATATTGCACACAAACAATGTTCATCTATTCCCAAATATTGCATACAAATAATGTTCATCTATTCTCAAATCTTGCATAATGATATCATCAAGTGCTTTATCTATTCTTCAATGTACTTTCCTCAACTAGAGAAATTCAAAAATATTCTACCTAGAATTCTTTTATCTTCATGAACATATAGGAAATGATATGCACTAAACAAATGCTCAATATGTTCTTCACATTCACATGTCTCACATTTATTACATTTTAAAGGTAGCTCTAGTCTAGCACTTGATTACTGACCTGGTAATTGTTGATTTCCACCTTCACTTCAAAAACAATCATCGTGCACAAATTTGTCCTTTTCATCTACTCTCAAAATAAATCATGAAAAATACACAAATTTGCTTCACAAAACTAATCTATAACTCTTGCACTTTCATTTCCAATATCACTCAAAACCAATGCACAAATTTGCTTCACAAAACTGATCTATAACTTTTGTACTTTCATTTTCAATATCACTCAAAAAGGTGCTCAATCAATCAATCCTTATATCTCCAACCATATGACATCAAAATATTTTCTTCATCCAAAAACAAACCTTGAGTAAGGAATTAAATCACCATACCTCTAAAATTGCCTTGATGATGATGTGCCTTCAAAACCTGTCTTGACAGAAATAATTTTCTTTTCTAGTGCCACTTCAAAAACTGATTAGCAAATCTCTCACATCAAATCATCCACATTAAAAATCCTTCTCAAAAATATGTGCACAATAAGGTTTGAAAATAACTCCTTATATCTCCTTTTTCACACTCACAAAATAAAGCTTTTTAATCAACAAAATACCTTTTTATATTTCCTTTTACAACATGCAAAAATATAATTTTGAACTAATAACCTTCTACCTTATCACTCCCTTTTATAATGTGCAAAACATATCCCTTATATCTACCTTTTAAACTTTACAAAATAACAACTTTATAACATAAATTCTTATAGCTCCCCTTTATAATATTTGCAAAATAAAGACTTTACAACATACACCCTTATATCTCCTTTTCAAAAATTAATAAAAAACCTTTGCCCTTTCAAAAATTAATCAAAAGCCTTTATCCTTACCTCACATCAAAAATTAGCTTGCGCGGATGGGTTTTGACATTCTGACCTCTAGTACCTTAGCAAAAGGTGCAACCAATTGGGATGACCAACTGGATAGAATGAAAATATGCATTAATTATTTTGACTCCATTGTGCGCTCTTCAACAACACTAAAATCTAAGCAAAACTGGTGTCGGCTAGTTTCAAACCTCAACCTTCTTCCATGCAATGACTTAGCACAAGTCACACCACCACTTGGGCTACACCAGTAGATGATGTCAAAGGAGCATATACAATCTTTAAATTCTCTTCCTTCTTCGTTACCAAATATTTGTTATACTCCTCCTTCGCTATCTATCACACTCACCGCGTCGAATCAATCTTCGAATTGCATTTCATTAAGGTGAAATATTGTCATATTTATAAGCCTCCATAGTGCTTCGATTTATCAATGACATCGGCAACATTTTGTTCCATGCAACCTTTTATAATTTTAAATATTTTGACCCAAGCAACTCTAAACCTCTTTGTATTAATCCTTTAAACCTTTGTCCCTCTTTAATTCTCTTCTTTATAATATTTAAATATGATATTAAATATTATAAACCTTTACTTAAAAATATTTTCTTTGCTTTGCTCCATCTGAATTATATGCCTTAAAAATATTTTCTTTGCTTTGCTCCATCTGAATTATATGCCTTAAAAATATTTTCTTTGCTTTGCTCCATCTGAATTATATGCTTGCCTTGAATGATTGTCCATCATTGATATTTTATCCATCCTTATAAGCTCATCACCCTTGAAGAATATTTCTACCTTAAATACCTTGTTCCTTTGACATCAATGACAACTCAATATTTCTAACAATATTTTACCTCATTAAAGTCCTAGTCCTTCAGTGCTCTTCCCATCATCCGAACCCTAGCTGACAAATATTTGCAATTTCATTTTTTGTGACTTGAAAAATCATTACTACCCTTGTACTGGATGGATGACCTCATAAGGTCGTATCTCCCTCAATATTGCTTGGATTCCTTCATATGACCACTCATTTTAAAGCTATTCAAATTAAACACATGTTGATCCAAGAATCAATTGAATCAGATAACCCTTTGTGAAGATATAGCTCTTAAAAAATAAGACATTTTTCAAAAAAATGCCCTAATCCTTCGTGAAGCAATCATTATGGAAATATTGTGTATCTTATCTCCAAATAATATAGTGATTATTTATGATGCGTTAATGATTTTTACTCCATCGTGTGCTCTTCAACAACACTAAAATCTTAGTAAAATTGGTGTCAGCTAGTTTCAAACCTCAACCTTCTTCCATGCAATGACTTAGCACAAGTCATACCACCACTTGGGCTACACCAATAGATGACATCAAAGGAGCAGATACAATCTTTAAATTCTCTTCCTTCTTCGTTGCCAAATTTTTGTTATACTCCTCCTTCACTATAGTTCGCACTCACTACGTTGAATCAATCTTCGAATTGCATTTCATTAAGGTGAAATATTGTCATATTTATAAGCCTCCATAGTGCTTTGATTTATCAATGACATCAGCAACTTTTTGTTCCATGTAACCTTTTATAATTTTAAATATTTTGACCAAAGCAACTCTAAACCTCTTTGTATTAATCATTTAAACCTTTGTCCCTCTTTAATTATCTTCTTTATAATATTTAAATGTGATATTAAATATTATAAACCTTTACTTAAAAATATTTTCTTTGCTTTGCTCCATCTGAATTATATGACTTAAAAATATTTTCTTTGCTTTGCTCCATCTGAATTATATGCCTTAAAAATATTTTCTTTGCTTTGCTCCATCTGAATTATATGCTTGCCTTGAATGATTGTCCATCATTGATATTTTATCCATCCTTATAAGCTCATCACCCTTGAAGAATATTTCTGCCTTAAATACCTTGTTGCTTTGACATCAATGACAACTCAATATGTCTAACAATTTTTTACCTCACTAAAGTCCTAGTCCTTCATTGCTCTTCCCATCATCCGAACCCTAGCTGACAATATTTGCAATTTCATTTTTTGTGACTTGAAAAATCATTACTGCCCTTGTTCTGGATGGATGACCTCATAAGGTTGTATCTCCCTCAATATTGCTTGGATTATTTCATATGACCACTCATTTTAAAGCTATTCAAATTCCACACAAGTTGATCTAAGAATCAACTGAATCAGATAACCTTTTGCGAAGATATAGCTCTTAAAAAATAAGACATTTTTTTTAAAAATGCCCTAATCCTTCGTGAAG
This sequence comes from Wollemia nobilis, assembly GCA_028583015.1. NCBI lineage: Eukaryota > Viridiplantae > Streptophyta > Pinopsida > Araucariales > Araucariaceae > Wollemia > Wollemia nobilis. The sequence continues at coordinate 5,037,248 of JAQPPZ010002456.1, read as the reverse complement.
CAATCATTATGGAAATATTGTGTATCTTTGTTGGCAATTTTGGGTACTTTGGGTACATTGCCTTTTCTCAAGTGTATAAGTTGTCATTGATGTCAAGAAGCTCTTGAAGGAATTTGATTTGATGTCAAATAATTTGTTTTGATGAAGGTTACGGCATGAAAGTTTCAAAGGTCTTTTGTAAACCCCAAGTTGGCAGGTTTAAATATTACAGGTGGATGCATTAGTTTAATGCATTTGGGTCCAGGAGGAAGTATTTATTTAAATAATTAAAAACCTTGTTAAGGTTCCCTTTAATTATTTTTAAATAAATATTAAATTATTATTTGCAATGGGTTCTCCTAACCCATGGCGTTATGTTTTAAGATTGTGGGCGCTAGCCAAGACCTCCACCGACGTGTTAAACTCCTCGTCGACGTCAAGAGCTTATGGTAAAAATGCATATAAATCTCCCTCAATGAAAATCAAGAATTATCCCATCCGCATTTTGAAAAGAGTTGCTCGTTGTGAATTCGTGATCTACTGTTCGACTGTGTCTTCGCCATTTTCGTGAATCTGCTATTCATTTTTTTTGTACTCGTCGTTTGTCGTAAATCCACCGTAAGGTTTTTGTCTTCGTGTTCATGTCAGAAGAAAGGGAGGCACTATTGTTTTATTTAATCCCTGGCGTAGAAGGAACAAGGCTAACAGCATGAGGTTTAAACCTCACCAGGCGCCTTTGGCGCACCGATAGCGGCTAGGTTGTTGGCGCGCTACCCAAACAGGAGGTTTCACATTCGAATAACATGAAAGGGTTTTTCATCGTGAAGTGGACGCAGTGGGTGGTGTTAGAATTTGTGCGCAATTTCTCCATAGCGCGATTTTTGATGTTGGCCAAGGTATTTTCGAAATTAATTTTTGCTAAGTGTATTTTGCGGATGGAGGAAGTTTATTAGAGGGAAAAACAGCTTAGGAGTTATAAGGAGTTTAAAGCTTGTTTTATTTTGATAAAAGATTCTTTTGAAGGTGTTGTTTGAAATATCTTATTGCATCCTTATGAGAGATTAATTTTATTTTTGATAAGACTATAAGGGAGAAATAAGGTGTATAATGGATAAATTTTTCTTGTAATGTTGAGAGTGCTTTTGGTTGATTATGGAAATGAAAGCATGATGTTTTAAGGTTAAAATTGCTTCTTGTGTGAAGTTGTGAAACCTTAAGTGAGCAGTCTTGGATAGGTTCCGGTGGGGACTTGTGAGCAGATTTGGACAGGTCCTAGTAGAGGACTTGTGAGTTGAGTTTGATAGTTCTATCAGAGAACTTGAGGACAGAGGTGCATTGGTTCTTTGAGAAGAACCTGAGGATAGATTTGGCAAGTCTTTGAGAAGGCTTGTGTGCAGAAGATTGATTTGTTCAAGCTTAAGCGTTGGACAAATCTGACAAATAGAGGAATACTTGTACTAGACCGACTGGCTATGTTTGGTACAGGTTATTGAGCTGCTATGGACATGATCATAGAAGGCAGAGGTCTCTTAGGCTAAGCATTGAGGACAGGAGGTCTTCGGTGGAAAGGAGTTCCACGTGTTGCCAAGAGGTAGAGGTAGTTGATCTTCTGAGGGATCATTTCCAAAGCAGAGGGGAAGGTATCTCCTTTGATCAGAGGCTCATATATTCTGATTAGGGGAAGGTATCTCCTTTGGTCCAAGGCTCATAAACATTGTAATTGGGAAGGATTCCCAAAGAACTTTGAGATAACTTTTAGAGAAAAGTTTTGTGGACGTAGCCCAACCATTTTGGGTGAACCACGTTAAAATTGGTGTCACTTTGTGGATGATATTGTGCATTGCTTTGATATTGCTTTGGGTATATTGCTTTACTATTTTGAAGTATAAAGGAAAAAATAAAAAGAGGTCTTATACTATTCACCCCCCCCTCTCAATATAAGCTTGTGTTCTTTAATTGGTATCAGAGCAGGTGCCTTCGAAAAGTTTAACAGCTTGAAGGAAAAGCTAGTAAAGAACACAATGGATCATTCAAGTGGCAATGTAGCACCTATTCTTGATGGGTCAGACTTTGGTCTTTGGAGTGCAAGGATGAAGGTTCATCTAATGGCACTTGGGAATGAGGTTTGGGAAGTGATTGAAGATGAGTACACTTCCTGAACATGGTCCTAATACTAAAGAAGAAAGGCTCCTACATCACAACAATTCAAAAGCAATGAATGCAATCCCGAAAGGCTTACGAAGCGAGATATCACCAAAGTGATTCACCTGCAAGACAGACTAGTGAAATGTGGAAACAGTTGAAGGTGGTTCATACAGGTGATACAAATGTCAGAAATGCCAAGTTGAGACACTTCAAAGGTATTTTTGAACAACTCAAGATGAATAATGATGAAAATATTAATGACTACATGCTTCGTATGGATGAGGTTGTTAACTCCATGAAAGACTTAGGTCTTGAGCTTGCTGAAAATGATGTCTGTGATAAGATTTTAAGATCTCTTCCTAATAGATTTAGTGAAAATATTTCTGCTATTGTGGAAGCTAAATATTTGGATAAGTTAAAAAAGGATGAGCTCCATAGTATACTTGCAGCATTTGAGTTGAGAACTTAAGTGAAGGTTGATGTCAAGAAAGAGGTAGCTTTCAAGGCTACTAAGAAATCCAAGGGTAAACAGCTTCAAGATAGTGATGAGTCTTCTAGTAATGAAGAGGCATATTACAGCAAGAAAGGCAAGTTCTCTAGAAAGCACAAAAGTATGAAAAATATAAGATGTTTCAATTGTGGAAAGTTTGGTCATTATGCTACTGACTGTACTATTCCTAAGAATGAAAGTGATGAAGATAAACAGGATTATAAGAGCAAGGATTCTAAAAAGCACAAGCATCACAGGAAGAACATAGATGAGCACATCAATCAAGGAAAGAGGTATTATCACAAGCACAAGAAGAGTTTCTACCTATACAAAGCAAGTAAGTGTTCTAGTAGTGATAGTGAAAGTTCTTCAAGTGATGATGAAAATGAGATGTTCATATCAGAAAAAAATGAAGAACCGAAACATAGATTCATTATCATGAAATGTCTTAGATGTGGAAACTTTGGTCACCTTGAGGATGATTGCACAAATAATGATTTGGTTTCTAGTATGTATGAGGATGCTTCAGAAAACTATAAGGAAGATGCATGTATGGTTTTTGAAAAGGGTAGCACCTCTAGTGATAAGAAATCTGAAAAAGGCTTTGATGATTCAAAAAGCAAACAAATAAAGGAAGATATAGAGGAAGGTGAAGTAGATCTTGAAGGTGAACTTATTAGTGCTCTTAGTGCTTTTAAAAAGAAAAGAAATAAGAATGCTAGACTCAAGGATAAGTTAGATGAATGTTGTATGGAGAGAGATGATCTTATAGAAAGTCTTGACTTCTCTATAGCTAAGACACAAGAACTCAAGGATGAGTTAGAGTCTAAGGTTATTGAGTATAGTGAGTTAGAACAGAAAATGGCTTCTTTGAAAGAGGAAACTAAAGAGTACAAGGATAAGCTTTACAGGTTTCAAGATAGCTCCAAAAAGGTTAAGTCACTCATCAAAGGTCAAATAAAGACAACAAATAAAACAAGATTTGGTTTTGTTAAGCCACACAAGGAACAAGTTAGAGAGTCTAGTAAGAGACTCCAAAAGGAATATAGTTCTGATGAGGAAAGTATTTCAGAAAAGGAGTCCTTGAATGATAGATGCATAGAAACAGAAAATAGAATTCAGAATGAGAAGAAGTTTTCAGAACCTAAGAGGTCAAATAATGGAAAGTTTTAAGGCAGATGTTTTGCTTGTCACAGGTTTGGTCACATGGCTTCACATTGCATGGCTCAAGTGAAGAAGGTAAATGACAATTTTAGAAGTGTTAGTTTCTTTCAAGGGTATTGCTACTCTTGTCAACAGTTTGGGCACAAGGCAGTTTATTGCAAGGCAAATAACAGGAACAAGTTTGATCAGAACAGGTTTGGTCAGAATAGGTTTGGTCAGAACAGGTTTGGTCATAATAGGTTTGGTCAAAACTGGTGGATTCAAAGATCGGGTTTACCTCAGAGAAACAACATCATCAAGTGTTTCAAGTGCAACAATGAAGGTCACATAATCAGAAAGTGTAGAGCTAAAATTCTAGAATACAGGAACATGAACAATGGCATGATCAGGTCCAAGGATCAAGGCATGGACAAGAACAGGGATGAGAACAAGAACAATAACAGTGACAAGAACAAGAATATGGACAAAGAGTTCAAGAGAAGGCTTGGCAAGGAAGTTATAGACATTGATGATGATCAGTTCCCAATGGGAGTTTTACTCCCACTCCAGAATTAATCACCTCATCAGGAGGTGGGGGAGGGACTAAGCTAAGAGGCTCATTCTTAGTCTCGAGCCCCAAAGGTGACCCTTTGCCATTGATGACAAAGGGGGAGAGATATGAGTAAGGGGGAGAGCTTCAAAGTGAAGAGGAGAGCTTCAAGTTCGGGGGAGCAAAACTTCAAAGGAATATTCTCAGTTGTGGGCACAGTTGGTCAGTTGTTAGCACAGTTGGTTTCAATTTTGGCTCTTGAGAAGTGTTTTCAGTAAAGGTTTGCCATCAATGACAAAGGGGGAGATTTTTGGCAATTTTGGATACTTTGGGTACATTGCCTTTGCTCAAGTGTATAAGTTGTCATTGATGTCAAGAAGCTCTTGAAGGAATTTGATTTGATGTCAAATAATTTTTTTTGATGAAGGTTACGACATGACAGTTTCAAAGGTCTTTTGTAAACCCCAAGTTGGCAGGTTTAAATATTACAGGTGGATGCATTAGTTTAATGCATTTGGGTCCAGGAGGAAGTATTTATTTAAATAATTAAAAACCTTGTTAAGGTTCCCTTTAATTATTTTTAAATAAATATTAAATTATTGTTTGCAATGGGTTCTCCTAACCCATGGCACTATGTTTTAAGATTGTGGGCGCTATCCAAGACCTCCGTCGACGTGTTAAACTCCTCGCCCACATCAAGAGCTTATGGTAAAAATGCATATAAATCTCCCTCAATGAAAATCAAGAATTACCCCATCCGCATTTTGAAAAGAGTTGCTAGTTGTGAATTCGTGATCTACTGTTCAACTGTGTCTTCGCTATTTTTATGAATTTGTTGTTCATTTTTTTGTACTCGTCGTTTGTCGTAAATCTACCGTAAGGTTTTCGTCTTCATGTTCACGTTAGAAGAAAGGGAGGCACTGTTGTTTTATTTAATCCCTGGCGTAAAAGGAACAAGGCTAACAGCGTGAGGTTTAAACTTCACCGGGTGCCTTTAGCACATCGATAGCGGCTAGGCTGTTGGCGCGCTACCCAAACGGGAGGTTCTGCGTTCGAATAACGCGAAAGAGTTTTTCATCGTGAAGTGGACGCAGCGGGTGGTGTTAGAATTTGTGTGCAATTTCTCCATAGCGCGATTTTTGATGTTGGCCAAGGTATTTTCGAAATTAATTTTTGCTAAGTGTATTTTGCGAATGGAGGAAGTTTATTAGAGGGAAAAACAACTTAGGAGTTATAAGGAGTTTAAAGCTTGTTTTATTTTGATAAAAGATTCTTTTGAAGGTGTTGTTTGAAATATCTTATTGCATCCTTATGAGAGATTAATTTTATTTTTGATAAGACTATAAGGGAGAAATAATGTGTATAATGGATAAATTTTTCTTGTAATGTTGAGAGTGCTTTTGGTTGATTATGGAAATGAAAGCATGATGTTTTAAGGTTAAAATTGCTTCTTGTGTGAAGTTGTGAAACCTTAAGTGAGCAGTATTGGACAGGTTTCGGTGGGGACTTGTGAGCAGATTTGGACAGGTCCTAGTAGAGGACTTGTGAGCTGAGTTTGATAGTTCTATCAGAGAACTTGAGGACAGAGGTGCACTGGTTCTTTGAGAAGAACCTGAGGATAGATTTGGCAAGTCTTTGAGAAGGCTTGTGTGTAGAGGATTGATTTGTTCAAGCTTAAGAGTTGGACATATCTGACAGATAGAGCAAGACTTGTATTAGACCGATTGACTGTGTTTGGTATAAGTTGTTGAGCTGTTGTGGACATGATCATAGAAGGTAGAGGTCTCTTAGGCTAAGCATTGAGGACAAGAGGTCTTCGGTGGAAAGGAGTTCCACGTGCTGGCAAGAGGTAGAGGTAGTTTATCTTCTGAGGGATCATTTCCAAAGCAGAGGGGAAGGTATCTCCTTTGAGCAGAGGCTCATAAATTTTGATTAGGGGAAGGTATCTCCTTTGGGCTGAGGCTCATAAACATTGTAATTGGGAAGGATTCCCAAAGAACTTTGAGATAAATTTTAGAGAAAAGTTTTGTGGACGTAGCCCAGCCATTTTGGGTGAACCACGTTAAAATTGGTGTCACTTTGTGGATGATATTGTGCATTGCTTTGATATTGCTTTGGGTATATTTCTTTATTGTTTTGAAGTATAAAGGAAAAAATAAAAAGAGGTCTTATACTATTCACCCCCCCCTCTCAGTATAAGCTTGTGTTCTTCAATTGGTATCAAAGAAGGTGCCTTCGAAAAGTTTAACAGCTTGAAGGAAAAGCTAGTAAAGAACACAATGGATCATTCAAGTGGCAATGCAGCACCTATTCTTGATGGGTCAGACTTTGGTCTTTGGAGTGCAAGGATGAAGGTTCATCTAATGGCACTTGGGAATGAGGTTTGGGAAGTGATTGAAGATGAGTACACTATTCTTGAACATGGTCCTAATACTAAAGAAGAAAGGCTCCTACATCACAGCAATTCAAAAGGAATGAATGCTATCCTTAAAGGCTTACAGAAATCAGATCTCACCAAAGTGATTCACTGCAAGACATCTAGTGAAATGTGAAAACAGTTGAAGGTGGTTCATACAGGTGATACAAATGTCAGAAAGGCCAAGTTGAGACACTTCAAAGGTATGTTTGAACAACTCAAGATGAATAATGATGAAAATATTAGTGACTACATGCTTCATATGGATGAGGTTGTTAACTCCATGAAAGACTTAGGTCTTGAGCTTGTTGAAAATGATGTTTGTGATAAGATTTTAAGATCTCTTCCTAATAGATTTAGTGAAAATATTTTTGCTATTGAGGAAGCTAAATATTTGGATAAGTTGAAAAAGGATGAGCTCCATAGTATACTTGCAGCATTTGAGTTGAGAACTCAAGTGAAGGTTGATGTCAAGAAAGAGGCAGCTTTCAAGGCTACCAAGAAATCCAAGGGTAAACGGCTTCAAGATAGCGATGAGTCTTCTAGTAATGAAGAGGCATATTACAACAAGAAAGGCAAGTTCTATAGAAAGCACAAAAGTATGAAAAATATAAGATGTTTCAATTGTGAAAAGTTTGGTCATTATGCTACTGATCAGATCTTGTTCCCAAGAATGAAAGTGATGAAGATAAACAGGATTCTAAGAGCAAGGATTCTAAAAAGCACAAGCATCACAGGAAGAACATAGATGAGCACAGCAATCAAGAAAAGAGGTATTCTCACAAGCACAAGAAGAGTTTCTACCTAGACAAAGCAAGTAAGTGTTCTAGTAATGATAGTGAAAGTTCTTCAATTGATGATGAAAATGAGATGTTGTTCATATCAAAAAAAGAGGAAAAATCGAAACATAGATTCATTATCATGAAATGTCTTAGATGTGGAAACTTTGGTCACCTTGAGGATGATTGCACAAATAATGATTTGGTTTCTAGTATGTATGAGGATGCTTCAGAAAACTATAAGGAAGATGCATGTATGGTTTTTGAAAAGGGTAGCACCTCTAGTGATAAGAATTTTGAAAAAGGCTTTGATGATTCAAAAAACAAACAAATAAAGGAAGATATAGAGGAAGGTGAATTAGATCTTGAAGGTGAACTTATTAGTGCTCTTAGTGCTTTGAAAAAGGAAAGAAAGAAGAATGCTAGACTCAAGGATAAGTTAGATGAATGTTGTATGGGGAGAGATGATCTTATAGAAAGTCTTGACTTCTCTATAGCTAAGACACAAGAACTCAAGGATGAGTTAGAGTCTAAGGTTCTTGAGTATAGTGAGTTAGAACAAAAAATGGCTTCTATGAAAGAGGAAACTAAAGAGTACAAGGATAAGCTTTACAGGTTTCAAGATAGCTTCAAAAAGGTTAAGTCACTCATCAAAGGTCAAAGAAAGACAACAGATAAAACAGGATTTGGTTTTGTTAAGCCACACAAGGAACAAGTTGGAGAGTCTAGTAAGAGACTCCAAAAGGGAGAGAGTTCTGATGAGGAAAGTATTTCAGAAAAGGAGTCCTTGAATGATAGATGCACAGAAACAGAAAACAAAATTCAGAATGAGAAGAATAAGTTTTCAGAACCTAAGAGGTCAAATAATAAAAAGTTTCAAGGCAGATGTTTTGCTTGTCACAGGTTTGGTCATATGGCTTCACATTGCATGGCTCAAGTGAAGAAGATAAATGAAAATTTCAGAAGTGTTAGTTTCTTTCAAGGGTATTGCTACTCTTGTCAACTGTTTGGGCACAAGGCAGTTTATTGCAAGGCAAATAATAGGAACAGGTTTGATCAGAATAGGTTTGGTCAGAATAGGTTTGGTCAGAATAGGTTTGGTCATAACAGGTTTGGCCATAACAAGTTTGGTCAGAACTGGTTTGGTCATAAAAAGTTTGGTCAGAACTGGTGGATTCAAAAATCAGGTTTACCTCATAGAAACAACATCGTCAAGTGTTTCAAGTGCAACAATGAAGGTCACATAATCAGACAGTGTAGAGCTAAAATTCCAGAATACAAGAACAAGAACAGTGGCATGATCAGGTCCAAGGATTAAGGCATGGACAAGAACAAGGATGAGAACAAGAACAAGAACAATGACAAGAACATGAATATGGACAAAGAGTTCAAGAGAAGGCTCGACAAGGAAGTTATAGAAACTGATGATGATCAGTGCCTAATGAGAGTTTTACTCCCACCCCAGAATTAATTACCTCATCAGGAGGTGGGGGAGGGACTAAGCTAAGAGGCTCATTCTTAGTCTCGAGCCCCAAAGGTGACCCTTTGCCATTGATGACAAAGGGGGAGAGATATGAGTAAGGGGGAGAGCTTCAAAGTGAAGAGGAGAGCTTCAAGTTAGGGGGAGAAAAACTTCAAAGGAAGATTCTTAGTTGTGGGCACAATTGGTCAGTTGTTAGCACAGTTGGTTTCAGTTTTGGCTCTTGAGAAGTGTTTTCAGTAAAGGTTTGCCATCAATGACAAAGGGGGAGATTGTTGGCAATTTTGAGTACTTTGGGTACATTGCCTTTGCTCAAGTGTATAAGTTGTCATTGATGTCAATAAGCTCTTGAAGGAATTTGATTTGATGTCAAAGAATTTGTTTTGATGAAGGTTACGGCATGACAGTTTCAAAGGTCTTTTGTAAACCCCAAGTTGGCAGGTTTAAAGATTACAAGTGGATGCATTAGTTTAATGCATTTGGGTCCAGGAGGAAGTATTTATTTAAATAATTAAAAACCTTGTTAAGGTTCCCTTTAACTATTTTTAAATAAATATTAAATTATTATTTGCAATGGGTTCTCCTAACCCATGGCGCTATGTTTTAATATTGTGGGCGCTAGCCAAGACCTCCGTCGACGTGTTAAACTCCTCGCCGACGTCAAGAGCTTATGGTAAAAATGCATATAAATCTCCCTCAATGAAAATCAAGAATTACCCCATCCGCATTTTGAAAAGAGTTGCTCGCTGTGAATTCGTGATCTACTGTTCGACTGTGTCTTCGCCATTTTCGAGAATTCGCTATTCATTTTTTTTGTACTCGTCGTTTGTCGTAAATTCGTCGTAAGGTTTTCGTCTTCGTGTTCGCGTCAGAAGAAAGGGAGGCACTGTTGTTTTATTTAATCCCTGGCGCAAAAGGAACAAGGCTAACAGCGTGAGGTTTAAACCTCACCGGGCGCCTTTGGTGCACCGGTAGCGGCTAGGCTGTTGGCGCGCTACCCGAATGGGAGGTTTCGCGTTCGAATAACGTGAAAGGGTTTTTCATCATGAAGTGGATGCAGCAGGTGGTGTTAGAATTTGTGCGCAATTTCTCCATAGCGTGATTTTTGATGTTGGCCAAGGTATTTTCGAAATTAATTTTTGCTAAGTGTATTTTGCGGATGGAGGAAGTTTATTAGAGGGAAAAACGACTTAGGAGTTATAAGGAGTTTAAAGCTTGTTTTATTTTGATAAAAGATTCTTTTGAAGGTGTTGTTTGAAATATCTTATTGCATCCTTATGAGAGATAAATTTTATTTTTGATAAGACTATAAGGGAGAAATAAGGTGTATAAGGGATAAATTTTTCTTGTAATGTTGAGAGTGCTTTTGGTTGATTATGGAAATGAAATCATGATGTTTTAAGGTTAAAATTGCTTCTTGTGTGAAGTTGTGAAACCTTAAGTGAGCAGTCTTGGACAGGTTCTGGTGGGGACTTGTGAGCAGATTTGGACAGGTCCTAGCAGAGGACTTGTGAGCTGAGTTTGATAGTTCTATCGGAGAACTTGAGGACAGAGGTGCATCGGTTATTTGAGAAGAACTCGAGGATATATTTGGCAAGTCTTTGAGAAGGCTTGTGTGCGAGAGGATTGATTTGTTCAAGCTTAAGCGTTGGATAGATCCGACGAGATGAAGAAGACTTGTACTAGACCGACCGATCGTGTTTGGTACAGAGTTGCTTGAGTCTGTCGTGGACGTGATCATAGAAGACGAGAGGTCTCTTAGGCTAAGCATTGAGGACGAGGAGGTCTTCGGTGGAAAGAAGTTCCATGTGTTGGCAAGAAGCGAGAGGCGATTGATCTTCCGAGGGATCATTTCCAAAGCAGAGGGGAAGGTATCTCCTTTGAGCAGAGGCTCATAAATTCCGATTAGGGGAAGGTATCTCCTTTGGGCCGAGGCTCATAAACATTATAATTGGGAAGGATTCCCAAAGAACTTTGAGATAACTTTTAGAGAAAATTTTTGTGGACGTAGCCCAGCCATTTTGGGTGAACCACGTTAAAATTGGTGTCACTTTGTAGATGATATTGTGCATTGCTTTGATATTGCTTTGGGTATATTGCTTTACTATTTTGAAGTATAAAGGAAAAAATAAAAAGAGGTCTTATGCTGTTCACCCCCCCCCCTCTCAGTATAAGCTTGTGTTCTTCAATCTTATCTCCAAATAATATAGTGATTATTTATGGTGCCTTAACCGCCTCCAATATTTGTCTTTTTTTTTTCTTTAACATTTTCTATATAAAATTTGAATGAATGGACTGAACTCCAACAAACGTAAAAATAATTATATTTATCATTATTTAGTTTTTTAAAAAGTGAAAAAAGTTTAAAATTTATAAAAGAATGAAACATGATCAAATTAAAATATAAGTCTTTATATCAATCAAAAATTACACTCTCTAAGATTTTTCTTTTTCAAAAACATTTAATGATTTAAATGCATTCCAAGCCTAACTTTTTGTTGGTTAGATATCAAAGAAATTCTTAAAAGCTAATAATATAAAATAAAAAGATATTATAGACTTTTTAATTTTGCTTTAGCTAAAAACATCAAATAAATTCATTTATTTATTTATTTCAATGGTTCTACCACTTTTTAAATTGTTCCATCATCATTGTTGAGTAAAGTTTTTTCAATGAGTTTATTTTAAGAGTTTAAGAGGGATTTCGGTCCCTTCATATTGAGTGGGATTTGAACCTGGTTCTCTCATATGAGTAGAGTTTGAACCTTAAATCTTCCAAAAAGAAATAAAAATGTTACCAATATAATAAACTTACACTTACCAGCATAGTAAGCTTCCATTGATGGGCATATTGGATAGTTATTTTAAATGTAATCATTTAAAAATAAAAATACATAATAGACTTTGATGCGAAGAAGGGCTAAAAACATCAATTCACTATTTATATATATTTTTTTGAATTGAAGATTGTAAACTTGTATTAATATAAAAGGAAAGATACAAAATTAGCCCGAAGGCACGGTAGATAAACTAGAACTAGCTGGAAAGAAACCAGAACTACCTATAGACGACAAAGACTACATCATATGTCTTTGATCATTACAATAATATAACTCAAAAACTTATACTTAAAGCTATTTATACAATGTTGGAATAACATAAAGTACTTATAACCAAAATGTCTAGAATCTGAAATGTGCCTACTATCATCCTGAACATGATAACTCATGAGAAGCTTCCTGAACTTGTCCTTGTAATATAGCATGCTCCTGGAAACCTGTATAGCAATTTTGAAAATTGTGAGCCTCCTAAGAGACCCAGTAAGATACCTTTGATCCGCTTGGAAAATATCCTTGTTTGTGGCTATCCATAAAAACCATAGAATCTCAGTAGAAAGTAAAAGCCAAAATTTGTTATAACAATTGCCCATATACGAAATAAAACCAAAAATAACATGTTGTTTAACCATATCAAGATTATAATTCTAGCCTAAAGTATCGCAGAAAAAAATATGTCATATTTCTTTAGCAAAAAAATATTCAAAAAATATATGCTAAGCAGATTCAGAAACCTTGCAGATAGAACATAATGTAATATCCTTCGGATCTCTAGATATAGGAAGTTTATGAAACAAAAAAAGCCACCGAAAATAACTCTTTTTAGGCTGTAAAATACTGAACCAGATAGTCTTCAACATGTTTTGCCCAAACATAGTGCTAACATCTAGATGCCAATTGTTTATGATATGAAGAATGATATCATTATTATCCATAACCAGATTATAAAGTAATTTAGGTTTAACTTTGCTAAATTTCATACCATCTTGCCACATAACCTTGTCAAAAAAATTCTGAGATAAAGGAATGATATCATTATTATCCATAACCAGATGATATCATAGATTTCTTGATAGAATCTCTTAGTAAAGAATATGTTCTCCTATCCATAGCTAGATGATAACATAGATTTCTTATAAAATCTCTTAGTAAAGAATATGTTCTTCACCGAGATAGAGAAAAATCATACTAAAAACTAAGGGACTGCCATGATTTTAGAGCACCATTAAAACCCACTTCTTAGCCTAACAACCTTGGGTTAAAGCAAGAAAAGGTTGTACTCAACTAGATTCGATCCGCAGACCTCTGCCACCACAATGCTGTGTCACTAGAGCCCTGACCAACTAGATTATATATATATTTTCTTTATGGTCATACCACTTATTAAATTGCGCCATCATCATTGTCACAGTAGCGCCCTGACCAACTGAGCTGCCGAGCTAATTTATATTTTTTTTTTCTTTATGGTCCTACCACTTATTAAATTGCGCCATCATCATTGTCAGAGTAAAGTTGATGGGCATATTAGGCAATTATTTTGAAGCTAAAGAATTAAACAATTTTAAACTAGTTGAACCACTAATTAAATTGCTCCATTATCATTGTCAGAGTAAAGTTGATGGGCATGTTGGGGTAATTATTTCGAAGTTAATGAATTGAACATTTTTTAAATTAGTTGAATTAATTAAAAATAAAGTTAGTAAAATTTTAATATTTGGAAAATAAAATTAAAATAATTTATAAATAAACAGTTAATAAACCCATCTTATTTTTTTAATTACAATAAATCGTGAAACTTCTTTTGAGCATTCAAATTTATAACACATTTGCACTAGAAGTAAGCCAATATTACGTATAAATGGTGATGACTCGATCCTAAGCTTAGGATCTGTCATTTTGGATTCCCATGGCGGACGTATATTCTTACACCTTTGCACCCTCCATATCCTGCACCACCATAACTTCTTTGAATGTCCGCACTGAACATACAACCTTTGATTGTGTCAAATGTAATGTCTCACAGGATTTCAACCGCAAGACCACTTGTGGTTCTCAGTGCTCAAAGTTTTGCCGGGTTTCTTGGAATCTCTCTCAACACCTCCGTGTGATTTCAATTTGGACATGCTCCTGACCTTGGGAAGCGCGTAACACCATAGGCAGGTGCAGACAATGGCGAAGAATTTACCCGAGAGCAAGAGGCATACCATGATCATGATCAGAACAGATAAACTGATAATCGCATCGTATTCTTCTCCTTCGCCGATTTTACCCTTTCCTCTGCTGACTATACCTTCACCTTCGGACGAACAGAAGCTGTGCACCTTACCAGGCCTCCAAGGCGTGTATGTGAGTATCGCCATATTTTCTTGCGGCAGCTGCATAAATGATTTCAAGGATTTACTCTTTCGACCAGAATTACGATCGTCGTGTATCGCAGAGTTTCGAGTCCCTTGGACTGCTGCGAATCTGGGCTCGGTTATCATCAATTCTCCCTCATTTGCTAGGACGGGAGAAGATCGCGGTCGAACTTTGCCGTTTCGATTCTTCTGCTGCACAAAAGCAAAGCTGCGAGTGAGAATTTCGTCAAACAGAAATGAATTGAGAATAAATTTCGCCACTTCGACATTTAAATCGAATTGAATTTCGTTAGCATTGCAAATGAGAAGTGGAAAACCTTACCTTTGAGAGCCCGAAGGCCGCGACGAGGATTCGAACGCCCGACCAGCGAACCAGCTTTTTCGCATAGGGTTCTGATTTCTGTGATCTGACGGCAATCTCCTTTTAATCCTTGGACGATCTTTCGACGGGCGACACGACGGTAACAGGGAAAGCGCCGCCTTTTCTGGAAACTGAGAGAATCCTCACGTAAGCTTCGGGGTTTCCGCTGGTATCTCCCGCCGGGGAAATCTTCACAGCGTACTCTGCCGAGTAAGTCAAATCTGCTTTTTCAGGTTTTATGCGCCGTGATTCTGAAGACTCGGAGCACTTTGTGGCTCCGCTTGATCTGCAACTAAAACAATTGAAACTGCAATTCGTCCCCATAGTGCCTCTTATTTCCCCCCTTGTTCGATTCTCCCTATCTTTGCTTTTGCCGTGTTTCGAACTCGGGACCTCTTTCCTTCTCACAAATTTATATCGTTCCAAGTTTCTAACGTTTTATGCTCTGCTGCGTAGAATTTTTAGGTTGCAGAACGTCTGGGCAAATGTTTCTCTGGAAAAAAAATTGCGGTCGGATGTTCGATTTATGGGCAGCAACTTTCCCCTAAGGTAAATATCAAACAAAGAAAATAAAGAATTGGGGTTGCAGACTTTTCATAAAGAAGAGAATGGAAGATGCAGCGTTTTTCCAACGCTGCCGAACATTCCTGGACTTTGGGTATTGACTTTGGATTTCAGAAACCACATTTATGGAGGAGATCAATTTTTTCCAAATCTCTTTCTCTTCATTTGGACTATTTCGATGATGGGAAAGCGTCTTACCGATAATAGACGTTTCGATGATGGGAAGAGTTTTACCGATAATAGACGCGGATGTTTTACTAGTAATAGACGCGCTTGCGCTTCTAGAACGTGACAAATGGGAGATATGTTCTCTGACTGATATCAAATTCAAAACACGTATGCTCTATGTAGAAAGACCACGTGATACGCGCAACTTCTTGATTGGATATGACCTTAAAAATCTTCTGAAACAGACAGGCTTCTTGATATAGGAGAAACAGACAGGCTTCTGGAGTACACGTTAGTTTTCATCTTCTACCATGTGATCTTCATTAATCTCGTCCACAACAGAATTTTCAACTTCTTGTTGGGGAGATTTGGTCACTTCTCCTCTTCCACCATATTTATTTTCAACATATGTGTCTTCTTCTAGATTTATTATTTCAACATCCTCCATGTGATTTTCATTAATCTCGTCCACAACAGAATTTTCAACTTCTTGTTGGGGAGATTTGGTCACTTCTCCTCTTCCACCATATTTATTTTCAACATATGTGTCTTCTTCTAGATCTATTATTTCAACATTTAGGGGAATATCCCCACATTGGTTCTTGTTATGTTCAACAATATCTTTTTAACAATCAGATTTTCAGAAATGAATGTGTTCAGTCCTTCTGAAGCAAATTAGGTGTTATTATCAACTGTTTCATTATGAACTTCTTCCTATACATTGTCATTTCTAGCTATTTCAACGTTTAAAACAATATTTCCCATACTCTGAGCGAGTTGCTCACTTTCTTTGGTGATTTCAACATGTTGAGCAATTTCCTGCTATCGATCTTTACTTGCTTGAGCGACCATTGTTTCAACTTCTTGACTATCTCTCTGTTGGTCTCCAACTACAGATTTTAGCTTCCTCTTCTTGTTGACAATGGACACTTCGCCTGATTTAGTATCCGAAGGGGAAGGGGGAATAAATTTTGGAACCTTTGAAATGCGACTTTACCTTTTGACGGGTCAGTACTGGGTGCCAAATATTTTCCTCTCTTCTTTGCTTGCAAGGGTTTTATGATCCCTTGACTATATTTTCCTAGTCCCTTGCCATTGTAACCCATATTTTCCATCATCTGAGTTGCTTTTCCATACGTTTTTCTCTATTCTTCTGTGAAGATGTTTTCAACAGATCTCTTTTTAGATGATCTAAGTCTTGTCCATGCATGGGATTTTTGTTGCTCAACTGCAACTTTCTTACCTTTACTCTGGTATGCTTTCTATTTTTCAATAGCTTTAGGGCTTACTTCTTTTATACTGTCGACACTTGAAGGTACTTTTTCGACAAAATTTCCCTACAAGTTTGCTTGATAATGGTCATATTGAACCGAGAATTCAAGATAATTATTAATGGGTCATCTTGAGTCAATCATATTAGTTTGGACCCTCATCATCCACCATTCATAGATTTTTCTAATTTCCATTTAGGCCCTTTCTTCTACATCTTACTGATAGTTTTATCATCCAAGACATGCTTGGGATTGAAAAGGATTGAAAATCCAACTAACTTCATATTATTTACAAACTCATTATATAGGCTCTAATGGCCCAAAATACATAACCAAACCCATCAAATCATGGATTTGATCCAATATGCTTAACCATAAGCTACAAAAGTGCAAAGGAGAATCCGCATAACTTCTAAGTTAAGAGGAAAGGAATATTGCTAACTATAAGATCCATTTTAGCTATCTTGAAGTACACACTTCCTACTTTGAGTTCACACTTCCTAACTAACACTCCTAAATGACAACTAGAAGATAACTAGTGCCCACAAGTGCATGTGAGAAGGAGACTCACTTACAATATTAATTTGCAAGAAATAAACTATGCAAACCTAGCTAGGAATTACTAGAGGGGTCATATGAGTGATCAAACATCAATCCTCATCGGGGATTTCTTTTGGGGTCATAATCAACCACATGCTCATAAAAATTGTGCCATGGAGGTAGTGGTTGCATTCTCTCAACATGTCATTCTAATGCCTCATCTTTGACATTATTTTTACAATCTTCAATGTCCTACCTAGGGACATATGATAATATTTTATAGGGGTTTTGTTCAGAATCATTTGCCTCTCTACAAATCTATTGATGGGGTCATACCTCCATATTTGTGGCATTTCTATCAATCCCAATTCCTTTAGGGCTTAAGTAATTTTTTCATGTTGCCCTTTCTTCAAAGTAATAATACCCTCAAACTGAAATGGCATCGTACATGTATTGGTCTTACCTATCCCTGTATCGTATCTGAAATTTATTTGTTCAATTTGTTTAAAATATTCTAAAGCAAATAATCTATCGGTGACAATGTGGAAGCAAAAATGGTTTTCTAGTAAACCCATATAGTCTAATAACAACACCTTGAGTGAGGATGAACCAGTCACCCTCCTCAGTGTGTTTGTTCTGCAAAACTTTTATAGCCTTTGGGTTTAACCTTCTTATTTCCCCATACATAATCTTTAGGGCTGGCCCCAAAAATTCTTTGTTGAAATCATAATATGATTCTGTTTTATATAAAACATTAGTCCATTCATATACGGGTAATGTTCTCCCTTTCTCATCTTTATCATAAACGAAAATGAAAGCTAGCTCTTGATCCATAAAATAAAAGAAAACCCACACAAAATATGAAGAGAATTTTAAAGAAGACTGAGAACCCCTTTCATTGAAGATAAACCTTCATGAATTTGATGAAAAATGTATCCCGACCAATCAAAAAATAGGGGCCTGATGCTCCCATCCATAACTGAAGAATCATAATTTTTAGGGTTTGATAGGAAATTGACCAAAGCAATCTACCACCCATAAACTTTTTCATCGGTTTTTAGGCCCACCACCATAGCTAAAATGGAAAATAGCTTTGGATTTTTTAAATTCATCAGAGGAGTAGGGGTTTTGGACATAGTTCCTCCAGTAGGTGGTTTCTTTAATTGAATGCCTAGGAAATTTTTGATCTTTTTAGAGGGAATAAAATATTTTGCTTGGTCTACAAGGTCAAAATCTTTTGGCTCAAGAGCGGGTACATGAACAATGGCAAAGCGACAATAAAAGCATCAAGGCTTAGGGTGAAAAGGATTATGCCTTGGAAGTTCTTAACAATCCTTTATTTTAGGTCATAAAAACTAGCAATAGCTTTAATCAATTTGGGACAGGGATGAACGGGAATATACACATACTAGTAGAGTAGAGCGTTGAAGGTGAAAGTAGCAGGAGAAGATGCAGTGATTCCTGTAGCCATTCTATCCTCGATATCTCTTTGAATTTTCTCTGGGGTTTTCTACTTTATAACAGTATCATCAATTATGGCATCCATATTGATGAATTTCTTGCCTACTTCATCTTCACGTCTTGTGGTCAAGGAAATAGAAGATGATGCTACCATTGCTGCCTTCTGGGTATTCTTCTTCGGAGCCATAGGAAAACACTAAGAGAGATTGTTTGTACTGGGTTCAAGCTCGAGAATGAAATAGAAAGTAAGTTGCAACAAATAAATTCATTCAACAATGAATTAGGGTTTTTTATGTCAATTTGAAAGATCATGCATGGATTGCATTAACTATGGTTGGTGAACTCATATTTCTCGAATCTTCTTGGGCATTGTCTTTGTCACTTTCCTATATGCTAAATTCTTTGGCCAATCACTGACTGCTTCATTAAATGAGAAATTATGCTCTTCAAGGTCTCGATCATCTATGAAAGGAGTCCCTTCTCGTAAATCATCAGAAGGCTATGTGACAGATTTTGAATTTGAATTGTTACATCCTAAAAAAATGATGCTTCTACCCTTTTTCATTTTTTATTTTTTCCTTTTGCTGGTTGACCTTGGATGGTCATGAAATTGCGACAAAAACTATTACAAGCCGAAAAACTTTGAAATATTTACAAAATACTATATAATATACATAATATATAGGAAATTCTCTTTGTTTATTCGAAGTAGAGTTTTAAGTGAAAAGCATTCACTATTATGGGTTGAATTACACCCCACTGATCCTTTAGCTAAAATGAATTAAATTGCTTCTCAACAATTATCTCAAAGGGACCTTCCCAAAAGGCATCAAATTTTTGGTGTTGCCCTAGCTTGGCCTTTCTCTCATTCCATTTTAAAATTGAGTCTCCAACTTTAAATTTTTTGAAGGTAGTATTTTTATCAAACCACCCTTTTGTGTCAGTCATGTGTTTCTGGTGGTGATTATAGGCTTGCTCCCTCTGTTCTTCTAGCTATAAGAGCTGCATCAACCTAGCCTCCATTGGTTGACTTCCTTTGACATCAATCTGATTGAGTAACTTTAAAGTTGGTATTTCCATATGTATGGGTAGAATGGACTCTTTTCCATAGCGCAAAGAATAGGGTGATATATCAATGGATTTCTTAATTGAAATCCTATCAGCCCATAGTGCTTGGTTTATCAAGGAGTGCCAACTCCTCTTGTTATCTTTCAGAGTTCTCTTCAAAATTCTAAGAAGATTCTTATTTGTAGATTCTGCTAGGCCATTCCCTTGTGGATATTAGTTGGAGGAGGTCTTCAAATATATACCGTATCTTCCAAAAAATTCAATCATCTTAGTACCAATGAAGGCTGATCCATTATTTGTAATCAGTGAATCTAGTATACCATACCTTGTAATCAAGCTTTCTACAAACTCAATCACGACTTCTTGATCATATTTCTTAGTGGAAATTGCTTCAACCCACTTAGTAAAATAATATATGGTAGTAATTATATACTTGTGGCCAACTAATGAATTTGTCTCTATCACTTCAATAAAATCTAACACCCAATGTTGGAAAGGTTCTTCAACTTGGATATATTTTAGAGACATAAGGGTATTCATGTTCCTCTCTCCATATCTCTGACATTCCTCATAACTCCTGGTTATTTTGAAAGTATCAAAGAAAATAGAAGGCCAATAGAAACCTGCTTTGAGTATTTTTAAAGCAGTAGTTCTTCCTTAATAGTGTCCCCTAGACAGACCTCCATGAAATTATTTCAACACCTTTTGTTTATGATCTTCCCTTATGAATTTCAACAGTACATAATCTATGTTTTTTTTGTATAACCCTTTTGATAAAAGGGTGTATCTCAATTCTTGGGTTATGTACCTTCTTCTCTATAAAACATTTAGATTATCAAGACATTTTTCATTTTAAAAGTACTCCATGAGATCATCAATCCAGTCAGTATTCTCTAGATTTTGATTTGATTATGCATTCAACATTATTCTTTGGTGAGTTGCATAATCATTTGGAGCCTACTAAGCGCATAAGGCACTGCCCCTTACTATTTTTTTTGGGCATATTTCTACATCATATTCCTGTATTTTTATTACCCAACCCGCTATTTTTTTGCCAAGTTCTCCTTGTATTATAAAATTCCTAACATCAAGATGGATCACATAGACAATGATTCTGCTTTGTGACAAGAAGTGTTTGAACTTATTTAGAGACTTCATGATAGCATATACTTATTTCTAAATAAATTTATATCTTTCCTCATGATCATGCATGGTGGAACTTAGAAAAGCTATAGGTCTTTCTTCATTATCAACTCCCTTCTGGGTGAGAACCACAACATATATTTCTTGCTCCCTGACAACATATAAGATAATTTTTTTGGAGTAGTCAGTGTTAACAAGCATAGGCACTTGCGAAGAACACAAGCTTATACTAAGAGGGGGGTGAAAAATATAAGATCAAATTTCACTTTTCTTTCTCAAATAATATTATCCAATATTATCAATGGCACTATCAATAGTAGTAATCAAAGCAATGCATAAATCAACACACACAATAGAGACACCAATTTAATGTGGTTCACCCAAAGTGGGCTACTCCACGGAGAAAATATTTCTACTAAATTTTCTCAACAAATATTCTTGGGAATAAATTCCCTATTACAATGTTTATGGATCTCTGTCCAAAGGAGACACCAATCCCCTATGCTCTGATTTGTGGATATCTCTCCATAGGAGAACTCTTTCCCCTTTTCTCTTGTTTGGGGAACTTGATCTAGGAGAACTCTATATCCTCAACTATTGTGTGGATCTCTCTCCATATAAGAACTCTATCTTTCCAACTAGTTCATGAATCACACTCCATAGGAGAATTCTTTCCCCTTGCTCTAGTTCGTGGATCTCTCTCCATAAGAGAACTCTTTCCCATCTACTTTAGTTCATGGATCTCTATCCACAGGATAACTCTTTCCCCTCTACTCTGGTTCATGGATATATATTCATAGGAGAACTCTAATGGATACTCTAGATTTTGGATCTCTCTCCACAAGAGATTCTATCTCCACTACACTGGATAATGTATCTCTATCCACTAGATACTATTGTCCTCTTTACTCTGTCACCTCCAAATATTATTCTCAACTCTATCTCAAACCTATCCCCAAGCGTCAACACAAAACTTGAACAAATCACCAATCAAATCTGCTTAGATTTTCCCCAAGCCTTAACACAAAGCTTGAACAAATCAACCCTACTCTTAATGTTGTTTCAAGTCTTCACAAGACTTTCTCAAATATACCTTCAAGTCCTCTCAAAAACTTGCTCAATTTTACCTTCAAGTCCTCTCAAGAACTTGCTCAATTTGCTCTCAAGTCTTCACCAAGACTTACTCAAATCTACCTTAAATTCCTCTCAAATACTTGCTCAAATATGCTCTAGAATATGGTCAAACCTATTCTAACACATGCTCAAACCAACTCCCAAAATATGCTCAATCAATCTCAAATATTGCACTCAATGCTATAAAATGCTTTGTCTAATATTCAAATTAATTCTTTTAACTTGAAGCAGTTTAGACATATTCTATACAGAATTCGTTTAACATCTAGAACATATAGATAATGATGTACTCTATCAAAAACTTAATATGTTCTACTCAATAAGTAAGTATGTCGCTTCCATATGTCTTACTTTTATTACTATTTTAAAGATAGATTAAATCTAGTACATGACACCTATCTTTTGGATCTACACTCTTGCTTTCGCAAATCTGATTTCTAATGTTTACACATTCACTTTTAATATCACTCAAAACCAATGCTCAAGAAGTTTCACTCAATCATTTAATCAATGAAACACAACTTGCTCACAAACCCTAAATAAGTGTTTTAATACTTCTTCAAACAAACACCACAATGTAGGTATCAAACCCTAACTCAAATAATTCCCAATATCTATCTCAAATATTCTCTAAAATATTCAACAATGAAGCATATACGACTCACTCAAATATTTCCAACAATGCTTATCAAACAATCCTTTTCACTCCATCTTATGTTTCATAACATTCATTCAAAAAAACTCTTCAAATAAAAGATGATGTGCCCATACCTCTTTGCTTTGATGGAGATATGTCTTCAAAACCTGTCTCACTTACAACCAAATCCTTTTGTACCAATTCAGGGTTAGATAGCAACAATCTATCTCAAAACCTCCACATGAATATTTCACCTCAACAAATATTTCACCATACAAAGATTAATAAAATGCAAAACCACTTATAAACCTTATTACTCCTAACTTTGCCAATAAATTTCATCAGCAAGAGTTACCAATTACATAAGCAAAAAATTCATTTACACCTTATATCTCCTACTTGTCTTTAATGCATTTCCAAAAGATAAATAAAATATTACTTCACTTTTTATCCCAATGCATTAACCAGAAAAGCTACCTTAATTATTTTTCAAAAATAAATTACTTTTGCAACCCTTTTATTGCAAAAATAAAAACCATTTAAAACACCTTATATCTCCCTAGCACATACCTTAGCCACCTTATACCTTAGGACATAATTTAATTTTTGACGAACACAAGCTTATACTGAGAGGGGGGTGAACAATATAAGACCACTTTTTACTTTTCTTTCCCAAATAATATTATGCAATATATCAATGGCAATATCAATAGTAGTAATCAAAGCAATGCACAAATCACCACACATAATAGAGACACCAATTTAACATGGTTCACCCAATGTGGGCTACTCCACGGAGAAAATATTTTACTAAAATTTTCTCAACAAATCTCTTGGAAATCCTTTCTCTATTACAATTTTTATGGACCTGTTGTGGCTGATCCACAACGTACCCCAAAATTGGGGACCCACATTTTTTGCATGTGTTCCAAGAAGACCGAAGTGGCCCATAGGCCAAAGTTCAAAAAAAAAAAAAAAGCAAAACACCACAAGGATAAAAAAGTGTCGCGATATCACGACATGTTGCACCATCGCGGCCCAAAAAGAAAAAGTGTCGTGATATCGCGACATGTTGCACCATCGCAGCCCAAAAATAAAAAGTGTCGTGATATCATGACATGTTGCTCCATCGCGGCCAAAAATGAAAAAGTGTCGCGATATCACGACATGTTGCTCCATCGCGGCCAAAAATGAAAAAGTGTCGCGATATCGCGACATGTTGCTCCATCGTGGCAGAAAATGAAAAAGTGTCGCGATATTGCGACATGTTGCTCCATCGCGGCCAAAAATGAAAAAGTGTCACGATATCGCGACATGTTGCTCCATCGCGGCCAAAAATGAAAAAGTGTCGCGATATCACGACATGTTGCTCCATCGCGGCCAAAAATGAAAAAGTGTCACGATATCGTGACATGTTGCTCCATCGCGGCAGAAAATGAAAAAGTGTCACGATATCGCGACATGTTGCTCCATCGCGGCAGAAAATGAAAAAGTGTCACGATATCGCGACATGTTGCTCCATCACGGCAGAAAATGAAAAAGTGTCACGATATCGTGACATGTTGCTCCATCGCGGCCAAAAATGAAAAAGTGTCGCGATATCGCGACATGTTGTTCCATCATGGCAGAAAATGAAAAAGCGGCGCGACATTGCGACATTTTGCTCCATCGCGGCCAAAAATGAAAAAGTGTCGCGATATCGTGACATGTTGCTCCATTGCGGAAAAAAATGAAAAAGCGTCGCGACATCGTGACATGTTGCTCCATTGCGGCTAAAAATGAAAAAGTGTCGCGATATCACAACATGTTGCTCCATCACGGCCAAAAATGAAAAAGTGTCACGATATTGCGACATGTTGCTCCATCGCGGCCAAAAGCAAAGGAAAAGAGAAGAAAGAAAAGTTTCGCGATATCATGACATGTTCCATTTTTGCCAAGGTAACAAACCTGCATAGTGACACAGGCTTAAGGACAAAATCTAGTAAATAAGACCAAGCGTTACATAAGAAATCTTAAATGATTGGGAATCATTTAATATGGTCGTTACATAGGGAAGGAAATGGATGCAAGCCTATGTGGAGAAAATGTAGCAAAGGGCCACAAAATGGAAACCGAAGCACACGCATGCAGGGAAGGTGAAACGAACAGTCAGGGAAGGTGAAACGAACTACCATCGAAAAATGAAACGAACCGTCACGGAAGGAGAAACAATGTTTTCACAAGTTTAAATACACCATTCAAAGAGGGAAAGGGGGTGGAAAACTGTTGCAAGTAGCGTTGCAGGTTTGAAGGCGATAAGGCCATTCTGGACCTAGTTGGGCTATTTTTCTTTCGTAGACTGGTTTTTCTTCTTCATGGACATGGGTCGGAAATTGCTGCGAGCAGAGTTGTAGATTTGAATGCGAGATTGCCATTCTGGACCTATTTGAGTCATTTTTCTTCCATGGACTGGTTCGAGAAAACTAGAAATTCTACTATTGTAAAATGACACATTTTTAATGCAGAAGTGTTCAGAAATTTACATCTTGTGGGCAAGAAAGAAGGATATTTTCTTTGCATGCTATGGATTTAATGTTTATTCTTTCATATTTTTATATTTCAAATTTATAGATAATGTTGATGCCATTTCTTTGGGTTACATTAGGCGAATATTTGAAATCTGAATTTTATTTCGTACCCTAGGAACCAGGACTTAGCTTATTCGGATTGTGCTTGTTTTTAGGTCCAATAGGTTAGGTTGCATGCACAGAGACCTCACATATTTGGTTTTTTCAAAATAGGATAGCATCATACTGAATGCATTTTAGTTTCAATTTTTGCATTTCATTTTCATTTTTTTGCATTTTATATTTTTCCAAAAGTTTTAACTTTTCAAGGCATTAAAATAAACATCTAAAAAATATCAAAATCCAAAAAAAACAATGAACAATCACTAAAGTTTCATGGTGAAATAAATCAACATTGCCCCTTGTTTACAGTTACTTGCAATCACTAAGGTGTTCCAAGCATTTAAATTGAATATCTTTATTTGAGATTACTAATACACATATGCAAATGCTAAATACAGTGGAGACCTTGGAGAAGTCATTTTTTTAACTTCTTTGCAAGAGGGGATTTGGAACCCAAATCCTAAATGAGAGTGTACTTTCACAAATGGGTGAAAATACCACTCAACAGATTGGCGCTAGAAGGAGGGCCTAAATTGTTTTATTTCAGAGTGATTTAAATGCTATACGGATTTAAATTTTGAATATTTAATGCCCTATTGGTTATTATATTTAGCCCTATTTTAACAATACAACATTGTAGTGTTAAAAGGAGGACATGAATTGCTATGCATTGTTCTAACGCTTTTGATTGTTCATACAAGAATAATGTGTTTTGATTTGACTTAAAAAAAAAAAATTCTTGACTAACGAGGTTGTCTCCATGCAATTACTTTCATTTGATTTTAATGGATACACCTCTTGGTTGATGCTAACATGATTATTCATACGTTACATGTTTGATATTTGCTAGTCATTTCATGCTTATTTGTAAGGAATTATTTTGTCTAAAAATGTATTTGTTGTCGGTATTATGCTCTTCACTGCGCGTAATGCAATCTAGTGAATCATAAAGCCTACAACACTAGGAGTATGCTCTTCACTTGCACATATGCGATCTGGTGAATCAGAAACTAATTTACATTTTTAGAATATTGCTTTGTCAAGGTTCCTTCTTTCATGACTAACAAATTGATTTTGAGGTTATTCTTTGAATTTCATTAATTGTAGGATTTTCTATGTGTCACAGGTTTTCTTTGAGGTACTGAGAGTTTTTCCAGGGTTCTTATAAGGTTATCATCATCGATTTTGAATCAAATGGCCCAACCTCCACCACCTCCTTGGTACGGAGTCAATAAAATTCCTTTGAATATTGCAGGGGATATTCACGAGATCCCTAGGAATATAGAGATATTTTTGCCCAAATACAAACCGGATGGCCCAAGGACCGTTGAAGAACATATTCAGGCCTATAGGGATGTTTTGATAAGATTGCAAGTTCAACATGAAGATGTGTCTTGTAGAATCTTCTCCATGAGCCTATACCAAGTGGCCTATGAATGGTACATTTGTAGAAAAATACGGAACAATGATTATTATTCAGCTCTGCATTAAATAGGATTACAATGGAGAACCGTCGGAACGAACCAGCTATAATAAGCACTTTGTTATAACGAGATAACAAATGCAAGAGTAGGACAAATAATATATTAGCAAACAGTAACAGTATAACAGTACGCTAACATCCCCCTTTATTACATTATTTGGGTAATGTACTAACTAATAGCTATACTAAACTACTAACATCCCCTTACATTATTTTGCAATACAAAGTGAGCTGCGAAACAATTCAAATTTGACACGTCCAAGTGCCTTAGTGAAAATGTCTGCAACTTGAGCATCGGTGGGAATGTCTCGAAGCTGAATTCAGTGCTTTGGAACTTCGTCTCGAATGAAATGACATTGAGTGTCAATGTGCTTTGTTATTTCATGATGGACTGGATTCTTGACGAGGTTCAGAACACCCTGATTGTCGCAAAACAAGTGTATTGGAGTTTTTGATGGATGGCCCATACTTGTCAGAATGCGACGTAACCATATCACTTCGCACACAGCTTCACGTGCGACACGATATTATGCCTCTATTGATGAAATAGCAACCACCTGTTGCTTCTTGCTGTGCCAAGAGACAGGACCGGATCCCAGATGAAAAATGTATCCAGAAGTTGACTTGCGATCATCAAATGATCCGGCATAATCGGAGTCCGTGTATCCTTGCAAGAAGAATTTGTTGTTCCTATTGTATTCTAGGCCATATTCCATAGTACCACGGACATAGTGAAGAACATGTTTTGCTACTTTCCAATGAGTGGTCTTAGGCTCCTGCATGAACCTCGAAAGATAGTTGACAGCAAATACGAGATCTGGCCTAGTATTGGTCAGATATATGAGACTCCCAATCAACTGTCGATAGAGAGTGCCATCTACCTGAGGTGAGTCATCATATCGCGATAATTGAAGTCCATTCTCCATTGGAGTTGCCATTGGCTTGCAGTCAGTCATGCGATATTTATCTAGCAATGTCTTGGCATATTTTTTCTGAGACACTTTGATGGTGTGCTCCTTCTGGCTGAATTCCAGACCAAGACAATAATGGAGAAGTCCGAGATCTGTCATCTCAAAAGATTTGCACAAGTTTCTTTTGACAGTAGAGATCATAGTTTCGAACTCCCTGTAATGAGCGAGATCATCCACATAGAGTACAAGCAACACTATCTCGGAACCCTATTTCTTGAAATAGAGGTTTGCATCTGACGGACATCTCTTAAATCCATGTTGCATAAGGTGATTGTCCATTTTTATATACCAAGCTCGAGGAGCTTGTTTCAGACCATACAAGGATTTGACCAATTTGCAAACTTTCTACTCTTGGCCTTCCACTTCAAATCCTTCAGGCTGAGTCATATAGACTTATTCTTGGAGATCACCATTAAGAAAGGCACTTTTGACATCCATCTGGTGAACTTTCCACCCATATTGTGCTGCCATAGCACACATAACCCGAATTATGGTCATCCGAGCAGTAGGTGCAAAATTTTCTTCATAGTCGATGCCTTCTTTTTGAGCATAGCCCTTTGCAACAAGCCGGGCCTTATGCTTATCAATTGTTCCATCTGCCTTGTACTTGACTTTGTATACCCATTTGCAGCCAATAGGTTTCTTTCCATGCGGCAGATCAACAAGCTTCCAAGTTTTATTCTTCATCAGAGACTCATACTCTGTATCCATAGCGGCCTTCCACTGAGGCTCACTGAGAGCATCTTGCACTGATGCAGGTTCAAGACTATCTATGGTAGACATGAATGCCCTGTCATCATCAATATCCATATCCTCAACTTCTGTACTTGGAGTCACAGAAAGTTCCTCAAAATATTGACAAAGATCATCAACCTCACCAGTTTTTCTCGGCTTCTCTTTCCTTTTGAGCCATACTGCGTGTACGAGGTCTATCCAAATTCAAATTGGGAGGAGTGGATAAATTTGCATCTCTGATTGTATTTGTACACCATTTAGGATTCTTCTTCGGTGGTGGTGAAGAAGATGTAGAAGGACCTCCTGTCTCTATTGACGAAGGAATCTTCTCTTCCTTAGGTTCCACAATATCTTGGTGTATTGTAGATGTGCTCTGTGATGTGAAAGCTTCATCAAA
Source organism: Wollemia nobilis (assembly GCA_028583015.1). NCBI lineage: Eukaryota > Viridiplantae > Streptophyta > Pinopsida > Araucariales > Araucariaceae > Wollemia > Wollemia nobilis. Next base: position 5,008,470 of record JAQPPZ010002456.1, on the reverse strand, counting down.
GACAACATCTCTATTGATATGAATTTTCTTGGTCAAAGGATCTATCAACCGATATCCTTTAGAGTGCTCAGAATAACCAAGAAAAATACATCTCAGTGTTTTCTCATCTAGCTTCTTCCTTTTCTCTTTTGGTATGTGCATGAAAGCTTGACATCCAAAAATACGTAGATGAGATATGGAGGGTTTTTGACCACTCCATGCTTCCTGTGGAGTCATTCCTTTTAGGGCCTTTGTGGGTGCCCTATTCAACAAATACACTGCAGTGGTGACAGCTTCTACCCAATATTGTTGCCCAAGAGTAGCTCCTGTGAGCATACAACGAACCATTTCCATGATAGAACGGTTCCTTCTCTTAGCAACTCCATTTTGCTGAGGAGTATAGGCAGTTGTTAACTGTCTCTTGATCCCATGCTTATCTAGGAATGCAGAAAATTCATTAGAGGTAAACTCTCCCTCTCGATCTGAGTGGAGGGTTTTGATAGAAGCTCCTGACTCCTTCTCAACGGATTTCTTGAACTGCTGGAAGAATGCGAAAGCTTCAGATTTCAGTTTGAGAAAGAAAACCCACATATTTCGTGAGTAGTCATCTACGAATAACTGAAAGTACCTCTTCCCTCCAACACTGTTGGGTGTGAAAGGACCGCATAGATCGGTGTGAATTAGCTCCAGAGGTTTTCGTGCTCTTGTAGAGCTCTTCTCAAATGGTACTCTATGCTGCTTTCCTGCCAAGCAGTCAGAGCACACTGGAAATGTGGCAGAAAGGGAAGGAAGACCCTTTACCATCTCATACTTGTTGAGCTCAAGTAAGTAGCCAGAACTAAGATGCCCATATCTCTTGTGCCATAAGGAAGTTGCCTCTTTGGTAGAGATAGTCATGGCAACATGTGGAGTAGAGATAGCATCCAGTGCAAATAAGCCATGCTTATATGAAGTTGTTGCAATCTTCTTACCCTTCCTGGTAATGGTACAACACTTCTTTCCATTCTCAACACGAAAGTCGACAACCATATTTCTGTCCAGGATTTGTGTCACTGACAACAAATTGTTGGCCAATCCCGGAACATAGAGGACTTTGTCAATCTGACACTTGCCATCAGGAAGAGTGACTGAAACTATACCCTCTCCCTGAACCCTGTAGGTTTTATCATTAGCAATGGTGACAGGTTTGCCCTCCTTGGACATAAATGATTCAAACCACGATCTGTCGCCAGTCATATGTTTGCTAGCTCTAGAATTGACATACCAAATAGGATCCCTCTGTGTGGAATCTGTGGTAGTCATGAGCACCTTGTGTGCCCATTCAGAATCTGAGTTAGATTCTTCAATAGCAACATTCACCTGGGGTTGCTTGTTCTTATTTTGTGGTTTTTTTTGGCCTTTCTGCTTGTTCTTATGCCAACACCTGTTGGTGTCATGGTTGTCTTTCTCACAGATCTTGCACCACATCTTCTTCTGTTGAGGTTGTTTGCATTTTCCTTTCGTATCCTGTTGAGAATTTCCTCCTTTCTGAAAGTTGCCTCCTTTTTGCCCATTACCTTTCTTCCTAGAACCCTGCCTGTTGGTGTATAGGGCTGTATTGGAAGAATCATCATTGTGAAGTTGGCGTGCCTCCTGTTGTTGAAGCAGATTGACCAACTCGATGTAGGTAATTTGTCGTTGAGACACCTGGATGGAGGTTATCAACATATCAAATGAAGAAGGTAAAGCTCTCATCACAAGTGAAATGAGAAGCTTTTCGTCCATAGTATCTCCGAGAGAACTCAATTTCTCTTTCAACTCAGACACTCTGCACAGAAAGAGTTCAACTGTTTCACCCTACCTCAAACTCAGGTTATGAAGTTGTTGTTGAAGATGAAGAATGGTGGATTCATTCTTCCCCTCATAGATGGTTCTAAGGGCATCCCATGCCTCTTTACCACTTGCTTTGTCAGCTATATGAGGTTGCACTTCATCTGAAATAGCAAACAAAATGAGCACCTTTGCTCTACTGTCTTTCTTGTCAAAAGCAATCTGATCTGTTGAAGGACCTGTGGATCCTGCTATTGGTGAAGGCCTTGTTGCTACTCCAGTAACAATATCCCACAAATCTTCCATTTGGAGAATAGCCTTCATCTTATGTTTCCATGGTGTATAATTTGGACCTTTCAATAACTGATGCGGATCAGTCATCAACTTTGCAACAGCGGCCATAGTGAAGGTTCCTTATATCACCAATTGGTCCCCCTTTCGATATACCTTTTGCTAGGCCAATATACCGTACAAAATACCCGCCCTTACACGATGGAAACTATAGGTATTTAGAAATATCAACAAAAATCACCCGCCCTTACGTGAGGGAGACTATAGGTGAGTTTTAGAGATCATACGATACGTGGAACATAAGCGGTGTCGAAAGGGAATCGCCTTGTTGATGGCACCTACCATAGAAGATTCTTCTCATGCGTGGGGCATAACTTCCCCTAAACACTATGAAGAATACTTCGTCAGGATTTACGCCTAAACACAAGTGCGATAAAGGGTAGTGGATGGAGTAAAAAAATGCAAAAATGGCATACTTATTCCTCCCCGACGATTTATAGAGAACAAGCTCAGACATCGTTTTAGCAGCTATATTAGGCGGCGGATACAGTAGCCAAATCACGACAGCTTTACCTGTAAGTGCTGGCCAGAGGTATCACAAATACCGAACGTTGCAGTGTAATAAAATTGCACGGATGGGTTTTATATTTCGGGGACTTAGGGAGTGTTTTGATTTTAATTTTTAATGTTATAGTGCAAAAATGAAATATGCAACATACAACAAAAAAAATTGCCCACAAGAATAACCCACAAGGTGTCGGTCACAGCCGAAAATGCACCTTTTACAATGCCAAATTGCTATTTTTCGAAAAATTACTCACTATCCCCCTTTGATTTTTGAAAAAATATCCCTCCTTAAAAGGCTTTCTTTAACAAAGCATTTTTAATAATTATTATATTTAAAATTAAAATAAATAATTTTAATTTATATAGTTTTAAAACTTATAGAAAATAAATTAAAATTAAAATTTTAATTTATAAAGTTAAAAAACTATTAAAAAAAAATTAAAATTAAAAATTTTAATTAAAAAATAATAATTAAAAAATAACTTTGAAAAATAATAATTAAAAATTATACCTTGGGGGGTGTCGGCGGGATTTGAACCCCCGACCTGCAGGCTCCCTGAGCCTTACCGCACGGCTCACGACCACGTGAGCCAGCGGGCTGATCCGAGAGGATCAGTTGAACTGTCCTTTTTCAACCCCTGTTGCTTCTCCTCTGCAACACGGTCTCGCGTTCCTCCTCCGCTTCGCGACGGGCGAAATTTGAAAAATTCATTTCCCGCTCACGGGGGGGGGGGCCGCTTCTAATTTTTTTTTTTTTTTTTTTTTAATTAATTAAAGCGGGGGGGGGTGTTGACGCAGGCCGCGTCCCTCCTCCTTCCGCGCGGCCACGGACGTCTCTGCGTCCTCCGCGCGGGACGTCTGTCCTGGACGTCGCTGAGTCCTACGCGTGGGACGTCCGTCCTGTGGCACGCGGGACGCCAGACGTTGCTGCGTCCTGTGGGCGCGGGACGTCGGATGTTGCTGCGTCCTGCACGCGGGACGTTTGTCCTGTGGCGCGCGGGCACGGACGTTGCTACGTCCTATGCGTGGGACGTTCGTCCTGGACGTCGTGTCCCTCCTGGATGCGACTGCACGTGGGTCGCGACGCGCACAGGTCTGTGCGCGGACGTCTGCATAGCCTATGCGTTGCAAGCGTCTTGCTGCACTCTGCGCACCCTGTGCATTTTTTTTTTTTTTTTTTTTTAAAAACGCTTGCGTCAAACGTCGCGCGATTGCGCGCAGCGTGAAAAGAGAAAATAAATTGTCTCTGCAAAAAAAATTTCCTCTGCCCAGCAAATTCACAGAACTGGCTCTGATGCCATGTAGAAAAATACGAAACAATGATTATTATTCAGCTCTGCATTAAATAGGATTACAATGAAGAACCGCCGGAACGAACCAGCTACAATAAGCACTTTGTTATAACGAGATAACAAATGCAAGAGTAGGACAAATAATATATTAGCAAACAATAACAGTATAACAGTACGCTAACAACATTTGCTTACCTACTTGGTTCCATTACGTCATGGACGCAAATGGAGAATGCTTTTGTCAACCAATTCAGGTCACCATTAGATCCCACAATCATCTATAATCAGTTCATTACATGCAAAAGAGGCCAGGGTGAGCCAATCCGAACTTTTAATTAGAGATTTCAGAAGTGCTATAATAGAGCAATTCGACATTTTGCCATTGATCCCGCAGTAGCTTTGCAAATATATTTTGGGGCATTGGATCCTATGACGACAATGTTTGCAAGGCAAAATCCTCAAGTTACCATGCTTGCTCTAGCCTACAATGAAGCTATGACCATTGAGCAACAAATGACACCACAGGGTTATGGGTTTTTCTAGATGCCTATGGTAGGACAATATGGTCCATATGGTCAAGCTCCTATGATGAATCAGATCATGGCACCACAAATATCAGGCATAAATGCTTTGCCTTGTCAACAACCATATTCATCAACACCCACTTAAGCACCCATTCCAATCCCGATTCAAAGTGTGAATCCCTACGCAAGTCAAGTGGCTCAAAATCCAACTCAAATGTTAAATCAAGATCTCACCAATTACGCAAATCCTATTGGAACTAGCAATAACATAGCTCAACAAAAAGAGATTTATTCAGAGGTTTAAGAAATCAAAAAGATGGTTCACAAATTGAGTAATGATTTGGTTCAAAAATAGAAATATGAATCCCATGCCCCTCACCCAAATCAAAACTTCAATGATAGAGGGAGACAATGGAATACGAAGCCAAACAATGGGGGTGTGCCTTCCCCTATTGCTAATCAGATAGATACTTCTGTAGGACCAAGTCACTGTAGTTCCATTCTTAATCTTTCTAATTTTGTGTGGGAGAAAGGGTGTAGATTGCATAATACAAAGGAGCATAATGAAAGGAATTTTCTCGAAATTGCTATGTATACCCATTGTCTCCAAGCTCAAGTGGATGATTTGGAACTTGTGCCAAATAAGGGTCCACCCCAACATCAGCAAGGAGTGGACAACATTTTAGTGGTGGAAACTCTATATCGTCAAGAGAGTGATGACCAGGAGGATCCACACCTTCCAAATTGTGATAAAACTGAATCATGGGTTACAAATTTGGATTATGATAGCTTTACCAATTTGAATTCAAGAAATAACCCACTTTTGGAAATAACTAGATCATCTATGGAAGGCGAAGATGAATTGGATGAAAAACATGTTGATGAATCAGAAGATGAAGAAGAAGTGCTTGAGCGTCACGACTTGAACTTGGAAGATGATTACTATGATTCGGGGAAGAAATGGGAAGAATATTATCAATCTGAATATTCTAACAAACTTGTTGTGTCAAATAATATGCAGGATAACTCAATTGCTTCCTCGCATGAGGATACTATAAATCCTGTACAATTTGAGAAATTTTTGGAAGAGGAATTTGAATCTCATCAAATTTTGGAACATGATAAGGATTCTGCAACCATGAACCATGAAAGAGAGTCACTTGCTTTAGATCCCTTTGAAGAAAAAGCAATAGAAAATATTGATCCTTGTACTTGCGCTACAATGATTATGCCATCTCAAAATGAGAAAATTACAAAACCTGAATCATTTGGGTTTGATATCATTGATGATCCAATTGAAAATCTCACGTTACCCGAAACAACCCAAGTGATTGATCACGAAAATGTGTTAGTCAACCCGCCCCTAGATAGACAAGACTTATGGTTTGAAAGGGATGGGCATATTTTCAATTGGGTACCTAAGTTTGGTGCCTTTGATAAACGAGTCATGGAGAAAGAACAAGTGCTACATGATGATGAATGTCATGAGAGAAAAGAGAAATTTTCAAATCCTCTTCAAGTAAGGTCAAATGAAAGCATGCCAAAGGTAAAATCTCATCTTTTTGGTTTCACCATGCAAAATTCGAATGAATATTTGCCTACTGAATGGTTTGATTCAAATATTATTAATGTTATGGCTTTATTGAGTGAAAATGAAAGCTTATTTTTACACCATGAATCAAAGTGCAAAATGGACATCTTAAAGAATAGGCATAAATAAATTGAAAATCAACCATTGTCTAATCAAATTGGTAATTTGAATCTCACCTATAGGAATACTAATGGAACGAAATCAAATTGGTATGGTGAGAGGGGCAAGTGGAAATTTGTTTCTTTGTTTGGTTTGGTCTTGTTTTTGTTGGATTCCTGCAAAACTTGGTATGTGTATCACGTCATATGTCTTTTAAAGAATTCTAATCAGGTTTGGGATCCGGGAAAATGATAATCCAAATTTTTGCATCATCTTGTATTGTATTGTATATACTTTTGGTTTTCGTGTTTTGGTTTTGGATTAGATCTCATTTTGGTTTTAAGTTTTGTGTGTTGGTCCTTTGGACATTTTTGGTTTGTTAATTTAGGTCCTTATGAATGTTGACTAAGACTAGGATAATATGAAACATCGAAATTGTATTGCAGAAAGCTCCACGAGTATCGCAAACGCATTAAAGAATATCGTTTGGAACTTGTGATGCATGAAGTTGTCAGTTTTATAAATTATGGTAAAGTAGGTGGTATACTCCATCCGCATTTCAAAAGGAGCAATGCATTCATATCTCATGTACATTCCACATTGCATATACATTCCATCTCAGTTGTATCTTCATTTCATGTGCAATCATTGAAAAGGTGTCGAATCCTATTAGGGTTATTACATAACATATATTAAAAGGATCCTAAGGTTGGGAACTGATGCCCGAACTATCTTGAACCAAGCACGTTCTACGCATTTTAAAAAAAGGATCTTGAGCAAAATGGTCAAAACCATGCTTGGAAGAAAAGGTGAGGCGAAAGGAGTATTTCGTTTCTATCCTATTATGCAACATAATCCTTAAAAAAATGGTTTTCACCACTCCCATAGTGCTTAAAGCCTAAAATCAGAGTAGTAAGGATAGGGTTAAATCCTCATCGAACTTAGGTTGAGGATCCAACTCCCCAAAGCTCTGATTTGACCTTCATGGAGTAGTAAGGATAGGGTCTAATTATCATCTCGCTTAGGTTGATAATTCGATTCCCCAAAGCTTCTATTTTGCCCACTCAAGAACTTGAAATTCAAAAGAAAATATTTTTCATTTCTTTATTAATATTGGATTGGAAGGATCGTACTACATGTCCCTTGCAAGGATGGGTAGTCATCCCCAAGGTCCAATAAATCAAAGTAGAGCCAAATCATGGATTATGGGGTTAATCTCCACCAGGGCTATAGATGCCTGGCTGGTAGTGGAGTATGCTCATGTGTGGCAACATGTCTTGTCTAAAAGCAAGACCACTGACTGCTTAAACAGGCAGGCTAGCCTGACAGTTTCATCCATAACAGGTTAAATCATTTTGTTGAAGATGAGGTAATGAACTCCAGATCAGAGTAGTAAGGATAGGGTTAAATTCCCATCTCGCTTAGGTTGGGAATCCGATTCCCTAAAGCTCTAATTTCACTTACACCTGCACATGGGTTCAAGATGGTAGTGACACATAACCAACTTTGGGATCTAGTAAATTAATTCAGTATACATATATTTGGTCCTAAGAGGGTTCGACAGTTTTAATATGTGTGTTCATGATACTAGAAGGTCTGAGCCTTTGCAATGTAGGTTGCTATATCTCTAGCATCTTCATCATACATCAAATCCTGTACAAATCATTCATAGCCTTGCATATGAATCATAAGTGAAATTAACAATGGAATGTGATCAATTTCAAATGATAGGGAATGAAGTACATTGCACACACCGAGCTGATGCTTAATAATTCTAATGTTTCATATATTTCTCATCTAGTTTCATTCTTGGGATATTTGCTAACGCTTGTATTTGAGTCTATGTGTTTTCAGGTTGAGTTCTCACCAAAATGCTCAGGAGCATTTCCCAGTAGAGTCGCCATTTGTTGTGGCTGATCCACAACATACCCCAAAATTGGGGACCCACATTTTTTGCATGTGTTCCAAGAAGGCCGAAGTGGCCCATAGGCTAAAGTTCAAAAAAAAAAAAAGCAAAACACCACAAGGAGAAAAAAGTGTCGCGATATCACGACATGTTGCACCATCGCAACCCAAAAAGAAAAAGTGTCGTGATATCGCGACATGTTGCACCATCGCGGCCCAAAAAGAAAAAGTGTCACAATATCATGACATGTTGCTCCATCACGGCCAAAAATGAAGAAGTGTCGCGATATCGCGACATGTTGCTCCATCGCGACCAAAAATGAAAAAGTGTCGTGATATCGCGACATGTTGCTCCATCACGGCAAAAAATGAAAAAGTGTCACGATATCGTGACATGTTGTTCCATTGTGGCCAAAAATGAAAAAGTGTCATGATATCGCGACATGTTGCTCCATCGTGGCCAAAAATGAAGAAGTGTCGCGATATCGCGACATGTTGCTCCATCGCGGCCAAAAATGAAAAAGTGTCATGATATCACGACATATTGCTCCATCGTGGCATAAAATGAAAAAGTGTCACGATATCGCGACATGTTGCTCCATCGCGGAAAAAAATGAAAAAGTGTCACGATATCGCAACATGTTGCTCCATCGCGGCCAAAAATGAAAAAGTGTCATTGTTGGAATTACCCCTAATTCCTAAGTATCTAGGTTAAGATTTGTTAAGGGGGAGAATGTTGCAGTGTGAATAGGGTCATCACTAAAGAGGCTTAGAAAAATCCCTTTCCTAAAGCCTTAGTGTGAACACTCCCTCCTATGGTTGTCGGCAATTTCCTCCACGTTTCCTAACTCCCTTATCCCTCCATCTCATCTCAGTTTCCTTATCCCTCCATTTCCTCTTCTCCCCTTATCCCTCCAACTTCCTTATCCCTCCGCGCTTTTCTTTCCCCTATCTTCTCCCTTCTTATCTCCTATTTCCCCTTATCTCTCCTTTGCCGACTTTCTTCCTATTCCTCCTCTATATATTATTGAATATGCATTTTGTATTAAGGTGGGGAGAGCTACAAATTAAATAAAGAATTTGATTTTTATTTGTGCTGCATTTTTCTGTTAGTGTGACTGCGTTCGGATTTCACATCTGGTATCAGAGCCAGACTTCGTCGTTCGTCGGGCACGGTTCCCGAGGCGAAGTGAGGTCAGCACGGGCACGGTTCCCGAGGCGCGACCAGGCACGCATCCCGACGCAGGTCACAGCAGGGCTCGGATCCCGAGGCGGATCGTGAGCAGGCTCGGGCACGCATCCCGAGGTAGTTCGGGCATGGATCCCGAGGCAGAGGTGGCAGCAGCACGACAGTCGAGGCGACACGTGGCAGTGGCTCGAATTTCGAGGTGACTGGATACGTGGCAGTTGCAGAGCTCGACACGTGGCGAGCAACGATTGGCGGCAGGTGGCGTTGTTGGCAGCAGGCTGCGGCGTTGTGGTTTGGCAAAATTTTGCCACGTGGCAGACGGCGGCTGGGTCCACGTGGCACTCAGCGATTGACGAGGTCGGCGGCAGAAATCCGGTCGCGAATCGACCGCCCGAAGGCAGTCGAAATAGCATACGCGACGCGAGGGTTAAAAACCCTCGCTGTGCAATCGCGCAGCCCATGTGGGATTTATCCCACAGTTTTTTTTAAAAAAGAAATCGCCCGCCGGCGATTACAAAGCGGACGGGACAGAGATTAACTCTCGTCCGCAGCTGTGGTGTAGCGGACAGAGTTGTCCGCTTGTAAGGTGGAGGTACGCGGGTCGATTCCCGCCCGCTCCACGGGAATAAAAAATATATATTTTTTAAAAATTTTGTGCCCGCCGTTGAAATAAGTAGATTCTCGCCCCTGTTGATTCCCGTCCATTAGCTTGGTGTATTGGATCGTTGGACCTGTTGTTGAGAGGAGGTTAGCGGGTCAAATCCCGCGAGCGCCGCACGAAAGAAATTTTTTTTTTAAGAAAATTTCGGCCGTCGAGAAATAAAAGGGCGGTGGCCCTTGTTTATTTCCGTCGGCCTATTTGGCACAGTGGCTAAGGTGCCCGCGCAGTGACAAGGAGGTCGCGGGTTCGAGCTTGACGGAAAGGTAAATTTTTTAATTTTTTGTTTTTAAAGGTTTTTTAATTTATTTAATAATTTTTTATATTATTTTTTTTTTTAAATTATCTTTTTAAATAAAGTTTTTTTTAAAAGGGTAATTTAAAAAAATAATAAAAGATTATTAAATTTATTTAAAAAAACCTTTAGAAAACTGTTTAAAGAGTTTTTTGTGGCCAATTAAAACTCGCCCAAGGGGGCTTGAAAATTTGCATATTGTGAACCTGGAAAAGTGACGGGAAGTCTTCCGGAGCACCCGTTTAGCACCTCCAAAATTTTTTGGACTCCCCGTCTCGCTGCCCCTTGGAACCCCGTTTAAGGGTTCAATATTGAAGTGGAGCCAGAGCCAGTGGAGCCAGAGCTAGAGCTAGAACCAGTGTTGGGGAGTCTCACAACAAGCAATCAGTAAGAGAATTACTTTGCTTTGTAATTGCTTATTTCAGTGAAATCAAAGTTTGCTTTTAAGTAGCAGAAATGGATGTTACAAAATAGTAGATGTTTTAAGACATGAATATGCCAAAACTGAGAATGATGCAGAGGGAGGAACTCTGCTGACTGTAAAAATAGCTTGCACTATCAGAAGCTTGCTGATTCTGTAGACCATTGGAGTTGATTCTGATTTTGTTGGTTGCTATTTGCTGCTATTGTTTGAATGCAATTCTGACAAGGAGTACCATTGTTTGGTGAGTCACACTGCTACCCAAATAAGTGAGAACCACGTGAGACTGGTTTCACAATAAGTTGTTGCATCTTGCTGAAGAGAGACATATACGCTGAAGAGAGAAGAAGAGAGGAGGCAGTGTTGTGACATGGAAAGGATGAAAAAGCTATTTTTTGACAGAGTTGGGCAGTGAGATACAGTGAAGAGATTTATAGAACTGATTGCATTAAAAATACAGAAGAGAGTTTTGCTACTGTTTGGTACCAATAAGACATAAAGGCTGCATCGATTCAGGAAAAGAGTGGCTGAGAACTTTGTGGAAGTTTGATGAATGGTGAATTGCAGAATGGCAACCATGTATGAAGATTTGGTTGTGCCTAAATTCGATGGAGATGATTATGCTTATTGGAGCATAAGAATGAAAACTTTATTGATGGCCAAAGACCTTTGGAGCATTGTAGAAGAAGGATATGAAGAACCTTCAAATTGGAGCAGCCTTCAGGAAGATGAAAGAAGAGAGAAGAAAGAGCAACAATACCAAAATTGCTTAGCCCTTATGGATTTGAGAAGAGGAATGGAAAAGAATGTTTTTCCTCTTATAGCCAATTGTAGATCAGCTACAATGGCATGGCAAGTGTTGAAAGATACATATGGGTTTGATAAGGACACCCATAAATCCATGTGTGACAATCAAGAAGATTGTTTAAGCAAGGAGGAGCCTTGCTTTCTTGAAGAAGTTTCTGAATTAGATCCTTTTGCAGGAGCTTTTGAAGACGCATGTGAAGACATGTCTTATGAAGAAGGCATGCATGATGAATTCTTCCTTACGGTGGAAGATGATGGAGAACTTCTTCTTGATGAAAATAAAAGAAGAGGTGTGTATTCCTCAAGAGGAAGAGGAGGAAGACGAGGATTTGCAGCTGATAGAAGGAAAAGTGATGAAGAGTCCCTTCATGGAGAAGAGGATGAGAAAGAACCTAGTTCCCTAGAAGATCCTTTTGGAGAGTCTTATGAAGACTTATCTGAAGATTGTTTTGAGCAACCATGGGAGACTCTCACTGATGAAGACGTTACTTGTGAAGGCATGAAAACTTGTAAGTATCAATTCTCTGTTTTAGAAGGAGAATATGATGAAAATTGTCAATTATTTCCTTTAGAGGGAGAATATGATGATGCAAAGCAAAATTGTATTGATGGAAAAGAGGATGAATGTCTCATTGAAGAGACAATTGTTGAAAGATCATTCTATGGGAATGATGTTTATTGTGAAGACCACTTTAAAGTGGATGATGGCTTGCTTGAAGAATCACTCCAAGAAGAAGGAAGAGAAACACTCACATTGAAGTGTTCCTTGCTTGAAGATCACCTAGATGAGGTGGTGGAAGATGAAAGATGTCTCATGGAGGAGGCATGTGCAGAAGAGTGTCTTATGAGGAAGACACCAAATCAGCTATTTATTGAAGATTGCTTCATGGAGGAGGCACAAAATAAATATGAAGATGCAGATGATGGAGAAACACTCATAATGGAGTGTTGCATAGCTGAAGTCCACTCACATGGCGTGGAGACAAATAGAGAGTGTATTTTGGAGAATACACCAAAAATTCTCATGGAGGAGAGTGATGAAAATCTAACCACAAATTGTTGGCATAATGATGGAAAAGCAATGTTCATGACAAATCATTGGCTTGAAGACCATTCACTTGGAATGGATGTATGCTCTCTTGATAGAGCAACTCAAGATATTCTTGAAGGAGACGATAAAATTGTTCCTCTACAGGGGAAGGAAAATATTAAAGATGAAGAGGAGCTTGATTCACAAATTGTATGGGATGTTGATTCCCATGACATTGTTGATTGTAAGGCTCAATTTATGTGGGATTTTGATCCACAAGAATTTGAAATTGAAGAGGAGATGAAAGTCATAAGCTTCATGCTCAATGGAGGATATCACTCATTAGGGGTGACAAATAGAGATGCTTCTTGTTCATCCACCCAAGAAGTAAAACATGAAAAAGGAAAGATTGATAGTTTTCATGTTGTGATGACTATGAGAACATCAATGCTTGAACCTAGAAATTATTTTGTACAGGCAAATCCAAATCAAGAGGACGATTACTCATTTGGTGTAATAGAAAAAGATATTGATGGGTTCCATGTTATGGAAACATCAATGAAAGAAGAAATGAAGGGCATAAGTTTCATGCTCCATAAAGCAGATTATCTCAAGGCTGAGATAATAACAGGAAAAGAGCATTATGAGAAACACTATCTCAAGGAGGAGATAGAACATAGTGAGATAGTCACTAATGGACTTCATGATGCAATGGAGGTATCATCAAAGGAGATTGAAAATTGTCTTGAAGAGACAATTATGGTTGAAGATCACTCACTTGAAGTGGCTACATTACAGAAAAGAAGTTGTCTTGAAAAGGCGACAATGTATGATTGCTTTAATGAATGGTGTTTCAACACACGACCATGGATTGATCAAAGGAGAAGAGCTCTTAGTGAAGAGTTGATGGTTGATATTGAAGCACCATACCCCAAAGGAGAACTGCAACAAAATAGCTTTATGGGAAGCACCAAATCTAATCATAGTGAAGGTAATATTTTTATGATTAATGATTTGTTTTTTGTGAGCAGGTATGAAAAGGAAGGAGAATGTCTTCCAAAGGCATTATTTAAAGGTGATTGTCTCATTGAGACAACTTTGATGAAGAGTCTTCTTGGAGCGAAGACAGTAATGAAGAACTTGGGTCACATGGATCCAAATGATGTGTTTAAAATTCCTTGGGAGAAGGAATATTGTAAAGCCATTGTTTTGAGAGAACATTTGTGTGAGGAGCAACTTTATGTTGCATATGTAATTGGTCATTGGGTGGCCATATTTGTTGTGATATTTTGTGTAGAAATATCTGAAAGAGTTGTATGGTATAATCATCTATGTGAGATGATTAATTGTAAATACTCATGTGGAGTATTGTTTAGTGATGAAGATGTAAAAGATGATCAAAATGTGAAAGTATGGTTTAAAGACCATCATGATCAAGATGTAAGAGAGTGGTTGTTGAAAACCACAAGAAGAGAGACTTTTGCTGAAGGGAGAGCTAATCAACAAAATATGGCACTCAAGCATTTGCGTTATGGAAGAGCAACATCAAAGATGAATGAAATTCCAATGCATATTACATACTCAGGAGGAGTATTAGGAGTTGAAATATGGTTTGAAGACCATAGAATGAATGATAAAAGGAATGTGTTGGATTGGTTAATGAGAACCAATACTTATGGTATTCTGGGAATGCCATCATTTGAAGGAGCTTTTGATGAAGGGGGAGTAGCTCATCAAAAGGAGGCACTCTATTACTTGCATGAAGGAGCAATAACAAAGATGGAGGAGATCACACACAAACAATGGAAGGAGTGCCCAAGACAAACAATTTTTGATTTCTTGTTACAAAACTGGAGGAGACGAAAAAGATTGAGTTTCTTCCAATGTTGTGATGCTGATGAAACTTTTTGCAAAAAGTCACATCAACATCAAGGGGGAGAATGTTGGAATTACCCCTAATTCCTAAGTATCTAGGTTAAGATTTGTTAAGGGGGAGAATGTTGCAAGTGTGAAAAGGGTCATCACTAAAGAGGCTTAGAAAAATCCCTTTCCTAAAGCCTTAGTGTGAACACTCCCTCCTATGGTTGTCGGCAATTTCCTCCACGTTTCCTAACTCCCTTATCCCTCCATCTCATCTCAGTTTCCTTATCCCTCCATTTCCTCTTCTCCCCTTATCCCTCCAACTTCCTTATCCCTCCGCGCTTTTCTTTCCCCTATCTTCTCCCTTCTTATCTCCTATTTCCCCTTATCTCTCCTTTGCCGACTTTCTTCCTATTCCTCCTCTATATATTATTGAATATGCATTTTGTATTAAGGTGGGGAGAGCTACAAATTAAATAAAGAATTTGATTTTTATTTGTGCTGCATTTTTCTGTTAGTGTGACTGCGTTCGGATTTCACAGTCGCGATATCGCGACATGTTGCTCCATCACGGTAGAAAATGAAAAAGCATCATGACATCATGACATGTTGCTCCATCACGGCCAAAAATGAAAAAGTGTCGCGATATCGTGACATGTTGCTCCATCACGGTAGAAAATGAAAAAGGGTTGCGACATCGCGACATGTTGCTCCATCATAGCCAAAAATGAAAAAGTGTCACGATATCGTGACATGTTGCTCCATCGTAGCCAAAAATGAAAAAGTGTCATGATATCGCGACATGTTGCTCCATCGCGGCCAAAAGCAAAGGAAAAGAGAAGAAAGAAAAGTGTCGCGATATCGTGACATGTTCCATTTTTGCCAAGGTAACAGACCTGCATAGTGACACGGACATAAGGACAAAATCCAGTAAATAAGACCAAGCGTTACATAAGAAATCTTCAATTATTGGGAATCATTTAAGATGGTCGTTACATAGGGAAGGAAATGGATGCAAGCCTATGTGGAGAAAATGTAGCAAAGGGCCACAAAATGGAAACCGAAGCACACACATGCAGGGAAGGTGAAATGAACAGTCAGGGAAGGTGAAACGAATAGTCAAGGAAGGTGAAACGAACTGCCATCGAAAAATGAAACAAACCGTCACGGAAGGAGAAATAATGTTTTCACAAGTTTAAATACACCATTCAAAGAGGGAAAGGGGGTGGAAAATTGCTGCAAGTAGCGTTGCAGGTTTGAAGGCGATAAGGCCATTTTGGACCTAGTTGGGCTGTTTTTCTTTCGTAGATTGGTTTTTCTTCTTCATGGACATGGGTCAGAAATTGCTACGAGCAGAGTTGTAGATTTGAAGGCAAGATTACCATTCTGGACCTGTTTGAGTCGTTTTTCTTCCATGGATTGGTTCGGGAAAACCAAAAATATTTCTATTGTAAAATGACACATTTTTAGTGCAAAAGTGTTCAAAAATTTACATCTTGTGGGCAAGAAAGAAGGATATTTTCTTTACATGCTATGGATTTAATGTTTATTCTTTCATATTTTTCAGATTTTGAATTTATAGATAATTTTGATGCCATTTCTTTGGGTTACATTAGGTGAATATTTGAAATCTGAATTTTATTTCGTACCCTAGGAACCAGCACTTAGCTTATCTGGATTGTGCTTTTTTTTAGGTCCAATAGGTTAGGTTGCATGCACGGAGACCTCACATCTTCAGTTTTGTCGCAATAGGATAGCATCATACTGAATGCATTTTAGTTCCAATTTTTGCATTTCATTTTCATTTTTCTGTATTTTATATTTTTCCAGAAGTTTTAACTTTTCAAGGTATTAAAATAAACATCTAAAAAATATCAAAATCCAAAAAACAATGAACAATCACTAAAGTTTCATGGTGAAATAAATCAACATTGCCCCTTGTTTACAGTTACTTGCAATCACTAAGGTGTTCCAAGAATTTAAATTGAATATCTTTATTTGAGATTACTAATACACATATGCAAATGCTAAATACAGCGAAGACCTTGGAGAAGTCGTTTGTTTAACTTATTTGTAAGAGGGGATTTGGAACCCAAATCCTAAAGGAGAGTGTACTTTCACAACTAAGTGAAAATACCACTCAACAAGACCTTTGTCCAAAGGAGACACCAATCCCCTAATCAAGTTCGTGGATCTCTATCCATAGGAGAACTCCTTCTCCTCTGCTATGGCTAGTGATCTTCTAAAAGAACTACTACCTCCACTAGACACTCTTATGGATCTCTATCCACTAAATACTCCTACCCTCCCTTAGAAGACCTATCTTCACTGCCCTAGCTAATGGACCTCTATACACTAGAGATTGATGTCCTCTATACTCTGTCACCTACAAAGCTTGCTATCATATCTATCTTAAATTTATACTAAACACAGTACTTCGGTCTAGCATAAATATTCTCAATATTTGTCTCTGATCTACACCAAACACAATCCTTCAATCTAGAAAAAATCTACTCAATCTCTGTCCTAAAATATACACTAAACACAGTCCTTCGGTCTAGCACAAATTTGCTCAATCTCTATCCTTAAATATGCACTAAACATAGTCCTTCGATTTAGCATAAATCTGCTCAATCTCTATCTTTGATCTGCACCAAACATAGTCCTTTGGTTTAGCACAAATCTACTTAATATTTGTCCTCAAATATACACTAAACATAGTCCTTCGGTCTAGCACAAATCTTTCCTCAAATCTGCACTAAACACAATCCTTCGGTCTAGCATAAATCTATCCTCAAGCCTTAACACAAAGCTTGAATCAATCATAAATCAACTCTGCTAGATCTACCCCAAATCTTAACTCAAGGTTTGAACAAATCAATCAATCAACTCTACTCTCAAGTCTTCTCAAAGACTTGTCTCAAATCTGCATTGTAAGCTTCCACAAAAGCTCACACTAATCTGTCCACAAGTTCCTTCTACAACTTGTCCAATCTGCTCAAAAAGTCCTCACTAGGACTTACTCAAATATTCTCAACAAACTTTCATAAAAGCTCTATACAACTCAATTCAATCTATCACAAAAAACCTCTTCAATAACACAAACGAGTTTCACACAGAATCTTGTTTAATCTCACAGAAACATATGGAGAATGGTTAGAGACTCAATATGCTTCACACTCACAAAAATGCTCAATCACTTTCAATATATCTTGCTTTACCATAGAAACATATGGAGAATGGTTAGAGACTCAATATGTTTCTCACTAATAAACACTCAATCACTTTCAATCTCTTTCTTAAATAAATTCATAATTTAGAACAATTTGTTTCACAAAACTTGAACTAGCACTGCAACACTTCCAATAAACTAGGCTCAATCAACTCCACTCAATTAATCACTCAAAGGAACACTCCTTGTTTACAAACCCTAGTCCAAGCATATGAACACTCACTCAATTATTTTCAATAATGCTTATCAAATAATATCACATAAAAATGATACTCAAGATCTTTCACAAACCCTAGTTCAAGCATATGAAAGCTTACTTCAATATTTCTAACAATGCTTATCAAACAAGGTTTTTATCATTAACTTTCACTCAGAAAAAACTTTAACAATCAAACTCAACAATGCTTATCAAACAACCCTTTTCACTCCAACTTAGCATTCACAACATCCAACAATCACTCACAAGGAAGATATTCCCATACCTTTTGTTTGATGAAGAATTGACCTTAAAAACCTGTCTCAATCACAATTACTCTTTTGCCAATCTCAAGGTTTAGGTAGCAAAAACCTTCTCAAGACTTCATTCAATAATTTCCTCACAAATTATTCTCACCATACAAAATATTAGATCTCAATTACACCTTATTACTCCTTTCAAATATTAAAAAAAATAAGACTTTATTTTAAAATAACATTTAAAACCTTCTAAAGCCTTATCACTCCATTCAACACTTAATCACCAAAATCACAATATAAAAATCAATTTTCATAAACCTTATATCTCCCTAAAATATTATGCCAAACAACCTTAGGACAAAAATTAAATTTAAAAATTTAAATACTTTTTGCCCTTGGTGGGAATCGAACCCACGTTGTGCTACCACTAGCGCCCTAGTCGCAGCTTCAACTGCCACACGAGCTAGGCACTCATATTAGAAGCAAGGAGCACCTCGTGTGCTATATGCTTCCCTTTGGTGCCTAAACCAAAAATAATACGTTGCTTTATTTGGAACCCAAACCAAAAATATACACCAAAAACTACCGTCGAGATTCGATCACGGGTCCTCCCGCTTGCCAAAGCCCTAAGTCACAGTCACTTGCCACCAGGCCAACCAGTCGGTTGGTTATGAGGCTTAGAGCCTCACCAATCTTATCCATTCACTAGCACAAACAAGACAAAAACCTTTTGTCTTCTTCACATGAAAATCGTAGAAATCGCAGGCTTAGTGTTATTCGAATGAAGGTTATTTCTTTGCCACCAAGGCACATGGTATTTATACCATTGTGCCACCACCATATTAGATGTCGACGCATTTATTTTTGCCCTCATAACCCTAACTTTAGGGTTAATTAAATTAGATTATAATTTAATTAATAATAAAATTATTATAATTAATTTATAATTAATTTAATAACTATAAAGTTAATCAAATTAATTTATAATGAAATTATTAAAATTAATTTATAATTAATTTAATTTTTTTAGGTCTTACCATTAGACCTTTAATATTATAATAAAATATTACAATAAAATATTATAATATATTTTTTCTTGGGCCTTCATATTTCTCATGTAGACCTTATTTGATCACCTTTTATTTCTGAAACTAACTCTTGACATCCTTCCTCTTGCACTGCTCATTGAAAATGACTCTTGACATCAATGACAACAAATATTGCTCATATTTCCAACAATTTTTAATAAAAAAATTAATCCCTCTTTGTTGTCGCCTGCCACCTACCGTTGGGAGTCTAACCCGCACTGCCTGCTAGCCCCGTACCCTAGCCACCGCTAGGCTACCATGTGGGCTAGCCAACCCACATGTAACCACAATGCAAGATCTCCCTCTTGTCCTTTACCGTTGGTGACAAAACTTAAATAGACCACGCAGCAAAAAGGACCTTCTTGCGAATCGAACCCACACCTTTTGCCTCCTATGCCACTGCGCAAGCCTTGCTTGCCAGCTTGAATGCCACCCCACACAAGTGGGGATACACTTTGTCCTCGCTTTGACCAAATATTCTGCATCAAAATTTGTACTGTCACCTTTCTATTTCCTCCGCCATGTCGAACGTGCAAGGCAGATACTTTGGGGGTTAATGATTCAAATACCACTTAGGCTTAGGTTAAACCTTAGCCTATTAATACACATGCACTCCTCTATATTTTATGTCGACCTATTTTTGCAATTCAAATTTTGGTATTTCAAATTTTAATTATTATATTTGATTATAATAATTTAAATCCAAAGGATTTAAATATTATTATTTAAATATTTAAAAACCTTTTGGGTCTTTTCTTTTAGGGATAACCTTGCCAGAATTACCACCAAGGTAAATTCTTTAAATATAACCTTGCCACCATTAATCAATATTTTCACCTTTGTAAAATTACCACCAAGGTAATTTGTAAATCCTTTCTCAAACATTATGGAGAGGTATTCCTTTGTTCTTGTTGCCTTATACCGCATGTTCCACCAAGAGAAATATTCTCAAAAATATTTCCATCAATTTAGGACATTAAACCTTTTGATATTAATCAAACCTCTTGATATTAATTCCATCAAATTAGAACATCAAACCTCTTGACATCAATGAAATCAAAACATGCTCAAATATCGAACAATATCCCCCTTTGTCATTGATGGCAACCCATTTTCCTTAATCATTCCTTTTACCTTTTTCCAATTTGCTCCCCTTGAGAAACTGCTCCCCTTGACTGAATGCTCTCCCCCTAACTCAAATGTATCCCCCTTTGACATCAATGGCAAAGGGACTCCTTTGGGGCTAAATATAAGACTCTTATCTTAGCCCCCTCTCCACCTCCTCTCCTTGAGGTGATTAATTTTGGGGTGGGAGTAAATTTACTCCCAGCATACAATGCTCTTTTCCTTTGTCAACCTTCTTTCTAGACATACCCTTTTGATCCCTTTGAGTATCATTTTTCTTGCTTGTCTCTGGAAGATCTAGAAACTCTATTTTGCACCACTTGGCCTTATGCCCAAAATTATTGCACTTATAACACTTAATGTTGTAGTTCCTTGAAGGTGCAAATATCTTGAAGTTCCTCCTGGTGAAGCCATACCTATTTCTATCATGAACCCTACAGTGAATTGCTTTATGACCAAATCTATTACAAGAGTAGCAATACCCTTGAAAGAAATGTCCATATTTTAAGTTCCTCTTAGTAATACCATACTCCTTTCCATGAGTACTAAAATGCATAGCCTTGTGACCAAACCTGTTACATGAAAAAAAATTGTCTTTGAAGAAGTCTTGTCTTGAACCCACTGGTCTTTTAGTCCTTTCTTTTCTGTTATGATTCTTGTTCCTTGTTTATGCATTGTTTCCTTTCTTGGGGAAGCTTTTTTTTTCAAATTATTCTCATAAGTCTCAATTTCTCCTTCACTCTCTTCCTCTGAAGCTTCTTCCTCTTTGGATCTTGAGCTTGATCCTTCTTCTTATTTCTCTTGCCCTTCTTCAAAACCAAGTCTTGTTTTGTTAGATGAAGATATTTGTGCATTGATAATCTTATCCAAAGTCTTTGAACTTCTCTCAAACCTGTGTAGTTTTTCCTTAGAATCTTTCATTTCCTTCCTTAAAGAAAATACCTCTTGTTCTAATCTCTCACATTCTAAGACTTTTACCTCTAGTTTTTATTTAAATCTCCTTGTCTTAGCTATTGAGTTTTTCAGATCTTGTATAATATTTCCTTTCTCTTCATCACATTCTTGAAATTGAGCCTTGAATATTGAATTCTACTTTCTAACCTTTTTTAATTCTTTTAGAGAAGCAATAAGTTTAGCTTCTATATTTACTACTCCTTCCTCTTCATATTTTTATTATTTCACTACTTCTTTATCTTCAAGAGCATCTTCATATTTTTCATATTTATCTTCAACAGAAGCACTTCCTTCCTCTTCGATTACCAAAAAGAGAATTTCTTCTTCTTCATTATCTGAGGATCTTTCATCACTATCACTTGAAACCTTTCCTATCTTGTCCGCATAAAAACTCTTCTTATGCCTTTGAAAAAAATTCTTTTCATGCTTGCTTTTTCCATACCTATTTTTCTTTCATTCCTGGATTTTCCTACTTTATTTTTCTTATGATCTTGTTTCTCTTCACTGCTACTACTTCCAGCTTCTAGATAGTTAGATGCATAGTGACCATATTTACCACAATTAAAACACTTCACTATTTTTATACCTTTTTGCTTTCTTGAATCCTTATTATTTCTTTTGCCATAGCTAGCTTCTGCATCACTGCTTGACTCATCACTTGATTCTGGTTTCTTATATTTTGTCTTCTCTACTACTTTGAAAGTTACCTCTTTCTTGGGAATAGGATCCTTTACTATTCTCATCTCATAAGTTATGAGAGTTCCATGTAACTCATCCATAGTCAAATTTTCAATGTCTCTTATTTCATCTATGGCTGAAACCTTTCCATCATACCTCATAGGAAGTGACCTTAAAATATTTTGAGCAAAATTGGATTCTTCCATTTTAAATCCAAGTCCTTGCATGGTTTTAACAACCTCATCCACACGAAGTAAGTATGCAATAATATCTTCCTCTTATTTCATATTTAAGTCTTCAAATGTCTTCTTGTGATTTTGCAATTTTGCCATTCTGACCTTTTTATCTCCCTCATATGTTTGCTTCATTTTTTTCCAAATTTCCTTTGCTAATTCGTAATGTATAACTTTTACAAACTCTGATTCATGTAAACAACTTAATATTACATTCATAGCCTTGGCATTATTCATATACAAGAGCTTACCATATTTATCTGTGGGAGAATTATTTGTAGGTGTAAATCCATCCTCAATTGCTTGCCATGTCTCATATCCTTGTGCCATCAAGTAAATATTCATTCTTATGCTCTAGAAAGCATAATTATTCCCATAAAACAATGGTGCCTTATTTGCTAAATATCCACTCTAAGATGCCATTTGTGTTCCTGTACACTCTTCCTTAAAGTTGTTAGACTCTTTCGAAGGAACCTACTTTGATACCAATTGAAGAACACGCTTATACTAAGAGGGGGGTGAACAGTATAAGATCAACTTTCACTTTTCTTTACCAAATAATATTATCCAATATTATCAATGGCACTATCAATAGAAGTAATCAAAGTAATGCATAAATAATCACACACAATAGAGACACCAATTTAATGTGGTTCACCCAAAATGGGCTACTCCACAGATAAAAAATTACTAATAAATTTTCTCAATAAATCTTCTTCGAAATCAATTCCCTATTACAATTTTTATGGACCTCTATCCAAAGGAGACACCAATACCCTATGCTCTGATTTGTGGATCTCTATCCATAGAATAACTCTATCCCCTTTTCTTTGGTTCATGTAACTTGATCTAGGAGAACTCTATCTCCTCAACTAGTCTGTGGATCTCTCTCCATAGAATAACTCTATCTTCCTAGTTGGTTCACGGATCACACTCCATAGGAGAAATATTTCTCCTTGCTCTGGTTTGTGTATCTCTCTCCACAAAAGAACTATTTTCCCTCTACACTAGCTCATGGATATATATCCACATGAGAACTATTTTCCCTCTACTCTAGTTCGTGGATCTCTATATATAGGAGAACTCTTTCCCCTCTTATTTGGATTATGATCTTCTAAAATACTTTTACCCCCATTGCTCTGGCTTGTAGATATCTCTCCACATGAGACCTCTTTCCCCACTACATTGGCTAATGGATATCTATCCACTAGAGAATATTTTCCCCTTTACTCTATCACCTCCAAAGTTTATTCTCAACTCTGTCTCAAAGTTTTCCCCAAGCCTTAACACAAAGCTTGAACAAATCACCAATCAACTCTGCTTAGATCTACCCCAAGCCTTAACACAAAGCTTGAACAAATCAACCCTACTCTTAATATTTTTTCAAGTCTTCACAAGACTTGCTCAAATCTACCTTCAAGTCCTCTCAAGAACTTGTTCAATTCTGCCTCCAAGTCCTCTAAAAACAAGTTCAATCTGCTCTCAATTCTTCACCAAGACTTGCTCAAATCTACCTTAAATTCCTCTCAAGAACTTGCTCAAATCTGATCTAGCATATGCTCAAACCTATTCTAACACATGCTCAAAATTGCTCACAAAATATGCTCAATAAATATCAAATCTTGAACTCAATGCTATCAAATTATTTGTCTAATGTTCAAAGTAATTCTTTTAACTTGAAGCAGTTTAGACATATTCTATATAGAATTCGTTCAGCCTTTGGAACATATAGATAATGATGTACTCTATCAAAAACTCAAAATTTCTACTCAATCATTAAGTATATCGCTTCCACATGTCTTACTTTTATTGCTCTTTTAAATATAGATTCAATCTAGCACATGACACCTATATTTCTGATCTACACTCTTGCTTTCAAAAATCTGATTTCTAATGTTTACACATTCACTTTTAATATCACTCAAAACCAATTCTTAGGAAGTTTCACTCAATCATTCAACCAATGAAACACAACTTACTCACAAACCCTAAACAAGTGTTTTCATACTTCATCAAAAAAATATCACAATGTAGGTCTCAAATCCTAACTCAAATAATTCCCAATATCTATCTCAAATGTTCTCTAAAATATTCAACAATGAAGCATATAAGACTCACTCAAATATTTCCAACAATGCTTATCAAACAATAATTTTCACTCCACCTTATGTTTCAAAACATTCATTTCAACAAACTCTTTAAACAAAAGATGATGTGCCCATACCTCTTTGCTTTTATGGAGATATGTCTTCAAAACCTGTCTCACTTACAACCAAATATTTTTGTGCCAATTCAAGGTTAGATAGCAACAATCTATCTCAAAACCTCCACATGAATATTTCACCTCAACAAATATTTCACCATACAAATATTAATAAAATGCCAAACCACTTATACACCTTATTACTCCTAACTTTACCAATAAATTTCATCAACAAGAGTTACCAATTACATAAGCAAAAATTTCATTTACACCTTATATCTCCTACTTTTCATTAATGCATTTCCAAAAGACAAATAAAATATCACTTCACTTTTTATCCCAATGCAATAAACAAACAAACTACCTTATTTTTTTCTCAAAAAGAAATTACTTTTATAACCCTTTTATTACAAAAATAAAAATCATTTAAAACACCTTATATCTCCCTAGCACATACCTTAGCCACCTTAGACCTTATGACATAATATAATTTTTAATAAAAAAATTAATCCCTCTTTGTTGTCGCCTTCCTTCTGCCACCAAGAGTTAAACCTGTGTTGCCTACTGGCCCCGCACCCTAGCCACCACTAGGCTACAGCGTGGGCTAGCCAACCCACACGTAACCACAATGCAAGATCTCTCTCTTGTCCTTTACTGTGAGCACCAAAACTTAAATCAACCATGCAGCCAAAAAGACCTTCATGCAAATCAAACCCATACCTTTTGCCTCCTACGCTACTATGCAAGCATTTATTTATAGCTCATCTGCCACCTCACACGAGTGGGGACACACACCTTCCTCTCTTTGACCAAATATTCTACACCGAAATTTACGATGTCTCCTTTCTATTTCCTCCATAGCGTCAAATGTGCAAGGCAGATACTTTAGGGGTTAATGATTCGAATACCACTTAGGCTTATTCTAAACTTTATCCTATTAATACACATGTCCTTCTCTATATCTAACATCGACTTCTTTTTGCAATTCAAATTTTTGTATTTCAAATTTTAATTATTATATTTAATTATAATAATTTAAATCCAAAGGATTTAAATATTATAATTTAAATATTTAAAAACCTTTTGGGCCTTTTCTTTTTAGGGATAACCTTGCCACCATTAATGGATATTTTAACCTTTGTAGAATTACCACCAAGGTAAATTCTTTAGAGATAACCTTGCCACCATTAATGAATATTTTAACCTTTGCAAAATTACCACCAAGGTAATTTATAAATCCTTTCTTAAACATTATGGAGAGGTATTCCTTTCTTCTTGCTGCCTTATACCTCATGTGCCACCAAGAGAAACATTCTCATAAATATTTCCATCAATTTAGGACATTACACCTTTTGGAATTAATCAAACCTCTTTACATTAATTCCATTAAATTAGAACATCAAACCTCTTGATATCAATGACAACAAAACATGCTCAAATGTCCAACAACTTGAGTTATTTCCTCCTTTATCTTTCTGAAAGCATATTTCCTTGGATCTTTCCATTTGAACGATGCATCTTTCTTTAGCAATTATGTCATTGGTTTGACAAATTGTGCAAAATCTATGATAAAATTATGTACAAAATTTATCTATCCAAATAAATATTGCAATCCTCTCTTGTTTGTTGGCAAGGGAAGTTCTAGGAGTTGTTTTAATCTATCAAGATCTATGGCCAATATAGCTTTTGAGATAACATGACCAAGTAGAATACCTTCTTCTACAACGAATATAAATTTCTTTGGGTTCAAAGTGTAGACACCAAAATCTAGCCATTTGTCCTCCATCCAGGCTTTCCCACCATTTCCACCACCAAAACATAGCCAATTTATCCACCATTCCCATTTCTTACCATTTCCAAATAATATTCACATTTATTTATGTATATTTATTTTATATATATTTAAATATAATATTTTATATTATATTTTAATATATTAAATAAATAGCCAAGTCTATGCTTGGATGTGCATGATAAAACCTTACACTCCTAAATGTCCGAGGTGTACACCAATTGGTTCGACCAAACCCCATAAGGGGGGCAGAGGTCCAAGATTCAAATCTCGGGCCTCGCTGGACTAAATGCTTGTCCCTTTCCTGGTGCTTTTAGCGGCGTAAAAGGTTTAAAATGATTGTGGCATGATGGTTATAGGGGTGTATTGCGTGAAGATCTGTGTGGTAGCTTCTAGGGCGGACAACATAGAATATTGTGGTGGCCATAAAAATCCGAACAACCTGCTCGGATTCATGGTGGCTATCGATTCCACCATGTAAATATATATATATATATATATATATATATAACATATATTAAATAAATATGTATTTATTTAAGTGAATTAATCCTAGTCATCCAAATCCATTTAATCTCGACCACCCATTTACATCAATCAATGCCACACCCTAAATTTATTATACACCCTTATATGTGCTTTAATCTTAGACACAAGATTAGTATCGTTGAAACCCTAACATGCCCTAGTTTGGATTATAAATAAGAGCTATTTTGATGGATCAACCCCTATATTTTCCATTGAGTTCCTGATTGCCTTAAGTTTGTGAGTTCCCTGAAGTGCTTAAAACCCTTAAGTGCCTTAGGTCACCTCACGTTACTTCTGCCACCATGCTTGCTCACTGTAACCCCCCATCACCATCACCATCCTTTTTCCTCATTGGATCTGCTTCTACAGAACCCTTCCCCTTAGCCCAAGGCGCCTACGGGGATTTTCTACAATAGCCAAGTTTTCACAATGTTTTACGCTATCACTCCTGAAGATCACCTAGCCTCCAGGTGATGCTAGGGCATATCTACACCAACCACCTACATCAGACATCATACATCATAAGACAATAAGTAAGTAGGGCATATCCATTTTTTTATTTCATTTTAGTATCTTTAGATTTACATGCATTTCCATTTATCAATAGCTAAGGTTTTATTGATATCTGATGGTCTCACATAGTGGAGCTCTCATAGTTATTATTAATTTCTTGTTATTAATTTTATGTGTTCAGGTTTGAATATCCATCAGCATTGGATAGTTGTTTAAGCTAGAGTCGTCTGGTTCAATGGATATCCAAAGCCCACTCAACTCTATTGGGATCAAGACGCACTTGAAGACATCACAACTTTTATTTGTTAGGGTTTCAGAAAACCATAACCCCTTTTAATATTGTATCAAAAGGATTCAAGTATCCAAGCTTGTAAACAATGGAGTTTCAAGCTCCCCCCGTCAATTAAAATTACTCTATTGTGCAATCTTGTGTTTCCTTGTATTTCATTTGTTCAAGCATTGTTTGGATGTTGCATTTTGCATCTTTCAAATGGTGATCACGGTGGGACCCCCTAAGGGTTTCTATTTATGATATGTTTTACTAATTTGCTTGCTATTTTTTGTCATCTTGCAGGTTTTTCAAAAGCATAGATTTCATAGATTTCGTTGGATCTAGGGTTTCTAAAGTTTGCAAAAGCTTGCAAAAGGTGCGTGAAATACCTTATGGTGTTCGAGGGCAACCCAAAAGTTCCCATGGGTATCTTAGAAGTACCTAGAAGCACCTAAGGGCATCTCATAAGTATCCATAAGTTCCCAGGGGTGTTTATAGAGAGCTAGGAACAAATACATAGGATTTCCAGTTCATTGTTTAAAACCCTAGTCTTTTGTTTTATGTATTTTGGGTTATTCATTGTATTTTTCAGATTTTAAGTTTAAAATGAACTATCATTAAACAATCCGAAAATGTACTCATGTTAGTTTACATTTTTAGTTCTGCATTCATTTACATATTTTTATTAGGTTTTCTATTTTCTTAATACAAACTACTGTATTTTATCTACATTTGAACTAAAAAATTGCATAATATAGTGTTGCATCTTAGGGTTAGAAACATTTTCTTTCATTTATCTAAGTTGGAACACCATTATATTGCCAAAAGTATCACTACCATTGGATGATTCTAGGCATATGGGTGGACTAACCCTCCGGTTGTTATTTATACAGGGGGTCTTAAGTGGTGTACTTCACACCCTTTGGAGAATTTGGCATTCTCTTGTTGGATTCTAATTTAGATTCATGAAATTAATTGTTTTTAACATTGTTTGTACACAATATAAAACATAAGATTTAAAAATAATTCACACACATCACGGTTCATTCAAAACAATAATGGTTGGATTTCATCACCAACCATTGCTTGAGATTAGGTGATGGTGGCATTCATCTCCATACACCAATCTCTGCCCATAGACACCCTAGGATACCCCCGAGCAAACTTGTTGGATTTCATCACCAACAAGAATCTTGTTGCCCTATCTTTGCCTTAGTTTTTCACCTTTATTTCATTAAGAAATATTAACACATCAAAACACACAAGACTAACACATAAAATGAATACACATTAATAAGGAGATAATCAATGGATGAGGTAAGCCACATTGGTTGAAACATAGCATTGGTTGTTTGTTTTCTTAAGCATTTTAGTTTTTGTGTTATATTTGGTATTTTAATTTGTATCTTGATTTATTTTTATTATGGTATTAACTAGAAATTAAAAGAAAACAATAAATCAAGATAATTTAATGGAACTCTCATCCACATTCCCACCACTTCTATGGTAGAATCTCTGAATGTGACAAAGGCAGATTTATCTTCAGGTCCCTCACATTCCTTGTCATCCACATTCTATCACATGACCATGCCCCAAGAGGAGTCCACCTCCCCCACCATTGACAACCACATTACCCATATAGACATGGAAAGAGTAGAATATTTCATGGTCTTCTAATTGTATCTTAGAGTCTATTCTTAATTTGCCTAGACAAGATTTCGCTTTATAGCAAGTGCTTGTTTACTCCCCTGTCCACCTTTACCCAGGTGTATACTAACCTTATTTTTGAGGTATCAGTTGCACCTTCATCCCATATTTCTATTCCCAAACCTTCATGTGCTTCTAGCACCTCATATACCTCCACCTACACCAACCCCTTGTATGAAGCACATGTCAATGTTGCTTCACAAAACCTAGCCTCACAAGTTAACATACCTAGTATAACTATACCCAAGCCACATATTCCATACCATCTACCTCCATACCTTTAGCCTCTAATAGATATATTAGTGAGGTATGGAAACACCTAAAAAAATTGCTTAGACATTGTCAAAATGCTCAATAACAAGTACAGGTAAACCATAAGCCCTTACATAACTCTACTCAAACTATTCTTGTCAACCAGGGTCCATCATGGACACCATAGTCTTCTATGGTTTCTATCCATGTTCTCCCACCTAGCCACACCATCACCCATCCTATTCCTATTATTCAGCCTATCCATAACCTTCATCAATCAACATCATTCTATAATTCCCCATATTTTCATCAATAATCCCTATCCATCATATCCCATCCAATTCGCATAGTCATCAGTACCAGTCTCCTCATAAATTGATCACTCCACAACATATCTTCATGCCATCACAAACCCATCATGTAATTTAGGGTTTCCACATTCCTAAGGAAGACTCTCGAATTGAGGCCATGCATAAACAAATAGATCAGTTGATGCAATTTACTCCTAGTTTTTCAAACCAAAAACCAACCTTATGCTAATTGATAAATCAACCAATTCATCCTTCGGTACCATCACCACCATATCCAACAGATTTTATAGTACCCAAGTTTGATAAATTTAATGGAACTAAGGATCCCAAAGAACATGTGAGCACCTTTGTTCATGCATGCTTCAGAATTCAAGACGATAATTCTCTCATGCTTCGAAATTTTCCTCAAACATTAGTATGGGATGCCATATAATGGTACAATCAATTTCCAAACCATAGTATCTATAATTTTCATCCTAAATTTTAAAAATAATATCTCATTATCTGATGTCTATACCTCAAGACAACATAATGATGAATCTATCTATAATTTTAGAAACTGTTGGAGGTTTATCATCACTAAGATTCACCCTACCAATGGATGAGCTAATTAAGCTATTCACCAAGATTTTTTTATAACCTATCTCTTGGATGCTCCAACTACAAACCTATCAATCATTTGAAGAAGCTTTAGCTCATGTTAGTGTTATTGAGGATATAAAAATCCAAGAAGGCATTCTTAAGCCTAAGAAGAAAGAATGACAAAAAAAATGCCAATTCAAAAGCACTTATTCAGGCCAACAAAAATCAACACAGGCTACCCCAACCACCTAATTCAATCAGGTCAATCAAGTGGTCATGAGCCAGTCAATAATGGCTCAACAACAACTTGTGCAACAAACACCACAAAAAATTTCATATCATGTGGTCCCCTCAACAACACAAGCTCCAATAGTTCAAAACATAGTGCAAATTGTGGAAGTTCATCCTTGGTGACAGTCTGTTCGTAAAACTCACCAATACACCTCATTAGACGAATCATATGCCTCCCTTTTTAAAAGGTTGTATGAGATGAATAAACTTGCTTTACCCAAAATTAGACCGGATGATCCCACCAAACATAGTAAAAATTATCGAGAACACCTATTTTGTCCTTATCATAGGCAAAACGGGCATGACATCAACGTTTGCCATGTGTTTAAAAATGTAGTCCAAGACCTCATTGACTTGGGGGCAATTAAAGTTAGTAGTCCCCTTGCTCAATAAAACCAATACCTTGTTATATTTTAAACACCACTTCCTCATCACGAGGAGGTGAAAAAAAATGTAGGGGGAACTAACACTAAAACTCTCCCTAACCAAGTCAACCACATTCAACAATACCAAGGGTTTGTAGGGTCCATCCATGTGGTCACTAAAGGTTAACAAAATAATCAAAAAAGTCAACCACCTCAAGCAAGTGTGTCGTAACCTTCTACATCACCACCCATACAAATTTTCCCTAGTTATTCATCACCCATCCATGTTCCTAGCTAATCGAATCCATCAAATACTCCCATCAATCATCCACCTCAACTAGTTGTCTCATTGAGTAGACTAAATACAAGTTTGAAAATGACTTCCTCCAAACTATCGATCTATGAGCTAATCCAACAATCTCCCCCACATTGGAAATCATTAATGGACATTCTGAAATCCATCAAATTGTAATCGCAAGATCCTAATGCATTCAATAAATTTTTGAGGAGCATCCAAACATGCATGGAGCCTTCCATAACATTTTATAACTTTGAAATTAAGCCAATCTCATCAGAATTAGTAGACCCTCCATTGCATATAATGGCTCTAATTGATAAGAAGCCTTTTAAAAGAGTCCTAATTGAGACCAGTTCCTATATCAACATCATCACCACATCTGCTCTTCACCATTTGAAACTTCCTCCATCTCACATCACCAAGTCATCCTTCATCCTCAAAGCATTTAATGATGCTTTATGTTCAACAGTTGGCACTATTTTTTTGCTTATCAAAGTAGGGTCTAAAACGTTGCACACAATGTTCCACATTGTAGCACCCTAAAATTGGTGCAGTAAACCTTAGAAATAATTAAAATTATCTTGGTAATAATTCAAATTCAAATTTTCAACCCCGAATCGCCTTTTAATCGCTTTCCTCATTTTTCGTGCCATTTTTAGGATTTGTTGGGACCATTGGACGATATCGCCGTCGATTAGACGATATCGCCTCAGATCGAACAATTTCTTCTGGACTAGGACATCCAGACGATTTCGTCCCAAAACTAATTTTTCATAATTAGCTTCTATTTCAACGGCGTCTCTAACCTGGGCAAAAGTGTGTCTGTGCTGTTAGAGACCTCCCCTGTTGGAGATCTCCCAAATTGGGATGATCTCCAACCTCCCAACCTCTTTCCTATGCCTATTTAATCTTAGGCCCTCCCCTTGACATTCCCTTGGCTGAATTTTTCTGCACTTCGAGTTTTACATGCATTAGAATATCCTAGACTATTGTTTGCCTTTGTCCCTTTTCAAATTTTCTTACAGGAACTTTGTTATTCTTCAATCGGAGCAAGCTCAGATCGTCGTAGACGATCCTGTCTAATTTGAGATGATTTCATACCAATTCAATATGATTTCGACTTTAGTCAACATTGGGGGCAATCAGTGCCCTAAGTTTGCATTCTTTCTCCATTATTTACTATTTTGCTTTGCATTAGTTAAACTTATTATTATTTTGCATCCCAGAGTTCACCCATATAGTCTTAATGCATAATAAAATTATAAATTGTCATTAAATCATTGTAATGCACTCATGTTTTTGTTTATTATTATCATTTTAATATTATTACTGTCATTCTACATCATTGCCCTCTCGTTGGCATAGCTGCATTTTCTATATTTTGTATCTATTTCTCTGATTGCAGGTCTCTGACGAATTCATCAGATCTCAGATGATCATGTCTGATCACAGACGATCCTGTCAGATCAGAGGCGATCCTGACTGTTTCAAGAATTAGAACCTCCATCAGACATCTGGATTAGGTATGGATCTTTAATCTAGCTTATTCTCTCTATTTTTTGTTCAAATCTATTTTTTGTATTCATTTAAATCTGCATTTCATATAGAACAACTTAAATTCATTTGGCCAAACCTAGGAGTTGAATGATCAAACATAAAATTGAACACATCAAACACATTCCCAACCTAGGTGTGGAAACTGCCATTCAAAAGTTTCCTGGTGAACCCACCATCCGTCAAAAAATCACCTTAATACACCTCCCCTGAGATGTGGGACCTTCAAAGGTCATCTCAGTCCGAGGTATTGTCCCATCCTTCTCGCATCCCCCTTTCGGGCGTGGATCCTTTAGCTTGAAGGTAAGGGTGTGGAAAATTTGGAATGATACACACGTCTTGGAAAGATCCATGGCATACAATGTACTCCTTGGAAGACCTTGGATTATGGAAATGAGATGTGTCCCTTCAATATTACATCAATTATTGAAATATTTTCATGAGGGACAGGTACATTGCATACCAATGGACGTCAAGCCATTTAAGCATTGCAATTTCATCTCAAATCCTTATGATTCGATGCTCCCTTCCACTCATATTTTTATTTCACCATCATATAATCCATCCACCACTTCACCAATCTCCTCATAAAATGATCCCATCCCTGAAGAGCTCCCCATAACCAAGACTCAACAAACATCCATATCCCCACCATCATCATCATCAGTGACTACATGCACATGTGGTCACAGTCAGTCCAAATCATCATCATCAACTCAGTTTCTTCCCAAGCCTATCCATTGCCATCACCTAATGTTTCATAAGTTTAATTGATGGATTATGAAATAATTTCATCTTCACCATCACCTGAGCTATCACCTAACCATGATTATCCTATGTCATCCCAAGTTGAGGTCCATCTCACCAATATTGGTATTGGTTAATATGTGGTCTATGACATCACCATTATGCCCCTCACTATCCATAGTGCTAAGGATTTCGATCACCCACGTAACCCACATTTAGCAATAGGAGTAGTTTAGAACATCGGTTTAGCTCCAAATATCATAAATTTTGTATATGGGGGAATTGAATCTTCATCAATTCCAGCTCCCATAGAGGAACCCAAAGAACTAAAACTTGCCAATATTTCAAACATGATGGGATTTCCAACTCGATATTTCCACATAGTCAATTAGCAAGGCTATGGCCTAGGATCGCATGAACAGGGAGTGTATCAACCTATCTATGTTCCATATCAAGAGGTGCATGACCGTTTAGGTCTAGGTTACCACTCACTCCCTACCACCTCTTCTTTTGAAAAAATCTTCCAAAGGCTTAACCTCAATATAGGAGAAGAAGCCCTCCACCCCAATAATTTTTATGAGGAAATCTATGAAGAATTTGAACTTATGTCGATAATTTTAGATGAATCTAAAGAAGAATTAGAGCCCATCATTCCCCATTTTGAACAAGATGAGTTTTATCTCAACATGTTCCCCATCCATGAGTCCATATTTCACTTGCTTCTTGAATGATTTATCCCTACTGGTGAACCACCAAATCTATTTCATTAATCCATTCCATAAGCTAACTTGTAACATATGTACATAATTCAAAAATAGTGGTTCTCACCACTATAAAAATAAAAATAAAAAATTGATCAAAAATCAATCGAAAATCAATCAAAAAAATCAAAAACATGTTTTCTTTTCATCATTGCATGTAAATATACCATTTAATAAAATATGCTTTGTGTTGTTGTTGTCCAGGTTAACCAAGCTCCTAGCATCGATTCCTAGGTTCCATCCATTCCATCCAACATTGTCCACTTTGCCCATAAGTCAACATGAATACTATTGATTTATTCACCCCGCTCCGTAATCCATACGATCTGGCTAAACCAATTCTAATTGACATAAGACTTATTGATATGGACTGGATTTCCTCAACTCCAACCTTTGCCGAATTTTCTCTATTCAAGGAATTTTTAAGGGCTTCCGCCAACTACATTCCTCCATCCCCTCCACTTTTGCATTCACCTTCACCTTCGGATCCCAAGATTTTCTAGGCAAAATTAGATGAGAATAATTTAGAATATTTTGATGACATCTTAGATGATATTCATTTTATCCCTATGCCCCATCAACTTGAGGAAGGTTCCCACATGTCTATTGAAGATACTATCGATGTGGACCTTAGATAAGATAAAGACAATACCCAAATTGTAAAGCTTGGAAAAAATTTATCACCTGATAAACAAGAGCAATTAATTGCTCTCCTCAAGAGGAAAAAGGACATATTTGCATGGTCATACAAGGACATGCTTGGTCTTGATCCTAGTTTGGTTATCCATAATATCACCTTACAACCTAATGCTAAGCCGATCAAATAAAAAATTAGGAGAATGCATCCTACTGTGGCCCTTGTGGTAAAAACAAAGCTTCAAAAGTCTTAGACATGAACTTCATAGTTCCAATCTATTATCCTAAATGGCTCTCAAACATGGTACTCGTTCGTAAGCCTAATAGGGTGATACATGTATGCACTAATTTTTGAGATATTAATAAAGTGTGTCCTAAGGATGACTTCCTGCTACCAAACATTGATACTATTGTCGATACCTATGCTGGCAATGAAATGCTTTCATTCATTGATGGTCTTTTAGGATACAACCAAATTTGAATAAATCCTGATGACCAACACAAAACAATATTCACTACACCTTGGGGAAAGTTTTGTTATAGAGTGATATCCTTTGGCCTCTAAAATGTAGGTGCAACTTATCAATGTTCCATGATATACATTTTACACGACTACATGCATAATATTGTTGAAGATTATGTGGATGATATCTTGGCTAAATCTAAAACATGACAAGAATATATTGGTGTATTGGAAAAAGTTTTTGACCAACTCCTAGATCATAATGTAAGGTTGAATCCCAAGAAATGTATCTTTGGTGTTACGTAAAGAAAAATTCTATGATCCAGTGTCTCTAAAAGAGGCATTGAGGTGGACCCTAATAAGGTCAAGGCTATCTTGGAGATACCTCCCCCAACTAACTTAAAGGAATTGCATAGTTTACAAGGAAATATTTAATCAATTTGTCATTTCATTATGAAAATTTTGGACAAATGTAGGCCATTAAATCAACTACTACAAAATGGGGTGCCATTATCTTGGACATATTAATTTCAAAAATCCTTCGATGATATTAAGCAATACCTAGCTTCTCTGCCAGTCTTAGCTCCTCCTCATTCAAGGGTCCCATTTTATCTTTATATCTTAGCAACATAATTTACCTTAGGGACAATGCTTGCACAAAAGAATGAAAAAAATTGAGAGCAAGTTGTCTATTACATTAGTCAAACATTGGTAAGTTATGATACTAAATACGCTTATGTAGAGAAACTATGCTTAGTAGTGGTTTTTGCCACTAAGAAACTTTGACATTACATGCTTAGCCACACAACTTATGTCATAGCTAGAGAAAATTCTTTGTGTTACATGATGTCCTACACTTACAATAATACTCGCACCACTAAATGGATAATTCTCCTTACTAAGCTTAACTTGGAATAGCCAAAAATCTATTAAAGATCAGGTAATAGCCGATCAACTTGCAGAAGCTCCACTACCTAATGATCATCCTTTGATTATTGAGCTCTTAGATGATTCGATATTTTCTATCACTGAACAAGAATAATATGTCATTCTAGAGGAATATGTTGATATCACACTATTCTTTGATGGCTCTAAGTGCAGGAAAGGTCAAGGTACTAGAGTCGTATTTCACGCACCACAAGGGGTACTTACCCCCTTGTCATTCAAACTAGACTTCCAATGCACAAACAACATTGCAGAGTATGAAGCCCTAATATTAGGTCTTCAATCAGCTATAGCAATGATCATTAAGTCTATTATAATATTTGGTGATTCTCAACTTGTCATGAAACAAATCAACAGAGAATACCAATGCAAAGAACCTACCATTAAACTTTATCATGAAGTAGCAATGAAATTTCTCTCTAATTTTGATTGGTATGAAATCAATATCTTGCTACGTTTGACTAATATATTTGTAGATGCGATGGTCTCCCTTGGATCATTGATTCCAAAAGACTCCTTCGAAGAGGTATAGCCCCTTATCATTTCAACAGTCTCTAAATCTGTAATTTATCATGCTGAGTCAAAATATAAAAAGGATGTTTGTTTTATCCAGTTGGATTCATATGAGCCTTGGTCGAGCCAAATACTAGTCTTTCTCAAGTTTGAAACACTCTCATCTAATATGTCTCAAAATTCCAAACATAATTTTAATCAAAAGGTATACCATTTCATTCTTTTGGGGGACGTGTTGTATAAACATGGTTATGATGGAGTCCTTCATTGTCTCGAGGTCAATGAGGCTCAAAGAGCCATAGCTGAAACTCATGATGGTACTTGTGGTGGTCATTTTAGTGGAATGTCCATTGCAAAGCATATTTTATACATGGGTTATTATTGGCCCATAATGGAACGTGATTGTTGTACATATGTTAAATATTGCAAAAAGTGTCAAGAACATGCTAATTTAACCCATGTACCATCACAAGCCTTGCAGCCTATTCAAAGCCTTTGGTCCTTTTCACAATGGGGTCTAGATCTAATTATAAATATTTCACCTCCTTCCTGGTACAACATACTTTCATCATCACAACCACTGAATACTTCACAAAGTGGGTTGAGGCAATTCCTCTAACTAGCATGACATGACATAGAACTATGGAGTTTATACTCCATCATATCATTTATCATTTTGGTATCCCCTAAAAATAATTTTTGACAAAGACAAGTCTTTCAAGAATAAGGATGTTCGAGAACTTTCTAATAAATGCAATATTCAGCATAGCTTCTTGACTCCTTATTACCCACAAGAAAATAGACAAGCTAAAGCTTCCAACAAGACATTAGTTGCTATTCTCAAGAAACTTGTCAAATAAAATCATAGAGATTGGCACACACAAATTCCCTTGGCATTATGGGCTTATCAAACAAGCATTCACATGCCTACAGAATAAACATCATTTTTATTTTTCTATGGAGCTGAAGCAATCATGTCTCCTCAGCTCGAGATCCCCTCTTTGTAAATTTCTTTGTAGGTATTCATAGATGATGACACTGCTAGACAAATACATCTTGATCAACTTACACTCCTTTATGAGAGGTGATTCAATTCTTTAGAGCATTTATAAGTTTATCAATATCGCCTCAAGCATGCTTACAATTCCAAAATTCATCTACGTGAATTCCAAGTAGGAGATCTTGTCCTTAAATAAAATCAATAAAATAATAATGCACTACCGCATCTTCGTTGCCAATTGGTTAGGTCCATACATAGTTAAACAAAAAGTGGGTAATGGTACTTATAGAATTGACAATCTAGAGGGAGAGGAAGAACTTGAACCGCTTAATGTTATATACTTGAGAGAATTCTATACATAATTACTATATATGTATATATACATGGCTAATACACAAAAAACATTTGCATACACTTCATTCATAAAATTACATCTCACTTGCATTCACATTACAAAAACAATGCATTTACCCATATTTCATTTTGCATATTACATTTCATAAAACTACATGTCATATATTGCATTCATATTCACATTCCATATTCCACATCTCATATAAGGATCATTTAAAAGTTCAAGATCTTAATTGGTCCAACAAGAGTTATGTTTCCTTAATCAGGGGCACCTTCATAAAATCATCCACACCATGCCATAAATCCAAATTTCCATTAGCACAAACCACAGATTCACAACTCCTAGGTATTTTCGGTCACTTATGCACTACTAGTGTCTTAAGAAACATTCAATATATATTTCAAGTTCTTTCAGGACCATTGCACATATACACTAAGAAAATATTTAGTTTTAGGAATTGACTAAAATAATATTCTTGAACCAAGCACAACTTTCACATCTTAAAAACATCTTGTGTCAATTAGGGATAACACCATACTTGGTATGAACCTTGAAGAGAAAAGGGTCATCCTTGCTAGTCCCATCATGTAACATAGTCCATAGAAATAGTGGTTCTCACCACTACCATAATTCTAAAAATAAAATAAAGAGTAAGGAAAAATCCCTAACAAAAACTCTAAATATTTTACATCACACACCATTGAATAATTGGGTTGTAAGGATCGTACTATATTTCTAGTCATACGATTAGGTAGTCATCCCCAAAACTTAAAATATCAACAATAAAAAGTCATGGACTATGGAGTTAGCCTCCACCAGAGCTATAGACGCTTGACTGGTAGTGAAGTACGCTCATGTGTGATGACATGTCTCTTTTAAAAGAGACCTCTAACCGCTTATATTAATATGCTAGCTTATTGGTTTCATCCATAACAGGTTTACCCAGTTTACTCAAGATGAGTTATTAACCTCACTTGCACACACATCGGTTATTTATTGTCTAAGTTCATTACCATGCTCTTGTTTCGGTAAATGAACTCACTGCACACACATTTGATCCTAGAGAAATTATACAATTTTAGTGGGTTTATTTGATGCCATTAGGATGTTTGAGTCTTTGCAAAACAAGTAGTTTTCCTTATCAACATCCATGTCTTCTTCCATGTTAGTGCATAAGTCATCAATCCCATTCACCACCAAGTTTTATGCCCCTGATTAAACAACAATGCTAACAAAATGACCATGAAAAGATCTAAAATACAAATCATCCATATATGTCATCTTGCATAAATCATCCATAACATATCATATGCATTAATTATAAACATAAACATGCATTCCATAAAAGCATACACACATAAACACATATAACACAAAAGGTAAAAGCCATGTATATATATATATATATCAATGAATGCCAAAAGGCTACATACAATGGAGCACCAAGGCTCATATACAAAAAGTGTATCTAAGCACTAGCTACACTCTCCAAGAGGACCCCTATGACCTAGTAGGAGCCTTAGACCTAGAACTATACCTAGACTCGCTACACCTCGCACCCCCAAACACAGATGAGGTTGGAGGATCAAGAAGTGGAATATGTTGTTCCATTAACCTATCCTCAAAGACTTCTATATATCTCTACCAATATCAAAGGTGTGTTATGTCAATAATATGTTGATGCTCCCTCTTCGCTAACTCTGCATAGAGCCTCGTAATCCATGCATCCTACTCCATCACCTACTACTCGAGTTGTACCCACTTCTCCTTTCTTTGGCCTAGGGGTACATCCTGAACTACCTCCATATCCTCCCCATATTCTTTGTCTCCCCTAATATTAGGAGCCTACTATACCACACCCTTAGCCTTCCATATTTGACTGTATAATCAAAGGTGGTGTTGCCTCTTGGGGGCCTCTTGGATCCCCTCATCCTGAGTCTCCTAGGAACCCTTATCCATCGCCTCTCCACCACCATACCCATCAACCGCTCCTTGAGGTGGTACCCATGGTGGCTGAACCATGAACCATGCATCATACTCTATGGGTATCCTCACATCCTCTATATTGGGGATATCCATCTCCTCATTGTCCTCCAAAATAATCCTCCATAGCTCTGTGTAAGGTAGCCCAATCTCCTCCTGATGCCTCCTGTAGTATAATGGCTCATTAGGGACATCCTACCTCAGCCAAAACTAAAGGAGTACTTATGAAAAATAGAAGTACCCTATCTCACTTCGATGTCACCCAACCACCCATCTACCCTTTCGCACCCATTGTAGATGCTCTTCATCGATGGTCCATAGGGTACCCCACCATGGCCTCCACACCACTTGGGCAGATGTCAATCCTTCCCATAGCTCCCTGTATCATTGGCTTATCCTCACTAGATGACTTAGCTAAACCTCCTACACCAAATCCCATCACCTACAATAAGGCTTCTCCCTACCAAACTCCTCCACATGTGACCCCTCCAATCGAGCAATCCTAAAGTACTTCCATTCCTAGCATTGCAGTAGCAAGTTGCACCCCAACCCATTTTGGACCTGCCTGGTCACATGATATAGCTCCTGGTACACCTACTCTAGTAAGGTAGGAGCCCACACATACACCTACCTCATCGTGAGCATATCGCTCACCACCCCTATCAAGTTCCAAGGGAACCTACACCTGATGTTGTTCGAGGCCACAATGTTATTTGGAATGAACATCACTAAATATTGAAGGGAATCCAACTTCTTATCCACATACATGGACAAATAGGGTATACCCCCAGTCTCCACCTTCATCCCCTACCATGCATCCTCGAACATCCTCATCATATCCATATTACGGTTGAGGCCAACCTCAACCTAGAGACCCTCCATCGACACCTTGAGGATGTGATATACATCCTCCAAGGTCACAATCACCTCACCCATGGGGAGCTGAAATGTCCCCCTATTTGCATCCCACCTCTCTTCCAAGGTAGAGAGGTTGAAGAACACAAGCTTATACTGAGAGGGGGGGGTGAACAGTATAAGACCTCTTTTTACTTTTTCCTTTATATTACAAAATAGTAAAGCAATATACCCAAAGAAATATCAAAGCAATGCACAAAATCATCCACAAAGTGACATCAATTTTAACATGGTTCACCCAGAATGG
The DNA here is from genome assembly GCA_028583015.1 of Wollemia nobilis. NCBI lineage: Eukaryota > Viridiplantae > Streptophyta > Pinopsida > Araucariales > Araucariaceae > Wollemia > Wollemia nobilis. Next base: position 4,967,155 of record JAQPPZ010002456.1, on the reverse strand, counting down.
CTAGGCTACGTCCACAAAACTTTTCTCTAAAAGTTATCTCAAAGTTCTTTGGGAATCCTTCCCAATTACAATGTTTATGAGCCTCGGCCCAAAGGAGATACCTTCCCCCAATCAGAATTTATGAGCCTCTGCTCAAAGGAGATACCTTCCCCTCTGCTCTGGAAATGATCCCTTAGAAGATCAATTGTCTCTACCTCTTGCCAGCATGTGGAACTCCTTTCCACCGAAGACCTCCTGTCCTCAATGCTTAGCCTAAGAGACCTCTGCCTTCTATGATCACGTCCACAGCAACTCAGCAACCAAATCTGTTCTCAGGTTCTTCTCAAAGAACCAATGCACCTCTGTCCTCAAGTTCTCTAATAGAACTATCAAACTCAGTTCACAAGTCCTCTACTCTTTCTACGCAATCCCAACCGCACTTGATCGAACTTCAACCTTTGCACCTCTACGCAATCACAACGGCATCGTCTTCGCACACTCTGCCTCCTTTGCGATCTTTCACACTTAGAATGATTCGATGAAATGCACTCTACACACTACGATCGAATTCACACTCTGCTCTCAGTGATCGAACTTCTTGCACTACGCACTATCTCCGAATGTCGCACATCAACAACACATCCATCGACCACCAACTCTCCAAACAACCCTCCTTTTATAACAAAATTTTCAAGATGAAAACTTTAATCTTAGTCGGCTGTTATACCAAAAAACAAACCCTAATCTACGTCGGCTACAAGCCCTAATTTTTGTCGGCTAAAATTTAACTTTGTCGGCTTCACCGCCTCTGGAACTCTTCTATAGCTTCTATCGTGAAACTACAACATGTCGCGATATCGTGACACCTTTGCAACCGTACACTTTCTTTTGGCTTTTGTCACAATATCGTGACACTTCAGCCTTTGTCGACTTCAACTAAGCTCTTGTCGTGATATCATGACACTTCTGACTTTGTCAGCATCAACTTTGCTTTTGTCGCGATATCGCGACACTTCTCCCTTCGTCGACCTCCTTTCTGCTTTTGTCATGAAATCACGACACTTCTTCCTTCATAGCCTTCCTCTCTGCTTTTGTCACGAAATCATGACACTTCTCCTATAGAAGGCCTCCATTCTGTTCTATCGGAAATCGTGACACTTTCTCCATAGCCTTCCTCTCTTTTGTCATGAAATCGTGACACTTTCTCCAACCTCGCTACCCCAATCAGCTGTCACGAAATCGTGACACTTTCTCTTCCTTGCACTCTTGTCTGCTTGCACTAGAAAAATGGAACATGTCACAAAATCATGACACTTTCGTTGCCTTGTGCTTTTCTCTGCCTTACGCCCGTGAAAACGGAACATGTCATGAAATCACGACGCTTTCGCCTTTGAGCTCTTCCTCCTTGAATTTGTCATGAAATCATGACACTTCTAGCTTCCGTACGTTTTCTTTGCAGCCTATCACGAAATCGCGACGCTTTCAGCTTCCGTACGACTTCTCTACAACCTGTCGTGAAATCGCGATAGTTCTCATTTTTAGACTCTTCCCTTTGCTGCATGTCGCAAAATCGTGACACTTTTCGTGTTACTTTCTCTCTCTTCGAACTTGTCATGAAATCACGACAATTCACACTACGGACTCTCTCTTCTGCATTATGTCGTGAAATCGTGACACTTTTTCTTTCGGACTCTCTCTCCTGCAACATGTCACGAAATCGCGACACTTTTTCGTCCGTTCAACCTTCCTTGCAATATGTCGCGAAATCGTGACATTTCTGACTCCGAACATTCTCTCTCCTCTTTGAGTCCGCGGGCGGCCCGCGGGCCCCTTTCTTAAAAGCTTTCTCTCCCCTCTTTAGTCGCGAAATCGCGACATGTCGCGATATCGCGACACTTTTCTAAAAAGCTTTCTCTCTCCTGCTTAAGTCGCGAAAATGCGACATGTCGCGATATCGCGACATTTTTCCAACTTACTTTCTTTCGAACTTGTCATGCCGAACCTTCATCAAAACAAATTATTTTACATCAAATCAAATTCCTTCAAAAGCTTCTTGACATCAATGACAACTTATACACTTGAGCAAAGGCAATGTACCCAAGGTACCCAAAATTGCCAACAATCTCCCCCTTTGTCATTGATGGCAAACCTTTATAGAAAACACGTTTCAAGAGCCAAAACCGAAACCAACTGTGCTAACAACCGAGAAACTGTGCCACAACTAAGAATATTCCTTTGAAGTTTTGCTCCCCCTGACTTGAAGCTCTCCTCTTCACTTTGAAGCTCTCCCCCTTACTCATATCTCTCCCCCTTTGTCATCAATGGCAAAGGGTCACCTTTGGGGCTCGGGACTAAGAATGAGCCTCTTAGCTTAGTCCCTCCCCCACCTCCTGATGAGGTGATTAATTCTTGGGTGGGAGTAAAACTCCCATTAGGCACTGATCATCATCAGCGTCTATCACTTCCTTGTCGGGCCTTCTCTTGAACTCTTTGTCCATATTCCTGTTCCTGTTCCTATCACTCTTCCTGTTCCTATTATCATTCCTGTTCTTATCCATGCCTTGATCCTTGGACCTGTTCATACCACTGTTCCTGTTCTTGTACCTTGGAAGTTCAGCTCTACACTGTCTAGCTGTGTGACCTTCATTGTTGCACTTATAACAAGTAACAATGTTATTTCTTTTAGGCATACCTGTTCTTTGAATCCTCGTTTCGACTAACCTCGTTCCTCTTTTCCCCTGTTCTTGTTATTAGCCTTGCAAAAAATTGCCTTATGCCCAAACTGTTTACAAGAGTAGCAATACCCTTGAAAGAAACTAGCACTTCTAAAACTGTCATTTACCTTCTTCACTTGAGCCATGCAATGTGAAGCCATGTGACCAAACCTGTGACACGCAAAACATCTGTCATGAAATTTTCTTTTATTCAACCTCTTGGGTCCTCGAAACTTCTTCTTCTCATTCTGAGTTTCATTTTCTATTTCTCACATCTATCATTCAAGGACTCATGATCTGAAATACTTTCCTCATCAGAACTCTCTTCCTTTTGGAGTCTCTTACTAGACTCTCCAACTTGTTCCTTGTGTGGCTTAACAAAACCAAGGCCTGTTTTATCTGTTGTCTTTCTTTGACCTTTGATGAGTGACTTAACCCTTTTGGGAGCTATCTTGAAACCTGTAAAGCTTATCCTTGTACTCTTTAGTTTCCTCTTTCAAAGAAGCCATTTTCTGTTCTAACTCACTATACTCAAGAACCTTAGACTCTAACTCATCCTTGAGTTCTTGTGTCTTAGCCATAGAGAAGTCAAGACTTTCTATAAGATCATCTCTCTCCATACAACATTCATCTAACTTATCCTTGAGTCTAGCATTCTTCTTTCTTTCCTTTTTCAAAACACTAAGAGCGTTAGTAAGTTCACTTTCAAGATCCTTTATTTGTTTGCTTTCTGAATCATCAAAGCCTTTTTCAGATTTCTTATCACTAGAGGTGCTACCTTTTTCAAAAACCATACACGCATCTTCCTTATAGTTTTCTGAAGCATCCTCATACATACTAGAAACCAAATCATTATTTGTACAATCATCCTCAAGGTGACCAAAATTTCCACATCTAAGACATTTCATGATAATGAATCTATGTTTCGGTTCTTCCTCTTTTTCTGATATGAACAACATCTCATTTTCATTATCACTTGAAGAACTTTCACTATCACTACTAGAACACTTACTTGCTTTGTCTAGGTAGAAACTCTTCTTGTGCTTGTGAGAATACCTCTTTCCTTGATTGTTGTGCTCATATTTGTTCTTCCTGTGATGCTTGTGCTTTTCAGAATCCTTGCTCTTAGAATCCTATTTATCTTCATCACTTTCATTCTTGGGAACAATGACAGTCGATAGCATAATGACCAAACTTTCCATAATTGAAACATCTTATATTTTTCATGCTTTTGTGCTTTCTAGAGAACTTGCCTTTCTTGTCGTAATATGCCTCTTCATAACTAGAAGACTCATCACTCTCTTGAAGTTGTTTACCCTTGGATTTCTTGGTAGCCTTGAAAGTTGCCTCTTTCTTGACGTCAACCTTCACTTGAGTTCTCAACTCAAATGCTACAAGTATACTATGGAGCTCATCCTTTTTCAACTTATCCAAATCTTTAGCTTCCTCAATAGCAAAAATATTTTCACTAAATCTATTAGGAAGAGATCTTAAAATCTTATCACAAACATCATTTTCAGCAAGCTCAAGACCTAAGTCTTTCATGGAGTTAACAACCTCATCCATACGAAGCATGTAGTCACTAATATTTTCATCATCATTCATCTTGAGTTGTTCAAACATACCTTTGAAGTGTCTCAACTTGGCCTTTTCGACATTTGTATCACCTGTATGAACCACCTGCAACTGTTTCCACATTTCACTAGTTGTCTTGTAGTGAATCACTTTGGTGAGATCTGCTTTCTATAAGCCTTTCAAGATTGCATTCATTGCTTTTGAATTGTTGTGATGTAGGAGTCTTTCTTCTTTAGTATTTGGACCATGTACAGGAATAGTGTACTCATCTTCAATTACTTCCCATACCTCATTACCAAGTGCCATTAGATGAACTTTCATCCTTGCACTCCAAAGACCAAAATCTGACCCATCAAGAATAGGTGCTGCATTGCCACTTGAATAATCCATTGTGTTCTTTACTAGCTTTTCCTTCAAGCTGTTAAACTTTTCGAAGGCACCCACTCGATACCAATTGAAGAACACAAGCTTATACTGAGAGGGGGGGGGTGAACAAGTATAAGACCTCTTTTTACTTTTTCCTTTATATTACAAAATAGTAAAGCAATATACCCAAATCAATATCAAAGCAATGCACAAAATCATCCACAAAGTGACATCAATTTTACGTGGTTCACCCGCAATGGCTGGGCTACGTCCACAAAACCTTTCTCTAAAAGTTATCTCAAAGTTCTTTGGGAATCCTTCCCAATTACAATGTTTATGAGCCTCGACCCAAAGGAGATACCTTCCCCCAAATAGAATTTATGAGCCTCTGCTCAAAGGAGATACCTTCCCCTCTGCTCTAGAAATGATCCCTCAAAAGATCAACTATCTCTACCTCTTTCCAGCACGTGGAACTCCTTTCCACCGAAGACCTCCTGTCCTCAATGCTTAGCCTAAGAGACCTCTGCCTTCTATGATCACGTCCACAACAACTCAGCAACCAAATCTATTCTCAGGTTCTTCTCAAAGAACCAATGCACCTCTGTCCTCAAGTTCTCTGATAGAACTATCAAACTCAGTTCACAAGTCCTCTGCTCTTTCTACGCAATCCCAGCCACACTTGATCGAACTTCAACCTTTGCACCTCTGTGCAATCACAACGGCATCGTCTTCACACACTCTGCCTCCTTTGCGATCTTTCACACTTAGAATGATTCAACGAAATGCACTCTGCACACTACGATCGAATTCACACTCTGCTCTCGCTGATCGAACTTCTTGCACTGCGCACTATCTTCGAATGTCGCACATCAACAACACATCTTATTTCCAAACAACCCTCCTTTTATAACAAAATTTTCAAGATGAAAACTTTAATCTTAGTTGGCTGTTATACCAAAAAACAAACCCTAATCTACGTCGACTGCAAGCCCTAATTTTTGTCGGCTAAAATTTAACTTTGTCGGCTTCACTGCCTCTGGAACTCTTCTATAGCTTCTGTCACGAAACTACAACATGTCACGATATCGTGACACCTTTGCAACCGTACACTTTCTTTTGGCTTTTGTCATGATATCGTGACACTTCAGCCTTTGTCGACTTCAACTAAGCTCTTGTCATGATATCGCGACACTTCTACCTTAGTCAACATCAACTTTGCTTTTGTCGTGATATCGCGACACTTCTCCCTTCGTCGACCTCCTTTCTGCTTTTGTCATGAAATCATGACACTTCTGTCTTCATAGCCTTCCTCTCTGCTTTTGTCGTGAAATCATGACACTTCTCCTATAGAAGGCCTTGTTGCTTCCTTTTCTACTTTTGTCATGAAATCGATGACACTTTCTAACGCCGCGATTAACATGTCACGAAATCGTGACACTTTCTCTTCCTTGCACTCTTGTCTTCTTGCACTAGCAAAAATGAAACATGTCACGAAATCGTGACACTTTCTGCCTTATGTTTTTCTCTTACGCCTACGAAAATGGAACATGTCACGAAATCACGACGCTTTCACCTTTGAGCTCTTCCTCCTTGAATTTGTCATGAAATCGTGACACTTCTAGCTTTCGTACGTTTTCTTTGCAACCTGTCGCAAAATCGTGACGCTTTCAGCTTCCGTACGACTTCTTTGCAACCTGTCACGAAATCGCGACAGTTCTCATTTTTAGACTCTTCCCTTTGCTGCATGTCACGAAATCGTGACACTTTTTGTGTTACTTTCTCTCTCTTCGAACTTGTCGCGAAATCGCGACAATTCACACTACGGACTCTCTCTTCTGCATTATGTCGCGAAATCGTGACACTTTTTCTTTCGGACTCTCTCTCCTGCAACATGTCGTGAAATCGTGACACTTTTTCGTCCGTTCAACCTTCCTTGCAATATGTCACGAAATCGTGACATTTCTGACTCCAAACATTCTCTCTCCTCTTTGAGTCACGAAACTGCGACATGTCACGATATCGCGACACTTTTCTAAAAATCTTTCTCTCTCCTGCTTAAGTCGTGAAAATGCGACATGTCGCGATATCGTGACATTTTTCCAACTTACTTTCTTTCGAACCTGTCATGTCGAACCTTCATCAAAACAAATTATTTTACATCAAATCAAATTCCTTCAAAAGCTTCTTGACATCAATGACAACTTATACACTTGAGCAAAAGCAATGTACCCAAGGTACCCAAAATTGCCAACATAGGTACCCTTCGTTAGCCCTCACAACATCTAGTCAGGCTACCTTTACCAGCCCCACCTCCATAGTAGCTCCCACTCATCCTTCGTAATTTCCTTTCTCATCCCAAATATGTAAGGTGAAAAATGGTGTCGAGCCTCCAAAACTCTAAGACGTAGCACAACACAAAGCATTTGTTAATAATTTCAAAAAAACATAAAAAAACTTTGCATAATACAATGCCTTACCGCAACAATCCACACCCCATCAATAGCCCTAACCTCCACACCAGGTCCCTCTGTCGCCATAGCTTCTTCACCCAAAATCGACCACCTCACTTCACTCACCACTTCACCTCACTCCTCAAACGCAGTTTCTAGAATTCTCAAATGCACAAATGATCTTCAATTTCACCCAAAAAGCTATTTATAGCTCCTTCAGGTGCCTTGGGATGCCCATGGGTATTTCTTGGCACACTTAAGTGCTTTTGGGTATTATTGCAGATCGCAAGCACCCGCAGGTGTTTCATGTTAGCATTGACAAAATATAGAATTGACACAAAATAGTAGCTACCCCCAACAAAATCATTCCAAATTTCATTCATTAATACATCTCAGCATATTATCATATTTTATGAAGATTCCAACTAATTTGGATGTATAATTCTCACTTGTAAATACATTTTGCAAATTCACCAAACACGCTATAAAAGCACCTCAAAATGGTCTAAATATTCATAAAATAATGATCATCAGCATTTTAATAATTCATACATCATATCCAATTCATTTCACATCATCATTTACATATTTTCCAAGTTCAAATAACATTCAAGTGAATCTCGTACATAGTGGGTTATTCTATATAATTGGTGATTGCAACGATTTGCATCCATGCAATACGGTAAGATGAATAACCTACAATAAGGACACTTATACATAATCATCATCACTTATCCCCTTGCTTTAAATTAAAATCATATTTGGTATCTCATATTTTGAGTGAAACATTTCCAAGAACAATCTGCACAACCATTTTCATTTATGGCCCAGTCAGTGGGGCTTAAAACATGGACAAAAATAAAATTTCATTCAATAACTCCCTAACACAATGGAGATAGGCACTAGCTAGGATGATTGGTTCCAATCCTGGGAATTATTCAAATAGTCACTAACAAACCCTCCAAGGTTGAGTCTTTTTTATTTTGCATTATCATCTTTGCATATCAATGATGCCGAAAGGCATATTTTTCAATAGAATTGAATCACCCCAAATTTGGGGTAACCACATTTGGTTTTGAATTTCCCACAATGGGATACATCTTACATGATCATGGCATCTACACTTGGCAAAAATCCCTTCATCTATTAGGGAAAAAATAGACACATCTTCCATCACATCTTTTCACAAAACCCTTCATTTGTTGGGACAAAAATAGACACATTTCTCAAAAACCCCCTTCCCACTGTTGGGGCAATAACGGTATCACATTTTACATCATTCATATCGTCCATATTCCATTTGCATAGATTTTTCAATTGGCTCATGAGATTCATTTGTAACCTCATTCGCCAATTGAGGGGGTAAGCTATGCAAAACTCAAAATTATTTTATTATTTTATCTTCAAGCTCGCGCTTCACATCCCAAGAGAAGCTACTTCTACACCTGGCCAAAATAGGTGTCTTGTATTTTTGCACTTCATTGTGTTCCACGTAATGCAGTACAAAAAAAGGCATTTGTAGACATGAAAATCTGGCCATTTGTCCTCCATTCAGGATTTCGTACCATTTCCACCACCAAAACATAGCCAATTTATCCACCATTCCCATTTCTTGCCATTTCTAAATAATATTCATATTTATTTATGTATATTTATTTTATATGTATTTAAATATAATATTTTATATTATATTTTAATATATATTTAATAAATATGTATTTATTTAAGTGAATTAATCCTAGCCATCCAAATCCATTTAATTCGACCACCCATTTACATAAATCCATGCTACACCTTGGATTTATTATCCACCCTTAGATGTGCTTTAATCTCAGCCACACGATCAGTGTCATTGAAACCCTAGCATGCCCTAGGCTGGATTATAAATAAGAGTCATTTTGATGGCTCAACCCCATATTTTCTACTGAGTTCTCGATTACCCTAATTTTATGAGTTCTCTGAAGTGCTTAAAACCCTTAAGTTTGCTAGCTCACCTCACGTTAATTCTACTACCATCCTCGCTCACCGTAACCCCCCATCGCTGTCACCATCCTTTTCCCCTCACCAGATATGCTTTCGTAGACCCTTCTTCTCAGCCCCAGGTGCCCATGGGTGTTTTCTACAACATTCATGTGCCCACGAGCATTTTACGCTATCACTCCTGAAGACCCGCTAGCCTCTAAGTGATGTTAGGACATCGCTGCACCAACAACCTGCATCATACATCATGTATTAGAAGATAGTAAGTAAGGCAGATCTATTTGTTTATTTTATTTCAATATATTTAGATTTGCATGCATTTCCAATTATCAATAGCTAGGATTTTATTGATATCTGAGGATCTCATATAGTGGAGCCCTCCCAGTTATTATTAACTTCCTGTTATTGTTTTTATGTGTGCAGGTTTGGAGATCCATCAACATTGGATAGTTGTTTAAGCTAGAGTGGTTTGGTTCAACAGATATATGAAGCCCACTCAACTCTGTTGGGATCAAGATGCGCTTGAAGACATCACAACTTTTTTTTGTTAGGGTTTCAAAGAACCATAACCCCTTTTAATATTGTATCAAAAGGATTCAAGGATCCAAGCTTGTAAACAGTGGAGTTTCTAGGATCCCCCCATCAATGAAAATTACTCTATTGTGCAATCTTGTGTTTCCTTGTATTTCATTTTTCAAGCATTTTTTGGTGTTGTGTTTTGCATATTTCACAAAGATATCCTAAATTCCTTGTATTTTTCAAATACCCTCTCAAGGTGTTCTATATGATCTTCTTTATGGTGAGAAAAAACTATCATATCATCTAAATATATGACTATGACCTTGTTAGCAAGTTCCCCGAAGGCTACATCCATTGCCCTTCAAAAGGTTGCTTCTACATTATACAACCTGAAATGCATCCTTTGGTAGGTAAAAGTTCCCCACTTGGTAGTAAAGGTAGTTTTATATTGATCTTCATGTCTAACCCATACCTGATTGTAACCAGAGAAACCATCCAATAAGGAAAATATCTCTACTTCTACTACTGTGTGTAAAATCTGGTCTATCTATGGAAGTGGGTAATGATCCTTGAGTGAAGCCTTGTTCAGGTTCCTAAAATTGATGCACAACCTAATGTCCCCATTTTTCTTCCTAACTGGGACTAGATTAGCTACCCAAGTAGAGTTTTTAATAGGGTATACTATCTTATATTGAAGGAGTTTTAACAACTCTTGCTTCATAAATGCTTTTATCTTTGGGTTCATAGGCCTTTGCTTTTGCTTGAAAGGCTTAGCACCTTCCTCTAACTCAATGGTATGTATAGTCTCTTTCTTGTACATTTTGAGATCACTGTACACCCAAGAAATAATATATAGAAATTTCTTGCATAGTTCCCTGATCTGGTTTAACTCTTCTTCTATACAATTAACTCCAACCTTGATCACTTTTCTTAGTTCTAGTTGAACTTATTTATACCAGCATTTATCAACCTTTATTTTATGGCCTACTGCTCTGTCATTGTTGTCAAAAAGACTCTCAAGGGTGATCAGTCCCTTTGGGATATGATTATTCTTCAATTGAATTAGTCCTTCTTCTTCTTCTTCGTCTTCCAGTGTTCTGTCGCTTGAGCAATTCATTTCATAGATTAAAAAATCTAATATTTGCTCATCATTTTCAAAAAATTGCTAGAAAATATTTTTATCTAGCATAGAGGATCTATATATGAGTCTCACCATCTTAGACTTCTGAATAACGTTGTTTATGGGGCAAAATTTTGCTCCTACAAATGCCAACAAATCAGCATAGGTATTTTTCTCTCTAGGGATAGACTTAATTTTTAGAGCCTCGAAGGCTTCTAAAAGGTCCCACACCTTATTTTTGTATGCCTTTAGGTAATTTTGTTTACTTGTACATTTTTTTTGTGATTTGATTCACAATGAGTTCTGAATCTCCATAAATTTGTAACTGCTTAACTCCCAATTTTTTAGCCTTTCTCAGACCCAGAAAAAGTGCTTCATACTCTGTTGCATTATTAGTGCAACTCCATGTTAGTCTATAAGATAAAATTCTCTCTTTTCCTATGGGGTATATTAAGACTATACCGACACCAGCTCTGTTCTTGCATTTAGCTCCATCGAAGAAAATATTCCAGAGCTGACTGCTAGGCTTATCTTCTTTGGAAGCAAGAGCTGTTTATTTTTTGTTTTACAATGGAATAACTTCCCATATCGATTTCTACCATGGCATTGAAATTCTTCATAGAGAACTGGTCTTCTTTTTGGATCTCCTCCAAGATCTCTTCCATTTCTTCTGCCATCATACTTACAATACCGACATCTTCTATATTTTTTGTGAGAAAGGTAGATGGTTTTTCATTAAATATCTTGATCCTTCTACCTTTAAAAGGTATTTCAAAATGTGAGTATTCTAAAGATAGATATCATCCTATCTTGTTTGTGAACTCTCTGGATAAACACATGTCGAAGTATGGTGCTAAATCCACAACTACCACTTCTTGTATGACCATAATTTGAGGTATTCTATGAAGCTTTATAGGGATGTATTTAATTATCCATACAATATTGACTGTAGTGCCATCCAACTATAGAACTCTTGGGTTGCTTCTAGTGTACTCCATTCCCATAATATCACACACTACTTTTGGTATTATTATGGTAGTAACACCTAAGTCTATCATGCAATTATGTACAATCTAGCCTTCCATTTGAAGAGATAGATAAAAGGGGGTGGTCTATTTTTTCTAGTAGTAGATGTTACATTGGTCTGAACTGTATTTGAGTAGGATGGGTTCCTACCTTTGTTTTTTATTGACCTTAAATATTCCTGCAAGAGATCAATTTGACCAAGAAACTGTAGAGCATCATACATGCTTGCTTTTGAGGGAGTCTTCTTCATCTCTTCTACTATGTTAAAGGAATAAGATTCAACATTCCTCTCTCTTTCCTTAGAAAATGTATCATATCTACTTTTGTATCCTTGAGTTGCTTTTGTTCTCTATATTTTAGTCAGAGAAGGGAATATCAACCTCTCCTTAGCCTGTTCTTGAGTCTCGGTCTCCTTTTGTGAGATAGACTCTTTATGTACTTATGACCCAATGCTCTGAGCAGGGACTTGAGATTTCTTTTCATAGGAGATATCCCTCTTAAGTAGAGAATTAGAGACTAATGAAAAACTAAGAGGCTGAAGTTCTTGAGCATATACTTGCAGAGGTTTTTTACCTGATCTTGTTAGGACTGCAACTTGTTCAACTGAAGGTATCATGAAATTATGGTTCATTTCTCTGATCATGCTCACGTTTACTTTCAAAGTTTTCTTTGTCTTTCCATTAGCTACCTTTTTTATGTAGTGTTGATGGATCATAATGAACGTTTACCATGTGGGTCATTGCATGTAGTGCACCAGTAATCAGAATTTGTAGGAGGAGCGATAGATTCTTCATCATCATTTGCATAAACTACACTTGACCTTTCCTAACCCTTATTGCTTGATGAAGTTGTGTCTCTTGTTACTTGGGGAAATATTCTCGGTTGAAAACTTCTTTCAGCTTCCCTTATTTTCATTGACATGATCTCATTAGTCAAACTTTTCATCACTGATTGCATGTCTAGTAAGATGGAAAGTTGATATTATTGGGCTAACAGAGTAGGTAATGCAGGAACTATAGGAATAGGAGGTAATACCAAGAAATTTTGAGGCATTTGTATTGCTGGAATGGATGGTTTCCCACCCCATTTTGAAAGGTCTATGCTTGGATAATGAGAAGAACTTGAGGAGATAGCACCAAAATTTTAGGGAATATTTGGAAAAAATTTCATCATCGCTTTTGGTGGAAATATTCTAGTGGTAATGAGATCTTTCTCTACTTTAGATGCTTCCTAAAAATATTAGTAAATGTGAATACCCAATATTTTCATATGATCATACTAATATTAGAGTCGAAAGATCTCAAATAATAATACACAACTTGTTCGTTGGTCGAACTCAATCCATCATGTACCCTTTCCTAAGTGCGACTAAATTAGATGTTGAAATTAACTATTTCTTCTTGAGGATACTTCTAAATGATGGTAAACTGACTGAGCAGGGAGAAAGGATTTGTATTTTGATTAAATTCATCTACCAACCTACTAGTGAGTTCATCCCAACTTGTAATAGACTGAATATGAAGTGATCTGTACCAATAGAGCAATTTTTATTTCAAGGAAATGATAAAAACTCTAATCATTACATCTTCTTGAGTGATGTTGTATATGGATACCAAAGAAGAAACATATAAATAATGCTCATAATTCATCTTCCTTGTGTCGTCGTATGAAGGCAACAATTTTAAAGCTACAATAGGGATCAAATTTTGAGCCATCAAGTTCAACGGACCCGTGTGATTCCATGTGAGATAAGTTGGAGGAGGAGCAACCATTGTAGCTATTGTGCTTGCATGTACTATAGAACTACTGATAGTTGTACTTGAAGATACATTGACAATGGGGTTAGGCAAAACAATAGGTACAAGGGTAGTAATACTGGTAGTAGGTGGGTTTTATCTAGCAGATAAAACTTGATGAGCCCTAAGGCTACCATGGTGTAACTTGAAGAACTGAATGGGATATTTAGAGTTTATTGCTTTAGATTTGGTTATCATATATGTAAACGTTCACAATTTTTAACCAAAAAAATGGATAAGGTATTTCTTGGGTCTATACCTTTAGATGGAGTCGTCAATTGATTTTATTTAGATCTAAATATAACAAATACAAATATTGAACCCTACAAAATACTATGGGATTTTGGTCCCACCAAGCGTGCCAAAAACTATTGGTGCAAAATCGGCCTATGGTTATGATTGCACCCATGACCTTACCAACATTGAGTAGACGAACTAAGTGTTGAGGGGTTTTTTCTAATCTCCAAATGAGGTTGGTTCCTTGGTAGTTTTTATGAGAAAATGGGAGAAATATTTACTAAAATAAAGGGAAATATAGCCATAGCTAGAACTTTTCTCGTGGTGCAGATTAAACAACAACAAAGATAAATGCATATAACTTCACGGTCTAAGCATTTTCTATACCTTCATGCAGAAATCATAGTTCCTTAATGTGGTTTAGATGTTAATCTAACACATGCATGTATCAAATATTTAACTCCAGCAATACTTTTTATATCGTGCATGAGTCTAGATAATAGAACAAATACAACGTATAACTTAGCAATGTAAATAGAAGCATTGAATGTTTATACATACACTTGCACACAATGAACCAAAATTCAATAGAAGCATATAGTATTGCTTAAATACAGAGTACATACATCCAGTCCTGTAAATGTCTAAGATATGACCCTTATTCAGGGTGTGCTCCCTATTATATATACTCTATGATAAGCATCTTTTGACAACTAACAAATCTTGACACAAAATCAGTTACAACAAATGTGCTACAAAATGCACCAGTATGTTTTGCATGGCTTCTTATTGGTTCAATCAGAGAATCAAATCACCAATGGTAGGAGTCTAAGATTTGATGCTTTAATCACTATCTACCATCGGTTGCCAACACGTTCCTCTAAAGGTAGGTTCTTCTATTTCTATTTCTATCTCTATTCTGTGAAATTCTATAATATCATGAAATCACGACATTCTGAGGTCTTGAACTTCTTATTTCCTTAAGCCCACAAAATTTTGACATGTCACAAAATCGTGACATCTTTGCACCTTAGATCCTTTCTCGCTTTGAACTTGCGAAATTTCAACATGTCATGAAATTGCGACATACTTGCGAAATTTCAACATGTCATGAAATTGCGACATATTTGCGCCTTGGCTCCTTTATTGCTTTGAACCCATGAAAATTCAACGTCACAAAATTGTGACATTGTGTCTGCCTTAGTATTTTCTGCTGCTCACTTCACAATAGTGGGAAACTGGTTCGAGCTTCAAAATCTCTGCTATCTTTAGGGTAATATTTTTAGACTAACAATTTTATAATTAAATTTTATTAGAAAATTAAACAAATGTAAATAAACTTTTAAAGCTTCTTGTTTAATATACATAGATCAAGAACTAAAATTTTAAAATATTTAAAAATTATAATTTATAATTAATAAAATTCTCTTTGATTTGTATATTTATTTGCTACTTATTAAATATTGTTCATTAAAAAAACAACATAATCTATTATTAATAAAAGAAAGTTGGAAAAAAATTGTAAAGATGATGACAAAAGAATGAGAACTGTGAAACAAATTAGAAGTGACTAGATCATGGGCACAAGGGGTAAAATATCCAACAATTAAGCCAAAGGAACAAAAACCCTTAATAGAGAAACTAATTAGAATGTAATTGTTAGAAGAAAATGAGAGACAAATGAGATCAATAAACATCATTATCATAAAGAGAATAAAAGAGCATAGGGAACAAGAAAACACTATTAGCAAATGGGCCCAAAAATTATAATTCTATATTTTATAGGATCGTATAATCACATGTGTCTAATCTCATTCAATAATAACACCAATATTACATAAAATAAAAGTTTTATTAATAATAAATCATCGTCCATGCAAAATATTTACATAGAATAAATATTTGTCATCAATATATAACACATGTGACTTGATGTAAATTCACTACAAGATATCAACAATGGACTCCAAGGGTAAAATTGCAAGACAAGAAATCAGAAAAAATACACTAGTAAAAGAAACCTGCAAATGCTTCCTTTCATTATTTGAATTCACATCCTGCTTACAATAGAGTCTCCCACTCCTTATACTCCCAAAAAAACCCTAGCCTATGCTACCCCCTTACTATTTTTAGCAACTTACTTGCAATTTTTAGTAACCCAAAAAAAGAGTTCGGATGACATCAAAAATAGAATCATGCATCTGTTATTCAATAATAACCACTACCTAAAAATAATAATCCCACTAGAGTTCTACACTAATAGTTATGATAACTTTTTTAGTTGCAAAAATTGAAAATTACATTAAAATCTAATTTTGGTCCTCCTAGAGGCATGTTTTACCCACAAATGCAAAGGGCATTTATTTTTAAGTTCTCCATGCAATTTTGCATGTTTCAAAAAAAATAACGGGGTAAAACGGACACTCGAAGCAAAATTTATGGCCCCGATAAGGTGCATCACTCTTCCTTACTAAAATTTTTGAGTAAAAAATAGATTCACGAATGATCAATTGGGAAAAATTTTAATTTTTTTCTTAGAACATGGAGATTAAAAGTTGAATAAAGCAAGTAAGATGAGATGGTAGACATTGAGTTTCTACGAGGGTTTGTGTGATAATCCCCTTAACTTCCATTGTGTGATATGGGAAATAAGTTAAGCATTGCAGATTATTAATGCTCTATCTTTATGATAGGACATTTAGTATTCAAGGAATACACCAAATGTATGGGTTGAAAGAGACCTAACATGATTCTAGTGCTAACTACAAAGGGAAATGGGTATTCTTGTTGAAATAGACAAGAGAATTCCAAAGAGTATGGTATGTTTGATTACCCGTTGGTCTAATAGGAGGGTTGGCCACTCCTATCCACAGGATAGACATTGACCACATTGACTTTTGTGAAGTGCAGCCTTGAACTTACTTGAGTATTCATATTTAAGATAACCACACAAAGACTGTTCTAAAGTAACCCCTTGATCATAAAATTAGCCATGTTAGCTATAAAGTTTCCTAAGAATGTTTTTAATTGGAATTTATCGATGGAAAAACAAACCATAGGATATGGGAAGATAAGGACCTATTCAAAATTTGTAAATAGTAATACTATCTTGCAATAAGGCAAGAGTTTTGATAAGATCATAAGATAAATAAAATAATGTTTTCTTTATTTATATATTTTTTCAATGTTACAATACACTTGTGGCCTTTGGCCAGAGCAAGGAATTGAACATCTCAGCAATGGTGAAAGAATGCTAGATGGAAGACCACCCTATTTGAGTCATGGTCGTATCTAAACATCGTCATCTGAAATATCACCATCACTAACTTCTCCAAGAAATATCCTGACTCTACATAAAGGTATGCCACCCGACCACCCAGGTGGTGGTCAATTTTAATAAGGTGTGCTACACTATTTAAATAGGAAATCACCCTATGCATAATGCATGTGGTATTATTACCCACACAGTTAAACTAGGGCATAAAAATTCAATAGTTTTTTGAAGCATCAACATCCCTCTGTTATTTACAAAAAGAAAACAAAATTCTAATATTAAGGTATTTAGAGTAGTAATGTGATAAGGAATGACTACAGGTATGATGAACTTGGTCAGGAAATATTACAGAACAAACAACAAAGTAGTTGTTGGAAAGTATGTAATCATAGGAAGAATTCTTGAAAAATATGAATTACTTTAGAATTCAAATTAACTCATAGAATTCCTTGCATAAGGTAAACATGCATCTCACCTTGGTAAATAATAGAGTAAATGCACATACCAGGAAATAGTCTCTGGTATGATGTAGGAAGAACTATAAAATGAGAAGAATTGATAACTAAACTCAACTTAGCACAAATTTGAATTATTATCAATAAAACAACCATGATCAAGGTTTTTGCGATAGTACCCTGTGTATGTATAAATGCAACCTTGATAGTTGGAAATGGTACATTAATGGATGCAACTTCTAAAAGAAGGACACATGGGTGAACGTGTGCTCATCCAATGGAGCCTCTGAAATGGCAGTAATAAGACACCTTGAGGTTGCATTAATGAGATAATCGTAACAAGGTGATACAACCACAAGTGTTTCGGTAAGGAAAATTTATTACCTTAGAAACTTTGGAAAGAGAGCTAAGGATGTGTTTGGTGATATAGTACATCTACATTGATCGAGATGCGATCGACGGTGGGTGTTGACTAGAATTTGAATAATCAAGGTACTTTTGATCAAATTTTTGATCAAACTCTATGTACCAAAAACTGACAACTAGTTGGACATTTGGAGAACCGAAGATGCGTTACTCTATAAGCGTTTGGAAAGTGAGATTTCTACCCATGCAATGCAATATGATAGAACTTATGCTAGGGTTGGAATTGCTATTTATGGGTATAATAGGAGAAAGCCCTATAGTTATCCTTATGATCATACTCCTAGTGCTTGTTGATCTTCTTATCCACACTCTTTGAAGTAGGAAATGGATTTTGGTGGTGTCAAGGAAACAACGTAGTTTTACAAAAGGATGTGGTTATGCAAGAAGCTATTATGACAGCCGAAGGCACATTCAAGGCTACTGTTAGAGTAGAGCTTCCTAAAAAAATAGAGCAGGCCCAAGAAGACTTATGGATCCAATAAAGGAAGAGATTAAAGGCTGAAAGGGATGCAACCATAGCATAATGGGATAGGCTCAGGTCAACAAAAGTACAAATAAGTTATTGGAGAGCTAGAACCATGGCAGATTTATACACATAAAATACACAACTGTGTCAGACAAGTGATGAATATAGGACTGCATTCCTGACTACCTATTATGGGATATTGGTAAGCCATGGAATAATCATCCCATCTCCACTAGTAGCTGGAACATAGTGTGGATGAGGAATAACCGCCCGAGTAGTTCGGAGAACAACCCATGGCAGAGGTCGAGCAACCATTGGAACATCTACCCCACAACCTTCTCCAATTGAAGGTTTAGGTCTAGCATAGAATAGTGATAAGACCAAAGGACAATAGCCTTAGGGGCTACAAAAGTGGTTGAAAGACACCCATTGTATATTGTAAGGATGATAATTGTAACCCAAGGGGATTATTACTTATGTAATATAAAGCAATGTTTATCGAATGAGTAAATTATATTATTATATTTTATTACATTTCATTAAGAGTTGGACTGGATGGTCCCTAATACTTAAGTCTTCTTATTTTTATTCTGGGTAGTGGCTCAAAAAAATTCCAAATAACGAGAAGATTTTGGAAGGTCCTAAGTAGGTAATCTTGGACTAAGTACCCTATCTGACATGTTTATCACTTGAATGTCATCTGCAACGACTAGAGATCAGGTGGAAAATATTTTGGAGGGAAAGAAGAGGTATTGTGGGATGCATCTATATATGAGTCTAACAAACTTAATGAAAGAGGATCTTATTCTAAGATAAGATTTAAAACTAATTTAAATAACCAAGGTTATACATGAAAAACTTTGATATGGGAACACTCTTAGGAGGCATAGATGAGGAATCTATTCTTAGAGAAGAGTGTGGGAATTCCCTCTTAACATAGAAGAAATCATGTTCTAATGATTGTTATGACACCTTACATGGGGTAAGTGTGGTCATAGTTACTATTGATGAGTGGTAGTATGATTTTTATGACACCTTACATGGGGTAAGTGTGGTCATATGTACAATCGATGAGTGGTAGTATGATTTTTATGACACCTTTCATGGAGTATGTGTGGTCATAGATACTATAGATGAGTGATAGTATGATTGTTATGACACCTTACATGGAGTAAGTGTGATCATAGTAACTATCAATGAGTGATAGTATGATTGTTATGATAGCTTACATGGTGTAAGTGTGGTCACAAGTTCTATTAATGAGTGAAGTATGACTGTTATGAAATTTTTGCAAGGTACCTTACAAAGGGTAAGCATGACCATGAATATTAGTATGGCATTGTAAGCATAGTAAATACAATCATTGCTATTGGATTTTGTTACTTAGAGACTATACATGTTCAAGTTCTTCTCCTCCCACTATTGAACCACTGGTGAATCAAAGTGGAAGAGCTAAGCAAACCCTCCATGTTTTGTGGGTCTTAAGTAGTGTACCTTAGACTCTTTTGAGGAATGCACTTGACATTTGTGTCTCTTGAGATACAAATATTGCAATAGACTAATTGAAAATGGGTACCAGGGAACATCAATAGTGATGCACTAGTTGTGGTAAATGGGTTTGCCAAGATGATTTCAAGATATATGGGTATCTTAAAGGAAGAAGCATGAAATTATGTCTTTATCTTTGATGACACCTATGTGTATCAAGTTAACTTATAAAAAGGAGCTATTAAGGCATCATGCGATACTCATTTGTGAGATTTTTGATGCATTTAATTAGACAAATGAAGTCTAATTTATTATAAAAACATGAATTCATGTCATTTCTATGGAAATATTCTACAGTTCTCTTGTTGCAGTATTTTACTATCATTGACTATGTTGTGATAGATGTTTTGATGCTTTGTTTTCATGATGAAAATTATGTATTGATGATGTTTTCAATACTTATTATTAATGCAATATGGATGTTTTATTGCTTTAATAACATGATACTACTGATAGTTTACACTTTTACAGGTCCAATTACTCTCGTGGATGGAAGATATTTCTTACCATAAGGATCAAAACACTGGATATAAGGAAAAAGAATGATGATTCTACCTGATTTGTAAAAGACTAATGTTGATTTTATTGATTTCTATATTAACTAATCTAGGAACTAATGAGAAACACAAGGGACTATGTTTAATCCAAGGGGGTAGTATGTCACAGCCCACTCGTTGGACTTCCTAGAAGACATTAATTGATCCAAAGGATCAATTAATACTTGAATTTTAAATTTAACCAAACCTTACTAATGATGCCAAGCATTAATAAGTGGATCTAATTAATAAAACCAAGGGGTTAGTAAACCCTAAGTATTCTATAAAATTCCTAATTGAAGCTAACTACACTCTACCAAGTTAATTGGAAGGGTTTTGAATAAAATTAAGATTTTGGTAAGGTTTTGAGAAAAGTAAAATAAGACTTTTGCAAAGGATTAATTTGGGAAAATTATCCTCCACAAAAGTGACTTATTAAAAACACCTAATTTATTACAATTAGGTGCACCCCAAAATTTGTCCAATTTTGAAAAGACCTAAGGAGGAAAAGGTCATAATTTAATAATAAATATGGACATATTTGTCTAGTGGATGCACTATTCTCCATGTCACATGATTCCCTCCCAATAGTATTAATGCAGGCTTTGTAGGTGCACTTGGGAAAAAGGGAAGACCAAAAATGGGTAAAGTACTCCCACCTTACCCTCTCTTGTCTTGTCCCTAATTTTTAAATGATAAAAATGGAATCCTACTATTTGGGTGAACTCCAAGAAGGTTCCTTTTAGTATTTTAATATTAAACTCACCCACTTGCTCATGTGGGAAGAGGAGTTGGGAAAAATTATAAAAGGGAGGCAAGAAAAGGTTAAAGGGGGGAAATCTGGAGCTTAGGGAGTATGCTCTCTACATTGGTAGATCATAAACCAAAATTATATTGGAGAGTACTAAGTAATAAGCGAATGGAATCTTGTAATAATTTACAAGGGCTATATTTGAGGAGATTTCAGGAAAAGAAGGATGGGAGGGATAAGCAAAATAAAGGAGTCTGGGTAGAAAGGAGGCAAAGGATGGTGTCAGATTGGTCCCTCTTCATATTTGGTATGTTCTTTTTTACTTATGCTCTCGTAAATGCTTAAACCTATGTTCCTATATTCATTTTAGATAGGACAATTACCCTAAATGTAGGGTTTGGATTTGATTATTAATCTAATATTTTGTTATAAAGCCTTAAATATTGATTTATTAGTTAATAGTTTATTGCTCAATATTATAACTGGAAGCATATACGGAGGTATCACTATGGTTTTGTTATTATGGACTAACCATTAACCCCCTTCATAGGTTTATTTGGGATCAAATAATGGTTGGCCTGGTTTTATCAATGGCTACTAATGGTAGCTAATTTTACCATTATTTATAAGAGTAGCAATACATATTTATGACTCTGAATCCCCTTGTTAGTTTTTAATGATGGACCACAGATGGACCACGGGTTGGAATAAGGCTTTAATGTTGCTCTCCCTCAACCTTACTTGTGTTAAAAGGAGTGTATATGGGTAGATAAACCTTTGTCAAGAAGATACTGCTAGTCTATCAACATCTAGTCAAACCACCACCACCGCTTGGTGGCTACCATTCCATGGATGTGAAAACAACTTTATTTTATATAGTTTCCATATTTCTCTGCATGTGGTATTTAGGTTTTATACCCTCAAGGTAATTAGATGATGATATGTAGTTCACTTTCATACATCTACCCAGATTTAGTACTGGGTACTCTATTATAAACCTTATAAGAAATGTTGTAGGATGATTCGAATAAATCAATCACTCTCCCTTATGGATCTCGATGGGTCATCACTACCCTTGTGAGCCATAATTTTGAACTCAAATGAATCACCCCAGACTATATTGTAGTAGTAAAAACTCTACAACTATTGTCTATAAATGCAATCTGAGAATTTAGCCATAAACATGCCGAGATTTTGTATGAATTGAAAGGGAAAATTTGAGATTTAATATTATGATAAACTCCCTATATATAGTCCTAGGATTGAAATACCTCTTCATAGCTCTTTGTCAAGATGCATGTATGGTCTTTTGGTGCGAATGAATGCCATCCAATTCTTTCTTATGATATGTCTTCTACAAAAATACTAAGTGTCTAAGACTTTGTAAAATCTTGTGAGAAACCTATAATTGATCGGTGTTGGCTAAGGTTGGGGGTTAGGATCTATATTTTTTTTATCATCTTCTATACTGGCTATGGATACTTAATGCATTTGGAATTGTTGTAGGTCTGCGTATAATCTACCTGTGCACATACCGCCTATGGGAGTTAGCCTCTACCTAGTAATGGCATCAAAACCTTCAAAGGAGATTATGGAGGTGCAAAACAAGAATGTGGTCTTGTCTATTCTATTTACCTATAGTAGCCATGATCTGGTCTAAAATCATTACTCCCTGATCTGAGGGTCAAAATATTACCTCCTTGTCACTTCAATAGCTTGGAGTAAGAGCACAAGAGAAATTTGTATGCACTAAACCATTTGAGATTTAACCATGAGGTTAGGTCCCTAATCTAGCCACTGTGACGAGTGTTTGGACTATAAATAAAATATAGTTACCTATAACTAAATCATAATCCCTACATCAAGTTGTTTGGAATTCAATTTAAAACTTTAGAGACGCCTATCACTATGTTCATTCGTACTTGAGAATGATCATCACAACCTTATACAAAACATTTCTATGATGATAGATTGAGTTTTTTATAACTTTTGAGGGGTTTGTGTGTAAACAATGGTATTAGGAATTCTTCCATGAGAGTTATATATTAGGGTATCGATAGTCGAAATGGTTGATAACAATCGGCCTATCTAAAGCCACCAAAATAGCCTCCATAGGTAACATCCCACACATGACTTGCTAGAGTCCATGGGGGTAATAAATTAAGTAAGGATCCCTATGTTACTATTGGTAGTTTTACAATTATGCCACATTGTAATTTTATTGAATGTTAATTGTAAAATTTTGATGAATTTACTAATGAAGGCACTACAATTTTAATGCTTATTTGATTGTATTTTTTACCTCTTTTTATAATATTGCATTACTGTAAATAACATGGAAATCATAAATGCAATGAAGATTTTTGTTTAAATAATGCTAAGGAATAGAAGCATCGGTAAGGAATCAACCCTAAAGACAAAAGCGCCTCAGAAGGAAGAAGCGATGAATTTGAGAGCTTTTACCCCAAAATCCACTTGCAAAGGAAGTTTCACCCTAGAAAATATGGAAATTGTGCTCTAATTTTAGAGCAAGTTGAAGGAAGGGAAGAAGAGGAGAAATTTTTCTCCAATTGAGGGGTGAAAATCCCTTTTGTCCCTCTTGGAGGTGGAACATAATTTAAAATAGCACATTCACCCGATGAAGCAAAGGGAGCGAAAGTTTCAAGTTAAAAATGGAGTAGAATTTTTTTGCTCCAATTGGGAGGCGAAAACCCTTGTCGCCTCTCTTGAAGGAAAATTTTATTTTTAAATGCATATGACTTAATTTAAGTTAAAATTAAATGTGCTTTCACCTCGAGAGAATGGTGCAACTCTCTATCACCTTT
Source organism: Wollemia nobilis (assembly GCA_028583015.1). Taxonomy (NCBI): domain Eukaryota; kingdom Viridiplantae; phylum Streptophyta; class Pinopsida; order Araucariales; family Araucariaceae; genus Wollemia; species Wollemia nobilis. The sequence continues at coordinate 4,943,112 of JAQPPZ010002456.1, read as the reverse complement.
TTTGGAGCGAAACAAGATTTAAAAGAGACTTTGAAGTGGTACTTCTTGGGTAGAGTGAAAATTGAATTGAAGAAGTTTTTCAAAAGTGAAAGTCCTTTTCACCCCTCTTTGGGATGAAACATATCATAAAAGGTGTTAAATGGCACTACTTGGTCGTGTGCCAACGATTCAAGGTGGGATTTTTAAAAGAAGCGCCTTTGCCCCATAGGAGGGGCAAAAGTCCTTATTGCCTCTATTTGGGGTGAAGCATAAATTAAAGAATGTTTTAAAATTAAAGTGGCACGAGCCCGATGTGAATGCATCACAAAAAATTTAGAGAGCACTTTTACCCCAAGAGAGGGGCAAAAATATTTTTCACCCCTCTTTGGGGTAAACAAATATCTCAAATGTATTTAAAGGTGAAAAAGTTGGATGACAACATGGGGTTCATTATAAATCTAGCAAGGGAAAAAAACCAAAGTAAAGCATTCAAAGAAAAGTCAAGACATAGCAAAATTGAAGGTGCCCCTATTGAGAGGCGTCATGTTATTTCACCTCTTCAGGAGGTGAATGGGGTTTGACGATTCGTTTTTGGGTGAAAATATTGTGCGGTGCAATACATCATAGTTAAAAGTGATGTCACCTCTAAAAAGGGGTGAAAGTCCTTGTTGCCCTCCTTTGAGTCAAAAGAAAAAAAGATAATGAAAAGGAGTGACTAATGGGTGAAATTTTTGGAGGCGTCAAACCAAACTGCATTATCGCCTGTTGCTGCTTCGAAAAGGTTGTTTTGCCCCATTCTTGGGCGATATTAATTATTTGATATTAATTTATCATGTGATCTCTTCCAAAGGTATGATTTTATGGGAAATACGTGAGGAAAGATAGAATTTAATTATTGGAGGCAATGCAGTTTGTAGTTATTGAATTTTTGCTTCAAAGATGCAAGATTAAATATTGTTTTGGCTCATTTCCAATACACCACCATCCGATTGTGTTGTTTTTCAAAATGACATTAATACATGGTGGACTATCTTGGTGAAAGTCAATTTACAAGGTGCAAGGGTGAAGTGAAGTCAAGGATCAAATTGCAGATTTTTAGGTGATTTTGTTGCATCTCGAATCACTATCATTGAAGCTACCTTTGAGCATTTAATCCTATATATTTCCCAAGATATTCTTCTATCAAAGTAGGATCACTATCTCTATGAATAATATTTTGATTGAAGATGTCACTGATGCCAAGGAGGAAAATATGCATGCTGGTTTTTGATCTACTAGTATTTTGTTGTATATGCATTAAATGATAGAGGTGAAATACCTCTTTAAATACTAATCATTTCTCATTGTAAAAGGAGGATGGAAACTCTATAGAAATACACTCTAAGTTTTCTGCATCAATAGAAATGTTTTAGCTTTTGGTTCTTTGAGTGGTTTTGCATTTGATAATTTTTTTATGTATAATTTATGAAGGCTTTCATTTCCATTATTTGTTGTGAGTAAATTTTCCTTCTGAATTTAGTATTTGCTTGTGAGGGAGCAAACACTGAAATGCACTCTAGGGTTATTTTCCTGCATAACTGTTAGGAGTTTCTACACTTGTATTTCTATTGTATGCTGCTAATTACTTGGTGAAAATTTGGTTGTTAGTCTATTCCCACCCTACATTGTCAGCTTATAGCCATATTTCTCTTTCTTTCTATCATTTCCTATTTTTTCCAGTTTATCTAAGCTTATACCTGGTGAAATATTAGCAAGGGAGCCAAACCTCTCTGGAGATTGGTCTGAAAGACATTTATTTCCTCAAAAATTTCAATATTTGTTGGGTCTAGGGCACACAAGGCATAGAATTTATAACTAGGTAGATTCATGACCAACAATTATTCACTGGCCACACTAGTTAGTGGTGACCATGCCAGTTGGAGGTACGCTTTGAATCCATTCATGAAATAATGTGATAATTATTGATCCTGCTCTAATGTTTCCATGTATTTTTGTGTGATTGGGTGGAATCCAATTGGAGGTTACAAATCAAACTAGTTTTTACCTTGTGTGAGTCAGTACGGTGGGTTGGACGTCGAATTGGTAATTATCGATTGAAACAAATTTAGACTATTTTATGTGACTCTTTGAAGTTTGACCGCTAGGTTATCTAACCAATGGGTCATCATATTAAGGGTGAATTGAATCAAAGTTCATGGATTCCTTGAGTAATATTATTGAGGATGCATTACAAGAAAAAGGGGGGCTAGATTCATAGAATCCTTAACTGTTAGATGTTTAAAAGAGTATATTTATAAATAAGGTCTATATTGTGTATAGACCGAACAAACTATGTATGGTTTGGAATACTATGCAAACCAAATATTAATCAAATTTGGAAGAGCTAAATGATATTGAACGTCCATGGGGGAGGGGATAAACTAATTGAATCAAATTATGGATGACTTGATAATGAAAATTGTGTAATAAATTTGATAATTCAATTATTGTATCTACTTAATGGGTAACCTTGTCTGATAGGGTATAAGACAAAGAAGGTGTAATCTTGTTTGATATATTACAAGGGTGATTTGGTTTAAGGTGTAATATTGTGTGATAGATTACAAGGTTGAATTGAGTTTAAAGGTGTAATATTGTGTGATAGATTACAAGGTTGATTTGATTTTAAAGGTGTAATCTTGTGTGATAGATTACAAGGTTGAATTGAGTTTAAAGGTGTAATATTGTGTGATAGATTACAAGGTTGAATTGAGTTTAAAGGTGTAATATTGTGTGATAGATTACCAGATTGATTTGAGTAATATTGTGTGATAGATTACATGGTTGAATTGAGTTTAAAGGTGTAATCTTGTGTGATAGATTACAAGATTGATTTGAGTTTAAAGGTGTAATCTTGTGTGATATATTACAAGGTTGATTTGAGTAATCTTGTGTGATATATTATAGGGTTGAATTGAGTTTAAAAGCGTAATCTTTTGTGATAGATTACAAGGTTTATTTGATTTTAAAGGTGTAATCTTGTGTGATGTATTACAAGGTTGATTTGTGTTTAAGGTGTAATCATGTTTGATAGGTTACAAGACAACTAATAAGTAATCTTGTATGATAGGCTCCAGTATAACCATATGAATGATCCCGTTGATGGATTATGAGAACTATAAAATGATTTTGATCAAATAACAATATAGTGGAAATTATCTAAGTTTTTAAATGTGAATGAAGGAAGATTAGGTATGGGATATGTAGACACTAAAATATGGTCAATCCAATCAGGAAATCACAAGCACTAGTTAATTAACACCATATGGCCCCCTTGGGAAACCCATAGAGGTTTACTAGTGGTCCTAACCACTCTTGGGAGGCCCTAACCCACTTTTGGGAGATTTTGGGCCACATAGGCATGATCGTCCCACCCCAAGATGGTCACATTTTGTGGTCGTCCTACCCTAGGATGGTCATAAACTAGCCATCATGGGGTGGGATGGCCACAATATTTGACTTCCAAAAAGTTAAATTAGGATAAATGGTGCCCAAAAATTGCCATTTTCCCTACCTATCCAGCCATGCAAGGCTTGAGGGTGTAGAATTCCATGACATGCTGCATGTAAGGCCAAATAGGGAGATTCTCTTCCTCTCCAATGCATGCCATCATATTTGCCAAATGGTGCCTCTTTACCTGCATGCCCTCACATGCATTCTTGCCCAAAGGTCTCCTTTGGCTATAAAGTGGAATAGTTTTCCACACAAGAGATAGAGAGGAGTTTTGAGACTAGCAACAGATTTCTGCCAAGATTTCCCCTCACCCTTTCATGTCATTTTCCCTCATAATCTCTACCTAGTGAATGAGGTTTATGAGTGAACTAGGATGCATGATCTTCTTACAAAACCGAACCATCTAATATTTTACAATATTTTATGTAGGTCTATGGAGGTCATCTGGAGAAGCACCTAAAATTGTTATTTATTTTGTAAATATGACCACATGGGTTGTTTTGAAATGTCCTTTTATGTATTATGTCCAAGTTTCATGTTTTTTGGATATGTTTAGGGGCAGAAATTACTTGCTTTGGGTTTTGCAAGTTGAAAAAGTGCACTACGATTACGCCATGCCATAAAATGAAATTTAGGTTCTATTTTTGATGATATCTTTCCAAAACCATCTATTTTACATCCCTCTGCAATTTTAAGTCATTTGGAGTTGATTTTGTATAATATCCATGCATATTCTCATTACTAGTATTTTAGTGCCTATGGGGATTGCATGTTTTTCATCACACACACTTGCTATTTGACATTTTTTATTTCCTTGTGTGTAGGTGCATGTTTCTACAGCACATTAGGAAGGATCACAAGACCTAAAGATAAAATATACAAGTAGTGGCAGCATTAGCCCACCCACCTCGATTGTGGGTACGAGGAAAGACACTAGAAGTGCACCGAGTTACTTGAAGGATTTGATAACTGAAGGATTTTATCCACAAAATTAATAAGAAAGAGACTTGCTTTACTTCATTTCTTGCTATTTGGTATTTCTTCCATTTTACTTGCATGCTTTCGATTTGATGCTCATGAGACATAGGAGATAGATGAATATTTTTCCTCTTCATTATGTGCATTGTTTTCACCTACTTCAGTGGTGATCATGGTGGGACCTTGTTCCTATTGATTTTTTTAAGGTTTGAGCTTGAATTTTGCTTATTTTTGTTGAAAGTACTGGTTGTCTTGGCCTGAAATAGCCTTTGGACTACTCCTTGGCTCACCCTAGGATGGCCACACGATCGTCCCACCCTAGTATGGCCATAGAAATAGTAGCCATACCACCCTAGGATAGCCACAAAATAGAGATTTTTTTGCTCCGATGCTAGAAACAATAGGTTTTTCGGGTGATAAAATAAGTACCTGAACTCTCTGCTTTTTGTTCCATAGTAAGACTTAGTGGAAATTTGGTTTTTCTTGCATGCTTTGTTTTATAGGAAGGTAGAAAGATAGTTTACTTTTCTTATTAATGCAAAAAAAATAAAAATAAAAGAAAAATAAAAAATAAGTTAAGTTATGATGCCCTTGTATGGTTTGCTTGCATGTAGGCTGCCTAATGGGTAGGCCATCATTTAGGGTTTGCATTTTGTAGGTTTCCTTTTATCTAGATTCTTATGAAAGTAAAACAAAATTTTGCATGCATTTAGTGAATGATCATCGAATGCTTCATTGTTTACTTTCTTTGGCTTAAAAGGAACCACACACACTATGATTCACTTAAATGCTAGTGAGGTGGATTTTATCACCATCCACTAGTAGAGTTCAACGAGGTGGCTTTCATCTCCACCCATTGTCTCAAATACTATGAACCTTATTCTTTATCAAGGCTAGTTCCAAGATCCATCATAGCTTGTGGGTTATACCATGTATCTCTCTTCATAGAGGTATATCACATACTGCGGGTGAACTGGGTGAGGAAATGGTAGGACATGTGCTCCCTGACCATGTGTGGACTTCATCACCACATATTATAGGTTGGATTACGTGACCTGGAGTTCATCACCAGGTTGTCGAGCTATGAGTATATAGGTGAAATCCAATTAAAAATAATATTATCATCCAACAAGATTGCAAACATGTGACACAAGGTCATCCTTTACAAAAAACACATCTGAAAAACACAAAATATTTTAGGGATTCACATCTAAAACTTAAAAGAGATAATCACTTTTTTTTATTGAGTGTTTCCTTTTGTGTGTGTTGTTTCATTAAGAATTTGTAAAGGAGATAATCATCTAGGGTTTGGTAGAGAGTTACAATGGTGTGCACCCGTAGCCAAGCCCAATCACGGGTAGAAGCTACGAAGAGTGGACTAGGAGATATGAGTCATCTCCGCTATAGCTCCAAGGACTTGGTCATACCTACTTGGTGAGCCTCTACTCATGCCAATCCCATAACAACAGGACGTGAACCACACCTATAAGGGATCACTATGTGGGACGCCCCTATGGGTGATGGACCTTACTTGGGAGAGTGTTCCTGGTATTTAGATACATCACATGCCTTCTTTTATAAAAGGAAACATCACACTGAGGCACAAATAGATAGAGTGGTTCCACACATTCATGTACTTGATAGGTCTAACACACCTATTCATAGGCTATAGCATGACTTCATACATTAGGCAGAGTAGGTTGATCCAACCTTGCATCTACATCATCCTGATAGGGTGTAGCAGCCTAGGCAACCTAACGGGTATGATACTCATTGCTCAAGGTAAGCTAACTCCACCCTTCCCTTCCTCATCCATGAATAAATGCATGAGGAAATACCTAATTATCCTCAAGAGTAGTATACCATGCACGCATGAAGTGCCTCTGCGCTCATTGAGTATAATGAGCATATGGTCAGGATTGAACCTCATGTCAATGCAACAACCCTCGATCGAGACAAGCATGTGATAGATATAACAGATTGCCTTGAATGAGGTCGACCTTAGGGTGAGACTCCTAGGTCTCCTAGGCCCTGCATAATAGAATAAATGAATCAAGCGGTTACAAGATGTGTGAAACACCAAGCACAATTCAAATAGATTTTGCGGGACAAAGAGCAACTAGACCACTTTCATCAGCTTGAGAAATAAAGAATCTAATGGCAAACCAACGATCTGTTCCAAAAACATTTATGAGAGAGGGTTCCTACCCCTAAGACACAGGCAAGAATTCCACTCGAGGCAACCCCCATTCATTCAAGATAGGTCTCCTAGGCCTTATCCAATGTTGCCTCTGTGACCTCCTAGGCCAGATCAGGACTTGTCTCCTAGGCCAAACATAGGACGCCCATAGTGGGTAGATACCCCTCTTTATATACTGACTCGAGAGACTCCCTATGGGGCTTTCACTGAGCATAAGCCAAAGGTAGAGTATTTTAAAATACCTTACCAAGGTAGGGGGTGACATGCCACCACCTCATAATAGGTTGGAGGATCCTTGACCTCTATCGTAAGATAGGAGTAAGGATGAGGATATTAAATACTCATATGCATATCGGGCATTGCTAGAGCACCTAAAGTTAGTAGAGAACAAGACCTTCAGGTCTAGATATCAAAATTTGACTCTGTGCTAGTTATGTATTAATCTACTACTTATGTTGGAGTTGACTCAGATTTTTTCCAAGATCTGCCTAAATCTGATCTCCTTGTTGTTGTAGCTGCAACAATATCTGACTCTTGAAGATGTCCTAGCGTAGGCTAGGACCATGAAAGACATCAATATTCAAGAGGGAGAAATTGCAAAACATCACAAGAAGGAGTGGAACAAGAATTCTAAGAATACCCCAACATAGCCTAAGCCAGTAGTAGTGAATTAGGTTGCCATTAGTGTCCCAGATCCAACGTAAGTAGTAACACCTCAAAATCCTAATTATCAGGCCACACCTGGGAACTATACCAAGGAAAACCAGAATAGTCAAGGGCAAAATCAACAGCATCACCCCAAGCGATAGTTCATGCCCATTGTAGAGTCTATAGACTCATTGTTTGAGTGCTTCTTAGTAGATAATTCGATCAATCTACCTGAGAGTCGACCTATCAACCCAAATGCACCAAATCCCAAAGGATACAGAGAAGAACTATATTGCAAGTTTCATAGGCAAAACAAGCATGATGTGCAAATGTGTTATAATTTCAAGCATGTGGTGCAAGACATGATCGATGGGAACACCCTTTAGGTAGACAACCTTATTGCACTAAACAACCAATATATGGAGTTCTATAAAGACCCCTTGCCTGCCCATGTGGAGCAAGCCAAGCCAGTACCCCAGGTAAATTAGGTTCATCATGCACCCCCTCAATAAGGGTATGTCGACATGATCAGCATTGTAACAAGAAATAGGTGGTACCTGAGTTCAATCGCACTATCTACATTTCAAAGTGATGTTCCTTCAATGTCATAACCTTTACCACCTCTTGTGCCAAGCCTCCCACCTAGGCCTATGGTCACAATTAAGAGCAAGCTCACTCAAAGACTAAGAATGACATTTGCTTGACTCTCCATCTATGATTTCATTCAGCAATTGCTACATCACAAAGAAGCCTTCATGGATATCCTTAAGGAAATAGAGCTACAACCCCAAGAGTCTAACTCCAACAATTTCATGGGAAATGTGCAACAATGCATGAAACCAGTGATTAAATTTCAAGAAGAGGAACTTAAACCATTCCCAGATGATATGGTGGATCCTCCCTTGCACATCGTCACATGTGTAAATGGGACACCATACAAGAGAGTGTTGATAGACACTGGGTCTTCTAGCAAAATCATCATTACAATAGCTCTCAAGCATCTTAAGCTCTCAGTATACAATATTGTTGCATCTACCTACACCCTTCGAGCATTTAATGATGTCATATGGTCGATAATTGGTACAATAGTCTTTCCCATCCAGATAGGACAAAAGACCATATTGATGTTGTGCCACATATTGGAATATGATATTGCGTACAATATATTAATGTGTAGACCTTAGATTAGGAACATGAAGTATGTCCCATCCATTGCTCACCAGTACCTAAAATACACCTATGAAAGGAAAGTTCATGTCATCCCTGCGGACCTAGAACCCTTCAAGTACTGCAACATGGTACATCAGCTCACTGAGTCTACCTTACCATACACCCACCTATATTTTCAACAAAATGAATCTATTCAAGGTCTGAATCTATCACCATCACCTTCATTCAATCCATCATCATCTCATGCCACATCATCCTCATCTTCAGTGCCTCTAGACGTGCCTTCATTATCGGTGAACCCTCCATCGAGAGACACGGGGAAGAGGCCTATTGATGAGAGCCCTCCGATCATATCCACCATCTCCACTAGTGAGACCCCTAGCCCAATGGATGAGGAGCTACCTCATGAGGCAAACATTGAATCAATTCAAGCCTTACTCTCATCTCCGTATCCATAGGTCATAGTGCATCTAGCCTCTACCAGTTTAGGAGAGTACATGATTAGGAATGTCACAACCACTCCTGCCATCGAGTCAGTGCAAGACATGGGTCAACCTTGTTTTCCCATAGGTACTATTGTGCCTCTTGGTCTTCCTCCTAATCAAATAAATTTCATCTATGAGGGTCTCGACTATGGCATTGAGCCTTACCAACAGCAGGAGGAGGATGAAGAGCCATTTTTTGAGGACATCAACTACATGTCCAACCCTAAATTTTCCATGAAGTATCTTCACCTCTGTAATTGGCATGGTTATGGGTTGGGCCTGCTGAGCAAGGCACCAGAGTTCCTTATTATCTGTAGTACCAAATACCTTATGACAAATCTTTTTTGGAACACAATAATCCTATGCCCCTAAACACCCTCATAGATAGCTTAGATTGCATGACTCTAGAATTTAGGGAGGAAATCATGCATGATCCCTTCACCAATCCTAATCATGTATACTCATTGGGGGACTACTTCCCTATGCCCTTGGGAGATGATGACCCACCTTGCAATGTCATCCAATATTACGAGAGAGGTGAAGGTTCATGTACCCTTATCCACAACATTGAGGAAGAAGATCAAGGGTCTCCCTATGAGTGGACATCTAACGATGATTCAAACTACAAGTTGGCATCCATTGGATTCTCTAGTACACATGTTGAGTATCTGTGGATTGTACTGTTGGATGATGAGCATGAGGGTTATCTGCATATGTTCCCCTTGAATGATCTTATTTGGCAAGAGTTTCTCCCTACAAAAGGGCAGGCTCACCCATAGCTGCATCGACCGCCTTTGGTCATTCTACCTCCACCACCTAGGGGAAATCATACATCTATAAACATGATTTCCATAGACCCATATGAGCCCATACGAGATTCAGATAACCCATTGAAGCCATTGCAACTTGACTTGGGGGTCATTGACATTTATAGGGGAGATTCTTCCCCATCACCTTTCGAGTACGGGTCTTGCGATGAGATGTTACAACCATTTCATTCCTATCCAAGACCTACACATGATGTTTTACATGCTGAGGAGGAACCCAAGGTTCCAATTGATAATCTAATCCCAATAGATGACATCCATATGATCCCTACTCCTCACCAGTTGGAGGAGGGATCACATATGTCAATCAAGCAAACAATTGATGTAGAAATCGACTCAGATCTTGAGAATTCACAATATACCAAGCTAGGAGAAAGCCTATCCCTTGAAGAGAAAGCCAATTACATAGCCCTTCTCATGAAGAAGAAGGAGGCCTTTGCATGGTCCTACGATGACATGCTAGGCAGGGATATACCGCTTATCAGTTGTCATCCAACTTCCTCGATAGACATCCCGTCATCGCATACACTGCTCATTAGGGTTATGCATAAGGTGTCGGACCCGAAATGTCCTTGTAAAAAATTTGCGAATCCACTATGAATCCCTAGTGAATCTAGGTCAACCTCTTGTAGGAGGACATGGCGAATTATCTTAATTTTTGAAAAAAATTGAAAAAAATGGTGATAATCGAGGATCGGGTAATGGCCAAGGTGGAAATCGAGGATCGGGTAACGACCAAGGTGGAAATTGAGGACCGGGTAATGGTTTGGGTGAAATTTATATGCGATAAATGGTCCGGGTGAAAATTTATGACCGGCTAACGATTCAGGTGTAAAACTATGACCGTTCGGGTGAAAACTGTGTCTAGCTGGTGGGCCGGGTGGAATTCATAGACCAACCAATGACCTAGATGGAAACCATAAGGTGGTAGGCATACCAGGTGGTAATCATCATCCGACCAATGGACCGAGTGGAATTTTTGTTCGGATAATGGATCGGGTGTAAATCATAGGCTGAACAAGGATCTGGGTGGAAACCATTTTTGAGAGACATCCCGGATGGTAACCATCATCCGACTAATGGACCGGGTGGAAATCATTTACGAGGCTTGATCGGGTGGAAAGCAAGATCCGTCACTGGACCAATGTTTACTCTACCACGTGTTAGGTGATCCTTCAACAACAGTGCATGCCGAATGAATTTCTACCACGTGTCCAAATCCTATCATTTTTGTCTATAAATAGACATTGGGAAGTCATTTTTTTGGTTACATTTCTATGATTGCTCTTCCACTTCCCGATACACCGTCACCCCACACTCTTTGCAATCCAGTTTCTCATTTTACTTAATCAACAATGGCCACCTCTACTGCTACACACACTGCAATAGGAAATTTGATTTTCAAGAACCCTACTTGCACTACGATGATAGATTTGTCAACCACCCCTGGTTATGACAATACGTGGCTATCTGCATCAGGTTTGCAACACTTGCTTACAATACCGCAGTTCAATATGGACAAGCACCTTTTGCAGAGTATCATTGATGGTTACGACCATGACCGTGCAACAATGAATGTCCTATTTTGGAATAAACAAGTGTCATTCACCATCACACCTACTGACATACAGAGGTTAACAGAACTTCCACACAAGAGTTTCCCTGTCGTGTCTATGAAGTTCTCAATGGGTAAGCGTGACAAACAATACTTGGAGGATGAGTACGACCTTTCCTGGAAAGTTGTTGAAGGTAATATTCCCGTCAATTATTTTTGTTATTGTTCCAAATTTTACATTTTTTATTTTTCATCTAATTTTTTTTTTATGCAGCTTCCGTGGCTAAGTCCAAGAGAGGCTTAACAAACTCCTCCGTTGGAAATAAAGATCTGAAAGCCATTATTGAGTTCTTCCAAGCAAGACTATTTTTGTTTGGAAGAACAAAACTTCCATTATGGGCATTGACCTATATCGTTCACACTGTTCAAGGTGCACAGTTTGACTGGTGCTCGTACATTTTAGAACACATCAAAATAGAGTTGCACGACGTCGGGATAGAGGAAGTCAAAATGGTTTCGATCATGAACTTTATTTTAGTTTTTTTTATGAAAGTTTTTATGATTTAAAAAATACTGAAATACCAATAGTTTTGCACCCCACATTGCTAAATTTGGGTATGAGTTCAGAGGAGTTGAGGGTAAGTCCATGTTTCATTCATTTTTTTAATATATTTTAGCTTTGTTTTCAGTTTTAATTTTTTTTACACCTGATTGCAGAGAAAGGCTGTGACAAAAATTAAAAAACATGATGTTGGTGTAAGGGGTCACATGCATGAGGCTTGTGGTGATTCTGAAGAAAATGAATCAGAATCATCACCATTGTCGAGGCCAGAAAAACATACACGATAGGTCATAGTTACTCCTCATCACCTTGAAATTGAATCTAGTCAGATCAACCGTCCTACACGTAAGTTTCAATTTCAATATTTTATCATTATACTTCTTAGTGTGTTACATAAAATTAAGTTTTTTTTAATTTTCATGTTTTCAAAAATTCGCACAACCCCCGTCCGCAACATTGTACAAGATATCCAATCGTCGTCAGGTAAATCATTCTATTTACTTGAAATTAAAGTTTTTTTTTTTTTTTGGAAAATAATTTTTGCAATTTCTTATTTGAATGTCACTGGTCAGGTGGCTCTCAAGATCAAATCGTGAGAAGCCAGGAAAGACAACATATGAGGCCACCACCAGCATGACAACCACCGCCAGCACGACAACAACCACAGGTGCAGCAAATGAGAGGGCAAATCAATATGGCCCATGGAAGGGGAAAAATACTTTTGTAGCCAATATCGCAGGCGTAGGGTGTTTTCCCCACTTTTTATTTTAACACAAGTCAAGTACTGGATGTGTCCACTGCAAATGATGGTTTAGATAATATTTCGCTTGATGATGAATTTTTTTTGCAAGGAAACATTGAGGGCTTTCAGGCGATAGAGGTGCTTGAAGATGCACATGTAGAGGCAGAAGAAACAACACCCCCAATAGCTGAGCAAACAGTATCCACTCCTACGATGGAAGCCCATTGTCATCCTCAATCCGAGGATGACAAAGTTAAATTTGATATTCAATCTTCTATGTGTGATGGTATTGAAGCAACCCTCCAAGAGAGGGTGCTTAAAGATTTACAATATATGAAACAATGGGAAGTTCGGGCTAAAGTGCTCATCAAGCAAATAAATGCCCATTACAAAAACTTTAATAAAAGGGAGAATATTTTCTCTCGATATGAGAACGAACTAGAGAAGCTTGCTGGTCTGCTACAACAGGCAACATCAGGTTTAGTGACGTGCAGGACTTCATCCGATGATGAAGTTTTAAATATTATGTTGAATAGAATTGAGAACATCAATGCTGAAGCCCAAGCATACTATAACCAATGGGATTTCAACAAGAAAACTATTGATGTTTCTTTAGCCGCAAGAGATGTGGTCGAGGTGAGAATTTAGTTGCATTTTTTCTTTTGCTAACTCTACTAACTCATGTCTTAAAACTGTTGAAGTTGCTTAAATTATGTCATATAACTGTACTAACTTATGGTTTTTTTTTTGCAGTCAAACTTTGAAAATTTGAAATTACAGGTTCAGAGCATGCAAGTCAACATAGAGGCTGCAATTTTTTTTTGGAAACATCCATTATAATGAAGAGAATAGCCCAACAAAAAGTAAGAGATAATAACATTCTAAAAAAATATTTACGGGAAAAATTGAAAGTGGATCCTGATCTGTTGATAAGGGAAGGACTAGAGAAAAATCCTAGTTTGAAAGAGCTTCAAGATCCTACCAAAGAAGATGTTGGGCTGTTGGAAAAATTCAAGAAAGGACAAGAAATTTTAGTCAGATCCAGAGCACTGCCAACGCCTGGTGTAGAAGAAGTAGAAAAAGTAATAGAACAGGCAGCTCCAAGAGAAACCATTGCAGAACACACATCGATAGAACAACCAAAAATTTCAAACATAGTCTCAAAAATTTCAGTGTTGGGAGGAATTTTGTGTTGTTTTTCAACACAGTTAAACTTTAAAGACATCTTTATATATTTTAAATCTATATATTTTAATTTTTTTGTTCTTCCTATTTATAATTTTTTGATGCATTTTTCATCTATGGCAATATGCATATGAATATGATTGAAATGATTTTAACTATTTATAACCTCAATATGAATATGAAAATATGAATGCAGTTAAAATCAGTATGAATGCTATTCTTGTCCAAAATGATAAATATGAATGTTGTGCTTGTGTCAATATGAATGCTCTCCTTGTTTTAGATAAAATCAATATGAATGCTTTTCTTGTATCAATATGAATGCACTTCTTGTATTTGAAATGATTTTAACTGTTTATAACCTCAATATGAATATGAATGCAGTTAGAATCAATATGAATGCAGTTAAAATTAGTATGAATCCTATTCTTGTGCAAAATGATAAATATGAATGATGTGCTTGTCTCAATATGAATGCTCTTCTTGTTTTATATAAAATCAATATGAATGCTCTTCTTGTGTCAATATGAATGCACTTCTTGTTTTTGAAATGGTTTTAACTATTTATAATCTCAATATGAATATGAATGCAGTTCAAATCAATTCAAAAACAACAATACTCATACATTTATAATCGGTTATGAAAGACAATGCTATGTTAAAAATCATAAAACATTTAATTTGAAAGACAATGTTGTGTAATAAATCATATTTACAATTCATATAGATGAAACACTCTTGTGATGACAAATAACCAGAAATTCATATTGAAAATGAATATGATAACTAACAAATCCCTATTGATCAATGTTGTAAATACTTGTAAAAAACTTACAATTCATGTAATTGAAACAAACAAATACTAATATATCAGGCAATTAAAATCATTTCAAAAACAACAAAGGACAAAACATGAAAACTTCTTCATAATAAAATTTTATGAAATCTAACAAATCTGATACAATATTGTAAAATTTGATATCAAATCAAATCCAATTTATTGTGAAATACTGGAAAAATCACAAAATCGGTAAAAACCCAAATCAGGTAGCTGAAACATACAATGCTCAGCTTGTCAAATCTGTTGTCAAATGAATTCAACTTGTGAAAAAAATCACAAATCAGGTAGCTTAAACAAATAATTTTCTTCTTGTTGAGCATCAATATATAGCATACTAGATAGTTGTGTCTCCACATTCTGATCACTACGAGCATCATTATCTTCCATATCGGTCATATTCAACACGCTCCTTCTATCTGCAAGGGAATTCCATAATGCAATTACCCTATCATAGGGAAAAGTTTCCAACTGATAAGATGATACATAAATTCTCAAACAATTTTCCAAATTTTTGTCCAGCCTATTGCGAAGCTTTGATTTCACAAAATATAGTGCACTGAAAACCCTCTCGTCTTCCACTGATCCCAGAATCAATGTTTGACATAATTCATATAAACAGAAGTATTCACTTATAGTATCTTGTAGGATAGTACTTGGATACAATTTTTGCCACAAACGTGCAATGGAACCAGTCTCATGGATGTCATTCAAAAGTGTTGTTTGCCCAACCATTGTTCTTCCAAAATGTGCTAACTGTTCTTTCAAAATATTTTTGTTTAGTATACCATTGATTGTAACACCATTGATTTCCATAATTTTACTAAAATGCTGAATAAGTATCATCATATATTTAACAAACAACTCATTTGCAGAATCGAAGTCACTATTAGAAGCCCAAAACATGGGGTTAACCACACCCATCACCTCAAGCAACTCATCTCTCTGAAACCGATCTCTTATCTCACTTGTCAAATATTTTGCTATATTGGACAAATTTGTTCTAATTTTCTGTAAAACAACATGAAATCTATTGTGTGTTACAGGAACTTGTTCAATACCATCCATACCTATACTTGATTTCCTTTCAAAACAATAAAGAGGTATCAAATTTCCATGATTGTTAATACAAAGATGATCATTGATGTCAAACTTCAAATAGCTTCCTGGATCATTCATGTTTGTCAATGTATTCCAACTATGAAACAAGGGATATTTAAAATATGCTTTGAACACATATAAATTTTCAATAACAAGACATATTTGTTTTCTCATCCTTATGAAATCAATGATATAGATGGATCTCTCTTGTGCAAATTTAATCAATCTATTCATTTCTTGTAACATTGGAAGAATACCACATAACGTCAGTAGGGTTTCAAAGTTAGTCAAACAAAACAACAAATATTTTGCCTTATCAACTCTCTGACTACTTGTGTACATAAACCCCATTAATGATTGATATTCTATAAAAACTCTATGTGCAGGTTTATACAATGAAATCCACCTTGTATCTACATATTTTAACATTTTATTTCCTTTTGTAACTCCTAGTGCAAACTGTTGAAACTCTGAAAACCTTTTTGGACTGCAAGAAAAATAAGAATGTATTTCATGAATGAGGTCTTCCACTCTCACAACATTTTCAAAAGTGCTCATGATTTTATATGCAAGATTGATTCTATGAGCCATGCAATGAATGGGTATCATATATGGTGCAATTGTGGTTTGCAGTCGAACACAGAGACCACTCCTATGCCCTTGCATAATAGCAGCTCCATCAGCTCCAATGCATATTAACTTTGTGGCTATGTCCATGTCATTCATTCCTGCAATATCTTTTAAACTAGTCACAACAACATTATAAATGTTTTTTGCATTTGAATTTTCCACCATCTTATGTAATCCTAGCAAACTAGGCCGCCTGACATTGTTTTGGAAAGTATACACATGCATACAAATCTAGGATGTGTTGTCCACAATCGTCACCTCATCAATAGATAGTGAAATGAATCTAGAATGTTTTACTTTCTCCCTTAGGTCCTCCTTCTCTACTAATGATAGACATTTTGCCATTTCCCAACCACTTCGATCAGACCAATGGCAACTCAAAATTTTTTGCAAACCAGCCAACTAAAACAGGTGCTTATAATCAATAAAATCGGACATGGGTCTACCCTTCTTGAGAATACTAAGTACAACAACAAACTGTAATCCTTTTACCCCTAAGGTGATCTTTTCCATTTTTTGAAAATGGGCTTCAATTGTTGCACCTTTCTCAACAAGAGATTGTTGTTCCTTAAAGTGATTTTCATATTCTATTGCATATCTGACATGCATACATTCTGATGCATCCTTCCACCTAACTGTTCTAATAATTTCTCCATCACTTCCTTTAACTTTTACATAAAATTTGCCAACATGTTTTTCTATTGTATCTATCTTATTTTGCAACCTATGCTCTTTGCCCAGTTTCCAACTACAAATTTTGCATCTACATACTTTATCATCGATTTGGTTGTCATTAGTTAGGATGGGCTCTATCCATGGAAATTTTTCTGCCCATTCATTCTTAAATGCCCTTCCAATAGCCCAGTAAGATGCCTTCCGCTTTTTATTTTTTTTGCTTGTAGATTCAAAAGAATATGGTAATGTATTTGATTTATCGCTCTCATTTTCAACTATGGTATTTTGAGGATTATCTTCAAGTGTTTGTTGGATGTCATTGTTAAGAGAATTTTCAATAGAAGTCATCTCTTGGGGATGAATATCTTCAAGCGAAGGCATATCAGGGTCCACAAGGTTTTCTGCATAGTAGCATACAATAATATTCTTAATTATTTTTTAATTTAACAAAATAAACTAACAAACAGAAATATAATTTACATCATCATGCAATATGGATAGAGGCACACTAACAATTTGAGGAAGAAGGCATTATTTAAAGTAACAAATACACCTAACTATTAAGTAGTCAAAAATCATGTGTACCTTGAATTTGCATAGATGTCGATGGCTCACTCGATTTCAACATATGGCTAAAATAATTTAGGATACCCTTTTCAGATTTGGCCCCCTTCTTTGCATCGCTAGTAGGTGACATTTTACTTGTAAAGAAAAAAAATTCAATTTAGAAAAGTAATAAAATGTTGAACACAATATTGTATTTAGAATGAACGTATAGATGGTTGGTAGAAAATAGATACCTGTTTCCAGTCATTATTTATTGTGATATTTTTAGAGTATTTGGATACTCTGATTTTTGGAGATAGTAGTGTAACTAATAAGTGCAAAAAACCAATCAATATAAAATTTGAAAAAATTATAAGAATTTTTTTTTGTTTATGCAAAATTTAATCAGAGATACAAATGTTGAAAAATATAAAATTCTTGTACAAAATGGACAAGAAGTAGAGCATCACAATGTACATAGAGAACCAAAGTATTTGTCTATTTAAAAATATAGTAATAGAAAAGGGGATCTTAATGGAAATAGAGAATCAAAGAGTTTTAACATAGAAAATCTGGGGAAAAATGGAGAATAGAAAATTGACTTATTTTTAGTAAATGGTAAAAAAATAGCAAAATAAAAACCAGATATTAGATGACAAAAAAATAGGATCACATATTCAAATTTCTGAAGAGAAATGATGAGTGTCATCAACTCTTCATCATTTAATCATTATGTTTGTCAATCCAGGGCGGTGTCCAAGGCTATATACGATAGGAAAGGCAAGCAGTTTAAGGATCAGTTCATTCAGGAGATGGCTTTATTGGTGAAATAGTTAGTTCTTGGGGGTGTTTGTGTCTCCTTTTTAACTCCTAAAAATTGAAATTGACTCCTATTTACCCTTGCAAAAATGAATTTGCAGGAATTGAAACAATTGCAGAAAAAGAAAACTATCTACTACTTTAGAATTGAAAATGACAGAACTAAAATGTTGTAGGAATGGAAATAGCAGAAAATAAAACTTGCAGAATTTAAATCACACCTTGCATAAAGGAAAATCTAATTACAATAACATAATTTAAGGAATAATAATCAAATGTTGCAGAACTGAAACATGAAAATATTCTCTGATGCAAACTAGAAATTACATGTAAAAGAAAAATAGATTCTTGCTAATTTGTTGCAACAAGAAATGAGCAGGAAACCTAGGAAAGTTGCTCCTTCTCTTGGCCCTAGAAGTGGGCCCTTGCTCCCTGAACCAGAAGAAGGTGGAAAGAACTATTTTAAACTACCTAGATCTCACACACACTCATAATGAAATAAAAATAGTGCACCTTTTATTGATTCTGCAACAACATTACAGTATTGCAGGAAAAAGCCTGCAAAATACTGTTCTACTGTGATTACAAGGAAAGCTTATGAAATTATGCAATTCTATATCCTTTCTATCTATCTATCTCCATCCTATGCTCAACCAAATGGGAGCATTTTATTTATACAAGTAGGGTACATGATTGATAAGGTTTTGTGCTACAATATAGGACTGTTACAACTATGGCAAAACTATTTCCAGAATGCAGGGATATGATCCATTATCCCTTATCTATTTCATCTATTGGAATGCATCCATTGAAGGACAAGTGTTGGAAAGGATAGGGATATCCCTTAAATAGCTGCAACCACCATTTACCACTTTGTTTGTTGCATTTAAAGGCTCTTTTGACCAAAAAATGTTGCTTCTGCGCTCATTCCGGAGCTGCTCTAGAATATCAGGCAGCAGAATAGAGTTTGCAACAATTCCCACACCAGAAGCGTATGCGAATAGTTGTGATGGTGGAAATAGTCTCCATGTGTGCCTAGAAGACTAATTCCATCTTGTGCATCAGCTAGAGTGGACAAATTCCAAGCCATGATGTATATGTACAGATGGCTGGAATTTGTATGGAAAAATTCTTGTTTTCTGCATAGTCAACTATTGACAAAGTTTTTGGCGCCTTTTGGTTATTCAAAGTGAGTGAACGATGGGAAAATCTTGTGAAAGAAGCACAAAACCAAATAGATAGCAGTACCTTAATATTACAACTTTAATTTAATGCAAAATATACTAAAACATACAACTGAAATAGACTATAAAATATAGAAAAATAGTCAAAATAGGATATATGCACTTTAACATTTACAACATGTAAACACCAATACATAATGCATTCTATCACTATAATTAGCATCAAAACATAACATAAGGTGTTCAAAAGTGTTTATAAGTTATCAAAACTAGTCCATGGATGAGGCATTTGCAGGCCTCATCATTTTCCCCCCAACCTATTTTAATGCATGTCCTCATGCATTATGTGCAGCCACAATAGCACAGAGATCTACATCCAGATTCCGTTCTTCATAACTCAGCTTTGGTCCTGGAACCTTATAATATCCTCTGATTGCTTGTATTTGCTTGAGCCATTCTTGGAACTACTCATCTTATTGGGGATCACTATCAAAGAAATAAGGAACTGGAGTTATCACATTTGGCAGCCTATACCTCAAACCTACCCAGTGATCCTACAACTTGTGGATAACCTGTACTATGCCTTCTGCTCTCCTTCTGGACCATAATAAATTTTTAGGTGAGATAGGTTCCCTCTTCTGAAGTGATATTGACAATTCTCCCCACCTGCTTTTACAAGTTGAGAGAGCATTACCAAAATGCTGATTACAGAAGACCTAAAAATTCTTGATACAATCAGTAAGATTGCTCTTATATACTTCTCTAATTTTTTGTTC
Organism: Wollemia nobilis; assembly: GCA_028583015.1. Lineage (NCBI taxonomy): Eukaryota > Viridiplantae > Streptophyta > Pinopsida > Araucariales > Araucariaceae > Wollemia > Wollemia nobilis. The sequence continues at coordinate 4,922,720 of JAQPPZ010002456.1, read as the reverse complement.
TCTCATCATAGTAAAATGTTGATTGATGGACTCCCTGTAATTAGTATGGGTTCTTCTGATCAGTAACTCAGTTGTTAACTCCATTTCCTTGCTTACCTTTTTCTCCTCCTCCCAATAAATTTGATTTTGCACTAAAGATATAAAGGCTCTTAGCTGAATATCTCCTGTAAAGATGTGTGGCAAGAAGGTTCCATTTTTAGGTAAGAAGAAGTTATGCAAAAATAATTCACAAAGCAGATTCCTCTGTTCCTCTGGACTATGCAAATATGTTTCCACAAATTCTTCAACAGTGTCCAGTTTATATGGAAGTTTGGAAACAATTCTCATTAATTGCCAGCGGAGGTATTTTTCCTTTAATATTAGAGTATAAAACCTTGTAGGCCTTCTGCATTGAACTAAGTACTCTGCAATTTGGCACATATCTTGTATTTGTTCCTGTAACTTAGTTATATCTGTAGTTTGGGCTTCTAGCTTCTGCTTCAAAGGTTTTAAGGCTGAAATTTGTGCCTCCATATGTTGACACTGCAGCATCCAATGTGCTATGTCCTCATTATATTTTGTCATTGTAACTGTTTGTGGGGGCCTTATGACTGATTGTATTTTTGGAGGCAAGTCCACTTGTATACCAACTTTTGATGTGTTAATAGTGAATAGATCTACTTGCACTCCAATTTTTGTTGTTTCAACTTGAGGTGATTCAGTTATAATTAATTCAATAGATAGTTGAGGAGAATGTATATTTACCTATTCTTGCACTTCCTCCTATTCATTGGCCTCCTCACCTGCTTGTATTGTTTGTGCCCCCTACTGTGAATTTTTAGAATGTTCTGTAGAGGCTTCTGAATCTATCATGCTGACATCCTACTGGAAAATTTGGGTTGCTTTTTCTTCTATTTCCACTCCTCTGATGGGTGATTCTTCCTCAGGTAAGGCCAACTCTCTATGATCTTCTACTAATTCTAATAGAATTCTGGCCAATTCATCCTCAAAACCAGTTTATGTAGACTGTTGCTCCAGAGTGGACAACCGAGCCCTTAGTTTATTCACCTCTTCCTACAAATTAGCAATAAGCTTATCTTTCTCTATGTGAGAGGCTTCATGTTGTTCAATCCAACCCATTTGTGTCTTAATGACACTTCTAGCAAGCATGTAACTGGGTTTTTATATCGAGCTCTTCCTCTTCTCTTATTGATTCTTTGCTAGAATTAGAATCTTCAGAGTCTGAATAGTCAACAAGTGAGACTATAGGTATTTCTGTATCTGTGACTATTGTCTCTACCTCCAATTCTTCTATGTCCATATATACTTCCTCTGATCTCTCTTCTGTAAATTGTTCTACAAGAACTTCCTACCCTTGCTCTGTATTTAACTGTTGAAATAGTGGTGTAGCTTCTTCATCCACTATTTCTTCTATTACTTTTTTTTTGAAGTCTGGAAGACCTTCGTAACCCCACAAGAGTTTGTTTAACCTTTTTAGGTAACTCCGAAACAAATTTTGATGATTTTGGAGTAGAACCTACTTTAGGCGTTTCTTTCCCTATTTGCCTTTCTTTACTTGAACTACCAGATTGCTCGACAGGTTGTGTTGGACAAATAGTTACATTCTCAAAAAATGTAACTTTCTTTCTTTTCCCCATGGGACCAAACTTGGACCATTTTTCCCTTTGTTTCCTAGTCCTAGAGGATGGAGGTCCTTGTGGTGAGGAGGGGATTTCTTTGTCAGAGGATTCAGTTTCAATTTCAGGTTCAGATCTTGTAATTTCTGCTTCATCTTCAGATTCACCTTTTGCCTCTCCTTCAGATTTAGGGCTTTCACTCTCTAATTCATTCCAGGAAGAAAAGAACCGTTCAAAACTCCTAGGGTTTCCTCTAAAGTGATGCTTGCAGATGAGCTTGATGAGCCCATGGTGTTTGGGAGTGCCCCTTCCTTGTTGGTATTTTCTAGCCATATTGCTCAATTCTTGATGAAGATATAAGGGCAGATTTATCTTGACCTCCGGGTTTGAATGACCATGCCGTAGATGATTCAAAATTCTGATATGATGCCCAGATAGAACAAGAAATTGTCCATCACAGGTTAAAAACCTAATAACCCACACAACTACTTCATTCCAGGGAGGTGGTAGACTAGACCGCTTAACCCCTTTACAAACATTTTTTCTCATTAAAAATTCAATTGGCCTATCCCCTTCTTCTCTAAATTGATTGAAAATTTCTACCAGGGCATTCTTTCCAGTTTTTACAATTTGGACCCCTTGCAAAGGCATTTCAGTAATAGAACTAAGAATTTTTGGAGTTACCTGGATGGTCATGCCGCTAATATGGACTTGGTTGTTTCTGAACGTTCAGGTGAATTCAGCTGCCAACCCTTTAGAGTGTCCATCGAATTTTCGTAGAAATGGCATAAACCCTTCCTCCGTGAAGATACGCAGTGATTCAGGATCTCCCTGTAGGCAATCTGCATTTTTTGGCTCAATCCGATTCTTCTTACCCCCCATTTTTATTTTTCTATGTTCTATCTCTTATCAGTGTCGAAACAACAACGTTGTTCCTGAGTCTGGATCAAATTATTTGCAATTGCAGGGCAAAAATGGCTTTTGGGCTACGAAATTAAAATTTTACAGTGCGAGAAAAATGCTTCGAAATGTGTTGAAGTGTTTGAAAAATTAAATTTCTCCTTTACGTATCACGTGGTAGATTTCTATTTCTCCGAAGGAATGTGATCCGTTGCATTTGATTAAATGATTATGATGCATTGATGTGGCAGTCATTTGTTGGTCGTGTCATGTACCACGTACAGAGCTTTCCTTTTTCTCGAAGTCCTTGTGAAGTGTGCCGAAGATTTTTGCTTATCGTAAAATGTGCGATGATTCCCAACACCCTCGTTCCCATCATTGTGTTGGAAACCTGCGTCTTAAAATTTGTGCCATAATTTTTCCTTACTTCAAACAATAGGAATTGGATTATGATGCCACATGTCATTTCATTTTTATCTTTACTCATTCCAGAGTTTTTCTTCGAGGTTTGAACATTTTTCATTCCGAAGCACACCCCTTTTTATGCTAAAGCTATTTTTGTTAAAACAATAGTTTTTCGTTCCAGAGCTTCCATCATTCCGAAGCTGAACATAAATCTTACTCTGAAGCATTATCATGCTAAAGCATTTGAAGGTAAAAATTTTCCTGTTCTTTTCACAACTTCCATTGACTAGATGGATAACTTTTTTAAAATAACCTTATGTATGCCTCATATACTAACTAAGGATATTATGCACTACATACTTGATATCAACAATGTTCTAAAATGAGAAAGGCACATACCTGATATAACCATTTATCTACAATTGTACAGTGGTTGTTTCTGCTGATTCTCTGTTGGCTACTCTACTGACTAAGATAGGTGCAATCTGAAAATAGGTGAAACAGTGATTGTGAGAAAATATGGAACAATGATGGTGGGTACAAATGGTGAGTCACTAAGGCAAACATACCGAAAAACCGGTTTTCATGCAAGCCTAATTCAGAGGCGCCTCAAAGAGGTTTTCACTTTATGAATTTATTCATTTTTTTTATCATTTTTTTATTATTATTTTTTTAATTTCTTTTATGTTACTCTACTGAGTCTAGTGTGGAAGAAGTGTTTTCTTCCAAGATGTGTACATCCAAGTTCTCCACTTGCTTGAGAAACTCCTCCTTCGTTAGTGGTTTATGATATATCCGAAGACGATGTCCATTAACCACCAATTTTCATCGTGAATCATCAATGGGTGAAAGGTGAACAACTCCATTTGCAAACACTTCCTCAATATGATATGGTCCAAGCCACCTAGTCTGCAATTTTCTAGGATAGTCTTCATAACATGAGTCAAACAACAAAGCCCAATCACCTTGCTAAAACTTCCTTTGCTGAATGTGACTATCATGCCATGATTTTCGTTGTGCTTGGATCAGCTCAGTCTAGTGCAATGCATCCCTCCGTAGCTCATCCAATGCATTGAGCTGTAGGACTCATTCCGTTTGTGCCTGTGACAAATCAATACCTACATCCAAAGCAGTTCGAAGAGTCAATAACTCAAATTCAATAGGCAAAAGAGGCTTCTTACCATAAACCAATTCATATGGTGTAAATCCAGTGGTGGATTTCCAAGTAGTGTTGTAAGCCCAAATTGCTTCAGGTAGTTTGTCCAACCAATTTCTCCTATGTGAAGCTATGGTTTTGGTTAAAATCCTCTCTAATTCCCTATTTGTTACTTCAACTCTGACCATTGGCTTGTGGATGATAAGGTGAGGATTTCCTATGCTTGATTTCATATAGTTGAGTGAAAGCTTCAATAAGTCTTGAAGTAAACTGAGGTCCTTGATCTGTAGTGATGGATTGTGGGGCTCCAAAATGTAGGAAAATTTGTGAATACAGGAAATCAACAACTTTTTCTTCTCGAGCATGCTTAAAAGCATGGGCTTCTACCCATTTGGTTACATAATCAGTACATACCAAGATATGCACTTTTCCTTGGGAAGGAGGGTCAATAGGTCCTACAAAATCTAGCCCCCACCTCTCAAATGGTTATGTTCCTACTTGAGGTTGTAATGGCATTTCACTAGTGAAGGTAGGTTTTCCCATCCTTTGGCATGCATCACAATGTCTAACATAATTTTTCACATCTTTATGCAAATATGGCCAATAATAACCAGTACCCAAGATCTTCCAAATTGTACTCTTGACTGAATAGTGTCCTCCTGAAGGTTCATCATGACATTCATGTAGGATATCATATACCTCATCCTTGTGGATGCACCTACGCAAAACATGGTCAGGACTACATTTGAAAAGTAAACCTCCTATCCATTTGAAAGAAGAACTTTGCTTGATTAACTATTTCTTTTGTTTAGGAGTAAAGTGAAGAGGAATTTTTCTTGTAGCCAAGTAATTAGCTATATCTGCAAACCATGGGGACTGCACAAAAATAGCAAACAGTTTCTCATCAGGAAATGCATCTTCAACCAACTCTCCTGTATCTGCATTTTGTAATCTTGATAGAAAATCTGCAACTACATTAGCTTTCCCTGGTTTATTAACTATAGTGATATCAAATTCCTGCAATAGTATTAACCAGTGAATAATTCTTGCACTAACCAGAGGTTTATTCATCAGGTATTTAATGGCAACATGATCTGTATGAATGAATACCTGATATCCTGTGATATAGTGTTAGAACTTATTGATAGCATATACTACAACTAAGAATTCCTTCTCAGTAGTAGTGTAGTTCTTTTCAGCTCCTATCAAGTTTTTACTGATATAGTAAATGGCATAATGCTCCCCATTATCAATTTGTCCTAATGCAGCTCCAATAGCAGTATTGGAAGCATCGGTTTGAATATGGAAGGACAATTCCCAATTAGGTCCTCTCAAATACAGGGGAGTGGTTAATTTTTCTTTCAATTCATCAAAAGACTTTTGACACTCAATAGACCAAGAAAATTCAGAATCCTTCATTAGTAATGCAAACATTGGATTGGCTATGGTACTAAAATTGGCAATAAATCTATGGTAGAAACCAATGTGTCCCTAGAAACTCCTTACATCAGTTTGAGTTTTTGGAGGAGGAAGGTTTTTGATAACTTCCACCTTTTTAGGATCAACCTTGATCCCATAAGAGGAAATATGATGACCAAGGACAATCCCTTCCTCCATAATTAAGAAGCATTTCTCAGGATTAAGAGACATATGGTATGTTTCACAACGTATTAAAACTTTTTCAAGTTGTTCTAAGGTATACTCAAAACTATCTCCAAATACTGTGAAATCATCCATGTAAATTTCTACACTCTCATTTGTCAAATCAGAGAATATGGCCAAAAAAGCTCTTTGAAATGTTGTTGGAGCATTACATAAACCAAAAGGCAGAACCTTATAAGCAAAGGTTCCCCAAGGACATGTGAAAGTGGTTTTCTCTTGGTCTTCAAGTGCAACTTGTATCTGATTATAACCATTGAATCCATCAAGAAAACAAAATAATTTCTTGCCAGCAAGGGTATCTAACACTTGGTCTATGAAAGGTAATGGGAAATGGTCCTTATGTGTTACCTTGTTTAACTCTCTATAATCCACACACACTCTCATTTTCCCATTTTTCTTTGGAACAATGACTAATGGAGAAACCCACTTACTATCTGAAATTGGGTAAATGAATCCTACATCTAAAAGTTTTTCAATTTCTTCTTTAACAATATCTTTTAGAGTAGGATTCAGGCACCTTTGAGGTTGTCTCACTGGTTTAACATATTTAGTGTATATCCTATGTGTACATACATCAGGATGAATGCCAATCATGTCCTTATAATTCCAAGCAAAATCTTGAACATGTTTCTGTAGGACAACAAATAGTTTGGCTTCTTGTTCATTAGTCAGCCAACTATTAATATTTAGAAATTTCCCTGGCTGTATTTCAATTTGTTTAATCCCTAGATAAATAGAATTGACTACTTCATATCTGTTGATTAAAGAATTTAATGGATAGTGATGTGGTTGCAGAGTATGAAATACTCTGGATTCTATTTCATAAGTGATACCGGATGGAATCATTCCCTGCATAGGACATGTGAAAGAGGTAAGAAGATGATGATGCCATCCATGTGGCAGTGTGAAAGAGCTTTCTTGTATGGGAATAGGTGACAGATGTTTTGAAGTTTGTTCTTCATCCTTCCATAGCAAGCGATGGACAAGAATTTGATCATCTTTAAGTCCTTCCTCTTGTAATGTTTCAACTAGGACAGTCTCATCTTCAAAAATTTCTCTTTCTAGTGAGTTGATTTCCTCAATGTGTTCCTTCACTATTATTGTGGCCAAAGTGGCAATAGTTTCTTGTTCTTCATCAGACTCAGGATACCATATTTATCCAAAAAATTTGGTTGAAGGTTGGGGTGGTGGATACAGAGAAATCTTCTTAAGGTCAATGCCATTTGAAATAGTCATTTCTCCTGACCTACGTAGTCTATAAAAGTAGTTGTAGTAGCAATCCAAGGTCGCCCTAGAATTATGGGATAACCATTGACTAAATTTCTAGGTTGCAACACCAAGAAATCTATAGGATATTCCTAGGAAGAGACTTCAATGGCAATATCTTCTAGGATTCCTTTTGGCTTGGCAACTGACCTATCTACCATTTCCAAAACTATAGTGGTAGGACTGAGATTATTGAGCTGTAGTTTTTGCATTATTTCCTTAGTCATTACATTGATTGCAGCTCCAAGGTCAATTAGTACATTTGGAATTTGCACTAATCCAATAGTAATTGTGACTACTGGACTTCCTAGATCACTATATTTGGGAGGCACTAGTTTTCCAGATAGCAGGTCAGCCAACTTCCCTTCTACTTGCATAGTTTTAGGAAAGGCTTTCTTCTTTTTGCCAGGTTTCTTGATACATAAATCTTGAATGGTCTTCTTGATTAAGGGCACATCCTTTATTGCTTACAACAAAGGAAGAGAAAATGTCATTTTATTAAGTTTTGTAACCAGTTATGATTCGGTAATAGTTGCAATATTTTGAAACCTTTTAGGGTATGGCACTTCTTCTACAGGGGGTTCCTACCCATTTTATGGTTTTTCTTCTTTTTATTTTGTTTTCACTGGTTTTGAATGTGGATATTCTTGCTTTCCATCAATATCTTCAATGGTGGGTGGTGCAGGGTCAGGTAAAATCTTCCTTAAATGTAACTGGATGTTACTACAGTCAAGGACATGGACTGCACCAGTATCTTTAGACTCAACTCCATAAATAGGGGCTGCTTGTCTATTGTTATTGGGGTTAGCCATAGGCTAAGATGGAAGTGGAGGTTTCTTAACTGGTTGTGATTGTTGTGGTGGCATTCTTCCTTGAAAGTTTTGATTAGAAGCTAGCGACAGTTTTTGATTATGTCCTTGATACCTCTGTTGCCCTTCATATGATGGGTATTGTGACCCCCATATTTTCCCAGATTGTTGATTTTGTGTCCAAGGTGGATTAACAGGATTCCATGGTTGATTCTAACCAAAATGTGACCAGTATTGAGGGGATGACCAAGATTGATTCCATGGTTGTGAAGGTGGTTCTAAATATCCCCAAGGCATATTCCAAGGATTTTATCCCCAACTTGTAGGAAAATGAGGGGCATTCTAGTATTGTGAAAATTTGCCTCCTGGCCTCTGCCCAATAAAATTGAGTTCTTCAGTTTGAGTTTCCAAAATATTTTTTAGATGAGGCAAGATATGCCAGTGTTATGCTCTTTTGAACAAACCAATATTGAGATGATGTACAAATAGGTGTTATTTACCTAGAGAGGTCGTAGCACCCTAAAATTGGCGCGATAAAATTGTAATAATTACATTCACCTTAGTAAATAATTTAAATTCAAATTTTAACCTCCCAAACCGCCCGTTAACCGTCGGGTAATCCGTTTCCCCCTTTTTCATGCCATTTTTAGAGGTTGTTTTGACCGTTTGACGATATCGTCGCCGATCAGACGATATCGCCCCAGATCTGACGATTTCGTCTGGGCTAGGACGTCCAGACGATCTTGTCGCAAAACTAATTTTGCACAATTAGCTTCTGTTCCAACGGGCCTCTAATCCGGGCAGAAGCGTGTCTGCACCGTTAGAGACCCTCCCCCATTGGAGATCTCCCAAATAGGGATGATCTCCAACCTCCTAACTACTCCCCTAAGCCTATTTAATCATTAGGACCTTCCCTTCCCAACCCCTGGCTGAATTTCCTTGTAACTTGATTTTGCATGCATTAGAATACCTAGAACATTATTTTGCCTTTGTTATTTTGAAGTTTTCTTGCAGGGACCTCATTGATCTTCAGCCGGAGCAAGCTCAGATCATCGCAGATGATCTCGTTCAAATCTCGGATGATCTTGTCGTAATTCGAGATGATTTCATTACTTCCAGATGATTTCGACTACAATCTGCATTGGGGGCAATCAGTGCCCAGAGTTTGCGCTTTCTCTTATTCCTTTCACTATTTTATTCTGCATTTTAGTTAGTTTATCCTTATTTCTTACTATTTTGCATTTGGAGTTCACCCATATAGCTTAACTTGCATGATAAGATCATAATTTATCATTAGAACATCATAATTTGTTTGAATTTCTATTCATAATTATTTTTTAGTATTCATACTATCATTTTGTGTTGTTTCCCCTTGTTAGCACAGTAGTATTCTCTGTATTTTGCATCTGTTCTTCTGTTTGCAGGTCTCTGACGAATTCGTCTGATGAATTCGTCAGATCTCAGATGATCTTGTCTGATCTCAGACGATTCTATCGAATTCCAGATGATCCTGACTGCTTCAAACATCAGAATCTCCATCAGACATCCGGATCAGGTATTCTTCTTATTCTTCCTTAATTTCTCTATTTTTTGTCTTAAATTTGTTCTCTGTATTCATTAAATCTGCATTTTCATATAGATTAATTTAGACTCATTTGGCCAAACCTAGGATATGAATGCTTAAGGCTAAAAACGAACACATAAAAACACATTCCAAACCTAGGCGTGGAAACTGCCATTAAATGTTTCCTGGTGAACCCACCATCCATCGAAAAATCATCAAAATACACCTCCCTTGAGAGGCGGGACCTTCGCAAAGTCCTCTCAGTCCGAGGTACCGCGACATCCTTTTCCCATCCTCCTTCCGGGCACGGATCCTATAGCCTGAAGGTAAGGATGCAAAAAATTTGGAGCGATACATTTTGGTGAACCCGACGTGAATGCATAATAACCTTTTGAAAAAAAATATAAAAATAAAATATATATATATATATAAATATATATATATGTATACAAGAAAAATAAAAACAAACAAAATCATCATTTCAAGTTTGTATGTTTTAGATTCAATTCTAAATAGTAGATGCTAAATATTACTTTTAGAAGTACTAAAGAAACCATGAGTTTTTACTCAAATCAATATGAGCCCATCAGTAATGTTGGAAGAATTCAGCCAAATACATTTGTTGATTATGACCAACCTCATCCCTATTCAACATCACCTCCATCACACTCTTCTCATTTTTCATCCATAACCCAACAAAACAATCCCTTTTCCAATCCTCTTCATAACGATATTATCTATTCTCCCATATATCCATATTATGTCTATCAATCCACATATAATCCTCCACCACCTTTTCAATATTCTTCTTTCAATACAACACATCCATTTCAACAAGAAAATACTTATTCTTCCAATTCTACCATGCACTCACCTCATACTTCGCAATCTTCCTGTCATCATTCTACCCATAATAAAGAAAGTAGAGGTGAGAAACCATTAGGTCCTTTTATGACTGAATTCCTAAGGCATTTATCAAAAACCTCTCAAAAACCTTCATCACGTAAATTTACTAAGCTCAATCAACCAATGGATATAATTCTCAAGTATTTACTTGACACAAATAAGATTGAACTCCCTTCCATAAGACAACTTGATACCACAACAGATTGGTTTAAACCTGAGCTACATTGTGAATATCATAGAGTAGATGGACATATGACACAAAATTGTAAAGATTTAAGATGTGCAATTCAAGATTTGATTGATAAGGGTCTTTTTAATATAAAGGAATTACAATCTACAACTGATTATAAATCTCCAGTAAACAATCAAACTCCTACACAACAAATACCAATAATCAATCAAGACATGGGGATCTCCCAAGAACCCCTATTCAATTATCAACAACAAGAAACCAATCAAATATTGCATGTTAATGTGTCCCATCATGATGATATTATTAATATTGTAACAAAAACTACAAATGAGCAACCTCAAGTTCAATCAACTCAATCTGATATTCAAGATATGGATTCCTCATTTGACCAACCTTCAAAACTATCTTTGACTCTAGAGAATGATCCAAAATGGAATGTAAGCATAGAAAGCTCATCTTTAGAATCAAAATCTCAATCTGAAATCCACTTTGATAGCCAACAACAAGTGATTAATCCTCAAGCAAAGATATCCCTTTTAGAAGTATTACAAATTTATCATAAGGAAATTTTGTTCAAAATACCTAGCCAACAATTTGTTCCTCATCATATTTTCTCTAAGAACATAATTAATGGTGTAAACCCTCTTGAGGTTAACCATATTTCATTCTATGATGAGGAGATTCCTTCCTCTACTCCACAAGAAGACCACTATCTTTACATTACAGGATCTAGTAAAGAAACACTTGTTAGAACTATCATGGTAGATAATGGCTCCTCTCTTAATTTATGCACTTATCAATTATTCCAAAAACTCAAAACAAAGGAAGAAGATCTTAATGAATCAAATGTTATTATAAAATATTTTAACAATGAAATTCAAGAAGCTCAAGGTACTATAATTTTTCCCTTTAATATTGGATCCAAGATCCTGGATACTTTATTTTATGTAGGATATTGTCCTTCACCTTACAACCTACTTCTCAGAAGTCCTTGGATTCATACGATGAGGGTTGTCCCTTCCACTCTTCACCAATGTTTGAAGTTTGAACTTGCAAATAAAATTGTTACCATACATGATGACCCAACACCATTTGAAGAATATTTAACGGTTGAAACATCAAGTTCTATACATTCTCTATTATCACAATTATCTTCTATCCATCACTTTTCTTCATCCATATATGATCATCCTTGTTTACCAAATAACATCCATGCATATCTTTCACATATACTTTCTCCATCTTATCAAGACTTGGAATATAGTGATAAGAATGAAGAACTTTCTTATCCTTCTGACATTTTATTTTGTAACATGATCAATTTTACACATATAAAAGTCAAATCTTTTGCTACATTATTCTACATTATAACAAAGCTTTTGTTATCACTACCTTTTATTCATCACCTTTTGTTCTTACCTTCACCTCAACCAGATTATCCTTCAAAACCTCCTTTGATTTTGAAGCAACCTTAGACATGCTATACTCAAATAACCTTGTATAGTGTATATAGATCATCTTGTATATACCACCAATTTCAATTCATAAATTAAAATCAAAATACAAAAAAAATCAAAATCCTCAAAATCTTCAAAAAAATACTAATGCAACTAAGGACCTTAAAGGTAAATTTGAGCCCAACTGGCTTGGACCATACATTATTACTTGCTAAATTTGAATCAGGAGCATACAAATTATCTACCTTAGATGGTAAAGAACTTAAAGAACCCATGAATATTTTGCATCTTAAACGTTACTATGTATAAATTTGGTCATTTCATCCATGTATATATTTGTTTAAAATATTTCAAAATCACTATCTTGTATTTCTTTCAAATTTATAAATTCCAAAAACACCAAAAACATTCATAATCATCAAAATCTTCAAAACTATTTGTTGCATTTATTTATGGCACTTGTTAAATTTTTTGTTCAAAAACAAAAATAAAACCAAAAAAAACAAAATAATGATAAAAATAAAAACAACAATATGCTTGACTCTTTCGAAACCAAAACAATATAAAGAAGAAAGAGAGAGTCAACATTCTCAAAACTTCTCAAAAGTGTTTATATATATTTTCTTACAATTATTGCAGTTATATGTTTCAAATTATTTTGGATAAATTAGCATTTATTTGGAATCCCTCACTTGCACACTCACAAAAATAAATATCTTGATTTTATCTGGCATGATTACTAATCTCTCTTATATCAAAGTTCACAAAATTCAATTAAATAAAGTTTGAGCATAGAGAATTGATCTTGTTATTTACTTAAACCAAGCACATCTTTTCACAATAAAATGATTATATTTGTAATTTCCATGTTTTGCTACATAGTAGAAGTGATTTCTTGAGCGAAAAGTTTCCCCTGCTATCCTATCATGCACATGGTCTAGAATCTTTGAGAATTGGCAAAAGGACAAGCTCACCCCTACCCAGAATAAAAATCCCTTGCTCTACAGCTAATCCGAGCAAGTATCCCTAGCAAAGAAAAAGAAAAGAAAAGTTCAAGAAAAAGAGAAAAGAAAAATGTTATTTTATATCATTACAACAATATTTCAAGCACTATCTCAAAAATCAAGCAAAAAAAATACAAAAAGAAAAAGAAGCAAAGTTCAAAAGAAAAGCAGAAAAAGCAAGAAAGCAATAAAATCCCTTTCCCTACCCTTTGAAAAGAAAAGAAGGGTTGATGAGCTTGAATCCCTGGAATTCTCAATTATTCAAAAATTGTGAGGTAAGCCCCATAACAGGTGGTTTGTGCCCAACCTGCTTGGCCTTGGGTAACTCCTAGCGTGGTGATATGTCTGTCACATTAGCGACCTTCTTTTGTACAGACCTATGTCTGCTTATGGATTAGCTAGCTCTTGATAATCCGACCTACATAGTAGTCTAGTATGGTTATATGCATCTACATCATGGTTAATGAACACTTATTTGGTTTCTTCAAATCACTTGTATCATATTATCTTGCTCAAAACCGGTAAATGCACAAAGCAATTGCACACACATTTGTATTTGAGAGATTTTGTGTATCATTATGATAAATCAAGATCGGAAATGAATTCACATATGCACATGGGATTCCTTATAAATCTAACTTTTGTCTTCAAAATACTTTGAAATATTATTTTTGCAACTTGTTTGGAATAAATCAAGTACAGTTGTTTACCATAAAGACAACTATATAATAGAAAAATCAAAAATTTCTTTCAAAACTATACAATCAAAACATATATATCTGGTTGACTTTCGCGACGATGGTATAGTTCCAAAACCAAAATTGGAATTTTATGCCTAGCGCAAGTCCTCATCTTCATATTTTCTGTTTATTAAAAAATCAACCATGCAATAAAACTATCTTTTTTTGATTTTCGCGATGATGGTATAAGTCTATACCTACATATTCTATGCCTAGCGCAAATCATTGTAACAATTTTTATTCCCCATTTATTTAAAAATCATGAAAACCATATGACTTAAATCATTATGTTACACAAATTATGCTTTTAAAAAGCAAACACATTTTCATTATTTCATGTCATTATGTCAACCTTCAATTTTGCAATGATGGTATAATTCCTAAGGAATTATCCAAAAAATTTATCACACTTAGGAATTTATGCCTAGCAAAAATCATTTTAACATTATTTCATGCATACTATTTTTATGAAAATCTGAAAAACAAACCATCATCACCATCATTTTCACCATTGCACCAAAGTCTTAAGACAGTCTCTTAAGCACTCTTTTACTTTTAACAATATTTCTATACTGGGATTAGCTTGACGACCGAGTGAGCAACGACTCCATGAAATGGTCTATAATAGCGACAATGTCCTTTGAAATTATTGTTAGAAGTCTCTTTTATTTATTTTTATTACATCACATTACAAACAATCAATTTGTTACATCAGATTATTTCATTTAAAATATTATCGCATGACATCAAAATTATAAATTTTCAAAATGACATAATTTCATGAATCCTCAATCCAATTATCAAATTAATCAATCAAACATAAAAGCATCATAAACATACACATAACACAAGTCATATGATCAAAAACATATCATATATATATCAACAAGTATATATACATCATCAAAACTGGATTGGTATGCCACAATCTGTACCTCGGCATACTCAATCCTCTATCAACAAAATAATAATAATACAATGTCAATATGTACAAAGCTGTGCAGCCCTCTAGCCTCGAGAGCCCCTCGAGCTCTCCGCCTCATCTCCTCCCCCACCCTGAGGTGGACGAGGTGGCCCCATCGTAGTCTGAGTAGTCCTAGTCCTCGATCGGGACGAGGTCCTCGACGACCCGATCCTGATCGGATCTACGATGTTGGCTGGTAGGGGTAGTCTATCCACCTCTGGCACCAGCTGATAGTACAAATTCTGGTAGAAAGTAAGTTGGGCAATAGCCCGTGTCAGCTCCCCAGTGCTCGCCCCTCCGCCCCATGCCCTGAGGCATGCAATCTCGTCTCGCAGCTGTGCCACCTCAGCTCGATGGCATGCAGCCTCATCCTGTAGAGTCTGCACCTGTGCCTGGAGATGATCTCTCTCCGCTCGAAGAGTAGCCATCTCGCTACTCTCTCCTGTGTCAATGCCCTTGCCCTTATCGGGCGATGGTGGCCTCTCCCTCTATGGAGATGGGGGTCTCGCCTCCCTCCTCTCCCTCTGTCGTGGCCTCTCCTGTGCCTGTGGCCTCCTCGGCTCTCTCCCGCCATGACCCTGGGCCGCCTCCATAGCCGCCTGGCGTCGCCTCCCTATCCGATGCACAACCGCATGTATCGAACCCTATGCCCTCGTCATCCGAGGAGGGTGGATGCCTACGTACCAGGCATCGTAGCCATCGGCTACACCTGCGTCGTCCCCATCCACTGGCTGGATGGGGGCATCGTCCGCGTCCTGACTCCAGAACCGCTGCATGTCTGGAGCCCCGCTAACTATGGTGTTATCCCGGATAGTCCGAGAAAACTCATAATCCCTCAGAGATGGGATCCCCTGCTGCAGACCGAACTGACGCAAAACTCGGTCATAGCGGTGGAGCTCCACCTCTCCCCTCTCCATCCGAAGCTAGCAAACTCGCCTGATGCGAGCCAACTCCTGTCCATCCTCGGCCCACCCTGGATGCTCCCTCCATGGCCTCTAGGTAATCTGGTCCGGGACTAAGTCATCCAATAGTCTCCGAGACATAGGAAGGTCGATCCACCACTGTGACCCTCTCCGGAGCCACCAGTAGAAGACTCGGGGCCTCTCCCCGTCAACCCCTATCAAAGGAAGCCCTACCGGCCTCCGCACTGCAATGTGCTCCCAGCACCAAACCTGTAGGAGCGATGTCATCACCAGACATCGGCCGCCCTTGTACACGACCCCATATAGGATCTTGTACAATCGGCATAGTACAAAGCTGCCCCAAGAGAACCTGTACCCGTGGTCTCGCATATCGTAGATCACATCTGCGAGCATCCACGGCACCCTGCACCCGCTCTGGTGGCACAACAAAAGTCCACCAACTACTCCAGCTAGAACTCGTGTGAGTCTAGATGCCCCAGGCATCTGGCGCAGTGCCTCGATATTAACTCCGCCCTTCTCCAGGGCGAAGCTCGGGTCACCACACAATCGTCCCATAGCATGGCCCTGATTGGCCGTAGGAGTGATCAATCGTCCTTGTATGGGGATTCTTAGAATCCTCCATACATCCTCTAGAGTGGGAGTCATCTCCCCTGTCGGTAGCCAAAAACATGAGGAACCCGGATACCATCTCTCTGCTAGGGCCGTCAGTAGCCCCATATCCGTAGACACCTGTGGCATCTCTGCCACATGCTGCAAGCCGGCCTGTGCCAGCTGATCTCGCTCTGCCTCTGTAAGAGCGGCCAAGTCATCCCTCAAACCTCCATACTTCCATTCCCTGCTCTTTAGCAAACCTCTCTGCAACATAAACAACAAAACAACAAACAATCATTAATAAACAATTCAAGTAATTAATAATGCAAGTTAAAAGTTCAATTTTATGCAATTGATGATATCGCCCACTATTGGACGATATCGTCCCAAATTTGAGCAGAATCGTCTCCGATTTCGCAAGCCGAAATCGTCTCTAATTTGACGAAATCGTCCCCCTTTCGCCGATTTCGCCCTTGGACGAAATTGAGACGATTTCATCCCGACGACGTCGACGGCCCAAAAATGGCCGCGATGCTCAAAATTCAATCTAAAATCTACCTAAAAAGCATGTAAAATCAAATTAAAGCATTCTAGTTAAGTCTAGACTCTTACCCGTAGACCGCGTCGGACCTCTGTTGATCTGTGCGTCGTCTCCACCATTTTTGCTTCAGAGCTCTAAAAACCAGAAAAATGAACAGTAAAAATGAATTAGGGTTTTACCCTATTTTTCTTAATTTTATTCAAAAATAATTTTTGCTTTTCCGCGTTTTTACCTCAAACGTTCGATTTGGGTAAAAACACGGAGGGGGCACCATAGTAAGCTGTCGTACGATTCGACCAAGAATCGTCGCCTAAAAATGGGAATAATTTTTTGCTTTCTCGTAGATCGAGAAGAACTCATCTTTAACGCATTTTCTTCGGAAAATTCGCTAAAGAGGGGGCAAAATGTAGCACCCTAAAATTGGCGCAGTAAAATTGTAATAATTACATTCACCTTAGTAAATAATTTAAATTCAAATTTTAACCTCCCAAACCGCCCGTTAACCGTCGGGTAATCCGTTTCCCCCTTTTTCGTGCCATTTTTAGAGGTTGTTTTGACCGTTTGACGATATCGTCGCCGATCAGACGATATCGCCCCGGATCTGACGATTTCGTCTGGGCTAGGACGTCCGGACGATCTTGTCGCAAAACCGATTTTGCACAATTAGCTTCTGTTCCAACGGGCCTCTAATCCGGGCAGAAGCGTGTCTGCACCGTTAGAGACCCTCCCCCATTGGAGATCTCCCAAATAGGGATGATCTCCAACCTCCTAACTACTCCCCTAAGCCTATTTAATCATTAGGACCTTCCCTTCCCAACCCCTGGCTGAATTTCCTTGTAACTTGATTTTGCGTGCATTAGAATACCTAGAACATTATTTTGCCTTTGTTATTTTGAAGTTTTCTTGCAGGGACCTCATTGATCTTCAGCCGAAGCAAGCTCAGATCATCGCAGACGATCTCGTTCAAATCTCGGATGATCCTGTCGTAATTCGAGATGATTTCATTACTTCCAGACGATTTCGACTGCAATCTGCATTGGGGGCAATCAGTGCCCAGAGTTTGCGCTTTCTCTTATTCCTTTCGTTGTTTTATTCTGCATTTTAGTTAGTTTATCCTTATTTCTTACTATTTTGCATTTGGAGTTCACCCATATAGCTTAACTTGCATGATAAGATCATAATTTATCATTAGAACATCATAATTTGTTTGAATTTCTATTCATAATTATTTTCTAGTGTTCATACTGTCATTTTGTGTTGTTTCCCCCTGTTAGCATAGTAGTATTCTCTGTATTTTGCATCTGTTCTTCTGTTTGCAGGTCTCTGACGAATTCGTCTGACGAATTCATCAGATCTCAGACGATCTTGTCTGATCTCAGACGATTCTGTCGAATTCCAGACGATCCTGACTGCTTCAAACATCAGAATCTCCATCAGACATCCGGATCAGGTATTCTTCTTATTCTTCCTTAATTTCTCTATTTTTTGTCTTAAATTTGTTCTCTGTATTCATTAAATCTGCATTTTCATATAGATTAATTTAGACTCATTTGGCCAAACCTAGGATATGAATGCTTAAGGCTAAAAACGAACACATAAAAACACATTCCAAACCTAGGCGTGGAAACTGCCATTAAATGTTTCCTGGTGAACCCACCATCCGTCGAAAAATCATCAAAATACACCTCCCTTGAGAGGCGGGACCTTCGCAAAGTCCTCTCAGTCCGAGGTACCGCGACATCCTTTTCCCATCCTCCTTCCGGGCACGGATCCTATAGCCTGAAGGTAAGGATGCGAAAAATTTGGAGCGATACATGGGCCAAACAAGGTTAACTTTTTCCTAATTTTGTCACATGCCCGTGCATTTAATTTATCAACCCAGGGAGCTTCATAAACTTGCGAAGGGTCTAAATAAGATTGCTTACAATACCACATGATATGAGTCTGCTAGTTATACTATTGGGGGGAGTTTCAAACAGTTGCCAATCATTCATGCACTCCTTAATAATTTACGTAAACAAACGATTAAATATACAAAAAAAAAACATCCACACATTCCTGAAAATGAACCTACTGCAAATGCTGGAAATATC
This sequence comes from Wollemia nobilis, assembly GCA_028583015.1. Classification (NCBI taxonomy): domain Eukaryota; kingdom Viridiplantae; phylum Streptophyta; class Pinopsida; order Araucariales; family Araucariaceae; genus Wollemia; species Wollemia nobilis. The sequence goes on along the minus strand of JAQPPZ010002456.1, from coordinate 4,903,930 downwards.
GATGCAATAAACAATCTTATAAAATAGTAAACTAATATAGAAAAGAATATAGAAAAAATAGGGGAAGAAATACTGGCTTGGAGTGGGCCCAGGCTCCAGCAGCTTCCTCCCAGTTGAACACGCACTTAGAACTCTTAGAACTGTATTGCAATTATCAAAGTATTACAAAAATATTCTATCTCCTCTCTTTGTATATCTTATTTCTATCTCTCTATTTCTATATATTTTCTATGTATATTCAGAGAGGTCTGCGTGTGTTTATATAGCACACCCATAGAACTTTTGTTACAAAATAAGTTGTAACAGTCGATTCATCCCAGACTAAACTAAGACAGTCTGGTAAATGTAATCGACGTCTACTAAAGCTGGCATTCAATTCTATTTGTGGCATGTTCACTGATTGGGTTGTGCTTCACCTAGCATTGGTAGGACATTCTCATATGTTAGTGTGATCCCCAATTTAGCTCTACTTGACATAGAGTTGGAACTGCACCAGTTGCTTTTGTCTATGTCATGCTTGTTTGGTCAACGGGTGAAGAATAGGGGTGCCTTCCCTATGCGGAAGGTACCTTATTGTCATGGGTGCCTTCCTGGGAGAGGAAGACACTTATCTTCTATTGGTGCCTTCCTGTCGACAATTTCCTTATGGGAGGAAGGTACTTGCCTTCTAGTGGGGCCTTCCCATCGGTGCCTTCCTTATGGGAGGAAGGCGCTTGCCTTCTAATGGCGCCTTCCTTATGGGAGGAAGGCACTTGCCTTCTAGTGGCGCATTCCCTATCAGTGCCTTCCTTATGGGAGGAAGGCGTTGCTTCTCCTTTGGCGCATTCCTGGAAGAGGAAGGCGATGACCTTCTATTGGTGCCTTCCTGGGAGAGGAAGGCGCTTGTCTTTCCTTGGTGCCTTCCTGGAAGAGGAAGGCACCTACATCTTCTTGGAATCTTCCTGGAAGAGGAAGGCACCTACTTATGTTTGGCACCTTACAGGAAGAGGAAGGTGCCTAATCCCATTTGGTGCCTTCTTAGAAGAGAAATGCGCCTATCTTTTCTGCATTGAACTCGAAAGAAACAAAGTTCCAGGTCCATAAAGAGACCTTGATTGATCCAAATATAACTAAATCAACTGCAATTCCATAAAAACACACTGAAAACACATAAATTAGATAACACGCATAATTTCATCAAATATTTATATAATCATTTATAAAATTACGCAATCCTTATTATACAGCCGCATAATGATCAAGAAAATGTGTACAAAATATGAGCATTTCTGATGCTCATCATCCCCCCATGCCTAACGTATGCCACACCCTCATGGCATCAAAACTACAGGTAGCCCTATTGACCCCTCATCATTGCCATTTCCTAGAGGATTCGATTGTACCTACGGCCCGAGTCTGTCTCTTCTGTGCGTTGGCATCTGAAGGTGTGGCTCTCCTTTTCCTACGCGAAACTAAGGGTGCAGCTGTCGACTGTACTTTCCTCATTTTGGTCGCTACTGGTGATGATCTAGCCAGCGTCATCTCTACTGAATGGAATGTAGCTTTTGCAGCTTTCCAGAGGTCAGCGTCCAAAGGTCTGACCGCTGCCAGAGGGATATCTGAATTATTCCTCCTATAATGTACTACTTGGGCTTTGTATAATCTGGCTACTTTAGGATCAAGCCCTACATTCTCCTTTGCAATGGCAGTAGCCTCCAATTCGGGGTCATATACCCCCCATAATTCTAGATACCTCCTCATCATGGAGGACCATCCCCAGGATGACCCATAAATATACCAGAACTGGTTGTCCTCTGTTAGGTTGACGTAGATACCAGTGTCCCCCTGCATCCTTGAGGTTGTCTTTCGGGTCTCCTTGGCTACCATCATCTCTTTGAGAAGCCATTCAAATTGTTTTCTCCTCTCCACGAATGGCTGCATATCCCATTTGTCCTCTTCTGGCTCGACGAAGGTCACCTTCACCTTCTTTCAAGCCGACTTGGGCCCTTTTCCTCTGGCCTCTGCAGAGAATGCGATAGCTCAAATAGGGGTTTTCCCTTTCTCCCTGGTGGATGTCTCCTCGCTCTGAGGGGCCTACTTTGGAGTGTTCTCTTCATTCTGTGCAGTCGTCCCTAGGGGTGCTCCTTCTTTCTCCTATTTTTCCTGTGTCGACACTTCAGGCTCTTCTCCTCCTTCCTCAGGTCTAGGGAGTTCCTCTCTATCCTTTGGTCCTGTCTACTGTCAGAGGCCCTCGTCTTGCTCTATATCACTCAGGACGATGATAGGGGGTATTGTGGGACTTCTCTCCCTTTCACTACTAAAAATAGAGGAATTTTCCCCTACCTCTAGGCTGCTTTGTCGGGTGTCCGATCGAATTTCTCCTAAAGAAAATACTCGTTCGATAGATGTGGGAGAATTCATCGAGACTTCTTTCACCTAATGAGTTTGGGTTGATGCATCCCTTATTTTCGTTCCCCTATCTTGAAGTAGCTGGTTTTCCTCCCACAACTGTTAGACCAGCTACTCGAGCTGGGTGATCTTCCTGTCTCATTCTTTTAACTTCCCTGAATGCTTATTCTGGCAGTCATCCAAAATTTGTTGGGTCATCCAGCAATTGGTTTACCATTCGAGCACTTCCTCCAAGGCTGCGTCGACCCGGTCATTGTTCTTGGAAGTTCTTACATATTGTGGGCTCTAGTTTGTCAATTCTTGGAGGGTTTGGGCTACAACATATACTTTTGGGTCGCTCTATTCTTCTTCTACTGAGAGGAGGAGTCGTTGCAGGTGTTTCTTCCTGGGGATAGGTTCTGTCAACTGAAACTCATCCTCACCACTAATAAGTGGCACTCCTTCCTCCTCACGCTCAGGAACTGGGGAATGCCCTCCTTCCTCTATGTTTTTGGGCACTGGTGACTACCCTCATTCCTCTATGAAATAGGGCAATGCCAATTTCTTGACACTCATCATTTATTTTGCAGGGCTTATCTCTTCTTGCCATGTTTCGGCAATAGCATCCTGTCACCTTTCTCAGCCACCATCTCCCCCTACATTGGGTTTTTACCTCTACACCTTTGCATGGGGGACCAGTGCCGATATCAGCCCATGGTGGGCTAAGGTAGACGGTTCCCCCTTCTAGTACTGAGTCACTTCATCCTTCAAAGCATTCACCAGGTAGAAGGGCACGTTCAACTTCCTTCCATGCACCAGATGATTGAGAAACTGCACATTATTGGCATGTAGATGGGTATATTTCTCGGTGCATGTGAAGAATCGAGAAACCTAATTGAATATCTTCCATAGATTCATGGGGAGGCTATTCTTAGGTATCCCCTCCTTGTCTATCTACACATTCTCCCCTGGCAGTAGCACCTCGGCGTATGACTTCAATAGTCCGCCCTTGTATACACATTCCCCTATGAGGGGCAATCCAGTCGCCTGTGAGATGAATTTGGGGGTGATTGGAATTTCTACCCCTCACACCTGAGCCACATCGCCCCTCAAGGAGGCAATAAACTCCTTGGCTACCTCCATATCCTGGACCTAACTGACCAGGGTGTAGTATTCGAGCCATCCATCGACCTCGAACTGTGTCTTCATTGCCCCTCTGATTTTGTCTGTATCACCTAGTTCATTCTTCTTCACTGCGTGATTCTTAGACCTTCCTCCCATGGTGCCTTCCCTTACTACTACTATTTTTTCTATCCTTCCTTCTTCAGGAAGGCACCTTCTTATAGGGAATGTGCCTAACCCTAGCAATTATGGAAGGCGCAATATCATTGGCACACGGTTTCGGCTATGGGGGGATATGATCTTTATGACGGCAGTATATTTTTTGATACTACATATTTTATAAATAATTATATAAAAATTTTAATTAACATGCGCATACCTAATTCGATGTTTTAGGCATCATGAAGGGTGTTAATTCATTGATTTGTGACATGGGGGAGGGGTATGGTCATTCCACTCATTTGTGTGATGCTTCATTCCGATCGAGGCATCCGAGAGGTATAAGTGTTGGTTGTACGTGAAAGGTGTTCTTTGGTACCTTCCCCATATGTAAGGCTCTGATGTGGCACCTTCCCGATGTTGTCGGTGCTCTTTGAATGGATGTGCCTTCCGGTGGTGGAAGGCACCTCTGATTGGATGTGCCTTCCGGTGGTGGAAGGTGCCTTCTTGATGATGGTGCCTTCTTGCTATGGAAGGTGCTTTTGAATGGGTGTGCCTTTTGGTGGTGGAAGGTGCCTTGCTCTGCATGTGCCTTCCCAATGTGGAAGATGCCTTGGTCTGTATGCACCTTCTCGATGTGGAAGGCACCTCTGGCTGGATGCGCCTTCCTGATGAGGAAGGCGCCTTAGTGTGCATGCACCTTCCCAATGTGGAAGATGCCTCGGTCTTGTATGCGCCTTCCCGATGTGGAAGGCACCTCCGTCTGCATGTGCCTTCCCGATGTGGAAGGTGCCTTTGGATTTTTTTTTTTTATGGCGCCTTCTAGCCACGAAAGGCACCTCTATATATATATATATATATATATATATATTTTTTTTTTTATATATATATATATATATATATATATATTATTTTTTTTTTTTTTTTTTTTTTGTGTGTGTGCGCCTTATTTATAAGGAAGGTGCCTTCTTATGGCTGGGCATATTATTTATAAGGAAGGTGCCTTATTATGGCGGGGCACCTTATTTATAAGGAAGGCACCTTATTCTGGCAGGGCGCCTTCTTGATGTGGAAGGTGCCTTCTTCTGGCTGGGCGCCTTCTTTATAAGGAAGGCACCTTATTCTGGCAGTTTGCCTTCTTGATGTGGAAGGCACCTTCTTCTGACTGGGCGCCTTATTTATAAGGAAGATTCCTTTTTTATAAGGAATGCACCTTATTCTAGCAAGGTGCCTTATTGATGAGGAAGGCACCTTATTCTCGGCAATCATGTTGCGATTGACTGGGAAAGGGTGATCAAGCCTTCTCAGTATTGCTTCATGCTGCCTCAGCTTCTACCTATGAGTGCTGGTGTCGGAATGCTAAGCTGAATCAGGACTGGTTTCCCAGATACCTATTCCTCATGCTGTCAGGTCCACCTGCAAAAAGCAAAAAAAAAGAAAGAAAAAATAAAGGCAGTTAGACGTATTCTGTGCTTGTTAGGCCCTGGGTTAGGATGCTTGCAACTTGCATGTGGGTTTCATCCCTGCAAAACACACATGTAAGAAAAACACTAAATTAATTATTTTTGGTGAGCATCTCTATGCCCACCATTTCACCTGTTGAGTGTTTGGTCTAACAAGATGGGGTCTCCCCCACGTCTATCCTGGATTCCACCTGCAAGGTTTCAGATGTGCTATAGGGGTGCAGTCGGTGGCCATTAACCATTAACACGGTGTTTTTTTTATTGATTGTTCTAATGCACACTACCCCATTTCTGATGAGAACTACCACCTCATACGGTCCTGTCCATATTTGCATTAATTTACCTTTTATTTCCTAGAACCAAGAATCGTACAACAACACCCATTCTCCTTCTTGGAATTGCTTCAGTTTAATGTGGCAATCATGCCACCGCTTTCTCTACTTCTGTATGATTTTCATTCTCTGCAGAGCGTCCATTCGGATTTTGTCCAACTAATCGAGCTACCAAATCCTTTCTTCTTGAGCGTCATCCAAGCTCAAGTTCAGCTTTGAAGTCGTTCTCAGTGTCTTAATTTCAAATTCAATGGGCATCTTCGCTCATTCGTGTGATGCTTCATTCTGATCGAGGCATCTGGGAGGCATAAGTGTTGGTTGTACATGAAAGGCATTCTTTGGTACCTTCCCCATATGGAAGGAACTGATGTGGCACCTTCCTGATCTTTTCGGTGCTCTCTGAATGGATGCGCCTTCTGGTGGTGGAAGGCGCCTTCTGGTGGTGGAAGGCGCCTCTGATTGGATGCGCCTTCTGGTGGTGGAAGGGGCCTTCTTGATAATGGTGCCTTCCTAATATGGAAGGTGCTTTTGAATGGTTGTGCCTTCTGGTGGTGGAAGGTGCCTTGCTCTGCATGTACCTTCCTGATGTGGAATATGCCTTGGTCTGTATGCACCTTCCCGATGTGGAAAACACCTCTAGCTGGATGTGCCTTCCTGATGAGGAAGGCACCTCAATGTGCATGCACCTTCCCAATGTGGAAGGTGCCTCAGTCTTGTATGCGCCTTCCCGATGTAGAAGGCACCTCTGTCTACATGCACCTTCCTAATGTGGAAGGCGCCTCTGGAATTTTTTTTTTTATGGCACCTTCCAGCCACGGAAGGCGCCTCTATATATATATATATATATATTTTGTGTGTGCGCCTTCTTTATAAGGAAGGTGCCTTCTTCTGGCTGGGCACCTTCTTTATAATTAAGGTACCTTATTATGGCAGGGCAGCGCCTTCTTGATGTGGAAGGCACCTTCTTCTGGCAGGGCGCCTTCTTTATAAGGAAGGCACCTTATTCTGGCAGGGCGCCTTCTTGATGTGGAAGGCACCTTCTTCTGACTGGGCACCTTATTTATAAGGAAGGTGCCTTCTTTATAAGGAAGGCACCTTATTGATGAGGAAGGCACCTTCTTCTCGGCAATCATGTTGCGATTGACTGGGAAAGGGTGATCAAGCCTTCTCAGTCTTGCTTCATGCTGCCTCAGCTTCTACCTACGAGTGCTGTTGTCGAAATGCTAAGCTAAATTAGGACTGGTTTCCCAGATACCTATTCCTCGTGCTATTAGGTCCACCTACAAAAAGAAAAAAAAAAAAAAAGGAAAAAATAAAGGCAGTTAGACGCATTCCGTGCCTGTTAGGCCCTAGGTTAGGATGCCTGCAACTTGCATGTGGGTGTCGTCCCTGCAAAACACACTTGTAAGAAAAAAACTAAATTAACTATTTTTGGTGAGCATCTCTATGCCCACCATTTCACCTATTGAGTGTTTGGTCTAACAAGATGGGGTCTCCCCCACGTCTATCCTGGATTCCACCTGTAAGGTTTCGAATGTGCTATAGGGATGCAATCGATGGCCATTAACCGTTAACACGGTGTTGTTGTCATAGATTGTTCTAACGCGCACTGCCCCATTCTTGATGAGATCTACCACCTCATACGGTCCCATCCATCTTTGCATTAATTTACATTTTCTTTCCTAGAACCAAGAATCGTACAACAACACCCATTCTCCTTCTTGGAACTGATTTAGTTTAATGTGGCGATCATGCCACCGCTTTCTCTACTTCTGTATGATTTTCATTCTCTATAGAGCATCCATTCAGATTTTTTCCAACTGATCGAGCTACCAAATCCTTTCTTCTTGAGCATCATCCAAGCTCAAGTTCAGCTCTAAAGCCGTTCTTAGTGTCTTGATTTCGAATTAAATGGGCATCATTGCACTCTTCCCATAGACCAGTTAGAAGGGTGTGAAGCCTGTGGTGGATTTCCATGAGGTATGATATGCCCAGACTGCCTCCAGCAACCGTGTAGCCCAATATTTTTTGTGTTGTTGCACGGTCTTCATCAGGATGTTCTCTATTTCCTTGTTCATCACTTCCACTTGCCCATTTGCCTACGGATGGTAGGGTGTAATTTTATTGTGCCGAACTTTGTATTGCTCCATTAGCTCCTTGATCAATATGGAGGTAAATTGAGGCCCCTGGTCTATTGTTATCTCTCTAGGGACCCCAAATCATGTAAAAATGTGAAAAAATAGGAAATTGATGGCCGTTATTTCTTTTGAGTCTCTTAACGCTTGAAATTCAACCCATTTGGTGACATAATCTGTACAGACCAAAATAAACCTCCTCCCTATTGAATGTGGGTTAATTGGTCCCACGAAGTCCATGCCCCATTTATCAAAAGGTTCTAGGTGTACCTAAGGTTGGAGGGGCATTTCATATCGATGGGTTGGTCTACCCATTCTTTGGCATTCATCGCACTTGCTAGTGTACGCAACCACATCCTTGAACAGAGTGGGCCAAAAATACCCAGCCTGTAGGATTTTGTAGGCAGTTCGTTTCCCTACAAAGTGTCCTCTACATGGTTCGTCATGACACGCCTTGAGTACTTCTGAGAACTCCTGCTCTTCTACGCATCTCCTTATAATCTGGTCATGTCCTCTTTTGAATAGGAGACCATCGACCCATATGAATGATGCACTTTTCTCTATGACTGCTTGCTTTTATTGAAAAGAGAGAGCATGTGAGATTCTTTCGGTGGCCAAGTAATTGGCTATATCTGCATACCAGGGGACTTGCACACTAATGGTGAACAAATGCTCATCTAGAAACTAGTCTTCCACTACTGCATGGTCTGTTGGTATCAATCTAGATAGAAAATCTACTACGACATTGTCCTTGCCTGGTTTATTGACTATTATGATGTTGAATTCATGCAGTAACAAGAGCAACCTAATGATTCTTTCACCAATGATCGACTTACTCATCAAGTATTTGATAGCTGTGTGGTCCATGTGGACAATTACCTAATACCCAGTGATATAATGGCAAAAAAAAAGTATGGCGTGCACCACCGCAACAAACTCCTCCGTCATCATGTAGTTGAGCTCGGCTCCTGCCAAGTTTTTGCTGACATAATAGATGGCATAAAATTTTTTGCCATCCTTCTGTCCGAGGACTGATCCAATCGCATTGTTGGATGCATCATAGTAGATATGAAATGGTATGGCCCAATTTGGTCCTCTTAGAACTGGTGCGGATATTAATTTTTCTTTGAGCAATTGAAACGCTTCCTCGCAGTCTTCCATCTAGTTGAACTCCACATCCTTAGATAATAGAGTGTGTAGTGGTTTCACAATTTTGCTGAACTCAATGATAAATCACTAGTAGTACCCGACTGATCTAAGGAAACTCCTTACCTCTCTCTGCATTTTGGAGTTGGGTAGGTCCCTGATGATCTCAATTTTTCTTTTATCAACCTTTATTCCTTCTATGGAGAGGTGGTGTCCCAGTACGATGCCTTCTTGCATCATCATGAAGCATTTCTCGTTGCTCAGGGATAAATTGTTTTTCTTGCTTCTTTTGAGAACTCTTTATAAATTCATCATAGCTTCGTCAAATGTTTCTCCATAGATGGTGAAGTCATCCATGTATACTTTGACCGCATATCCCATCATGTATAAGAATATTCTAAGCATCACCATTTGAAAGGTTGCAGGTGCGTTGCACAATCCGAAAGGTAATACCCGATAGACAAACGTTCCCCATGGGCAGGTGAACGTTGTCTTATCCTGATCCTCTTCTCCTATCTAGATCTAGTTGTTTCCATTGAATCCATCCATAAAGGAGAAATACTTCTTCCCCGAGAGTGTATCCAAGACTTGATCAATGAATGGGAGCGAGAAGTGATTCTTCTTGGTCTCCTTGTTCAATGCTCTGTAATCCACACAAATTCGTCATTTTTTGTTCTTTTTAGGGACTACCACTAACGGTGATACCCAATCACTGTCATAAATTGGATAGATGAATCCAACGGTCAAGAGCTTTTGGAGTTCTTCTTTGACAATGTCCTTCATTGCCAGATTCATTCTTCTCTATGGCTACCTGCTTGGATTTTTTTGATCATCGAGGTATATCTGATGGGTATAGATTTCTGGGCTAATGCCTTGCATATATGTGTAATCCCATGTGATGAGGCCTGGATAAGCCTCATTTATAGCATGTTTTAAATAGTTAAAACTGCCTAAAACTGCCTAAAACTCTTGTGAATTATCTTATATGCTAGTTAAGTTGATTTAATATGCTGTGTATTAACTGTTTGCATGATTGAAGTATTAAGGACATTATATTCTGATTTTTAACAGTTCTTGTATAGTTTTATGTTATATTTTCATGCTTAGGTTGACAACAGCATTTCAGTAGTCTTATTTTGATGATCATTAAGCATTAGTTTCTCTAAATTTAGCAAATAGTACAAAGACTTATTACTGTGCAGCAAAAAACTGGTTTTTCCATATAAATTCCAGCAAGCTACCAATGAATGGCAAGGCATGGAATTCACATCCAAGGAAGAATGAAGACTATTGCAATCTGATCCTGAGGTCTAATACACCTGAGAAATGCAGCCAAAACCATTTGGAGTCAACACAGTTGGTCATTCTAAAGATCTTCGGAATGAACACAGTGTCTTCGGAATGAACAGATATCTTTGGAATGAGAAAACACAGTGTCTTCGAAATGAGCGGATCTTCGGAATGAGAATTGCAGTATCTTCGAAATGAGGAATCTTCGGAATGAGAATTGCAGTATCTTCAGAATGAGCGGATCTTCGGAATGAGAATTGCAGTATCTTCGGAATGAGCCACTTATCTTCGAAATGAGCCACTTATCTTCGAAATGAAAACATAATGCACTTTTTGACTTGTTGACTGACTTTTGGCGGTGAAAAAGGGGATAAGAAGGTTGAGAAAGTTAAGGGAAATATCTCCCATCTAACTTTGCCATCCAAAGCCACCATTTATGGAAAAGATCAAATTTGATCTTATTCTAGGATAAACCCAGGAAATTCTACAGGATATTAGGAACAACATATTTTCTGTTTATAATTAGATTTTAGGCATCTATAAAAGATGGCTCCCATCCAGATTGAGCTATTAATAATATTAGATATTAGAAATATTAGATTAGAGATTAGACATATTAGAGATAATAGACTTGTAACAGATTGCAGATCTATAACAGATTTCAGCAGAATTGTAATTATGTTTCTGAAGCAATAAAAGTGCAGTTTCATTCCATTTATTTTGTTATGTCTGAGTGTGAGTAAGACTTAGAGAAGAAATTATACCTTCTTCTGGAAAAGGAGGCCGGCCACTTTCAAATCTAGGAGAAGGACTAACGGACAAGTTTTCAGTCCCGATTTTGCTACGAGTAGAATAAGTAGTGGAACTTGTCAATTTCAGCATTTTGTGGTATTTGATTTCTGTTTTAGTTTTTATCCATCTATTTCACATTTGTGATGTAATCAGCAATAGATATAATCAGTTTCTTTATTTTTCAGTAATTTTCCAATTCCCTGCAATTTACATTTCCAGCAATTTACAAGTTTTCTATAATTTCCTGCATTCTTGTTTTTGCTGTCAAACACTACACAGAAGATTGACGACCTTCTGTTTCAGAGTATTGACAGAAGTTGATTACTTGTTTTATCTCATCATTGCAAAAGTAAATAGGTTTCTCATTTAGCAACTGTAATTAGGATTTTCCTTCTGCAAATCAATTAAGTCTCAATTTAGCAATTGTAATTAGGACTTTATTTCTGCAGACAACAATTAGTTTTTCATTCTTGCAAATAGATTAAAGTTAAATTTATGCAATTTAGGGGTAGAAGTGACACAAAACCCCCACACAATCAATTCCACCAATAAGACCTGCTGCTTCCAAATGAACTGAACTACAACCCTGCTTGAACTTTCTATCGTAGACAGCCTTGGACACCACCCCGGATTGATAAGATCTTTGAGATTTAATGATGGTATAACGACTACTCATCATTTTGGCGCCGTTTCCAGGGAACACGGTGTTGTTAGAAGGTGAAAAGCAGTCCAATAATTATTAAATATGCTAAGTTGTGAATTTTAGAGTAAAATCTGAATGTAATGACTGGTATAAGTAATTGTTATTGGTAAATTGTATTTCAGTCCATTTAGGAAATAAGCAAGAAACCACAAGAAGAAAAATTTCACAAGAGGTTGAAATTATGTCAAAAATGTCTAAATTTTTTATTTCCAAAAATGTTGGAATTTTCAAAGAATCCCAATCATCCACTTCCAAGACCTTGCCAAGATCCTTTGAGAAATCATTACAAGGAGGAAAATTAAGTAGTTCAACACCATTTTCTCTTGACAAATCCATACAATCGAGGAAAATTTGACAAGATTTATAATTGTTTTTGGGAACCTACAATGGAAGGCTCACAAGAGAATCAAGGTAGAGCCAACAATGTGCTCCACCCTAGTGCAACTAGTGCACCTGCCAGAACTTTTCAAAATCCCATCCAACTAGATCTTAATCAAAATGCTCCCATGAAGGTCATTTCACCTGCAATATTACCAACTTTCAAGGGAATTACATCCGAAGATCCTGATATGTTTTTGTTTGAGTTTAAAATTGTATGTCAAGCTCATGATTACACTAATGACAATCAAAAGCTCAAACTATTTCCTTCCACTCTTAAAGAGTTAGCTCTACGATGGTTTATCACCTTAGCACCTGACTCAATTAGAACTTGGGATGAGATGGAAAACATATTCTTGGAGAGATACCAAGAATATTGTCAAGTCAAGAATCAAAATGATGAAATTCTTACAATGAAACAAGAGGAAAATGAAATCTTAGAAGATTATATAGACAAATTTTCTTTTGTTCATAAGAGATGTGGAAGTGTTGAACCTGAAATTTGCAAAGTCATATTCTTAAGGGGACTACAAGATGAATCTAGGGATGCATTGGATATCTTGGGAAGAGGAGATACAAATGCACTTAAATTTCAGGAAATTATTAAACTCTATAAAAATTACTCTCATTCAAGGCATAGAAAACACAGAATTGGTAATGAAAAACATGATTTGAAAGAATGCATGAAAGAGGCTGATATTTTAGTACATGATAGAACATTAGATGAAAAAAATGAATCTACTGAATCTTCAGCCATCTATTGTTCAAAATGTAAAAAGCAACACTCTCTTCATGATTGTCCTTTGAACAAAATATTTATACCTGCTACATGTAGCATTTGTCAATTAGGACACCCCACAGATCGGTGTAGTTTATTGCCGAACTTAAAAGTGTCTTTGAAAAACAGTCTCAACCTATGAAAAAAATCAATTTTGTAGGACAAGGACAAGGGAATAATTTTCATAAATTTCCATATCAGAATGCTTCTCAATTTCCTGCACATTGGGGAAATAATCCTTGGTATATGCCATGGTCTGCTTCAGGTCCACTTCAACAATGTTGGAGTCAACCACCATGGGCATACTCCCAACAATTCAAGCATGGTCTCAACATGGATGGATGCAACAACAATGGAATCAACAACATCCACCATGGTTGCAGCCAAAATTACAGGGATATCAATGGGTACAACATCAAAATCTGTACAAAGGGCAGCAACATTGTCAAAAACAAAAATCAAATTTGTTGCCTAATTATATCCATAATTTCTATCGTGGACAACAACAACAAAAATTAAAACAACCTCTGTTTTCAACTCAACCTGTGGTCAGTCCAAATCATGTTAAACAGGTAACCCCTGTCTCTGTGGTTGAATCAGAAAATACAACCCTAATAAATGTTAGTGATTGTGTTAAAACTCAGTTGTGTTCAGGTGAACCACTGCTTGAACCTATTCCACTTATCAGTGTAGAAAGTGAAGTTAAAAATAATGAACATGAAAACAAATCCACACTAAAACAACATCAAGAAGAACAAGATACCTCATCAAATAAAGTATCATATTTTGAACAGTCTGAGATATCAAAAATAACATCTTCACAATCAGATTTGATAAAGGAATTAGAACATTTAGCTGTTACAATCCCTTTACCTCAAGTTGTACCAATCATTAATAGGATTGTTCAAGAAATGTGTTTTAGAAAACCAAGAAAAAAGAAGAAAGTATATCCTAAAACCATACAAAAAGGTGGAAAATTAGTTAACTTGCTTTCAGGTAAACTTCTTACACCTAAGTATGATTGTACGGAAAGCCCACAGTTTCTTAGAACACATAAGGAAAATGAAAAGAATACTTTAGTTTTGGCCTCCATTGGTGTAAATAAAAATGTTTCTCCAAGAACCAATTCAAATAAGCCTGGTACAAAACAAACTGAAACACAACCAAAACAACCTTTGAACAACAATAGTTGGTTGACTAAAAACCAGGGAGCAAATTTGTTTGATATATTGGTGCAACATCCTAATGCTTTACTAACATTTTATGCATCTTTAGCAGTTGGCATTGAGTTGTTGCAGGTACAGAAAAAACAAATTTTGCAGTTGAATGCATTTGATGAACTTTGGTTGGAAGCACTTCACCAAATAGAGTTCACTCAACAAAAATGGAAAATGTGGCATGATGATCACATTAAGAGCAGCAAGGATGAACCAGGGGAGTTTGAGAATGAAGTTGTTCAACTTTCTTTAGTTGATGATGTAAGGAGGATATTAGTGGTGAATGGACATCTTTTACAGTTGTACCATAAACCACTAACAAAGGTGGAATTTGCTCGGTATTTCACACAGTTACATTTGAGAGAAGAGGCTTCTTCTTCTGATGAAGATTCCAAATGATCATATCTTTGAATCTTAAAAGAAAAATTAAAAAAAATCAGAAAAAAATAGAAAACAAAAAGATGAATAAATTCTGATTATGAATTCCTTCATGGGCATGATTTCAGGGAAATCATGAATTCCTTCATGGGCATAATCAGAATCAAGAAAAAAAGAGAGAAAAGGAGAGAAAAAAAAGGAAACCAAGAAAAAAAAAAAAAAAAGAAAAATGAATAGCTCAGTAGTGAAAACCTTTTCTAAGGCGCTATTGAGTTGGTATGCATGAAAACCAGTTTTTTGGCATGCATAACCTTGAAATTTCTGAGTCACCATTGTACAAATTCACCAACTGCACTTGTTTTTGAAGTGTTGCAGGAAGCCTCAGCAGAATATCAATAGAAGCAGTCATCTTTCAAAACTTGCATTAACTTGTTTTAACCAGGTATATATGTTTCTTGCACTTTTCTCATTGTAAATATTTGATATATAGTATATGACAATTAACCATTAGTATAAAAGTGTTCATAAGAGTTGGCATAAACAAAACATGCTTGGAGAAAGAGAAAAATGTTGGTTTCTACTATGACTGTTGTATCTTCAATAACCGTGGTATCTTTGGAATGAAGGTTTGTCTTCAAAATGAAGGTTTGTCTTCGAAATGAAGGTGTGTCTTCAGAATGAAGGTTTATCTTCGGAATGAGGTTATCTTCAAATTAAATGCCTAGCTTAGTCTTCAGAATGAAACATAATCTTTAGAATGAAGATTTGACAGTCTGTTTCCACGTGGCATCCAAGGAGGGAGAAAAAGACATAGTCAGCAGAATTGTTTTACTCCATGTGATCATTGACACATGTCAGCTGGCTTGTGGTTAGATTCATCTCATCTTTTGCACCCATCAAGGAAGTACGAGAATCACAAGGAAAATAACCAACAAACATGCCACCACCATTCATTGCTAATAACCACTCATGTGGGAAAATTTGCATGCGTGAATGGATGAGCTAAAAATAGTAAAGAAAATTTGATGGCAAGGATGTCCAATGATTGATGGCTAGGTGTTCGGAGCATAGAATAAGGAAGTGTGCCATATTTTCTTTTTGAAGACATATTTGCTAATGATTACAAGGAAAAAAAAAATTATTCTTTCTGAAGAAGAACAAGAGCAAACCCTATAGCAACCAGAAATCAGTGACCTAACAGATGCTATAGATGTTGTTGCAGAAGAAGAAACAACTGCTACAGAGGCTGTTGTAGAAGAAGAAATAGCTGCAGAGGTTGTTGCAGAAGAAGAAATAGGAACTACTGTAGAGGCTATTGCAAAAAAAAAAAATAAACGCACCCAGCAGCAGCAACAGAACCATCAAACTCACAGACTAAGAAAAGAGGGTCTGAAACTGACAAAAAAAAAAAATAGAAGAGGGTTCATTTTTCTAAAGATGTTATTTATCTGTCAAAATAGAAGAGTGAAGTTCCCAGTGAAGAGCTTGAAGCTATCCCTACAGCCCCTGTTACCACAAGAAAATAGGGCAAGAAGAGAAAATATACATTAAGGACTAGGAGGTCTGCAAGACTCCAACAAAAAGAGATAAAAGAACAAATGATTGAAGAGAAGACCAGACAGGATAGCCCCGATGTCATAGAAGTGCAACAAGCCACCGAGAATTTGGATGTAATCATAGATAATTTCATGGAACCTCCTGTACAGGAGTAGGGGTCTGAAGTAGAGGATGAGATCATTGTTGAGCCTAGCAAAGCTGCAGTTGATTTGTCGGTATTAGGTTCCGAGTCAAATGAAGAAGAGGATGTGGACATCACAAAACAACCGAGAGCAGCCAAGAGTGTTATAAAAATACAAATGAGATGGATTGAGGAAAGAAAAGATGTTATTGAAAAACATGAAAAGAAAATTAGAGAATTATAGCAGAAAGTGGAGAAACTAAAAAGCGTGCTGTCACAAGTTGAAGAACAATCAACTACATCGGATAAAGAGGAGGATTTGGTTCGATTCTTCGCTTGGATTATCTAGGGAAGATGAAGACACAGGTGCTCATTCTGAAGTAGTGCCCCTCCACTTTGAAGCAGGTGCCCTTCCATTCTGAGGCATTGCCTTCTCAATCGAGAGAAATACCTTTATGCAACATTATTGGGTAGGTCTCAGATTCAGGCCTCCAACCATCATTACTCTA
This sequence comes from Wollemia nobilis, assembly GCA_028583015.1. Lineage (NCBI taxonomy): Eukaryota > Viridiplantae > Streptophyta > Pinopsida > Araucariales > Araucariaceae > Wollemia > Wollemia nobilis. The sequence continues at coordinate 4,887,483 of JAQPPZ010002456.1, read as the reverse complement.
GTTCCCTCCTATTTTGAAGAGGATTCCCAACCAGATGATCAGTTTGAATAATGACTCAGAAACCTTCATGAGAAATTACACAGGCACTAAATTGTTCTATGAAACATGGAATATGAGTATGGACATTTGTGACTCCATAGCCCATTGCAATGCATGAGGGCATGCATTAATATAAGTTGGGGGGAATGATGAGGCCTGGATAAGCCTCATTTATAGCATGTTTTAAATAGTTAAAACTGCCTAAAACTCTTGTGAATTATCTTATATGCTAGTCAAGTTGATTTAATATGCTCTGTATTAACTGTTTGCATGATTGAAGTATTAAGGACATTATATTCTGATTTTTAACAGTTCTTGTATAGTTTTATGTTATATTTTCATGCTTAGGTTGACAACAACATTTCAGTAGTCTTATTTTGATGATCATTAAGCATTAGTTTCTCTAAATTCAGCAAATAGTACAAAGACTTATTATTGTACAGCAAAAAACTGGTTTTTCCATATAAATTCCAGCAAGCTACCAATGAATGGCAAGGCATGGAATTCACATCCAAGGAAGAATGAAGACTATTGCAATCTGATCCTGAGGTCTAATACACCTGAGAAATGCAGCCAAAACCATTTGGAGTCAACACAGTTGGTCATTCTAAAGATCTTCGAAATGAACATAGTGTCTTCGGAATGAACATAGTGTCTTCGAAATGAACAAATATCTTTGGAATGAGAAAACACAATGTCTTCGAATGAGCAAATCTTCAGAATGAGAATTGCAGTATCTTCAAAATGAGTGGATCTTCGAAATGAGAATTGCAGTATCTTCGAAATGAGCGGATCTTCGGAATGAGAATTGCAGTATCTTCAAAATGAGCGAATCTTCGAAATGAGAATTGCAGTATCTTCGAAATGAGCCACTTATCTTCGGAATGAAAACAGAATGCACTTTTTGACTTGTTGACTGACTTTTGGCAGTGAAAAAGGGGATAAGAAGGTTGAGAAAGTTAAGGGAAATATCTCCCATCTAACTTTGCCGTCCAAAGCCACCATTTATGGAAAAGATCAGATTGATCCTATTCTAGGATAAACCCAGGAAATTCTGCAGGATATTAGGAACAACATATTTTCTGTTTATAATTAGATTTTAGGCATCTATAAAAGATGGCTCCCATACAGGTTGAGCTATTAGATATTAGAAATATTAGATTAGAGATTAGACATATTAGAGATAATAGACCTGTAATAGATTGTAGATCTGTAACAGATTTCAGCAAAATTGTAATTATGTTTCTGAAGCAATAAAAGTGCAGTTTTCATTTCATTTATTTTGTTATGTCTGAGTGTGAGTAAGACTTAGAGAAGAAATTATACCTTCTTCTAGAAAAGGAGGCCGGCCACTTTCAGATCTAGGAGAAGGACTAACACATGAGGTTTTCGATCCTGATTTTGTTGCACTGAGAATAAGTAGTGGAACTTGTCAATTTCAGCATTTTGTGGTATTTGATTTCTGTTTTAGTTTTTATCCATCTATTTCACATTTGTGATGTAATCAGCAATAGATATAATCAGTTTCTTTATTTTTCAGTAATTTTCCAATTCCTTGCAATTTACATTTCCAGCAATTTACAAGTTTTCTATAATTTCCTGCATTCTTGTTTTTTGTCGTCAAACACCTGCACAGAAGATTGACGACCTTCTGTTTTAGAGTATTGACAGAAGTTGATTACTTGTTTTATCTCATCATTGCAAAAGTAAATAGGTTTCTCATTTAGCAACTGTAATTAGGATTTTCCTTCTGCAAATCAATTAAGTCTCAATTTAGCAATTGTAATTAGGACTTTATTTCTGCAGACAACAATTAGTTTTTCATTCTTGCAAATAGATTAAAGTTAAATTTATGCAATTTAGGGGTAGAAGTGACACAAAACCCCCACACAATCAATTCCACCAATAAGACCTGCTGCTTCCAAATGAACTGAACTACAACCCTGCTTGAACTTTCTATCGTAGACAGCCTTGGACACCACCCCGGATTGATAAGATCTTTGAGATTTAATGATGGTATAATGACTACCCATCACCATGCAAATGCCTATTGGTGTCTAACTAGGAGCTCTTCTACTTTCGTCAATTGGGTGGGAGTCAACCCACTATTGACATTCAACATTCTTCCTAGCCTGACGTGTATCTGCTGAATGTGGTGGTCTTGGGCACTCGCCAATGACGATCCAGGTATAGGGATGGAGGACTCTCGTGGAGGAACTCTACAATAGTGCCATCATCGTATTCTTTTGCCAAATCATCCAACATCATCACCGGTTGGAGCATGGATAGCTTAGGATTTTCATGATCGGTCAACATGGGTTCTCCTACTGAGTTGATGGACTGAGATGAGGGTGAAATGGTCAATATTTTAACGTTCTTCCCATCAGAGATGGTCATCAATCCATCCCGACAGCTGATGTAGGTGTCAGATGTTGCCAGCCATGGCCTTCCTAGGATGATCGGGTAATCGCCCAGCCTAGTCTTAGATTACAGGACTAAAAAGTTGGTTGGGTATTCCCATGCACTGACTATTACTATTACATCCTCCAACATTCCTTTTGGTGCCACGGTCAATCGGTCGGCTAGCTATAATACTATCTTAGTGGATTTCAGGTTCGTGAGTTGTAGCCTTTGCATGGTTTCCTGAGGCATTACGTTGATGGATACTCTGAGATCGACCAACATATTGGATAGAGAATGTCCCTCGATTTTTATAGTTAGCACTGGTCTACCTGGGTCTACATAATTTGGATGGCATGTTTTTCCCATCATCAAATCTTCTAGTTTACCCATGACATTGATAGTCTGGATTGCTCTTCGTTCGGGCTTCCTTAGACACATCTCTCTTATCACCTTGGTATATATCGGTATGTCTCGAATGGCTTGAAATAATGGAATTGTCACAATGAGGTTCTTCAAGCTAGATAGGATATCGAACTTTGATTGCGTTACTTTCCTTTGTTCTTGTAGCCGATTGGGAAATGGAGCCTTTACTCTCTCAGGCATTTCTTCTATCACCTCTTCTACAAGAGGTGTTTCTACTTCTTCCTCCTCTTCTACCAGTGGAGGCGTTCCTACTCCTAGTTGTCTACCAGACCTAGCTAAATATGGTACATCAGATACATCTCACTCTCCACATTGTATGTTGGTTGATTTACCCTGTTATTTAGATTTATCATTGGTTGTGCGGGTAGCTACGTAGGTCTTACTTCTGGAAATGCTGATAAGTTCTATTTTGGGTAATCTGGTGCTACATTCTGTGGAGCCTAATTCCATGAAGTGTGGCCTCTCCACTATTGCCCAGGATATGGATATGGCATCCATGGCTGCTGGTTCAATAATGTTGCTGGGGGTGCATTAGACCAGGGTGATGGCCCCCACCACCCCATGTTAGGTGGTTGAGGCAAACCTTGGTGCATGTATGGTCCTCCTCCATATGACGACATTCTAATTTGCATATTCCCCGCAAGGGGTTATGGCCAACTCTTTCGATTGCCTATAAAATAGGCATTTGTGCTTTTAGCTTCCTCTTGATTACTGGGCATTTGTGAGCACAATCAGGTTTTATGGTTCATCCTGCACATAGTGCATACTCTGACTTTGTTCTCCAGGCATGCATTCTTTGCATGCTTTCCTCTACATTTTGGACATAAATAAGCCAATGTTGCTTCTTTTTCTTGCTTCTTCTTCTCTAACAACAACGTATCCATCTGCAATGCTAGAGACAAGAGCATTTCACTCTTTAAATCTTCCAACATGTTACCTATTTCTGTCTTCGTGACTGAAGTAGTCACTTTCGTGGTTCTAGAAGTGGTCTTGCCTCTCCTCCTTGAGTAGTTTTGGCATAGTTTTCGGATGTCTTCCATCGTGTGCTGGTAGACATCACCTCCATAAATCATGTCAAGAGCCTCCAGTGATTCATTGGTAAGTCCTCAAAAAGATGCTTTTGAGGGACTTATCAAATAGTCTCATGTGAGAAGATCATTGAAGATTGAAGTTGAATCTCTCCCAGTATTCCTCAAGAGACTCATATTCTTTTTACATCATGCTCAGGACCTCCTCTCTAGAGTCTCTTGATCTCCTAAAATCTTGGTATTGCTCTAAAAAGAGCCTCTTCATTTGATCCCAAGTGGCAATGTGTTTGTCTTCCAGACTAATGAACCACCGTAGAGCTGCATTGTCCAACATAGAAGGAAAGAGTTTCAACTTCTGCGTATCATATTTGTAGTCCACAAACCTGCATAAGACATCAAAATTGAATAAAAATAGGTCAAGGTCCTGTTGGTCATCAAATCTGCACAGGAAAGGAATTTTGGTGGGTTTGCATGCCCTGGACCTACAACCAATATTGAAAGGCCGAGAGGAAGAGATGCCCCTCGTGCCAATATTCGAAGAAAGGCCGGCTCCTATACTAATCTACTTTTGGGGTTTGAGATAAGAGTGCAGGAAAGAGATAAAAGAGTTCGGGTTAGAGAAAGAAATAAAAAAGGGGTAAGGGTTAGAGATTGATGATTCAAGGTGGGGAAGAACAGGAAGCACGATCACTCACTAATAACTCAAATAGCAGCAAAAAACACCAAGAATAGACGAAAGAAACGCAGTGCTGACCTTCTTATGTATCCTTTGGACGGGTTCGCAGGGTTCTCCTCTCTCTCTCACTGAAATTTAGGGTTCATAGTAACAGTGATTAAGAAGAGGGAATAACAGAAACCTCGATCCACCAGGCAGCATAAAAGAAAGCAACAGGGACGTTTTTCCTCTCCTATGTATCCTTCAGGGAAAATTTTAGGGTATAGTTCCCAATTGCACACCGGATTTAGGATTCAAAGTCTCAATATACGAGTGCAAACAGAAAAAAGAATTAAGAATGAAATGCAGCATAAAAGAGAGAAATGGAGCATAAAAATCTTTAGTATTAGATGCAGGACATCAAGTTACAACAACTTTCTAGTAGAAAGTTCCCCCCCCTTTTACATTGCAAATCCTAGGTTTTTATAGAGGACCCGACCCTCTGAATAATTATTACAAAATGATGGAGTACGCCCTCGGGCCCTGAGAAACGGCTCCTCGCTGCTGCTGCGGATGACCTCTCAAATTGGCTACCAAAACTGGTAATGGTGACCAAGTCAATAGGGGAAAGATGCATTAAATGAGCCACTTGGGTGTCCTCGGATTGTAGGTGCGGTGCTCGAGTGGTGGCCATGCTTACCAGGATCTCCTTCTCGGACTAATACTTCGCATCCAATTGCCAAAAATGAGCAACGGGCTTATCGGGCAAGAAAATATGCATTTATGAGGCCTTCTGACTACCTCGAGAAAAATGCCCAACTTGGGAAGCATTCCTGTGAAGCGCCTCACTGATTTGCGCTTCATAAAATTACTTCGGGGGCACGGAGTGCTGAAGTTGATCTCTTTCTATCCTTCGCTGCTTCACTGGCAAAACTGCTTCAGCGATGGGTCAGGACAAACGCTTCGGGTCGATCTTCTTTTGAAATGGTGGTTCGGGGGAGTTTTTATCGAAGCACTTTCTCAACTTATGCTGCTTCGAGGGAAATCTGGCCGAAGTGGATTTTAGAAATACTTCGGGCCTGAAGTGTTTTCTTTGCCTTAGCCGATTTGGGCTATCTTTTCTTCTTCGACGAAGTTACTTGGATGCCGCTTCGCAAAATTTTCACCCGAAGTAGCTACTGGGAATGCTTCGGGTGCGAAGCATTTCTTTTGCTTTCTCGACAAACTTCTCACCCGAAGTGATGATTTGAAGTGTTTCGGGCCCGAAACTCTTTTCTTTTCATTTTGTCTATCAGGGGGCGATAGGGAAATCAAAATTGCTATAACTTATAAACAAAGAAAAAAAAACTTTCAACCAAACAACTATCATACAAAGTTTTAATTTTTTCGCCCCTTGGTGGAATGTGACAATATTGTCAACATTCTTGGCGGCTCGCAGGGCAATGAGCTCGTCTCCATGACAGAACCCTCAGCTTTCATCCATTGGGCCAGAGTCACCTCCAAACCCTTCTCCTTGTTCCTTTTATGGGGATGCTTCCACAGCTTGTCCTTCTTCCTCCTCTTCTCCTACTTCTGCTTCTTCCTCTCCTATCACCATTGCTTTTGCTACATCTTCGACCGTTGGCAATGGGGCCAGGCGAACATGGATGTTTCTTAGGGTTCAACGAATCTGAGACCAGAACCTTTTTGTGAACAGCTCCTGATCTCCCAGAGATTTAACCAAGGTGCAGAACCTATCGATCTGCCCGATTTCTGTATGCTGGGACCTGGTATACAGATCATTTAGGGAAGTAGTGATTCTACAGTATTTTAGTATGTAATCAGCAACCTGCTTCTCTGTTATAGGTTTGGCCCACTCGTCTATCTCCGAGATGTTGTCTTAAAATTGCTACCACTTTAGCATGATTTCTTCCTTGGCTAAGGGCTTTCCATCATCATCCGTGAAGCTCGGGAAGCCTAAGGCGATGAGGTCCTCGAAGTAGCCCATTGACGTGTGCCTCTCACTTTCGAATGCATCCAGTAGGATTTTCGCCTTTTGAGCCTTCTTGGCTATGGAGAAAAGGTGCAAACTATGTCCTGGGCCATTGACCAATCCCTTGTTGTCCGACTCATTGCTACGAGCTTCAAATCTTGATACCCTGCATCTTGGACTTTCAGGGCCAGCTTGAGTCGGGCTCTAACATTTCGAATGACTTCTTCGACGATTGGTCCTCCTTCGGAGGTAGCACTCTGGGCTTCTATGATGTAAACTAAAACTGAAATGGCACTGACAACTCGAGACCTGAAATTCTTGAGCAGACATGAGCGAATATCCTTGATTTTGCTCTTGTCAAATAGCCCTAAGCCCTCCTCGTGCAGCTGGATCTAAGCTTGCAAGATCTTATTTTCAAGCTCCTTGACCCTCAAATTGTTTTCAATATGCCTTTGTTCCTGGTTCTCAGCTGTGCATTCCAGTCATGCTATCTGTAGCTTTAGGGCATGTGTTTCCTTTCGCATCAGTTTGTACTGCCCCTCGGCATCTGCCAATTTGGAGCGAGTCCTTGCTAGCTCCTCCTCTAGCTTGATGTTAGCACTCTCGGCTTTGAACCTGCACTTGTTGGCAATGTTGGCATGCGCCTTGAAGGTCTCGATTCCAATGTGCATAGAGGCAGATTCCTTGTCCACGTTCAGATGCTCCAAGTCCTTTTCTTTATCTTGATATTCATAGTCTGCTGGAGTCATTTCATCTAGGGGCTTCTGGACTTTAGGTATCTTCTTTACTTTATGCACCTTTCTCACCTCAAATTCGAAGACGGCACATTTCTCAACTTGATCGAGTGAATGCCCTCTCTTCTTTCTTGCCTCTTTCAGCATTCTCTCTATGTTCTGTCAGGCTTGGAGGAGTTTTTTGGATAGGGGGGCTCCCGTATTGAGGACAGCTCGAAGTCGAATGCGGCTGGGTCTAAAGCCAAGGGATTGAACAAATATAGGGAGCTGAAAGGAATAGCTTCACCCGAAGGTTTGGCAATAGGGGTGATGGGAGATTTGGTGAGGGGGAGCACGTTATGTACAATGGAGGGATGAGCCTCAGGGTTCGGTACTGGACTGTTAGCTTCGCCCTGGTTGATGACTGGAGGATTGGCGGTGTGGCTAGGCAAAGTAACTTGGACGGGTTTGTCTTGCCCAAAAGACTCGGGGTAAGTAGTTAGGGAGATGGTGTGAGAAGGTGACTGATTTTGTGGAGGTAGGGGGGACGGGTGAGAGCTTTCGACCAGGACCGGGGTAGACTTACGAGCAACCAGAGCGTAAGGCAAAGAAAATGTACCTACGTGCCCTCCTGGCAGTGTGGCCATGGTGACCTCCTGGGCAATTGGTCTTTGTTCCTCCTGGGCCTCGGTACCCTCGGCTTCAATGACTTCCACGAGTTCCTCCACGTAAATGACATCTATGTTTGGAATCATTTCGACACTTGGTGGAGTTTCTCCATTGTTTGCTTCGGCCAAGCCCGATACAGATCTTTCGGTAGGAGCGCTAGGAGCGTCTGTACGCGATCGCTTTGGGAAGTTCGGGGGTGCCTGTGTAGGTTCCCGCTCCTTTCTTTTCCTCCTCTTGAGGGGTTGCTCTAATTCCTCTATCGTTGTCTCCGGATCTTCATATGGACTCTGTAGTAAGGCTTTAGGCATGACCCTAACTGCTATTTCCTTGGAGACATTATCAGTCTTCCTGGGGCCTTCATCTGAACTTGGAGTGGCTAGTGGAACGAAATCGACAAAGGACAAGGGTTTCCAAGACCCGATATTGGTCTGATACACAATTTCGAATTCCCTGTCCATTGTTAGAAGCCCATAAGAATTCATCTTTCGACGATGGACTCTCATAATCCACCATTCTCTCAACTGCTCCTCGTCCTAGTCCTTCAACTCCTCCTTTAAATTGTCCCTTTCTTTTCTCCAGAAAGTGGAGTCAGGATTTGGGAAGGGGTACTGGTCTAGATCGAATTCGACCTCCATAGGATAGAAGTCATGCCGAGGAGGCAACATCCTCATCTCCTCTAAGTGCCACTATAGGTCTGTACCATTGGGGTTATTTCTCTGCTCCAGAACTTCGAGGCGAGGGCAAATATGGAAGTTTTTACTATTCAAATGATCCCTCATCACCCCCAGAGGGTCGTAGAGCCACCTCTGTGGTATTTGGAGTAGACCAAAATCAACGAGTTTCTCCTCCAGGTATATGTTATGCTTCAAGGTGAAAACTTCTATTACCCCCATCTTGAAAGGGAAATTGTAGGTGTGTGCCCACTTTCGCCCGTGACCATAAGTTTCGTCAGTTGCGTCACTTTGTCGAGCAACCTCCAAGGCAAATTGGTATTCTGAAGGGAAAAAAGGTAGCAAGAAGGGCTTCCCTGTGAAGCCAAAAAGGCAGATCACAAGCCCTTGTGTCAATTGAAACACATCCCCCTTTTTCTCCAGTACCACTTTATTTCTAAGTCCGAGAGGCACCCGAGGGCTCGATCCTGTCAAAATGTACATTGCAGGTCCCAAAAACTGCTGATTGAAAGGGTAATAAGACTCTGACCTCAGCAAGAGTCGGGTCCATTAATATACAGGCAAGGGGATTCCATCCTTGTCAACTGGTGAAACATCACAATGGGGAAGGGCTTTATGTACATGAAATAATAAGAGCCAAACCAAGAAGGAACAGGGCTAGAAATACGGCTCTTTTCTAGCATCCTTTACGGATGACAACCGCATATGCAAATTTTGGGCCACCCATTCTGCCCAATCAAAGAAAACTGGGTTGGTGTTCTGCCGCGAAGCATCAGGGGCATAGAACTCTCCTCTGGAAATGCATTTTGCTAGCAACACCTGCCATGGGCATACTGAAGTATCACTTGACAAGCCCCCTACCCATGCAATGATAGAGAATATGTCTATGTTCTTAAAGGCCTCCAGGGGCAGGGGCATCTGGGGTCGCTTACCGGAAGGAAGTCCGCTTTTGAGGCTTTCACGCAAAAAACTTAGAATGAAGGGATTAGCGATGAACTTATCCATTTGTTCACTCAGGCTGACCTTGCGAATGGTATAGCCTTTTGGTGGCCTTTGCTATGGTGCAAATGCCGCCTGCACATCCTCCGGCAGAATAGAAAACAATTTTTTACCCGAGGCATCCAACACCTGCCTGGTTTGCGGTTGATAGTTCTGAGCAATGGCATATATGAGCTCAGGGCAATGATGTGTAGGAAGGACCAAATACCAGTATATGTGGGAATAATATGCCACGACCCTCTTGTTCTTCGTTGAGAGCCTACTTTTCATGAAATTGATAGTATACCGAAGCTCGGCCATAATTCTTGAGAGCTCTAGGTCTCTGATTTTTGTCCCACTTATCAACAGGTGGTTCTATATTGGGCTCGTCATCGGACTCTTCCTTTCCTTCCATCACATGTTTTCCTATGCGTGGGGGAGGATTGACCCTTCTGGGTGTCTGTTTCTTTTCTTTCGTAGCTCTCACATTCTTTGGAGTTGTCGCTTCTGGTTCCTTTCCCTTTTGCGTGGGGTTCCTCTGTTGTTCACTTCCCATTATGAATGATTGCAGCAGAATAACTTGTAGTGTAGAAGAGTTTAGCACCGTAAAAGAAAGGACTGGGTAATTACGATGAACAATGGAGTCCTTGATGCATAAGCTCTCTGAGGTGACAGAATGCAGGCTCGACCCTCACACTTATGAATGGTTTTGTTCTTAATGGGCATCTACGTTTTATAGCTTCGGAGGGCAACCTCCAGCATTTATGGCAACCATCGTAATTACTTTATGGGCCTCACTCAAAAGTATCACTGTGGCATCTGATTGGCCATACAGCAACGTCATACATGGGGCCATGTAATTCGGTAGTTTGATTTTGTATCTAGAGCGCAGATCACTGCCACCTAGAACCCTGGCATGGCTTTTTGGTTAATGAACTGTCTTGGGAGGAGTGTCATTTCTTTCGCATTGATTTCATCTTCTTCGGCCCCATTTTGAGGCTGCTATAGGAACGTTCCTCGAGGCACATCCTAAACATGTCTACCTCACATGTGCGGTTTGGTGATGTAGGGTTGGCGAAGAAAATACTTCGCCACGAAGTGCTTCTTCGGGCTGATTTTCTTTGTTTCGGGCCCGAAGTTCTCCTTCGCCACATTGTCGCTTTGGATTATGAACACCACCGACCGAAATCCATTTCATCGAGGAGGGCCTCACCAAGAATTACTTCAGACAAAGCCTTCGACCATTGCTTTAGCAAGGCATTTTCCATGTCTTTGATTCGCATGTGGTTCGGTTCTACGAGGATGGACTGCTTCGTGGCGAACTTCCTTTCGTCGGCTACTTCAGACTGAAACCCCCGAAGGGGATTCTAATCATGCTTTGTGAAGCCGAAGCCAGGAATCTAGCTTCTGCGATTGAAGTGGCACTTGCTCTTCGTGATATTTTGAACAGAGTATATACAAAGCATTGAAATCCTATATACAAAATACATGCAAGAGATATATATATATATATATATTTTTTGGCTGTACATATCTTAGTGATTGAAGGCCTTCAGGTGAAGACCATTGACTGAGATTGGTAAAACTTGGCCATTCGCATCCTTGAGGATGAAGGAATTGGCCGAATTCACTTTTACTATTTCAAACGGTCCGTCCCAGAATGCATCCATTTTGTCATGATTCCCAGGATTGGCCTTCCATGAATCCCACCTCCATACCAGGTCTCCTAATTTGAATGTGTGATCGGATGATTTCCTTTTGAACCATTCTCAGGTGACCTCAGCATGTCGTGTGAAGTTTTGGTAGGCCCTTTCACGTTCCTCTTCTAGTTGTAGTAGTTGGACCAGGCATTCCTCCATCAGGTTGGCTTCATCTTCTTCTAGCAACTGTAATGCAAGGATATCGAGGTGAGTGGGAAGGATGGCCTCCTTACCGTAGACCAGAGCATAAGGCAAAGTCTCAATTGACCTCTTAACAGAAACCCGATCGGCCCACAAGGCTCGATCCAGAAGGAGGTGCCAAGTTCTTTTTTTTTGATCGATCAGCTTTCTCAATATCCTCAACAGGGTTTTGTTGGTGGATTCTACCAATCCATTCCCCTGAGGGTAATAATTGGAATACACCTTGTGATATATCCCATACTTGTATAGGAACTCGTTGATTTTTGCACCTGTGAAACTAGGACAGTTATCTGTAATAATTGCTTTGGGAATGCCAAAGCGGGTAATCAATCCTTCTAGGAAGGTGACCATAGTATCTTGATCGACATGTTTTGTGGGAACTACCTCGGCCCACCTGGTGAAGTAATCCATCATAGTTAGAATGAATTTGTGCCCAGTGGAGGAGTTTGGCGATATGGCTCCTACGAAATCTAGTCCCCATTGCTAAAAGGGGGCCTCCACTTGTATCGATCATAGTGGCATCGAAGCATTTCTACTTCGATCGGTGAATCTTTGGCATTGCTCGCACCTTCGACAAACGTAGAAGGCATCGACAAAGAGGGTGGGCCAATAGTAACCTACCTTGATTATTTTTAGCATCGTCGTCCTTCCAGCAAAGTGTCCTCTAGATAATCTTGAATGAAATTCACCCAGGATTCTCCTCTTGTCATCATATTTTATGAATCTGAGGAGGATGTCGTCAATGTTCCTAAAAAATAGGCCTTCTGGGTGCATAGCGTATCGGGAAGACCGCATCCTAAAATTTCTCTACTGTGAAGCATTCAAACATGAGGGGCATCTGTCGATGTTGAAATATTCCACTATCTTGCCAACCCAATCTCTCTCGACCTCTTCCTGATTAGCGAGGCATTCTCTTGTTGGCAAGTCCTCTGACTAACAGTCTGTTATTTTGGTCATTGCATTCTTCGCCAACTCTTGACATAGTGCACGACCGTGAACCAACTTGGTGGGCTTGATCTCAATATCAAACTCTTGGATTTTTCTTACCCAACCAGCTCTCTTGCTTCCAAGTTCCCCTTGAATAATGAAACTACACATGTCGGGGTGAATGACAAAGACTGTGGTTTGGCTCTGAGAAATGAACTGTTTGAATTTTTTGAGAGACTTCATTACTGCATGCACTTGACGCTCGATGAAATTGTATTTTTCTTCATGGGGATTGATTATCTGGCTAAGGAACGTGATGGGACGTTCCTCTCCATCTTCCTCCTTTTGCATTAAAACCGCGACATAGCTTTCAAGTTCTCCTATTGCATACAGGATAAAATCTCGGCTGTAGTCGAGGTTGATCAAGACTGGTGCCTGAACAATTTAGGCCTTGATTTCTTTGAATGCTTTCCTCCTCTCTTCTGTCCAGACAAATTCTACACCCTTCTTTAAAAGCTTAAACATCGGCTTAACGACCTGGGTGAAGTCTGGGACAAACTTCCTAAAAAAGTTAATCTAACCAAAGAAATATTGAAGGCCATTTTTATCTATTGGGATTGGTAGCTTCATCAGAGCTTCGGCTCTGTCAGGATCAATGACGAGACCCTTTTTTGAAATTGCATGTCCCAGCAGCTTTCCTTCGCTGACTGCGAAGATAGACTTTTTTGGATTGATTGAGATGTCGAACTCTCAGCATTTTTTAAAAATTTGTTGGAGATGTTCTGGGTGGTTTTCCCTCCTTCGAGAGAATATGGTCATGTCATCCAAATAGATAACAATAACCTTGTTCAGAAGCTCACCAAAAGCTAGATCCATCACCCTCTAGAAAGTAGCTCCCACATTTGAGAGACCAAAAGGCATTCGCTGGTAGGCGAATGTGCCCCACTTGGTTGTGAATGTGGTCTTATGCTGATCTTCGTCCCTAACCCAGATCTGATTATATCTAGAGAAACCATCAAGCAGGGAGAATCGTTGGGCTCCAACCACCGAATGCAAGATCTGATCGATCTGTGGGAGGGGATAGTGGTCTTTGAGAGAAGCATGATTCAGGTTGCGGAAGTCCATGCATAACCAGATGTCTCCGTTATTCTTTCTGATAGGGACCAAGTTCGCTACCCAGGAAGAATGTTTGATGGGATAAATAATTTTTTCTTCGAGCATTTTTAGCAGTTTGGCCTTCATCAGGACCTCAATCTTTGGATTGATCGACCTTTGCTTCTATCAGAAAGGTTTGGCCCCTCTTGTAATTCAATCGTATGTTGGATCAGTTGTCAATCATATCCCTTGAGGTTGTGATAATACCAAGCCATGATATCTGGGTATCTCTCACACAAACGTCGAATTCGCTCTATTTCTTCTGAAGTACAATCAGTCCCGATATTTATTACTTTCCCAGGTTCCAGTTCTAAATCTTGATATTGTTGTGCGCTGATCTGGATCCTATGAGAGAGCGATCAATCATTTTTATTGAAAAGGCTTTCAAGCGTGATCAATCCCTTGGGAACGTGGTTGTTCTTCAACTAGACCAATCCTTCATATTCTTCCTTATCAAGGCTTCGATCTTCGACTGTATCGACTTCCTGGATCATGAAATTGATGATCTACTCGTCGTTGTCAAAAACTTGCCAGTATAAATCTCTGTCGGGGATAGAGGGTCTATAGATCATCCTTATAGCCTTTAGCTTATGCACCATATCATCCATTGGAGAATATCGGGCTGTGATGGATGCTAAGACATCTGCATGTCGATTATTTTCTCGTAGAACATACTATAGATTGAGGGATTCAAACTGGTCAAACAAGTCCCAAACCCTATTGCGGTAAGATTTAAGATAATGCTTCTTTGAAGAGCATTTTTTGGTGACCTGGTTGCAAACTAGTTCGAAATTACAAAAGATTTGAAGATGCCTTATGGCTAACTTGTCGGCTTTCTTGAGTCCCAAGCACAAGGCTTCATACTCTACTGCATTGTTGGTGCAGCTCCATGTCAATCGGTAGCAATATTCTTTTTGCTCATCGAACGGCGAAATCAGAAGGATTCCTGCCTCGGCGCCATTTTTGCATCGAGCACCGTCGAAGAACAATTTCCATAGTCCTTGAGAAAAAAAATTTCCTTCCCTTTTAGCTGGTTTCTCGGACTTGGCGATGGTGTAGCACCCCACCTCAGTTTCTATCATGGCATTGAAATCTGCCAATGAAAATTCATCTTCACAACACAACTGTGTGAGGGATTCCTGGACCAAATCCACATGCTCTAGTTCCTTCGCGATCGTATGCATAGGGCCACTACTTTCTTCTTCGGACATCCTCTCAACCAAGAACGTAGAAGGCTTTTCATTATAGATCTTCACATTCTTCCCTTTGAAGGGGATCTCTAGATGAGTGTAATCCATGGATAGATATCTGCCCAACTTGCCATGAATTCTCTTGATAGGCACATGCTGAAGTAAGGCTCAAGGTCCACGACTACCACCTCTTGTATGACTACGATTTGAGGTGTCTTATGTATTCAAATAGGAATATCTTTGATGACACCTATAGTCTTCACTGGGGTACCATCCAACTGGAGGACTCCGTTATTGCTTCGTGTGTACTCCATGCCTATTTCTTCACATACTGCCTTCGACATTATTGTCGTCAATGATCCAGAATCTATCATACAGTTATGCACGATATACCCTTCCATTTGTAAGGATAAGTAGAATGGTGGTGGTCTATTTTTCCCCATGATGGATGTGGACAAGGTCTACACCAGGGCGGGTGGCTCTGCCTTCCTTGTATTGATCCTCTTCAATGACTCTTGCAGCAGGTCCACTTGTCTAGGAAGTTGTAGAGCATCATACAGACTGATCTTGGCTGGGATCCTCTTCAACTCTTCCACAATGTTGTAGGCTGAGGAGCTATGCACCTCGAGTTCCTTTCTCAGTTTGTACTTGGTGCGATATTGCTCTGTCACTTTGACCCTTTATTGCTTGGTGAGCGAGGGAAACTTGAGATTCTCCTTAGCCTATTCTTTGGTCTCCACCTGAGGTGGTTTGGCAGTGGCCTTTTGGGCCTTTTCTTTGACTAGAGCTGGTGGAGGAGCTTCGCTCGGGGCCAAAGAGGATGTTTGTCCTTTTTCAAATCGAGCATGTACCTTCAATGGAGCCATCTAAGTAGCATCTACCTCTATCAATCTTTTACCTCCCCTGGTAAGGACCGTGACTGGCTCTTCCTCGCCGATGGACAAGTTTTGATCCAATTTTATGATGACATTGACTTGACCGCCTTGGCTGTTGCTTGTTAACGTCTGCATGTAGTGTTGATGCAACATGCATGTATTTTCCTCATGAGGATCATTACACGTAGAGCACCAGTATACATGATCGAAAGTGCTTAGGACTTCTTCTATCGCAGCATTTCTTACCGAAGCTTTTCTTGGATGGATCGATTGATCTTTGGTAAGTGTAGGCATGGGATAAGACCTTCTTGGTAGAAACTCTTGTTGCGCTTGCTTCTTCTTGAAAACGGTCATGTCGTTGGAAAAGGTCTGCACTGTGGCATTTAACGATTGCATTTCTTGCAATATCTTGGCTTGCATATCATCGGCCTTGGGAACTGATGGTAAAGAAGCCATGGTCGGTATCGGAGGTAGGGCAGGATGTTGGAGGGGTGCTGGCAACATTGGAAATGTTGGAGTGATAGTGGGGGGCATAGTTGAAAACATGGGGAAATGTATCTGTGGATCCGTGATCTGCGACACAACAGGATTCGGGTTCTAAGATGAGATCAGATATGTAGGGATTGCAAAAATTTGTGGAGCGACTACGCTTGCATACTAGGCTTGAAGGAACTCAGGGAGTATGGGCATTAGCATTCTCTAAGGGAGTTTACCCACGACTATGAGGTCTGTTTCTGCTTTTTTGGCCAACCCATACAACTCTGGAAAGGTATTGACATTGGAGTACCTTATCATAAGGCCGATATCAGGATTGAAGGCCCGAAGGAAGTAGTATGCCACGGCTTCATCAGTTAGGCAAAGTCCAACTGGGACCCTTTGCCAGGTTTGGGCGAACCTAACATTAAAGTCTGCAATATCTTCTTATGGATGTCTTTGGATTGAAGTGAATTGCTACAGAAGAGAATTTGGATTAGCAGACTCATTGAAACCTTGCATCAACTGCCTGACTAACTGGTCCCATCTCGTAATAGTGTCGGGTGGCAGAGATCTATACCAACAGAGGAGCTTTTCTCTAAGGGAGAGAACCAGGAGCTTCACCATCACTCGCTCTTTTGTGATATCATGAATTACTGCCAAGGAAATTATGTCCTAGATATGCTCTAGAGTAGTCTTTCCGGTTTCGTCGAACGTCGGGAGCTTTTTGATTGCCATAGGCGAAACTTGCCCTTGGCCCGCAAGATTCAACAGTGATGAAGAATTCCATGCTGGAAATAATCTGGGCGATGGTTGTTGTTGTTGTTGTTGTTTTTGTGCCATATTTGTGCCTAGGTTCTGTGGAATAGAAGTCCCCAAAGTCCCTTTTGGGTTGCTCGTCGGAAGGCCAACTGGAATGGAGGCACTAGGATGCTTCGGTGAGTTGGGAGGATTTGGAGGAAAACTATCTACTGGGCTATCAAAAGTTAGGTCTTGCTCGTCAACAGTAGCCTCTTGCGAGGATGTCCCACATAAGAGGTATTTGAGGGTAACTAACCTAGAGTGTTCCCCAAAGGCGTTGATATCGAGTTCAAAGAAATCGGTTTCCTCTCCTCTATTCCTAACTCTCCATATTGTTTGCATGAAGGCATAGGCTTTAGTACTGGTCTTTATGACTTGAAGATTCTCGGGTAAAATAGAGTTGCCAGATGCTAAGAGTCTCTTAGTAATGAGAGCATCGATTCTCACTACTACTCAGGGGATGAGACTGACTAGGTCTCATTAGAAATTTGTTAGAACTACTGGCTCCGATGAAAACGGGCTATAAATTTTCTCAAATATGGGACCTTGGGTCCCATTGGGTGTGCCAAAAACTGTTGGTCATCAAATCTGCACAGGAAAGGACTTTCAATGGGTTTGCATGCCCTAGACCTACGACCAACATTGAAAGGCCGAGAGGAAGAGATGCCCCTCGTGCCAATCTTTGGAGAAATGTTGGCTCCTATACTAATCTACTTTTGGGGTTTGAGATAAGAGTGCAAGAAAGAGATAAAATATTTTGGGTTAGAGAAAGAAATAAAAAAGGGGTAAGGGTTAGAGATTGATGATTAAAGGTAGGGAAGAACAGGAAGCACGATCACTCACTAATAACTCAAATAGCAGCAAAAAAACACTAAGAACAGATGAAATAAATGCAGTGCCGACCTTCCTATGTATCCTCTGGATGGGTTTGCAGGGTTCTCGTCTCTCTCTCGTTGAAATTCAGGGTTCAGAGTAACAACGATTAAGAAGAGGGAATAACAGAAACCTCGATCCACCAGGTAGCATAAAAGAAAGCAATAGGGATGTTTTTCCTCTCCTATGTATCCTTTAGGGCAAATTTTAGGGTACAGTCCCCAATCGCACACCGGATTCAGGATTCAGAGTCTCAGTATACGAGTGCAAATAGACAAAATAATTAAGCACAGAAGGCAGCATAAAAGAGAGAAATGGAGCATAAAAATATTTAGTATTAGATGCAAGACATCAAGTTACAGTAGCTTTCTAGCAAAAAGTTCCCCCCCCTTTTACATTGCAAAGCCTAGGTTTTTATAGAGGACCCGACCCTCTGAATCATTATTACAAAATGGTAGAGTATGCCCTCGGGCCCTGAGAAATCGGCTCCTCGCTGCTACTGCGGATGACCTCTCAAATCGGCTACCAAAACTGGTAATGGTGACCGAGTCAACAGGGGAAAGATGCATTAAATGAGCCACTTGGATGTCCTCGGATTGCAAGTGCAGTGCTCAAGTGACGGCCATGCTTTTCAGGCTCTCCTTCTCGGACTGATACTTCGCATCCAATTGCTAAAAATGAGTAGTGGGCTTATCGGGCAAGAAAATATGCATTTATGAGGCCTTCCGACTGCCTCGGGAAAAATGCCCAACTTGGGAAGCATTCCTGGGAAGCGCCTCGTTGATTTCTACTTTGCAAAATTACTTCGGGGACGCGGAGTGCCAAAGCCAATCTCTTTCTATCCTTTGCTGCTTCATTGGAAAAACTGCTTCGACGAAGGGTCGGGACAAATGCTTCGGGCCGATCTTCTTTTGAAACGATGGTTCGAGGGAGTTTTGGCCAAAGCACTTTCTTGACTTATGCTGCTTCGGGGGAAATCTGGCTGAAGTGGATTTTATAAATACTTCGGGCCTGAAGTGTTTTCTTTGCCTTAGCCAATTTGGGCTATCTTTTCTTCTTTGGCGAAGTTACTTGGATGTCGCTTCACAAAATTTTCACCCAAAGTGGCTGCTGGGAATGCTTCGGGTGCGAAGCGTTTCTTTTGCTTTCTTGGCAAACTTCTCGCCCGAAGTGATGATTTGAAGCGTTTCGGGCCTGAAACTCTTTTCTTTTCATTTTTTCCATCAAGGGGCGATAGGGAAATCAAAATTGCTATAACTTATAAACAAAGAAAAAACTTTCAACCAAACAACTATCATACAAAGTTTTAATTTTTTCGCCCCTTGGTGGAATGTGACAATATTGCCAACAAGTCCTCAGTTGGGTATCCTCTGAAGATCAGAAGGTGAGCAAGGGATATGTTTTTCATTTTGGTATCTCCTACTCCTTTCTCAATCGGGAAACTAAAGCCAGATGAGACTTCTTTGTTGTTAGCCATTTTTTTAGGAAATATGGTCTCAAATACAGTGTTTATGGCCTTATGGTCGTTTAAGACTTTCTAGGTCAAGGCTTTGAGGTTGTCTGGTGCTATCATCCGATATTCTATAGCTTTCCACAACAGGGCTTCCTCTAAGGGTGTCCTATTAAACAAGGGATTTATGATGATTCGTTCTTCCCCCCGTTGATGGGATAAGGAGACACTTTGCACAAAGTGTGGCTCCTCACTCCAATGGATTTCTGGTGGGTCGGGCAAGTCTAATTCAAATTCAGAATGCTTGGATGACTCAGGTTCTGATGGATTGGTTCTTATAAACCGATTGTTCGGTCCTCTTCTTCTCGAAGAACTCATACAAGGTCAGATGGAAGGTTTCCAGGTATTGTAAATAATCTAGTTAAGACGCTTATCGACAACGGTGCCAAAAATATTGCGGGACAAACAAGGTTAACTTTTTCCTACTTTTGTCACATGCCCGTGCATTTAATTTATCAACCCAAGGAGCTTTGTAAACTTGCAAAGGGTCTGAATAAGATTTCTTACAATACCACTTGAGATGAGTCCACTAGTTCTACTATTGGGGGGTGTTTCAAATAGTTGTCAATCATTCATGCACTCCTCAATAATTTACATAAACAAACGATTAAATCTACAAAAATAAAACATCCACACATTCCTGAAAATGAACCTATTGTAAATGTTGAAAATATCGATGCAATAAAAAATCTTATAAAATAGTAAACTAATCTAGAAAATAATACAGGAAAAGTAGGGGAAGAAATACTAGCTTGGAGTGGGCCCAGGCTCCAGCAGCTTCCTCCCAAATGAACATGCACTTAGAACTCTTAGAACTGTATTTCAATTATCAAAGTATTACAAAAATATTCTATCTCCTCTCTATGTATATCTTATTTCTATCTCTTTATTTCTATATATTTTCTATATATATTCAGAGAGGTCTACGTGTGTTTATATAGCACACCCATAGAACTTTTGTTACAAAAGAATTTGTAACAGTCGATTCATCCCAAACTAAACTAAGACAGTCTGGTAAATGTAATGGACATCTAATAAAGCTGGCATTCGGTTCTATCGGTGGCATGTTCACTAATTGGGTTGTGCTTCACCTAGCATTGGTAGGACGTTCTCATACATTGGTGCAATCCCCAATTTAGCTTTACTTGACATAGAGTTGGAACTGCACCAGTTACTTTTTTCCATGTTGTGCTTGTCTAGTCAACAGGCAAATAACAGGGGCACCTTCCTATGCAAAATGTGCCTAAGTTTATCGTGCGCCTTCTCCATGCGAAAGGTACCTTATTGTCGTGGGCACCTTCCTGGGAGAGGAAGGCACTTATCTTCTGTTGGCACCTTCCTGTCAATGCCTTCCTTATGGGAGGAATGCGCTTGCCTTCTAGTGGCGCCTTCCCGTCGGTGCCTTCCTTATGGGAGGAAGGTGCTTGCCTTCTAATGGTGCCTTCCTTATGGGAGAAAGGCACTTGCCTTCTAGTGGCATGTTCCCTATCGGTGCCTTCCTTATGGGAGGAAGGCGCTACTTCTCCTTTGGTGCCTTCCTAGAAGAGGAAGGCGTTGACCTTCTATTGGTGCCTTCCTGGGAGAGGAAGGTGCTTGTCTTTCCTTGGTGCCTTCCTAGAAGAGGAAGGCGCCTACCTCCGCTTGGTGCCTTCTTGGAAGAGGAAGGTGCCTACTTACATTTGGTGCCTTCCTAGAAGAGGAAGGCACCTACTCCTGTTTGGTGCCTTCCTGGAAGAGGAAGGTGCCTATATTTTCTGCATTGAACCTGAAAGAAATAAAGTTCTAGGTCCATAAAGAGACCTTGACTGATCCAAATCTAACTAAATCAACTGCAATTCCACAAAAATACATTGAAAAAACATAAATTAGATAACACGCATAATTTCATCAAAGATCTATATAATAATTTATAAAAGTATGCAATATTTATTATACAGCCATATAATGATCAAGAAAATGTGTACAAAATATGAGCATTTATGGTGCTCATCAGTGGTGAAGAATTGAATTTTGCATTCCTTTCCCCTAATGCAATATTTAATTGAACAAGAATATCAGTTTTCATGTTAGCCATTTCCTCCATCAAATATTTTATATCAGTATTACCTGGATTCCTTTTCCTTCTTCTTTGCCTAGTGCAGGAATAATTTCTACACAATTCTATAATATCATTAATATCAATCTGGTTTATATCTCCTTTTCCCATTAAGTCCAATACTTCTCTGGAGTCATCCTGCAAACCTCTCAGAAATATAGTTTTTAATAATTCAGTTTCCATAGGACCACATCTCTTTTGGATAAAGGCAAATCTATCAAGATAATCCTCTAAGTTTTCATCCTCTTCTTGTCTAATATGAAATAACTCATCCTTCCTATTTCTCACTCTACAATACTCCTGATACTTATCCAAAAATGCAGTTTCCATTTGATCCCAAGTGCGGATTGAATCTGGTTCAAGGCTCATAAACCACCGTAAGGCTGCATCTTTGAGTGTAGAGGGAAATAACTTTAGATTTTGGTTATTATTGATATAGTCATAAGTCTGACACATAACTTTGAATTCAAACAAAAATTTATCAGGATCTTCAGAAACAACTCCCATAAATATTGGCAATACTGAGGGTGAAATTGTTTTCATAGGAGCATTCTAAGTAGGATTCAGACAAATAGGGTATTCAAAAGTTCTAACAGGAGGATTGTCAGCATCATGACCAACAATATCCCTATCACGTTCTCCTTGTTCTGCCATAGGTGCTTCTTTAGTTTTAATTTGTTCAACTGGTTCAGATGGATCAGCCCCATGGGTATGTCTAGAAGCAAGTGCCTCTAAGAGCTCTTCTTGCAAAGATCCTACAATTTTAGTTGATGAAGAAGATGATTATTTTTTAAGTCTTTCAGGAAGTTCATACACAAAAATATCTTCACTTGATCATGAACAACGCCTTGGTGGAAAATATCCAGTTCTGATGAACCTTCATCTTTTGTCTCTTGGCCTATGTGTTCATGCCTATTCACTAAATAAACTAAATCTTAGGTTTCCAAAAAATATTTTCTGAAACAGGACAGTTTTTGGACTGCTAGACCTATCCTAACAACACTTAAGTATCCCCAAAAATTATGCCAAAAAATATGAGTGTCGTCAACTCTTCATAATTTAATCATTATGTTTGTCAATCCAGGGCGGTGTCCAAGGCTATATACGATAGGAAAGGCAAGCAATTTAAAAATTAGTTCATTTAGGAGATGGTTTTATTGGTGAAACAGTTAGTGCTTGGGGGTGTTTGCGTCTCTTTTTTAACTCCTAAAAACTGAAATTGACTCCTATTTACCCTTGCAAAAATGAATTTGCAAGAATTGAAACAATTGCAGAAAAATAAAACTATCTACTGCTTCAGAGTTGAAAATGACAAAACTGAAATGTTGTAGTAATGAAAATAGTAGAAAATAAAACTTGCAGAATTTAAATCACACCTTGCATAAAGGAAAATCTAATTACAATAACATAATTTTAAGGGATAATAATCAAATTTTGCAGTGTTGAAACATGAAAATATTCTCTAATGCAAACTAGAAATTACAAATTCCTACTAATTTGGTGCAGCAAGAAATGAGTAGGAAACCTAGTAAAGTTGCTCCTTCTCCTGGCCCTAGAAGTGGGCCCTTGCTCCCTGAACCAGAACAAGGTGGAAAGAACTATTTTAAACTACCTATATCTCACACACACTCATTCATATTTCCAATGAAATACAAATAGTCCACCTTTTATTGATTCTGCAGCAACATTACAGTATTACAGGAAAAATCCTACAAAATATTGTTCTACTGTGATTACAAGGAAAGCTTATGAAATTATGCAATTCTATATCCTTTCTATCTATCTATTTCCATATTATTCTCAACAAAACAGGAGCATTTTATTTATACAAGTAGGGTACATGATTGATAAGGTTTTGTGCTACAATACAAGACTATTACAACTATGGCAAAACTATTTCCAAAATGCAAAGACATGATCAATTATCCTTTATCTATTTCATATGCTGGAATGCATCCGTTGAAGGAAAAGTTTTGGAAAGGATAGGAATATCCCTTAAACAACTGCAACCACCATTTACCACTTTGTTTGTTGCATTTAAAGGCTCTTTTTACCAAAACTATTGCTTCTACGCTTATTTCGGAGCTGCTCCAGAATATCAGGTAGCATAACAAAGTTTGCAATAATTCCTGTACCAAAAGCACATGCAAATAGTTGTGATAGTAGAAATAGTCTCCATATGTGCCCATAAGACTAATTCCATCTTGTGCATCAGTTGGAGTGGAAAATTCCAAACCATTTGTATATGTACAGATGGCTGGAATTTGTATGGAAAAATTCCTGTTTTCTGCATAGTCAACTATTAACAAAGTTTTTGGTGCCTTTGGTTATTCAAAGTGAGTGAATTATGGGAAAAGCTTGTGAAAGAAGCACAAAACCAAATATATAGCAGTACCTTAATATTACAACTTTAATTTAATGTAAAATATACTAAAACATACAACTAAAATAGACTATAAAGTATAGGAAAATAGTCAAAATAGGATATATGCACTTTAATATTTACAACATGTAAACACCAATACATAATGCATTCTATCACTATAATTAGCATCAAAACATAACATAAGGTGTTCAAAAGTGTTTATAAGTTATAAAAACTAGTCCATGGATGAGGCATTTGCAGGCCTCATCAAGAAACATAGTACATGTTGTAGGAAAAGGTCCATCTGAGAAGAGACCTAAAGGATCGATAGTCAGTCTGAGTGGAAAAAAGGTCCAGCAGACGGTCGGTCCAAGCGAACGGTCTAAAATTCTTGTGATCTGGGTAAAAGTAGAAATCGATAATGGTTCGGGTAAAAAACATTTCTTGTAGTCAATTTGGGTGGAGTTTTTAGTTCGACAGCCAATTCGAGTGGAGTTTTTAGACCGAAAATTGGTCCGGGTTTAGTTTTTAGACCGATAATCAGTCCAGGTGGAGATTCAGTGTGGTAGACGACCTGGTTGGAACTGACCTTTTGGGAGATATAAGTTCCTGTCATCGGGCCAGGTGGAGAATTATGTTGTGTCGGTATGATTATAGAACTACTCTGAAGACTAAATTGAGCACACTTTTCACATTAGAGTTTTACTTTTCAAATGTTATAAATTAAAACTATCTCTGGCTTGTTACTTATATAGTGGTATAGTTAGTGAATTTGGCAGTATAATTTAATTTTTTTTTTTTTTTTTTTACGAAAATGGTCCACGACTTAGGCAGTAGTGTCAGTGAATACAAAAAATAATATGTAATACTATTTCAATGCACGACGAATAGATACTTATAAAAAAATTTGATCCAAAAATTTCAGGTGAAGGACAGATGTCGAGGGTCCACCAAAATCGTAAATTTGCATTTTCAAAAATGCTAATCTTCACCCAAATTGTGAAGATTCACCATTAAGCAAAATGTTGTTGTCCATACACTATATCTTGGATAAGCTAGACAACCTAAAGTCACAAGTGAATCAACAACAAAATTCTTTATGACATATCTTGGATCAACTCACAAGCATTGAGTCATGGTTGAGTAATTCAAACCCTCAACCCCTCGATTGTCAAGACCAAACCACTCCTTTATAGTCCATGATCAAACATCAACGACATATGGAGGGGAGGTACCAAGCCCATCAACCACGATAACATTATACTCAGTTATCAGAGCCCTTAGCATCAATCTTCAATCGACTATGTGAGGCACAAGTAATCACACTTCCTCTAATACATCCACTAAACCCTAATAAGTGTAGATAAAAGTTGCACAGGAAAAATACATATTGTGTTTACCATCAAAAAATAGGCCATGATATCTAGACATGCTACATATTTCAAAATTTAGTCTAGGATATAATCAATAGCCAAGGACTTCAGATAGGAGTCTTTCAAGACTCTTTACCTTCACACAAAGTAAACACAACACCTAGCCATCCAGTCGAACAACCAAATCAAATGCGCATCACTCCACCATACCACAGGTTTGTGGATGTGATCGATGCTATAATCTCCAATATTTCACCTTCGTTTGACTCATCCCTGAGGGACGTTGGCACTGCATGAGCTTGTACGTCGCAACAAAGGAGGTCAATTTTCACCATCCTCTTTGTCCAGGCCAGTCACAGTACATAAAATACATGGCACATTGGGGGTACACAAGGTACCAAATACCCCTAAGTGATCTATAACCGTCTAGGCCACCCCAAAAGGCTCCAAGGGTATCTACATATTGCTTGGTCAACCCAAAACCCTCCTAGGTAGTCTATGACTATCTATGCTACCCTAAAAGGCTCCAAGGGTATCTACATATCACTTGGTCAACCCAAAACCTTCATAGATGGTCTATGACCATCTAGGTCATCCCAAAATGCTTCAAGGGTATCTACATACCGCTTGGTAAATCCAAATCCCCCCTAGGTAGTCTATGACTATCTAGGCCACCCCAAAAGGCTCCAAGGGTATCTACATATTGCTTGGTCAACCCAAAATCCCCCTAGGTGATCTATGACCATCTAGGTCACCCCAAAAGACTCCAAGGGTATCTACCAACCACTTGGTCAATCCAAAACCCCCCTAGATGGTCTATGACTATCTAGGTCACCCCAAAAGGCTCCAAGGGTATATATATACTGCTTGGTCAAACCAAACCCCCCTAGGCAGTCTGTGACCGTCTAGGTCATCCCAAAAGGCTCTAAGGATATCTATATACCACTTGGTTAATCCAAACATCCCTATGTAATCTATGACCATCTAGGTCACCCCAAAAGGCTCCAAGAGTATCTACATACTGCTTGGTTAATACAAAACTCCCCTAGGTGGTCTATGACCATCTAGGTCACCCCAAAAGGCTCAAAATGTATCTACATACCTCTTGGTCAACCCAAAATTCTCCTAGATAGTCTATGACCATATAGGTCAACCCAAAAGGCTCCAAGGGTATATACATACTGCTTGGTCAATCCAAAACACCCCTAGATGGTCTATGACCATCTAGGTCACCTCAAAAGGCTCCAAAGTAATCTACATACTACTTGTCAATCCAAAACCCCCTAAGTTGTCTATGACCATCTAGGCCATCCCAAAAATCCCCAATGGCATCTACCAAGCCCGTTGGTCACATGTACATACATATATATCAGTCAAAAATCCAAAAACATCATCAAAATATCAAAAATCCAAAAACATTATCAAAACATCAAAAATACAAAAATATTGCATTTCATTACATTGCATGCCATTGCATTACATCATCAATTGCATTAGGTATGCTCATCATTGCACTTTGCATTTTAGAGATGTTCATACATGTCTGGCACTGAGACTGTACACTAGTCATCATTCAAAATCAATGTTGTTCAAGTCATAATTCAAATCATTTTATATTTCACATATCATTTCCACCTACATTTCCCACTTTTTATATTTGTGTCCATTCCCTTCACTTAGCCATCTCTATTTTTCTTTTCAAATTTTGTAGAAAGTTATCCTAATTTTTAGGAGGTAGAGTCTTGCTTAGATTGTATCTTGTATATTTCAAAATCCCAACACATATTCATACTAATAATCCAAGTTTTGCATAATGAAATATGAAACCTACAAAGTGGTCTAGGTTACCTTAAGAAAAAAGGTCATCCTACTCATCCCCCTATGCGGATGGTTCAATAATGTTGAGAATTGGAAAAAGGACAAGCTCCTCCTTACCCAATTTCCCAAAGTCAATAGTGGTTCTCACCACTATCAACAAAGTCAAATTCCCAAAGTCAAAATCCCAAAATCAAAATCCCAAAAAAAAATTCAAAAGAAAAATAAATAGTGGTTATCACCACTCCCCAAATCCCTTGCTCAAAGAAAACAAAATACAAAATAAATAGTGATTATCATCACTACATATGAGCAAATATCCCTGAATTCAAATAAAATAAAAGAAGGGAGTATTGAACTTGAATCCCTGGAATTCTCAGCATTCAAAAAACCATAAGGTGATCCTCATTACAGGTTTTGTGGATAGCCTACTTGGCAATGGTGGTATCCTTATGCATGATGATATGTCTGTCATATTAGCTTTTGCGTATATACAGACTAATGTTTGCATGTGGATGAACTAGCTTTTGGTAGCCTATACTACCTAGTGGTCTAATCCAACTAAGTACAAAACCTAGGATCATGCTACTCATGGGGTGATCTTCAGTATGAATGGGTTGTGTAATCCCATTTGACACTGGGGTAATCTTATACTTATCACAAAATGAACTCACTTGCACACACGAGGATATTGAGTATCTTGGTCATCCTAGCAGATTCATACCTTGTCAAAAATTCTTGCATGGTTAGTATATAATTTTTGACCAGTTGATTAAAGTGTTTGAGTCTCATGAAAACCTCATAGAAATCCTATACCATCCTATCAATTATTCCATTTTTTCACATACATTTTAGTCTACATTATTCACAAATACATTGCATAGTCTCATGATGAAATTACACATGAATTGATGAATTCTATACATTTTATGGTGCTAACATAGTGTGTCATACAATATATACATTTCATCATCTATATTACTACATCATCCATCTCAATATGCATCCACGCAATACACATATCATGAAATAAAACAAAATTACAACATACACATACATGATAGACATCCATCATCATATCATATAGCAATAAACACATGATAAACCATATAAAAGCTCATATATATGTGTGTATATGTATGGGGTAAAAAGATACATCATACGTCCCATAGGCTATAGTAAAGTGAGTCCTCAGACTTCACACTATCAAAAATCCATAAAATCCAAAAATATTGCAAAACATTCAAAATTCAAAAATAATTAAACAATCAAAAATTCAAAAACAACACAAATATCAAAGAAAATGGTACATAACCCACCAAAAGTAAATCAAATCTGATGGAATTCACTCAGGATCAATATTAAACTCAAATTTATCATGGATGAATAGAAAATTCTTTACTTCAATCCCCAAGAAGGCCATTGTGGTTGGACTATCCCATGGAAACGAAGTTTTCAACCCCTTTATTCCATGAAACATCAACAAAATAATTAAAATCCTCTCAAAATGCTCAATTTTTCAATGCATAAAATCGGAGGAAACCCTAAAAAAGTCATATGTGTCAAGTGACTCATCACTTTTATCACTGGTCACTCCCTCATTGACTCATCACTTGAGGGGTAGTCATATTAAGCACATTCATAATCACAATCAACAATCACACACTCAATTATGCAAATTACATTCGCTCAATGAATATTTGACAAAGACAATCATGTCCCTACTTGGGGCAAAAAACAAGCACAAATTAAAACAAATTCTTGGCATTCTAAGAGCATGAAGGATTAGACACCTCACACCTTCATGACTAAACAATGTCCAAGATCAAGCCAACCTTACTCAAAAGGTTGTACTTGAAGCAAGTTCCTTAGCTCGTCAGAAGCAAGGATTTAATAACGCATGCTATTTCTATGAATGGGGTGTCTAAATTTGGTTAGGTTATTGAATAACCCTAATCATTCAACATTTTAGTTATCGATTTTTGCTCAGTGTTGTGTTGCACACAATACATCTAAAAAAGGGGCATCTATAGACACTAAAATCAGGTCAATCCGATTAGGCAATCACAAGCACTGGTTAATTATCACTATATGGCCCCCTTGGGCAACCCTCAGAGGTTTAATAGTGGTCCTAACCACTCTTGGGAGGCCCTACCCCACTTTTGGGATCTTTTGGGCCACATAGGCATGATTGTCCCACCCTGCGACGATCATAGTTTATGGCCATCCTACCCTAGGATGGTCTCAAAATGGTCATCATGGGGTGGGACGACCATAATCTTTGACTTCCTAAAAGTCAACTCTAGACAAATGGCATCCAAAAATTGCCATTTTCCCTGCCTATCCAACCATGCAATGCCTGAGGACACATAATTCCATGACATGTTGCATGTAAGAGGCCAAATAGGGAGATTCTCTTCTCCCTCCAATGCATGCCACCCTGTTGGCCAAATGGTGCCTCTTTTCTTGCATGCCCTCGCATGCCTTCTTGCCCAAAGGCCTCCTTTGGCTATAAAGTGGATCAGTTTTCCACACAATAGATAGAGAGGAGTTTTGAGACATAGCAACGAAGTGATGCCAATACTTCCCATCACCCTTTTGTATTATTTTCCCTTGGAATCTCTACCTAGTGAATGAGGTTTACGAGTGAACTAGGAGGCATGATCTACTTACAAAACCAAACCATCTGATGTTTTACAGGGTCTTATGCAGGTCTATGGAGGTCATCTAGAGAAGCACTTAAAACTATTATTAATTTTGCAAATATGACTACATGGGTTATTTTGAAATATCATTTTATGTATTATTTCCAAGTTTCATGTGTTTTGGATATGTTTAGAGATAAAAATTGCTTGCTTTGGGTTTTGTAGGTTGAAAAAGTGCACTACGATTACGCCATGCCATAAAATGTAATTTTGGTTCTATTTTTGGTGATATATTCCCAAAACCATATATTTTACATCCCTCTACAATTTTAAGTCATTTGGAGTTTATTTGGTATAATATCCATGCATATTCTCATTACTAGTCTTTAAGTGCTAGTGGGGATTGCATATTTTCATCACACACACTTGCTATTTGAAATTTCAGATTTCCTTGTGTGCATGTGCAAGCTTCTATAGCACATTAGGAAGGAGCACAAGACCTCAATATCAAATATAGAAGTGGCAGACGCATTAGCCTGCCCACCTTGATTGTGGGTACGATGAAAGACATTGGAAGTGCATCGAGTTACTTGAAGGATTTGATCCTTGGGAACCCAAAATTTGTCACAATTATATCATATTTGAGACCTCAATGGGACTTCTATGTAACATTGTATTTGATCCACCAAATTAATAAGAAAGAGACTCACTTTACTTAATTTCTTGCTATTTGGTATTTCTTCCATTTTACTTGCATGCTTCCTATTCATTAGGTGCACCGTTTCTGCCCTACTTTAGGATATAACCTTGGAGGGATTATGGGACATCTCCATATGTTATGAAACCATAGATAAATGCTAAATCATATTGATTTAGATGGGATAATTTCATCTATATCGAATAATGAACATGGGGTTCATTCTCAAGGGAATTATGGGGTTCCCTCTTGATAATCGATGAAACCTCTCTTTAATATGAAACCGATGATCATTCATAAACATGTAGATATAAGAATTTGTGAGATTATTATGTATTGTATTGATGTCTTAGAGAAAGGAAATGTGACATTTTCTTAATTGCATCATAATTAAACCAAGGAACAAGTTGGTTCCTTTGATTTCATATTGATTTAGAAAAATATCCATGAGATGCCTTTCTATACTTGTATTATGACAATTTAAGTTTATGAAATGAGAGGAGAAACATATTTTGGAGGATGGGTTTATTCCTCGAGGGTTCCCAAGGTATATGTTGTGTAAACTCTATTTTTTGGTTTGCAATTATTGTTATGCATGGATGTTTACTTGCTTTCTATTATGATTAGCTAGATCATGAATACTGAATATGAATAAAGAAGTAAATTTTATTTTCTTTCCAATGAAATGATGAATTTACATTCTTATAAAGTGATGTTATATGATGTAATAAATTGTTAACAAGCAATGTCCTATGGATGAGAATAGATTATGACTATCTTTGTGATTATAATAATTGATACCTTTGTGAATTCTAATGAATGAAATTTTATTATGATGTAATGGTTTATACTTTAAATCAAGTGAAAGTCTTGATGTGAATAAAGTAACCTTTATGTATTGTTTTAATAATACATACATGATATTCCACTGCAAATAATGGAACATAGGAAGAAATATTGAAATAACATTCAATTGATTAAGTAACTAAACTTCCTAATAAAATAAGAGATAGAAACAGTTAAACCAAGGGATCATACATATAATTATGGGATGTAAGGTTGGATAGGAGTTGGTCACTCCTATCACGAGAGTTGACACTAACCATGTCATAATTCTCTTCTCTACTTATTTTCCTGCATGATGTTGATTCAAGCATACTTGGTTATAACTTAACATTCTATCTCGGGTTTTGTTGGTAATGTGGGTTGTTACACACCTCATCGACCTATTTTGGGGTCAGCCTTGACCAAAGTGAAATTTCACTTTCCCACCCATTTTGCCCTCCAAAATTTTATAAATAAGGGTTTGGATCGCCTTAGTTACCCCAATAAGTTCTTTTGAGATTCTAACTTTTGAATCGCTCATTTGCTCATGTGTTCAAGTGGATTTCTACTACAAATTGATGTTTTAGATGTTTTGGTGCTTCATGATTTTTGCCCTTGGGGATTGAGTGAAGAATTTTTTATGATTGGATTAATCAAAAATTTTGAAGTGCTTCTTCCACATCTTCATTACTTCTTTCTTTATCCATTAGCTCATCAAGTCTTGTATGCATTTTAGTACATTTAAAACTTTATTTTCTACTTTTTGCACCCTATGTTTTGTTGTTTCAAGCCCTGAAAGGGCATCTAAACCAGATTTGTTCCCCCCCATACAGGATGTAAATTTGGTCAACCAAATTCACACCTCCTTGTTGCAGGGCACAAATTTGGTAAATTTAGGTTTTTGGGGGTATGATTCACACTTTAAAACACTAATTTTCACCGTGTATTGAAGATTTCTATTGTGTCCATCTCAATTGTAGTTCATTTCATTGTTACATATTTATTTTACTATATTTGTGCATGTTCCAAAGGTCAAAGATTATTTTACTTTCAAATGGTCAGCTAAAAGGACCAAGGGGGCTTGACTCTTATGCCTCCAAGCTCAACTATATAGAGGCCTAAGCAAGCCCCCAAACGCTGATCAAATTTTCTAGGGTTTTGTGAAGATATTTTGCAAGGTTGAAGCTATTGGATATTTAGGATTCAAGATAAAGTTTGGATCAAACATCGGATAAGATAAGTGTCCTAATATATTTATAGGTTGATTTTTTTTTGCTTTATACCCACTTTTGTGTAAAACCTAGATGATAAATAAAGTATAAATATTTGATTAAGTTTCATAGGCATTTAAATGAATAAGAGCATATAGTGTGAACCTAGGGTATTATTTATGCATTACCTTGCACCCTTGCTTAAAATATTTTATTTTATAATCTAGGGTTAGAAATAATTGAATAAAAAAATCATTCTAGGCTTAGCTCTTGTATTCTTGCATCTTGTATCTTGCATTGTTCTGAAGAAACTAAGATTATACTGAGAGGGGGGGTGAAAAGTATAATACCTATTTTTACTTTTCTTCTCAAATAAATATTATGCAGTGTATAGATAGCAGTATCAATAGTAGTAATCAAAGCAATGCACAAAACACCACACACAATAGAGACACATATTTAACGTGGTTCACCCAATGTGGGCTACCTCCACAGAGAAAATATTTCTTCTAAATATTTCTAAAATGATCTCTTGGGAATCCTTCCCAAATTACAATGTTTATGGACCTCGGTCCAAAGGATATTCTGATACCCTAATCTCAAGTTCTTGGATCTCTTCCACAGGAGAAATCTTTCCCCTTCTACTCTGGCTAGTGATCTTCTAGAATATTCTATCTCTATGTTGTGGTGACTGATGGATCTCTCTCCACTTGAAGACTTCTCATTTAGATCTTGTCTTAAATTGTCCTGTCCATTGGATCTCTATCCACTAAGACTTTGTCCTCTATACTCTATCACCTCCAAAGCTCTATCTCAATACTATACCAAACATAGTTCAGTCGGTCTAGCATAGTTCTACTCAATATCTTGCACTAAACATAGTACAATCGGTCTAGTACAATTTTTCTCAATAGGTTCACTTAGAACCTACTCAAATATTCTCAACAAGTTCACCCAAAAACCTGTCTAAATTTGCTCAACAGGTTCACACAAAACCTGTCTAAATCTTCTCAACAAATCCTCTCTAGGACTTGCTCAAATATACTCAATAAGTCCTCTCTTGGACTTGCTCAAATCTGCTTAATAAGTCCTCTCTTGGACTTGCTCAAATCTGCTCAATAAGTCCTCTCTTGGACTTGCTCAAATTTTCTCAATAAGTCATCTCTTGGACTTGCTCAAATCTGCTCAATAAGTCCTCTCTTGGACTTGCTCAAATCTATTTAGCAAGCTTTCACAAAAGCTTAACTCAAAATAGTCCACAAGCCTTCTCAAAGACTTATCTCAAATCTGCTTAACAAGCTTACATAGAACTTGTTCAATCTCATAGAATCATAAAGAGAATTGTTAGAGACTCAATATGTTCTAAGCTCAAAGTACAATCAATATCTCAATTCAATCTCATAGAAGCATAAAGAGAATTTTTAGAGACTCTATATGTTCTATACAAAAATCCCAATCTCAAATCAATAGAAGAATAAAGAGAATTGTTAGAGACTCAATATGTCCTATTCTTAAATCTCAATCTCAACTCAAATAAATCTCATATAAGCATAAAGATAATTGTTAGAGACTCTATATGTTCTATACTCAAATCCCAATCTCAACTCAATAGAAGAATAAAGAGAATTGTTAGCGACTCAATATGTCCTATTCTTCAATATAAATTTCAACTCAAATCAGAATATAGAATAGTTTGTTTTATGGAACTTGAACAACCATTTCACACATCCACTTGACTAGGCTTAACCAAATCAACTCAACCAATCACATCAAGGAACAAACCTTTCTCACAAACCCTATTTCAAGCATGTATCAACCAACTCAAAATGTTTCCAACAATGCTTTATCTCAAGTCTCACATAAAAATGATACGCATGTTCTTTTCTAGATCATGTTCAAGTTCATTTCATCATCAATGGGATTCAAAAACAATGCTAATGAAACAAGGTTTAAATACAACTCACAAATTATAAAACCTTGAGGCATTCAACCAACCATCTTCACAAAGGAAACTTCAATTAATCCTTTTCACTCCAATGATATTTCAGAAATCAACCACCACAAATAATCAATAGGAGAATGTGCCCATACCTTTTTTATGCCAATAAGTTATTCACAAAATCTGCCACACTTAATCACAACTTTCCTTTTCAATATTAATAAGGGTTAGTGGTATTTTAAATAATCACAATAAAAGCATAACTTAATTTACACCATTTTCACTCCAACTTCATAAACACATCCACCAAAGTCTATTTTAATAAAAACCCTTATTAAGAATAACCCACAATAAATATCTCAAAATCACTTTAACAACAACTCCTTATTTCTCCTAAAATCAATTCTCCATTTCCATCAAAATAAAACATAAATCAAATATGCTTTTGCAATAATCATCACAGCCCTAATGATAAAATTTAATTTCCATTAAATACCTTATAACTCCAAACTTTAGGGCTAATAAAAATTAATAAAGGTAAAAATGTAAATACCTCTCAAGGGGATTCTAACCCCTGTCCGCCACACACCGAGAGTGTCTTAGCCGTGGCTAAGATTCCAACCGAGCCAAAGAACTCATTTGGAAAGCAAAGGATAAAAGGGCCTTTAATATTTCTTCACCTGCCGCAAAGGACAAAGTGCCAAAGTGTTTCCCACATGCTGTCGTCAAGGAAATTCGATCCCTAATATTTGTGCTACCCACAGTCTTAGAAAAATTGATACGCCAATGCGCCACACCTCATACCACATTTGAGATTTTCAAATCACTACACTTTCTTCTCTACTTCCTTTTCAACAATTCGCACGAGCTCTTTCGAATTCCAAGGCAATTAACACACGAGAGCAAGGATGATTATTTGGTTTAATTGCCACCCATTTATATAGTGTTTAATAACACTTTGAAGATGTCGACAAAAAAGGTTCAAGGTGTAGACCAATTGGTTCATCAAAACCCCATAAGGGGGCGGAGGTCCAAGGTTCAAATCTCAGGCCTTGTCGGACTGAACGCTTGTCCCTTTCTTGGTGCTTTTAGTGGTGTAAAAGGTTTAAAATGACTGTGGCATGATGGTTATAGGGGCGGACTATGCGAAGATCTATGTGGCGGCTTCTGGGGTGGACAACGCAGAATACTGTGGTGGCCATAAAATCTAGATAGCCTGCCCGGATTCATGGCGGCTACCGATTCCACCATGTAAATTCAAAAAAAAAAAAAAAAGATGTCGACAAAAATATTAAAATTTTATTTGGATGATGACGTCGACGAGAACCTTTTCATTTAAATTTGAATTTAAATTTTAAATAATTAAAATTTAAATCAAACCTTAAAACTCAAATAACTCCATCACCGGGGCACCTTTTTTTATGAAACGAAAGCCCAACGTGGGTTTGAAGAAAAATCCATATCAAATCTGTTCTCCATGGTTTTAATTAAAATATTTTATTTTACCTACCTTGGTTTTCACAAAAAACCTTAATAGATAATTTTGACATTTATTGCTCTACTGACATCAATGACAACATTTCAACTTAGGGACTCAAAATGTCCAATAATTTCCCCCTTTGTCTTTTATGGCAACCCAAAACCTTTTACTCAATTCTGACCTTATTTTTTGCTCCCCCTGGGGCTTTGCTCCCCCTAGCTCAATGCTCTCTTAGATATCAAATCTCTCCTCATATCCAAAAACTCTCCCCATAATACACAAATATCTCCCCTTTGACATCAATGGCAAAGGGTCACCTTTGGGGTTCGAGGCTAAGAAATAAACCTCTTAGCTTAGCCCCTCCCCCACCTCCACATGAGGTGGTTAATTCTGGGGTGGGAGTATTTCTACTCCCTGAAAGCACTGTTCTCTGCCTTTGTATTTTTCTTTTTCTTTTTTTGATTCTCTCACTGTTTCTTTTTGAGTCATCATCCCTATTCCTATTCCTATTCTTGTTCTCATCCATGTTCCTATTCTTGTACCTGTTCTTGTTCTCGTTCTTATTTTCATCCATGTTCCTGTTCTTGTTCTTATTTTCATCCATGTTCCTGTTCTTGTTCTCATTCTTTTTTGAGTCTCTTTTCTTTTCTAAGTCTTTGTTCCTATTCATATTCTTGTTTTTGTTCATGTTCCTGTTCCTATTCCTCTTCATATTCATGTTCCTATTCATGTTCATATTCTTGTTCTAGTTCATGTTCATATTCCTATTCTTGTTCATACTTGTTTATGGAATATTTGATCTACACCATCTTGCTATGTGACCATCATTATTGCACTTATAACACTTAATGTTATTATTCCTTGGATGTGCAATAGTCTTAGGTTTTCTCCTGGTGAAGCCATATCCTCTTCTATCATGAATCTTGCAATTTATTGTCTTATGACCAAACTCATTACATGAATAAAAATATCCTTGGAAAATTTGTTCTCTTCCATATACTTGTCTTTCATGTGTCCTACACTGTGAAGCCATGTGCCCAAACCTGTGATATGAGAAGCATCTTCCATTGAAGATTCCTTGCCTAGACCTCATTGGTCTCCTGTTCTGATTGTTGTTCCATCTATATCTTCTTTACCCATTGTCCCTATTGGACCCACTACAATCTGACTCATCCTTAGAAGTTTCACTTTCACTTACATATGAGAATCCCTCTTCTGAAGTATCTTCTTTCAATGTTGTTTCTTATTCTTCAAGACTTGAAGTAGACTTTGCCTTTTCCTATTTCTTTCCAAAACCTAGACCTGTTGAACATGATGTTCTTTGTTGTACATGAATGAACTTATCCAAGTTCTTAGAGCTATTTGTGAAACTCTTCATCTTGATCTTGGAGTCCTATAAATATTTCTTTAGAGTAGCCACTTCTTGTGCTAACTTCTCACATTCCAAGATTTTTGCTTCTAACTTTTCTCTGAACTTACTTGCCTTGGCCTTTGACTTCTCTAAGTCCTCTATGAGCAATAATATTTCTTCATCACATTCTTGAAACTAACTTTCAATCTTAGAGTGTTGCTTTCTTACCTTCTTCACTGTGTCAAGAGCATATATAAGTTCACCTTTGAGATCATAACCATTCTCTGTTGAGTAGTCCTCTATTTTTTTGCCTTTGTCCATATCATTTCTTTCTTTTGAATTGCTTTCTATAGTATCACTCAATTCTTTATCTTCTAAAGCCATTAGAAGATTTTAATTTGATCTATAAAGTGTATATTCAAATCATCATCACTAAAAATATAACCATCTCTTATGCAATCATCTTCAAGGTGTCCAAATTTACCACATCTAAAACACTTGAGAATAAGTGGAGTATTTTTCTTAACTTGATATTTTTCCTTAACCATAAACAAGACTTCATCTCTATAATTGTCTAAAAATCTAGCATCACTATCAATTTGGTACTTACTTGGATTATCCGCATAGTAGCTTCTCTTTTGCCTTTGTAAAAACTTCTTCCCTTGTCTGTTTTGGCCATCCCTATTTTTCTTTTGGTACCTGTAATTTTCAGATTCCCTATACCTGTGATCCTGTTTTTCTTCATCATTGTTGATCTTTGGCTCTTTA
Organism: Wollemia nobilis; assembly: GCA_028583015.1. Lineage (NCBI taxonomy): Eukaryota > Viridiplantae > Streptophyta > Pinopsida > Araucariales > Araucariaceae > Wollemia > Wollemia nobilis. The sequence continues at coordinate 4,849,662 of JAQPPZ010002456.1, read as the reverse complement.
AATTTTGTTGCAAAATGTCCAAAATTGACACAATTAAAGCATTTAATAGATCTCATATCTATTGTCCTTTTGAACCCTTTATCTCTTCTACCATAGTTAGCTTTTTCATCACTAGAAGATTCATTGCTTGATTTTGTCTTCTTACCCTTTTTCTTACTGTCCACTTTGAATGCAACTTCTTTTGGAGGAATAGGATCTTTTGTTCTTATCTCAAAAGTTGTAAGCATACCAAGCAAAGCATTTCTTGTTATATTATCACTATCAATTGATGTTTCTATGGCAAAAAAAATTTCACTATACCTTTTTGGAAGAGTCCTCAAGATCTTGTCACAAGCATCAGATTCATCAAATCTCATTCCAAGACCTTTCATCTCATGTATAAGTTCATCAACCTTGTTCAGATAGTCACAAATGCTTTCATCATCCCTCATTCTTATATTCTCAAATTCTCCTTTGCGATTTCTGATCTTTGCTTTCCTAACACTTTTATCTCCTTCATATATGGTTTGCAAGAGTTCCCACATATCTTTTGTTGTTTTTCATTCCATCACATTCATAGATTCTGATCTACGTAATCCTCTTATAATTACATTCATAGTTCTTGAATTTGCATGCATGAGAAACCTACCTTCCTTATTTGTAGGAGGATTAATTTTTGAATTGTACCCAAATTCCACTACATCCCAAATTTCATTGCCAAGTTCCATCAGGTGAAATATCATAAGAATACACCAATATAGGAAGTCAATTCCATAAAATACTGGTATTGTATTATTGAAGACCTCATTCTTTTGATCCTTTTTATCCATTGTGTTCTTAGACCAATTTTACTTCAAGCTATACAACTCTTCTGAAGGAACCCGCTCTGATACCAATTGAAGAACACAAGCTTATACTGAGAGGGGGGGTGAATAGTATAAGACCACTTTTTACTTTTCTTTCAAATAAATATTATGCAGTGTATAGATATCAATATCAATAGAAGTAATAAAATTAATGCACAAAAAACCACACATAATAGAGACATAGATTTAACGTGGTTCACCCAATGTGGGCTACCTCCACAGAGAAAATATTTCTTCTAAATATTTCTCAAATGATCTCTTGGGAATCCTTCCCAAATTACAATGTTTATGGACCTCTGTCCAAAGGATATGTTGATCCCTTAATCTCAATTTCATGTATCTCTTCCATAGGAGAACTCTTTCCCCTTCTGCTTTGGCTAGTGATCTTCTAGAAGACTCTATCTATATGTTGCACTGACTAGTGGATCTCTCTCCACTTGAAGACTTCTCACTCAAATCTTGTCTTCAATTATCCTGGCTACTAGATATCTATCCACTGAGACTCTGTCCTCTATACTCTATCACCTCCAAATCTCTATCTCAATACTGTACCAAACACAGTTCAATCGGTCTAGCATAGTTCTTCTCAATCTCTTGCACTAAACACAATACAGTCAATCTAGTACAATTCTACTCAATAGGTTCACTTAGAACCTTCTCAAATCTACTCAATAGGTTCACCCAAAAACCTATCTAAATCTGCTCAATAGGTTCACACAAAACCTGTCTAAATCTTCTCAACAAATCCTCTCTAGGACTTGCTCAAATCTGCTCAATAAGTCCTCTCTTGGACTTGCTCAAATCTACTCAATAAGTCCTCTCTTGGACTTGCTCAAATCTGCTCAATAAGTCCTCTCTTGGACTTGCTCAAATTTTCTCAATAAGTCCTCTCTTGGACTTGCTCAAATATGCTCAATAAGTCCTCTCTTGGACTTGCTCAAATCTGTTTAGCAAGCTTTCACAAAAGCTTAACTCAAAACAGTCCACAAGCCTTCTCAAAGACTTGTCTCAAATCTGCTTAACAAGCTTACACAGAACTTGTTCAATATCATAGAATAATAAAAAGAATTGTTAGAGACTCATTATTTTCTAAGTACAAAGTACAATCAATATCTCAATTCAATCTCATAGAAGCATAAAGAGAATTGTTAGAGACTCTATATGTTCTATACTCAAATCCCAATCTCAACTCAATAGAAGCATAAATAGAATTGTTAGAGACTCAATATATCCTATTCTTAAATCTCAATATCAACTCAAATCAATCTCATAGAATCATAAATAGAATTATTAGAGACTCTATATATTCTATACTCAAATCCCAATCTCAACTCAATAGAAGCATAAAGAGAATTGTTAGAGACTCAATATGTTCTATTCTTCAATCTCAATCTCAACTCAAATCAGAATATAGAATAGTTTGTTTTATGGAACTTGAACAACCATTTCACACATCCACTTGACTAGGCTTAACCAATTCAACTCAACCAATCACATCAAAGAACAACCCTTTCTCAAAAACCCTAGTTCAAGCATGTATCAACCAAATCAAAATATTTCCAACAATGCTTTATCTCAAGTCTCACATAACAATGATACTCATGTTCTTTTCTAGATCATGTTTAAGTTCATTTCATCATCAATGGGCTTCAACAACAATGCTAATGAAACAAGGTTTAAATACAACTCATAAATTAGAAAACCTTGAAGCATTCAACCAACCATCTTCACAAAGGAAACTTCAATTAATCCTTTTCACTCCAATGATATTTCAGAAATCAACCACCACAAACAATCAATAGGAGAATGTGCCCATACCTTTTTTATGCCAATAAGTTGTTCACAAAATCTGCCACACTTAATCACAACTTTCCTTTTCAATATTAATAAGGGTTAGTGGTATTTTAAATAATCACAATAAAAGCATAACTTAATTACACCCTTTTCACTCCAACTTCATAAAAACATCCACCAAAGTCTATTTTAATAAAAACCCTTATTAAGAATAACCCACAATAAATCTCTCAAAATCACTTTAACAACAACTCCTTATTTCTCCTAAAATCAATTCTCCATTTCCATCAAAATAAAACATAAATCAAATATGCTTTTGCAATAATCATCACAACCCTAATGATAAAATTTAATTCCCATTAAATACCTTATAACTCCAAACTTTAGGGTTAATAAAAATTATTAAAGGCAAAAATGTAAATACCTCTCAAGGGAATTCGAACCCCTGTCTGCCACACACTACGAACGTATTAGCCATGGCTAAGATTCCAACCGAGCCAAAGCACTCATTGGAAAAGCAAAGGACAAAAGGGCCTTTAATCTTCCTCAACCTACTACAAAGGACAAAGCGCCAAAGCGTTTCCCACATGCTGCCATCAAGGGGATTTGATCTCTGATATTTGCACTGCTCATAGTCTTAGCAAAATCGATATGCCAATGCGCCATGCCTCATACCACGTTTGAGATTTCCAAATCACTGTGCTTTCTTCTCTGCTTCCTTTTCAACAATTTGCATGAGCTCTTTCGAATTCCAAGGCAATTAACACATGAGATCAAGGATGATTATTTGTTTTAATTGACACCCCTTTATATAGTGTTTAATAACACTTCGAAGACGTCGACAGAAATATTAAAATTGCATTTGCATTATGACATCGACGGAAACCTTTTAATTTAAATTTAAATTTAAATTTTAAATAATTAAAGTTTAAACCAAACATTAAAACTCAAATAACTCCATCATCGGGGCACCTTTTTCGACGAAATGAAAGTCCAACATGGGTTTTAAGAAAAACCTAGATCAAATATGTTTTCCATGGTTTTAAAAAAACCTTTTATTTTATCTGCCTTGGTTTTCACAAAAACCCTTCATATATCCTTTTGACATTTATTGCTCTATTGACATCAATGACAAAATTTTAGCTTAGGGACTCAAAATGTCCAACAATATCCCCCTTTGTCATTGATGGCAACCTAAAATATTTTACTAAATTCTGAAATTCTTTTCTGCTCCCCCTAGGTCTTTGCTCCCTTGGCTCAATGCTCTCTTAGATATCAAATCTCTCCTCATATCCAAAAACTCTCCCCATAATACATAAATCTCTCCCCCTTTGACATCAATGGCAAAGGGTCACATTTGGGTATCGGGTCTAAGAAATACACTGCTTAGCTTAGCCCCTCCCCCACCACAACATGAGGTGTTTAATTTTAGGGTGGGAGTATTTCTACTCCCCGAAAGCATTGTTCTTTGCCTTTGTCTTTTCCTTTTTCTTTTTTTTGAATTCTCTCACTGTTTCTTTTTGAGTCATCATCCATGTTCCTGTTCTTGTTCTTGTTCTTATTCATGTTCTCATTCTTGTACCTATTCTTGTTCTCCTTATTTTCATCCATATTCTTGTTCTTGTACCTGTTATTGTTCTCATTCTTTTTTGAGTCTCTTTTCTTTTCTAAGTCTTTGTTCCTGTTCATCTTCTTGTTTCTATTCATGTTCCTATTCCTATTCCTGTTCCTCTTCATATTCTTGTTCCTATTCATGTTCATATTCTTGTTCCTGTTCATGTTCATATTCTTGTTCATGTTCATACATATTTCTGGAATATTTTCTCTACACCATATTGCTATGTGACCATCATTATTGCATTTATAACACTTAATGCTATTATTCCTTGGATGTGCAATAGTCTTAGGGTTTCTCCTAGTGAAGCCATATCCTCTTATATCATGAATCCTATAATTTATTGCCTTATGACCAAACTCATTACATGAATAACAATATCCTTGGAAAATTTGTTCTCTTCCATATACTTGTCTTTCATGTGTCCTGCACTGTGAAGCCATGTGCCCAAACCTGTGACATGAGAAGCATCTCCCATTGAAGCTTCCTTGCCTAGACCTCATTGGTCTCTTGTTCTGATTGTTGTTCCATCTGTATCTTCTTTGACCATTGTCCCTATTGGACCCACTACAATCTGACTCATCCTTAGAAGTTTCACTTTCACTTACATATGATAATCCCTATTCTAAAGTATCTTCTTCTGATTTTGTTTCTTCTTCTTCAAGACTTGAAGTAGACTTTGTCTTTTCCTATTTCTTTCCAAAACCTAGACCTGTGAACATGATGTTATTTGTTGTCCATGAATGAACTTATCCAAGTTCTTAGAGCTATTTGTGAAACTCTTCATCTTGATCTTGGAGTCCTGTAAATATTTCTTTAGAGTAGCCACTTCTTGTGCTAACTTCTCACATTCCAAGATTTTTGCTTCTAACTTTTCTCTGAACTTACTTGCCTTGGCCTTTGACTTCTCTAAGTCCTCTACGAGCAATAATATTTCTTCATCACATTATTGAAACTGACTTTTAAGCTTAGAGTGTTGCTTTCTTACCTTCTTAACTGTGTCAAGAGCATAGATAAGTTCATCTTTGAGATCATAACCATTCTCTATTGAGTAGTCCTCTATTTTTTTGCCTTTGTCCATATCATTTCTTTATTTTGACTTTATTTCTATAGGATCGCTAAATTCTTTATCTTATAAAGCCATTATAAGATTCTCATTTGATCTATCAAGTGCATCTTCAAAATCATCATCACTAAAACTATAACCATCTCTTGTGCAATCATATTCAAGGTGTCCAAATTTACCACATCTAAAAAACTTGAGAATAACTGGAGTCTTTTTCTTAACTTGATATTTTTCCTTAACCATGAACAAGACTTCATCTCTATCATTGTCTGAAAAGCTAGCATCACTATCAATTTGGTACTTACTTGGATTATCCGCATAGTAGCTTTTCTTTTGCCTTTGGAAAAACTTCTTATCTTGTATGTTTTGTCCATCCCTATTTTTCTTCTGGTACCTATAATTTTTAGATTCCTTGTACCTGTGATCTTGTTTTTCTTTATCATTGTTGATCTTTGGATCTTTGCATTTTTTTGTAAAATGTCCAAAATTACCACAATTAAAGCATTTAACATATCTTATATCTATTGGTCTTTTTAACCATTTATCTCTTCTACCATTGTTAGCTTCTTCATCACTAGAAGATTCATTGCTTGATTTTATCTTCTTACCATTTTTCTTACTGTCCACTTTGAATGCAACTTATTTTGGAGGAATAGGATCTTTTGTTCTTATCTCAAAATTTGTAAGCATACTAAGAAAAGCATTTCTTGTTAGATTATCACTATTAATTGATGTTTCTATGGCAGAAAATTTTTCACTATACCTTTTTGGAAGAGTCCTCAAGATCTTGTCACAAGCATCATATTCATCGACCCTCATTCCAAGACCTTTCATCTCATGTATAAGTTCATCAAAATTGTTGAGATAGTCATGAATGCTTTCATCATCCCTCATTCTTAGATTCTCAAATTATCCTTTGAGATTTCTGATCTTTGCTTTCCTGACACTTTTATCCCCTTCATATATGGTTTGCAAGATTTCATATATATCATTTGATGTTTTGCATTCCATTAGCTTCATAGATTTTGATCTACGTAATTCTCTTATAATTGCATTCATAGATCTTGAATTTGCATGCATGAAAAACCTACCTTACTTATCTGTAGGAGGATTAATTTCTTAATTATACCCAAATTCCACTGCATCCCAAACTTCATTGCCAAGTGCCATAAGATGAAATCTCATAAGCACACACCAATATAGGAAGTCACTTCCATAAATGACCGATATTGTATTATTGAAGGCCTCATTATTTTGATCCTTTTGATCCATTGTGTTCTTATACCAATTTTCCTTCAAGCTGTCAAAATCTTCTGAAGGAACCTGCTCTAATACCAATTGAAGAACACAAGTTTATACTGAGAGAGGGGATGAACAGTATAAGACCACTTTTTACTTTTCTTATCAAATAAATATTATGTAGTGTATAGATAGTAGTATCAATAATAGTAATCAAAGCAATGCACAAAACACCACACATAATAGAGACACAGATTTAACGTGGTTCACCCAATGTGGGCTACCTCCATAGAGAAAATATTTCTTCTAAATATTTCTCAAATGATCTCTAGGGAATCCTTCCTAAATTACAATTTTTATGGACCTCAGTTCAAAGGATATGTTGAATTCCTAATATCAAGTTCATGGATCCCTTCCACAGGAGAACTCTTTTCCCTTCTGCTCTGGCTAGTTATCTTCTAGAAGACTTTGTCTCTATGTTGCACTGACTGGTGGATCTCTCTCCACTTGAAGACTTCTCACTTAGATCTTGTCTTCAATTGTCCTGGTTGTTGGATCTCTATCCACTGAGACTTTTTCCTCTATACTTTGTCACCTCCAAATATCTATCTCAATACTGTACCAAACACATTTCAGTTGGTCTATAACAGTTCTGCTAAATATCTTGCACTAAACACAATACAATCGGTCTAGTACAATTATGCTCAATAGGTTCACTCAAAACCTGCTCAAATATGCTCAACAGGTTCATCCAAAAACCTGTCTAAATATACTCAATAGGCTAAATATACTCAATAGGTTCATATAAAACCTATCTAAATCTGCTCAACAAATCCTCTCTAGAACTTGCTCAAATTTGCTCAATAAGTACTCTCTTGGACTTGCTCAAATCTGCTCAATAAGTCCTCTCTTGGACTTGCTCAAATTTTCTCAATAAGTCCTCTCTTGGACTTGCTCAAATATGTTTAGCAAGCTTTCACAAAAGCTTAACTCAAAACAGTCCACAAGCCTTCTCAAAGACTTGTCTCAAATTTGCTTAACAAGCTTACACAGAACTTGTTCAATCTCATAGAATCATAAAGAGAATTTTTAGAGACTCAATATGTTCTAAGCTCAAAGCACAATCAATATCTCAATTCAATCTCATAGAAGCATAAATAGAATTGTTAGAGACTTTATATGTTCTATACTCAAATCCCAATATCAACTCAATAGAAGCATAAAGAGAATTGTTAGAGACTCAATATGTCCTATTCTTAAATATCAATCTCAACTCAAATCAATCTCATAAAAGCATAAAGAGAATTGTTAGAGACTCTATATGTTCTATACTCAAATTCTAATCTCAACTCAATAGTAGCATAAAGATAATTGTTAGAGACTCAATATGTCCTATTCTTCAATCTCAATCTCATCTCAAATCAGAATATAGAATAGTTTTTTTATGGAACTTGAACAACCATTTCACACATCCATTTGACTAGGCTTAACCAACTCAACTCAACCAATAATATCAAGGAACAACCCTTTCTCACAAACCCTAGTTCAAGCATGTATCAACCAACTCAAAATGTTTCCAACAATGCTTTATCTCAAGTCTCACATAACAATGATACTCATGTTATTTTCTAGATCATGTTCAAGTTCATTTCATCATCAATGGGCTTCAAAAAAAATGCTAATGAAACAAGGTTTAAATACAACTCACAAATTAGAAAATATTGAAGCATTCAACCAACCATATTCACAAAGGAAACTTCAATTAAACCTTTTTACTCCAATGATATTTCAAAAATCAACCACCACAAAAAATCAATAGGAGAATGTGCCCATACCTTTTTAATGCCAATAAGTTGTTCACAAAATCTACCACACTTAATCATAACTTTCCTTTTCAATATTAATAAGGGTTAATGGTCTTTTAAATAATCACAATAAAATCATAACTTAATGTACACCCTTTTCACTCCAACTTCATAAACACATCTTCCAAAGTCTATTTTAATAAAAAACCCTTATTAAGAATAACTCACAATAAATATCTCAAAATCACTTTAACAACAACTCCTTATTTCTCCTAAAATCAATTCTCCATTTCCATAAAAATAAAACATAAATCAAATATGCTTTTGCAATAATCATCACAACCCTAATGATAAAATTTAATTCCCATTAAATACCTTATAACTCCAAACTTTAGGGCTAATAAAAATTATTAAAGGCAAAAACGTAAATACCTCTCAAGGGGATTTGAACCCTTGTCTACCACACACCATGAGCATCTTAGCCATGGCTAATATTCCAATCGAGCCAAATTGCTCGTTGTAAAACCAAAGGCCAAAAGGGCCTTTAATCTTTCTCTGCCTACCACAAAGGGCAAAGCGCCAAAGCGCTTCCTACACGCTACCATCAAGGGGATTTGATCCCTGATATTTGTGATGCCCATAGTCTTAGAAAAATTGATACACCAATACGCCATGCCTCATACCATGTTTGTTTTTCCAAATCACTGCACTTTCTTCTCTGCTTCCTTTTCAACAATTCGCACAAGCTCTTTCGAATTCCAAGGCAATTAACACATGAGAGCAAGGATAATTATTTGGTTTAATTGCCACCCATTTATATAGTGTTTAATAACACTTTGAAGACATCAGTAGAAATATTAAAATTGTATTTGCATGATGACGTCGACGGGAAACTTTTCATTTAAATTTGAATTTAAATTTTAAATAATTAAAATTTAAACCAAACATTAAAAATCAAATAACTCCATCACCAGGGCACCTTTTTCGATGAAACAAAGCCCAACGTGGATTTTAAGAAAAACCTAGATCAAATATATTGCTCATGGTTTTAAATGAAACCTTTTATTTTCCCTACCTTGGTTTTCACAAAAATACTTCATAGATCCTTTTGACATTTATTTCTCTATTGACATCAATGACAACATTTCAGCTTAGGGACTCAAAATATCCAACATGTTCTTTCATTTTCATAGCTTGGTATAGAAAGGCTAAACATAGGTGTATGCTTAATTGAACACATCCAAACACATTCCACCCTTGAATTGGAATGAGTCCTAAAAAAAACCTGATGAACCCTTCCACCTTACACCAAGTGTATTGTTATAATGACCACCATGGTCACCTTTGGGCTCCCAACGGATCCAACATCGAGAGTTGTACATGATGTTAGGACCCCATCCTAACACTATTTTTTTAATTCTCATATTATTATGTAATGACCCCTTTCCAATGTGGGGATACCTTTATAATGATATTTTGTAATAGTATGTGGCAAGTGATGCACCTAGACAAGTGGAGCCATTTCATGTAACCGTTATCAAGAATGTAATTAATGTTTGGTAGAATATTCTAGCTCAAGTGACACTTTTCATGTAAACCAATTCTTGAGAATTAGGTTACCGTTGCATGAAGTGTATATTTAAAATACAAGGGTCCATAAATGAATATATATTTTTGCATATTGAATGAAATTATTGAAGGAGGTTTCCCCCTTGAAGAGGCCTACAATTCTGTGTTGTGATTTGTAGGATTGTTATAATTCTGTATTTACATTTTGTATTGCAATATTTTGTTCTTTCATTAAATTATTATTTTATTACAATATTTATGTGAATGAGCTTATTTTTATTAGAAGGTTCCTAAAAAGTGGTATTAAAGCAATTTATAGGGTTGTGTTCCATTATGACTATGATAGTTCTTGCCCTATAATTTTGACTACTAGATATGGACTTCTCGTATTTTTGTTTTTTTGCATTATTGGTGATGTGACCCGGGTTCAATCCCCATGGTGGATGTTTTTAAGAATTATTACTCAATTTTTTAAAAAATAATATTTTTTGCATTAGTTTATTAGATTAGAAACCCTATGTTGGGGGGTTTTAAAATATCATGGAGGAGCTATCATTATTGGCTAAGCTAGATTACCCATAAAGCATCTAGTGAAGTGAGGGAAAATCAAGCTCCAATACCTAGGCCTTAGACAACACCCATCTATGAAATTGAGCTCCCACATATCTTTGAGTATATCAGGAGACCCCCTAGGATTAGAAAAAATCTTTAGCTCTAGAAATATTTTTGGCCTTGTATTCTCCATAGTACACTAGACACAACATCCAAAAATATCACTATTATGTATTATTATAAATATAGGTAGTATGCTCAAGGGTATGCATGGAATCCTCCTTGAATAGTGGACTAGAACATTATTCCGAGAACTATCATTTATCTTTATTGTATAACAAAGGGCCTATGGGCAGTACATACACCCTAGATTAGAGTACCCTATTTTTGTTAAATGATAAACCTGTAACCAAAAATCCTACCACAAAAAATGAGCATACTTATCCAAAAATTATTGCACGAACCAAATAAAATAATTTGGTGATGGATATAATAGTAAATATAGGTTTTGTTATGAATAGTCCATAACAGTCAGGTAGAAATTTAGTTAGAGTTGATAATAGTCAGGATAGAGTCTACCAGTTTCAGTAATAGTTACCTATGATAGTCAAAAATCATAATATATAGGGAGTTTTTTAGTGATAAATCATCCTAGATAGTCATTAGAATAGTGAGCTACATTGTTAGTGATAGAAAAATGTCAATAACAGATAGTGCAATCTCACAAAAAAAAACAAATTTCTGAGTGAACCAAGACTCTAGAAGAAAAATCAACAACACTTGAATATAACACTCCCCTAAAAAATCTAGGGTTCCCAATAATAGTGTTGTGATATAAATCTCATTGTGACTGCCTCATCGAGTTGATCATTTTGGTATATAGCCTACATGCACTTTTTTCAGGGTGTTAAAAAATGTCATTGTGGGACCTATTCCATTATGATCATCTTTTTGAGTTGATCATTTTGATATGTAGAACCCAAACACTTTTTTTGGTTCATTACTAAAACTAGTATCTCTTGGAACAATACTTCTATTGTTAGTATGTTAGTGGAAGTGGTTCAAATCATACCCCAATGGCTACAGGAACTAGAGGACACCAAAAGGAGATAGAATAAAACACAAACACCCTTCTAGAGAAAATGCATACCACAATTTCTACTCTTACTAGTGACTTTAAATAGGTGAGGGATGAAGTATCACTTTTGAGAGGTGAACACATGAGATCCAAAGTTTCATTTGAAGAAATATTCCTAGAGGTTGAGGAAAAAATTAGGGATGATCTAAATGTGTTTGATCATCTTAACATTTTTAAACTAGGTGATAGTTTTGGAAATAAAGAAAAGGGAATCCATAAGAAGAAGAAAGGCTATCATTCACTTTTTTACAAAGATACTCCATTTAATATGCCTAAATTAGAATTTTCTAAGTTAAATGAAAAGGACAATAATGGGTGGTTATGTTGAGAAAATAAGTTCTTTAAAATTCATAATATCCCTAAATATTTTTGGGTCACTATAACATATTTTAACTTCAAATTTGAAGCTTTACAGTGGTATCGATGGTTCAAAAACACAACTCTCAACCCTTCTTAGGAAGATTTTGAGTCACAATTACTCACTTGTTTTGTTCCTAGTGAGTATGAGGATTTTATAGGAGCATTAACCAAACTAAAACAAACCTCTATGGTTCATGACTATTAGACCCAATTTACAAAATTGGCTAATAGGACCAAAGGATTTAATGAAGGTTTTTTTTTGAGTTGTTTTATCAGTGGCTTGAAATATGATATTAAGGTTGAGGTCAAAATGTTCAAACTACCATATATGATGCAGGCCATAGTATTGGTGATATTATCCAAATAAATATTTTTAGCTCAAATGAGGTCACCTAAATTTTCATAAACCGAACCCACATTTCCTTCGAAGTTGACATCCAATATTGACAATAAATATATCCCCTACAAGAACTTGACTATAGAGGATATGGACGCCCAATGTGCACAAGGATTATGTTATAATTTTTATGAGATGTATTCACTAGGGCATAAATGCATCCAAAATAAGTTATTTTTGTTGGATGTACAAGAGTTAATAAGCAGTAAGTAAATTGATAATGAAGTAGAACCATTAGAGGAACCACTTTAGGATGGGGGTGAAACACAAGAAGAACCACTGCCAAAACTTTTATCCACGCCCTTGAAGGAATTACTACCCCTCAAACAATGAAGGTAGTAGGTTTTTTCAAAGGATAAAATCTTACAATTTTCATTGATTCAGGAAGTACACAACTTTATTAATCCTTAATTTGCCAAGCAAGTCAATTATTACATTAATGCTTGCAACTCCTTTGAGGTTATGGTGGCAAATGGTGGAACATTGTCTTTTAAAGGAAAATGGTGCAATTTTAAGTTGAATATAGAGGGTTATGAACTCAAAACTAATATGTTTTCTCTTCAACAAGGAGGATGCAGTGTTGTGCTAGGACCTCAATTGATAGGTACTTTGGTAACCATAGCCTAGAACTTTATAGAGTTATGGATGCATTTTTCATAGAATGGTAGGTCCTACACTCTCCATGGTTCACCAATAGGATCTCCCTAGATTATCAGTTCAAACCATATGGATAAGTTGTTAAAAAAATCTTCCCATGGGGTAGTAGCTTAGATATTTGTAATTCAACTATAAACTTTAGTAGAGGACAAACCCCTAAAATATTTGCAACTTGTTTTGACTAAGCATGATGTAGTTTTTGCAAACTAATAGAATTACCACCATGTCATTTCCATGATCATGCAATACCATTGGTACCTGGTATTGTGGCACCTAACATCAAACCTTATTAGTACCCCTATGCACTTAAATAAAATTTTGATAAATTGGTACAAGAATTGTTACAAGCAAGAGTCATTCAACCTAGTAATAGTCCTTATTATTCTCCAATCCTTTTGGTTTGAAATAAATATGGGTTCTGGCATTTGTGTATATATTTTTGTGAGCTCAATAAGCTCACCATTCAGTATAAATTTCCTTTTCTAGTGGTTGATGAATTGTTGGATGAGTTGCATGGTGTTATGTTTTTATCTAAGTTAGATATTTGCTCAGGTTATCATCAAATAAGGCTCAAGGAAGAGGATATTCCTAAAACAACATTTTAAACTCATGAGGGCCATTATGAATTTTTTGTTATGCCATTTGGCTTAACAAATGCACCTTCCACATTTTAGAGCCTCATGAATAATATCTTTTACCCATTCCTTCACAAATTCATTCTAGTTTTCTTTGATGATATTTTGGTTTATAGTCACTCCTGGGAGGATCACTTCATCCATTTAGATCAAAATATATAACTTTTTTCTTAGAATCAAATTTATGCTAAGAGGTCTAAGTATTATTTTGAGTTGAAAAAATTAGATTATTTGGGACACATTATAACCATATATGGATTTAAAGTTAATCCTAAGAATATTAGCGAAAGCCTCACACTCTCAAGGGACTTTGAGGATTTTTTGGACTCATAGGGTATTGTCATAAATTTATCTAAAAATATGGTAAAAGCATTGTTCCTTTAATGACCATGTTGAGAAATAATTCTTTTACTTGGTTAGGCCTAGCTAAGAAGGCTTTCTTTGACTTAATGCATACCATTAAAACCACTCCAGTGTTAGCCATGCCCAATTTTTTAGAATTCTTTGTAATTGAAAGTGATGCTTCAAGCAATGGCATAGGAGTCGTGTTGATGCGAGAGGGAAGACCATTGGCCTTCACTAGTAAAACACTTTTAAGCCAAAATCTAGGCAACTATACTTATGCAAAGGAGATGCTCTCTATTTTGCATGTGATTAATCATTGGCGACCCTATCTCATTAGGCATCATTTTTCCATCAAAATAGACCACCAAAGTCTCCAATACTTCCTAGAGAAATGGTTTATTCCCTCAACACAACAAAAGTGGGTCTCTAAATTAATGGGCTATAACTATGATATTACGTATACAAAAGGAAATGAGAACATTGTGGTTGATGATCTCTCCCGATAATTTGAGTATTAGAGTATGTTATGTGCTATCTCTTTGCCCATATCTCATTGGATTAATTATCTTAGAGAGGATGTGATCAAGGACTTTGGATTGTAAACTTTGATCACCACACTTCAAATAGAGCCTACCTCATGCTCGAGATACACTTGGGATGGATAATATTTGATATACCTTGACCACCTTGTTCTTCCTCAAAATTCTCAACTATGAGAACTCATCTCGAGGGAAATGCATGCCTCACCACTACAAATCATTATAGGTTCTTCAAGACTTATGAAAGGATTAAGCGTACTTTCTTATAGAAGGGAATGAATAAGGATATTCAAAATTTTATGGCAAAATGTGACAAGTGCTAGTGAATCAAAGGAGAAATTGTGCATTCCCCTAGAACTCCTTAGCTCTTTTCCATTCTAGAACAAGTATGGACAAATATTTTCATGGACTTTATTAAAGGGTTAACTAAGTCAATATGCAAATCAGTTATTTTGGTGGCAGTTGATTGTCTCACAAAGTATGCTCATTTGTGTTCCCTCTCTCATCCCTACATAGCTTTAGTCATAGCCCAAATCTTTCTAGACTCTATTTTTTGCTTTATGGCATACCCACATCTAATATGTCTAATCAAGACCCTAACTTCACTAGTCATTTTTGGTAAGAATTGTTTAAGTTGCAAGGGTCTTAGCTTAAAATGAGTTCATCCTATCATCCACAAATGAATGGTCAAAAATATATTGTAAAAAAATGCTTGAAGACCTACCTTCATTGCTTTACCTCTGAACATTCTACACAATGGGTGAAGTGGCTTCCCTTGGCCAAATGGTGGTATAATACTTCATATAACACTATGACCAAGGTTACCCCTTTTGAAGTAATCTATGATCATACTCAATCGATACCCTCCTCCTACATTTTTGGAATCTCCAAGGTTCATGTTTTTGATACTACACTCAGCTAGCATGCCAAAATCCTCCATTAATTGAAGATGAATCTAGAATTGACCTAGAACCATATGCGCCAACATGTTGATCATCACCATTATGAGAGCAAATTTAAAATAGTAGATATGGTTTTTCTCCACCTGTAGCCATATAAACAGTCCTCACTCTAGCTTTGAATATGCTAAAAAATAGCTTCCAAATACTATGGAACTGTTGGTCACGAATCTGCCACAGGAAAGGATTTTTATATAAGATGCACCCTAGACCCGGCAAACATTGAAAGGTTGGGAGAAAGAAATGTCTCCCAGGCCAATCTCCAGAGTGGGCTGGTTCCCTTACTATTCTAAATTGGTTTTAAGATCAAAGTTACAGGAAAGAAATTGACAATGATGCAGAAAGAAACGGGAAATATGGCCATAGGCCGAATTTATCTGATCGAGAAATAGCAACAGAAAATAACTCTAAGTACAACAACAACAAATAACAAAATACAGTGACGTGATCCACTCACAATATTGCATAAATGACCTCCAAAAAAACATTCTAGAACTCACTCCTTTACTAGCAATTGTTAAAACTCAATACAGAATTGAAACTAAGCAGCAAATAAAAGATCTGAGCACAAATTAGGAATGCAGTATGCAGAAGGGACAATACACAGAAAATAACTTGTGAAACCAGTGAGCCGAATGTCTAATATTCATGCAAAGTACTTCAAATCTTTCAGCAAAAGTATCTCTCATACCTGATACTTGCTAATGAGATTTACATTGGTTTTTATAGAGGTTTTACCTCTTTGCAGCATTTAACACTTACAACGGACCTCCTCGAGATCTACAATTATGCAACAAAAACAAGGAAATGCTCCCCTTAAATAGCTTCGGAAAAATCAGCAATTAAATGCCATATGGAAGAGTCGACCATTTTCATTAAATGATGTTCTTGGAAATATGCATGAAACCGTTAGAAAAATCGTGGACAGTAGCTTCGAAATCTTGGAAATCTTCAATTCTGGTAGCTTAGGCGCGTTCTTCTACCTTGACCGCATCGAAAAGTAGCAACATATTAAATTTTGGACCGCTTTTAATCATCAAAAATCACAAAATAGCATTGGACCGTTTGAACTGTTCCCAGGAGTGAAACTGTAACAGGTCGCGAAAATGCGACAGGTCATGAAAATGCAACGTCTTTATGCTCTGTACGCTTCTGCCGCTTCTAAGCCATGAAAAACAACCATGTCATGAAATCGCTACACATTCGGCTTCTTAATATCCTTTTCTAGCTTGCACCGCGAAAACACAATGCTGCACAATTTTGCTATGCTTTCTTGTCTTTGGATCCATCTTCCCTTCGGCACTGCGAAAATCTGATATGTCACGATTTTGCTACACCTCTCCGCACTTAGTATTTTTTCAACAATATGTCACGAAATCGATACCATTTCTTGCCCTTTGTACGGTTCTCACTTTCTGTCGTGATTTCGCGATGTCTTGGCCTGGCTAGAACGTTTCCTCAAAAGTTGCGCGATATCGCTACCGTTTCCTGCCTTAGACTCTTTTCATTCAGGTGAACCGCGATACCAAAACACGTAGCGATTTCGCTACGGTCTTTGCTTTGTTTGGTTTCATTTTCTAACTATAGCGAAATCGCTACCATTTTACCACTTAGGCCTTTTAATCCACCCGCGCTATGAAAACGCGACGCGTCGCGATTTCGCGATGCCTTTTGACTTATGCGCTTTGTGTCAGTTCTTGTCGCGATTTCACTACGACATTGAGTCTCATTGCCTTCAGCTGAGTTTTGTCACAATTTTGCTACGAAATTGAGTCTCGTTGCCTTCAGCTGAGTTTTGTCGCGATTTCACGACAGTTTGTCGCTCTGCCCTCCTTTGACCATTTTGACTGTGATAATCGAACATGTCGCAATATCGCGACGGTTCTACCCACCTGCTATCGTTGACTGTGTTGACCGTGATTTTGTGACACGTCATGAAATCGTGCCAATTTTGTGTTGATTTTCTCTCTCCTCGATCGACCCGCGATTCTGCGACATGTCGCGATATCGCGACGGTTTTTTGACTTGGCTCTCTATGCTGTTTTATGTCACGATTTTGTGACAACTTTCGGACTTAGCCATTTTTTGCATCAAAACCTATAGAGAAGTTAGAATTGCAACAACTTAAGCATAAATAATCAATGATCAAATCAATGTGGCAAAATTGCCAACAGGAACCTACCACATCCTATAGTGGATTGGTGCAACGATCTATAAATTGGAACTTTTGGCTGCATAAAAGTTCCATCCTATATTTCATGTCTCCTCTCTCAATAATTCATGGGTAATTGGTACAATTTCAATCTATTTTACCAAAATTGAATGAAGAGGGTTTCATATTACTCGAGCCTAAACAACTTTTGGATTGTAGATCACACTCTTTGAAACTATGTCATCATTGAGTTTCTTTTTCAATAGCATGGACTACAACCAGAAGATACCACTTGGGAGTCTCTCTAGTAGGTACAACACTAGTTTTCTTATTTCTAAATTTGAGTACAAAGCTTTATGAAGAGGAAGGGCATGTTAAGACCCCATCCTAACACTATTTTTGTAATTCTCATATCATTATGTAATGACCCCTTTCCAACATGAGGACCCCTTTATAATGATATTTTGTAATGGTATGTGGCAAGTGAGGCACCTAGACAAGTGGGATAATTTCATGTAACTGTTATCAACAATGTAATTAATGTTTTGTAGAAGATTCTATCTCGGGTGACACTTTACATGTAAGCCAACTCTTGAGCGTTAGGTTAGGGTTGCATGAAGTGTATATTCAAAAGACAAGGCTTCATAAATGAATGTATATTTTTGCATATTGACTAAAAGTCTTGAAGGAAGTTACCCCCTCAAAGAGGCCTACAATTCTATGTTGTAATTTGTGAGATTGTTATAATTTTGCATTTACATTTTGTATTGTAATATTTTGTTCTTTCATGAAATCATGATTTTATTGCAATATTTATTGCAAGGTTCCTCTCTCTATATACGTATATATATAAAGAGAGAGAAACCTTCTAATAAAAATGAGTTCATTTTTATTAGAAGGTTCCTCTCTCTATATATATATAGAGAGACATTCTAACAAAAATGAACTCATTTTTATTAGAATGTTTCTCTCTCTCTCTCTCTCTCTCTCTCTCTCTCTCTATATATATATATATATATATATATATATATATATATATATATATATATATATATATATATATATATATATATATATATACTCTACTTTTTTTTTAAGCGAAAAACCCCTTGCGGGGCCGCCTTGGTCTAAGAGACCATGAACAGGGGGTTCTACACCATCAAAGTCACCCGGGAGTCGCACCCGACCCTGCCCGCACCAACATTATCAATTGGATTTTGGGTACCCAATTCAGCTTTTTGGTAGGGTGGAGATTCGAACCTAGGACCTCCCTTGGAGGATTGCCCTCTCCTCTCCAACTCACCTACAGCACCTGGGTATATACACTCTAATTTTAATAAAGTTGAATAAAGGTTATATATAACATTATGTTGACTAAAGTTGCTATTGCTTCTACAAAATCACTTTATTTCACCATACTACATTACAACACCAGTAATATTTTATTTTTATTCTTTTGAAAAAACCTCTCCAACACATATCACTTGGATATCCTTTTACAACTCCATTGAAAATTTATGTAACATTATTTAATTTAATTCCACTTTTATCCTAAGATGTTTTATCCCAAAATTTATAACATGGTAGAGTGATTATTTTTGAAAGGTAACACCATATGATAGAAAATGCCTTATGGGGTTTAATAGCTAAGTAGGAAAGCATTCAAATCATTCTTATGAGGAGTTAAGCTTGAGTCATAGGTATTCCATACTTTTTTAGTATGGTGTAAGATTCATAATGTTTGCTTGAGCTAGGTCAAACTCATATAGATATCCTTCATGCATATGGATTAGGATAAATTGGAAAGTCAATATATCCTTTAAAAAAAAAAATGAAATGCTAATAACTTAATGATAAATTACCTATAGTATAAGTTGAATTCTTGGGTTTATGTTATAGTTGGTCCATATTTTTTAACAAGTGAAATTACTAGACTAAAGAATAATACTTTTTCTTTATTAGTTTATTAAAATTTATTAGTTTTTCAACTATTTTTTTTAGCACATATATGAAAGAGATTTAACTTAAAATAAAATAATTTCTATAGATCTCTTTTTAAAATTATAATTATAATGATATATATATAATTTGTAAAAATAAAATCAATATTATTGGTAGCAAAATATTTTTAATAGTTTTCTTAATGAGAATAAAGTAAATTATTTTTTAACATAAATAATACATAATTTTTAATTTTGACTTGAAAAAATGTTAGCTTAGAGTAATTTAATTATAAAAAGTTATGTTCATAGTAATATATTAATATTATGCATACAAAACTAAAGTTAAAGAAGAAAAAATAACTTGCATGCCCCAATAAAAAAATCCACAAGGACAATAAACCATAACAATTTTAGATAATTATAATGTAAAATAAAATCCTCACTTAAGAACATTGCTATCAATAATATTTTTTTTAAGAGTTACAATATAAGTCTCCTTGGATAAATTATTTCTTTTCTTTTATAACAAGTTTTTTATCCATAGCCATTTATAGTTACATAGTCTCCTCTATTAGTATTTGAATAGATAAATTATTTATTTTATTTTATAACAAGTTTTTTTATCCATAACCATTTATAATTACATAGTCTCCTCTATATATCTTTGAATAGATAAATTATTTCTTTTATAACAAGTTTTTTATCCATAGCCATCTATAATTACATAAAGCCTAAATTCAATAAGATATGTTCAACACTCATTACCTTTGGAAAATAATGCATATAAATAAAGATTAATTTTATTGAATTCAAATAAATATAGGTGTGGTGACGTCATTGATTGTGACAGTCTCGAAACAGATTGAGCACTTGTACCTAGGCTATCCTAGATCGAGGAGTTCCATAAACAGTATTGGAGGAGAGAAGACTCCATATTAGGAGGCATGCGAATCTGAGATCACCCTATCATTTCGGATTCCTGAATAAGTTTAAATCACAGGGCAAGCGAATGTCATCCCATATATTTTCAATCATGTTTGAGACTCGGTGGTGGTTTGTTTAGTTTGTGCTTTGGTGGATTTTCTAGTTCATGCTCTAGTA
Organism: Wollemia nobilis; assembly: GCA_028583015.1. Classification (NCBI taxonomy): domain Eukaryota; kingdom Viridiplantae; phylum Streptophyta; class Pinopsida; order Araucariales; family Araucariaceae; genus Wollemia; species Wollemia nobilis. The sequence continues at coordinate 4,828,951 of JAQPPZ010002456.1, read as the reverse complement.
GATTGTCTAGATTGTAATTAATGTTGGTTTCCAACGATGGGTTTCTAGAATGGCATTGCTCGATCCTGAGACCCTGCAAGTTGATGCTACTATTGAGGAGATTCTAGGCAACCATGGTTTCCTACATTTTTTACAAATTCAATGGAAGTAATTCTGACTTGCTCATGGAATTCATAATATCTTGGAATAATGGTCAGGTCATTCTTCGGGGTCTCTCCTTCAAAGTTATCATTCAATTGTTGGTCGAGGTGATGAAGTTGGTTAATTATGGTTATCTCATTTGCTGTGATAAATGTTCCCTAGAAATAGAGCTTGGCCAATTTATATAAAAGGAAACACTTGGAAAAAGAGAACAATGATATCATTAGAGAAGGTCTTCCTACACCTTGGAATAAGTTAGTAATACTTATTATGCAATATTTCACCGTTGACGAGCCCAGTTCACCTCTCATGAGTTTCCACTTGGTATTCTTAAACCACTTGCATGATATAAATAGTATCAATGTTCCTGAGTACCTTTTAAAATCTATGGAAATTTTAGTTGTGAGCATTAAGGAGGGAAAATATACCCACCCAAAGCATCAAGTCCTCCATTTTATCATTTAAAAGCATGCATTACAAATGCAGTCCCAAAGTACCATCCTTTCTGTTGTCGATAGCCCTGTGGATTGTCCTTTTGCACCGATCCCGATCAAGAGTCCGCCTAGAAGGAGGCTCCCAGTGACATTGACATGGAAGATGATATCATAGATACTACCAAAGCAGGAAATAAAAAGTTAAATTTCAGCTCTTCAAACACCTCACCTTCAAGTTTTCGATGCTCAACTAGAAGCAAGGCTTCTAGGGAAAAGCGTAAAAATCATTGTTATTGACCAAGATAAGAAGGCTCTTTGTGAGTCTCCCATGATGCACAAGAAGTGGAAGTTTGAAGTTATCCCTAAGCATTTTCTCATCCTCAAGTATGGTATTTCTCTTGAGGGATATTTTCTTGGTTTCAATCGAGAGATAGTCCTAATCCCATGACCAATATAGATGACCTGGTTCATCTATCTTTGACTCTTCTCCTTCAAGCTATCAAGGATATCAACAACATCAAAAATAAAAAGAATGTGAACACTCAGGCCCTGGATGATGATCACACCACCAATGATGAAATGCAATATTCTCTTGAGACCTCTTAGTAGTATTGGTGTTCCTAGATGCTACGCCCTTATAGAATTTGGGTTCCTCACTATCTGTTTGTGCCCTAGGGAGGTGGTCTCCATCCCTTTTTGTTCCTTATGTTAGCTTATTCTTTTGGTCAATCTACTAAGGTCGTCTCTCTGTTAAATGAATCCTTTTGATTCTCCCTTTGTAAAAGGTTTGGGAAACCTTTCAAAGCCCTCTTGTATCAATAAAAAAAATGGTCTTTCTCTTTATATATACACATAATATCATTATGAATTTTATGAAGAATGTTTTTATTCTGTACTTTGTTTAAACTACACAACTTTATAATTTAATTATTTTGGATGTGTCCATTTATTAGTTTTGTAATGGAGATTATGAAAGTTTATTGTTATTTTTATAATTTTAATTTATTCCCTTAAATATTAACCTTAGTTCCTATTTCCTTATGTTGCTTCACACAACAAACATTTCCTCTTTAAATAATATCTTCTTTCTTTTTAGGCAATTATATTTTGTTGAGGTCACAATTTATTTATTCTAGTTTTGGATCAATGAATTTTTACAATACTAATAATTTTCTTCTCTCTATTTCTTTCTCCAAAGTTTGACATGAATTCTAGCTCTTAGTCTAATTAATTTCAATATTAAACGTTTTTTACACTTTATACAAAATTTAATGTTTCCCATGCAAAAGTAGTATTGCATTGATAATAAAAATACAATAAGATATTATATATAAATTTGAAGTTATTTATAGAGGGTACCATGAGTGACAAATGCTAAGGGTATTTTAGTGTGAGAGGTCATGGGAGATTGAATGTTGGGAGAGTCTAGGATGATGAGCCTATTGGTTACATCATCCCCAATCCTAATTGTACCTTCAAAAAGGTTAAATTTTAGGAGAGTATATCTACTTATCACCTTGAAAAGACCTTATAAAAGCAAGTTTCCTAGGTTCCAATGGGCATTGGTACTTCTTATGATGGTTGTATTTCTTCCTATGTGCTAATTGTTAACACAACTATAAATATTATATATGCTAGCTCTATCCTCATAAAGCATAGAAGTCTTGATTCTTGTTTGGAACTTGTTCTTCCTCAAACAAAATCTACCATTTTTTTTTATCTTTGAGAGCTCTTCTATCTCACTGACAGGAGGTGTTGTTTGCAGGGACTCTACTTTAGAGTCTTTTCTTTCTTAGGTGGAAGCTTCTAATTGAAAAATGTCCCATATGGATTTGACTTATGAAGAAACTCTCCTCTCTATTGAGAGGATAGTCATTAAGGAGCTTTTGGCTCCTTGCAAAGATCCTTGTTCGAATGGTGGTCTCATGTCGGAAATCCAACCCTCAAAGGTTGAGTTTGAGCCTAAGAAGGAAGATACTTCTACTTTTTCTCTCTCTACCAATGGTGAGTACAAGGCATGGTCACAAATTCAAATGTTCTACATTATGTGGGCTAGATACTTAATGTAGACATGGGGTTATGTGTGGGCTAGACCACTGTTAAGTACCAAATATAAGTATTTAATATTATATTATTGTAATGTTGGTTTACTTAGAAATAGATATTTGGGGATATATTATTATATTGTATAAGGTTTGGCATGGGCCACACATAACCCAAGATTTATTGTATTATAATATTATATTATATTATATTAATAGTGGTCTCCCCAAAGTAGAATTAGAAGATGGGTATATAAAGAAGAGATATTGGTCATTGTAATCATCATGAAGAGAATTATATTGTAGAAGTCTTGGCTCATGGAGTTGAAGAGCTTGTGGAGTGGCTTCCTTCCAAAAGGAGTATTGTATGGTGTTGCCCTACCTCAAGGGTTTGAGTATTAAATTGAATACATTGCAGTAATTTACATATTTGTCTTGTTTTATATTATGTGGATCATTCATTGTGGTTGTTATTCAATATTTCTACAAATTTTCAATGAATTATGTGGTTGATAAAAGGAGGTTCATAACAACCAAAAATGTTAATGTGGAGCAAATCCCTGACTCAAATCTCGTTTGTCAATATAGCATGGTTAAAAATATGTTTTTGCCCTCAATGAACCCTTCCAAAATGTTTTTGACCTCAATGAGTCCTATCTCTCAGAAATCATATGTTGTGGTTGTTTCCAAGAAGGAATTAAAATATCTTCCAAAATGTTTGTTCAAGCTTGATCTTGTGCAAAACTCTATCAATGCATATTGATATTTTAATGTTAACCATAGAAGAAGGTGAAAATTCCCTTGTTGGGAAATTCTTAGGGAATTCTAGACCAAACCTCAACTCAATAAGGAGATGGGTGACCTTAAATTGGTCACCTAAAGAATAGGTGACCATTTTAAGGTCACCCATTTAAATTTAAAATTTTTATCAAAAGGTTTTTTTTCTTATTAGACTATCTTGGAGGGAGGACTTTCAACACATTCTAGGAGGTGGTCCATGGTGTTTTGGAAGAAGGAGCCTCTTTCTTCGCAAATAGGGGACCGAATTTGATCCTAACACTCAGAAGATCAACTCAAATCCTATTTGGATAAGACTCCCTGGCCTTCCTCTTCATTTATAGCATGAAACAGTTCTGAAAGGAATTGCAAAAATCTTGGGCGATCTAGTTTCTATTGATCCCTCCACTAGAACTAGATATCGCATGGTTTTTGCTCGTATGTGTGTGATAATTATTTAGATACAGATATTCCTAAAAATATTTAACTTTTGTCAAAGGTTTCATCCAGGGTCCAACCCATAATTTTTGAGAACAAAACATTATTTTGTTCTCACTACAACAACTATGGTCCTAACCTCTGTAGATGCCCTAAGCGAAAGATTGATTTAACTACTATCCAAAAAGAAAATGTTGGAGTGAAATAAAAAGTCTTGGAGGATGAACTAAAAAGAGCTATTCGAGCTCAAAAGCCAAATGGGCAGGACCCTACTCCTTATGGGAATACATACAAGATTTATACTATGCAGAAATCAAAGGAGATGTCTTTTAGTAAGGATTTGGATTCCCTTGTAGAGAAATCTTTTGAATGTTTAACATTAGAAGTTTGTGAGGATTTTGTGTCATTGGGTTCTCCGAAGGTCTCAACTAGTTTGAAATAGATTCAACCTTATAAGGGGGAAAAATTAATGATGTATCACCCAATTCGATTACAAGAGGGCAAGCTAGTCGAGGAAAGTTACCTCATGCTAGTTCTGATTCTAGAAAAAAAATTGCTCAATCGTCACCCAGTCAAAAGAACGAATGAGGAAGACATCAGAGAATCCTTTGAGATGGCTTGACAGATTTGCTGGTAGGAGGTCGGGTGGAATACCATAGTTTTAAATTTAAACTTCAACTTTCTCAATGTGTTATCTCTATTCAAAAAATGTACGACCAGGTTCAGATTTTATTGCTCTGATTTTCATTTTGAATTTTTTCAGCCTAATGATATCATTATTGGAGCCTTTTTTAATTGTCCTAACTTTGGCAGATGTCCTTTTTATTCTATTCTTCTTTTGTGTTTAAGGCGGCATGATGTTTTTCATTGGCAAAGGTTGTATTTTAATATTGGTGCTTTATTTCTAGTCGATCTCCTTTAGGCTCTTTGATTGTTTTTTGTTTTAGGAGGAGATCCTTGCCTTTAATATTGTGGTAGTCTTTATTTTGTGGAAGTTTGTGACTTTTTTTTTGTAAAATTTTAGGGGAGCCTTTCAATACCTCTAATCAAAAAGAAAAATTTGATCTCATTTATAAATATCTATGTTTATATTTAATCAAATTTATTTCATCATTTTTTAAGTTAAAACTTTATTCCAAACTATATAATGTTGCATGTGAGTGTCATTAGCTCTAGGATAAAAAATATTTTTGATTTAAAGAGTATTAATATCTTGGCAGGAGATTAATTGGAACATTTCTACTAGATCCTAGGTTTAATTCTTAGGTGGTTGATATGTTTTGGTAAAGTATTAGAGTCATATTAGGTTTATTTAATCTAAATTAAACTCTTATTTCTCTTTCTTGCATATGGTTTAGAAGGTTTTGGGATCCAATTCTATCCTTTGACAATTGATTGTTCTTTGAAAGGTCAATAATTTAATTATTAAAGACCTTAGGTCACACTTGGTTCATGCTTTTCAACAAGTGACATTGTTAGATTAAAAATATAATATTTTTTATTTCAATTTTTTTTTGAATTCACATGGTGGAATCAGTAGCCATCACGAATCTGGGTAGGTTTTTTGGTTTTTATGACCGTCATAGTATTCTGCGTTGTCCGTCCAAAAAACTGCCACACAGTTTTTTGTGCAGTCCACCCCTATAACCACCATGCCACAATCATTTTAAATATTTTACGTCATTGAAATCACCAAAAAAAACAAGCATTTAGTCTGATGAAGCCCGATATTTGAACCTTGGACCTTCGCCCCCCTTGCGGGTTTCGAAGAACCAATTTTTAAGATTTAATTATTTTTTAAATGCATGAAGATATTTAACTTAAAATGTCATTAAAAAATAGTAGAATAATTTTTAATAATAATCTTAACTGTAAAAATATTATTAATTATAAAATATTAATTTTTAAGATATTGTTTAACATTATTTCTTATACATATAAAATGAATTTTATTCTTTCTTATCCATATTACATCATAATCATGATTACCAAGGTGTTATAATACTATGGTAATATAGCTACTATGTAATATCAAAAGAGCCCAATTCAATCATTCTAGTAATAACAATATGTTGCACAATATCAAATAGCATTAGTTCAACAGGTTACATTCCTCAACTTTCAAGGAGAGGCCAAGGGTTGAATCTTATCAAACAATAATGTATAATTGTAAAGTTGGTATAATACTACTACGTGGTCATGATGTAATATTGGTGGAGCCCATTTAAATACCATATAACCCATTGAGACATGGTGCACAACTTTTAAATCCTATAATACAACTCTAAACTTTCCATCCTTCAAATGTTTTTTTCCTTTCATCCCAAGTCTTTCAACCATAAAAGTCTTAGATTGAATGTGATATTTGCAACCATCAACACTTTTGAAAATAGTACTTTAAATTTTAGTTGCAATTCGCATGGATAAAGATATGTTACTTTTAGCTACTTTTACTCACTAATTAGGTATATTCTTCTTTACAAGGTGGGTAGTGGAAAAGTTAGTTTATAAGAAAAATTTAAATCTAAATAAATAAAGTGGTTATCTCAATGTTATTGAAACATTTCTTTTATAAAAATTGATTCTACAATATTCTAATTAAGATTCTAATTTTTAAATGTTTCAATAAAATACTCATTACAATTTTAATTTTCTATAATACATAGTTAATAGACACTAACAACTCTATTTTGGTTGGAATACAAAAGTCTTGTCTTTATGCATCTATAAGAGCTTGATTAATAATTTACTTCCATGAAACTTTTTGACAATACATCAAAGATGTGTTAGAGTAAGATAAATAATAATATTTCACATGATATCTACAAAATATTTATAATCCAAATAATTAGAGCTTCGAAAAGTTTATTACATTTACTATGGTTTTTAATTTAGTTTTAGAGATAAAAGTCATTTGATGTACAATGTGCATCAAACTTCATTATCATGCACCTTGAGGATCTCTTAGCATAATTTAATATTTGTTCTCATAAACTTCATCTTGTGACAACCTTAATTTGTAAGCACAACATAATTGTTCAATTTATTTCTTAAAACTAAAAAGTGGATATCATTTTATTTTTATATTTGGTTCTCTATAAAGAAAGTAAACATTACAATTTTTTTATATCTTAGGTATTAATAATATTGTATTCAAGCCTTCATGTCATATGATATGAAGATCGTTTGAGTAGTTTGATGTAGAGTTAAGGAGTAATATTTTAAAATTCTCTTAACAGATTGATACAACCAAAACAAATACTTAATTATTTCAATCTTATCACACATGAGACAAATAGTTGTTGTAATGTCAAATATAATCAAAAAAATACTTTGTATGACAACTTAAGATTTATAACTCTTCATGCTAAAAGTTTATTTGCCTAGATGTCCTTTATTTATTGACCTAACAACTAAGGTCTTCCAAGAAGACTATTCATTTGGATAGGTTTGAAGACTACGAATAATTTTTATTAGAATATAAAAAAGTGATTACAAATAAGTAATATTTTGCCATACTACTTGGCAATCATCAAGGTGCAAATTATTGAGATTTTGTAGAAATTTAAGGTCAAAGATTAAGAGAACCCCTAACATTAGTTTAATTATGAAAATTTTGTATGACAATTGATAATGTTATTTCTCTCATTGATTCTATTAGATTAGCTAAAATTTTATCATGGAGAACTATCATAATTTTATTGCATAGTTTTTCTTTAGTTAGCCATGTTTGATATCTTATTTCTAAACTATAATATTTTTTATAGTATCAATATAAATGTACTTAAAAAAAATTGTGTAATATCTAATTTTTTAACAATAATTTTTTTTTACACTATCAAACTATGATGCCAAGGGGGCACAAATCAAGGCGAGGTTGCACTGGCTCAAATTTGGATATAGGCTGACCAAGGAGTTATTTCAGCGCTTGCATCCTTGCAATCAATTTTTGGGCATTAAATCCCTTAACATTAATGGAGAGTGTGTTTCTAAACCTCCTAGTATTATCTCTATTTTTGAAGAGCACTACCAGACCATGTTTACGACTCAGGTCCACTCCTCTCAACGTGACCAGGCTCTTAAATCCTACCTTTATGTTGTCCTAGAGCAACTTTTTGAGTCTCAAAGAGCTACTTGTGAAAATGCCCTCTCTTTGAAGGATTTGGATGAATCTCTTTCTCAGATGGTCGATGATAAGTCCCATGGTCTTGATGGCTTCCCCTATGAATTCTACAAGTCCCTTTAGGATACTATTGGGCCTGATCTTCTCAAAGTCTATCAGGAGACCTTCTCTAAGGCTTCTCTAGGCCCTAGTATTAATCAATGGGATTATTAAATTTATCCCCAAGGTTGGTGATATTGAAATCATCACCAATTGGAGACCTATTAATCTCCTTAATGTTTCCTATAAGATCATCACCAAAGCCCTAACTTTACGCATCCGCCATCTCCTTCCTATTATCGTGTGCCCAGAGCAAAGTGGCTTTATTTAGGGTAGGTTCATCCTTAACAATATTATTGTTGTCTAGGAAGGCATGGAGTGGGCTCGCAATTCTAACCAATGATCATTTTTCATTAATTGACTTTGAGAAAGCCTATGATAGGATCGATTGGTAGTTCATTCTAGCCATGTTTAAAGCTCTTGGTTTTGGGCCTTGCTTCATTAGTTCTATGGAGATGTTGTTTGTTGAGGCTTTGACTATTTTAGCCATTAACAAACATAAGTCCTCAACCATTGGGCTCTTCCAATCCATCAGTCAAGACTTCCCATTGGTGCCATCCATTTATGTCCTCGTTGCTAAAGAGTTTGGTTATTTACTAGCTTACCATGCCACTCAGGGGTCTGTTTGAGGGATTTCTCTCCCCATAGGTGAGACTCAGTTGATCAATGGTTATTTTATTGATGACTCTTTCCTCACTCTTATTGAGGAAGAAGGTGTTATTCAATAGGTGCTTTCCTACCTAGATATTTTTTGCCTAGTTTCTAGATCTTCCATTCAATGGATAAAGACTCAATGTTATAGGTAATCTCTCGACTTGATGCCCCACTAACTTAGTCAGTATCAATGGAAGATCATCTAAGAGGGAAAAATATTTTATTATTTAGGCATTCCTTTTGCCTTTAATAGTTCAACATCAAAGTTGTGGAAGTATGTTATCAACAGGGTGAAACATAAACTTACATATTGGTCCACCAAGAAGCTCTCCCTTACTAGTAAATTCCAAATTTGCACGAAAGTCCTTGTGACCACCCATGTTTATTATTCTTCCTACTGGATACCATCCAAAAGTTGCTATAAGAAGCTTGATAAGCTTCTATAAGATATTTTATGGTCCTCTTCTAATAATGGTTTGGGATTCTACTGTGTTGCCTGGAAGTATTGTTGTCTTCCTAAAAGCCATGGTGGGCTTGGCATTCAAAAAACCCAACATTAAGGTTGGGCCCTTTATGTTAAGTGGGTCATTATATTCTTGATAGGCAATGAGGCCTAGAAGATTCTCATCTGACACTATATCAGTGAAGGTTCCCCTTTTGGCCATAATAGTTGGAGGGGCATGGGGTTCTCTTCCTTCATTGTTGCCCCTATGTCTATCAAAGTGTCATGATCCTTCATCATTAGGAGCATTTGGAAAGCATGAGAGAGTATTAATCCTTGGCTTAGATAGAATGGCCAGAGCTTCTAGCCTGGCCTCTCCATTAACCCGATGAATATTTGGTGGTCACTTGTTACCACCTACCAAGGTTTCCTAGGTTCATGCACTTAAATTCTTTCGCAAAGGTGTGTGATGCATCACTAATTTCTTTTCTCATCCTACCAGGGATTAGCTCCCTTGGGATGACTTTAGAGCCAAATTTGGGCTTAGTCACTCTAACAGGGATACTTTTGAGGTTGTCAAGGCTACTCTCTCTAACTCCATGTTATATAAGATTTTTTTTTTTTTTGCAGCGACCTTGGTGGAAGGACTGGAAGTGGTATCCAAACACTTTGCTATAAAATCATAAGGCCCAATTGGGGTATGTATGGCTCTCTTCTTGCCTCCCTAGGATTGATAAGCTCAATCAATGGTGGAAGGTCTCCTCCCTTCATCCTATTTTAATGTGTAGGCTCTAGACCACTTAGGCTCCTTTCTTGGAGCCCTAACTTTCTTGTTTTGCTCGAGTCTTTTGCATCAATGGCTTCCTGTTGGGGAGCATCTCCAGCATTTAGGCATCCCTAACCCTTCTTGCCCTTTTTGTCTTCAATCTAAAGACTTTGTCCATCTTTTCTAGGTTTGTGCTCGTGGTCATTCCCTTTGGGAGTGGTTTTTTTCCTTTTTAGGCCCTATTCCTTTGTCACATTTGAGTGAAAGCATATCATTTTTGGAGACTTCCTACCCTTGCTAACTATTTTCTTTGGAGTTTGGCACTTGTTTCATAAGGCGACCATGTTCAACATATAGAAAGCTAGAAATGATTGTATCTTTGGTAAGTGTTCTTCCTCTTTGCACATCTCTGCTTTTGAAAAGTCTAATATTATTTCGTCTGTGTATTTTTAGATTACAATTTAGGTCAATAAAGTGGCGATGGAGCTCACTCATATTTAGGAGCTTATTGATCAATGGGGGAATGCATCATGCATAGTCAATCGGATTCCTCCTGAGCAAGATACTCCTCGAAGCTGGTCTAGGTCCAAACAACAATGCTACTCACCCCCAAACTGCACTCTGATCCTAGCTGAAGGTCCTTATAGAGATGGCCCTAGCTACTTGACTATTCCTCTCTCCCCCTCAACTCCTCAAATTAATGTATGGGACAATTCAAGAGCTCCGATGATTGCTGCCAACCAAGAGCCATTTGCTTATGGTTGGGAGGATGTTCCCAACACTTTTGAATAGGGGAGGGACTTGGTGCCAATGTCTCTTGATGCTACTGTTGGGTGGGAATCAATCCTAGGGGTGACTAAACCCACATAATGAAGCCTCATTATATAATCAGTTAGTTCTATTGACCATCAATTCTGTAAGGTTGTGTTGATTAGCTATTAATTGCTTGGGTTCTCGCTTTGTTTTGATAGCAATGTTTTTTTTGGCTGATGGCATTAACCACATGACACGTTTATTCACTTTTTTTTTTTTTTTAATATATTCTATTGATTCTTAAATATAACACTTTTTACATTAAAAAAATATTACTTTTTTAAATACATATTAATTATTTTTTTATAAATTAACAACACTAAAGATTTTATTTGATATATGACTTGGCTTTATATATATATATATATATATAATTGGTTGATTTTCTTACATCTTAGTTCCATGGACTATTTTTTTTTTAAGTAATACTTCTTATACACATCCATGTGAAGATTGTCACATCCAATAATGCAAATGCGATTTTCTAACATGTTAGTTCCATGGACCAATTTTGGCCTTACAATACTTTATAAATCAATAAACTCCAACTTCCAGTTTGTATCAACAATTTATGCAGCAGATAGAGAATTGGATTTTTGCTTAAGCAACACACCAAATGGCAACTTTCGCTACGAAGAAGATGGAGATATTCGCTGTGAAGAAGATGGAGATGTTCGCTGTGAAGAAGACTGGGGACGTTCACTGGAAACATTTAGTATGAAGCAATCAGGGATTTGCCCTCAAATCCTCTAAAAAATCAGAAAATTTTATGTGACAGACGATTGACGTCATTTCTTTTGGAAATCTTTTACTGCCTTCGGCTTCTTTGAATTCAGTCGCCTTTCTGATCTGGGGAACTGCATACAACCACATGGAGGTGCAGATAATGGCCACCATTTTCCCCGAGATAACAAGGCCCAACATCACTATAATTAAAACAGGTAAAACCAGAGCCGCAGCGAATCCCTTCCCTTGCCCACCTGGTAAGCTGTCCAAAACGGTTCTACTTCTTTCTTCGACTGACGTGGCTTCTGACGTGGAGGAGGCGTCGACCTCATCGGCGCCGGCGGTTCGTCGACTGGCCTCAGGATCGATGAGTTTAAGCTTTCTACCAACGATGGGAATACAACTGCATTGTACAGGCGGTTCGTCGACTGGTCTCCGGATCGAATCCAGGGGAGCACGTCGACCCTTCTGTTCCGCCTGCCGTTTAATGCTCTCTAACGGGGAGAGCTTTCTCTGTTTTGCTGTAATGCCAGAGCTGAAGCAATTCAAATTGATCAAATTGATCTTGGGGCTCATGATACCCTCTAATCTTTCGCTTGTAGAAAGCAAATTTCGCATTTGGGCTGTATTTAATGGCCAACATTGTGCGACCCGGAAGTTACAACGAAAAATGGCCTTTGTCCTGTTTCGATCTCGGGATCCTTGCGGTCAGGTGATCCAACCGGCTGATCGATCTGAACAATGAAAGTATTGGCTTTTCTTCTATAGTAATTGCGCTGGATGCTTATCATGAACCAATGGAGTGTTGAAATATACAATGGGAAATCGAGAAGAATATGCCGCATCTCACGTCTGAATCGTTATAGAATATCCCACACTCCGAAGCAAATCAATTTTTTTATATTTTAATTAAGTCAATGTTGAAAAGAAGCATCTTTCTTTGACGAAGGATGCACATTGGGTGGGAGCCATATGTCTCTTTGTGAGTTGGTAAAGACAAAGTTAACAAAATTTTTAACCTTTTATTTATTACCAACCCATTTCCCTTTCCTAACCCCACCACTATCCTTTCATCTATTACCAACCCACTTCCCTTTCCTAAACCCACCACTACCCATTGGATAAAGATGAAGTCAACAAAGCTTCTCTTCTCCTTTCCTAGCCCACTTTCCTTTCCTAGCCCATCTCTACCCACTTCCCTTCTCTTTCCTTTTCTTAGTCCACCGCTACCCACTAGGTAAAGACATAGTGAACGAGACTTCAAACCATTCAGTTCCTAGCAATTGGTCTATTCCTTTCCTTTTCCTAGTCCATTTCTACCAACAATTCAACCATTACCAACCAACCCATCCCTTTCCCTTTTCAATCCCACTACTATCATTTTTATTTCCTAGCCCATCACTACCAACCTTGTCCATTTGGTATCTCTTTCCTAGTCCATCGCTACTAATCTTACCCACTAGGTATCCCTTTCCTAGCCCAATGTTACCAACCAGTCTATCCTTTTCCTTGTCAACTTGGTAATGAAGAAGGCAACGAGACTTCCAATTTTTCAGTCGTTACCAATCGGCTTATCATATTTTCAATCCTAACCCATCGCTACCAACCTTGCCCACTAGGTATCCCTTTCCTAGCCCATTGCTACCAACAAGCCTATCCCCACTGGATATCCCTTTCTTAGCCCATTACTACCAATTGAATTCCTTTCCCTTTCCTAGCCCATTGCTACCAATCTTACCCATTGGATATCCCTTTTCTAGCCCACTGCTACCAACCAACATATCCCTTTCCTTGCCTACTAGGTAAAGGTGAAGGCAACAAGACTCCCAACTCTTCAATTGCTACCAACCAACCTATCTATTTCCTTTTCCTAGCCCATCGCTACCAACCTTTTCTACTAGGTATCCCTTTCCTAGCCCACTGCTACCAACCATGCCCACTAGGTATCTCTTTCTTAGCCCATCGCTACCAATAGACCTCTCCCCATTGGGTAAATATGAAGGCAACCAGAATCCCAACCATTTGGCCTCTTCCTAGCCCACCGCTATCAACCTTGCCCACTAGGTATCCCTTTCCTAGCCCACACTACCAACTGACTTATCCAACAAAGACAAAGGCAATGGGGCTTCTAATCATTTGACCACTACAAATTGGCCTATCCCTTTCCCTTTCCTAGCCCACCGCTACCAACCTTGCCCACTAGGTATCCCTTTCCTAGCCCACACTACCAACCAAATTATCTCCACCAAAAAAAGACAAAGGCAACAAAGCTCCCAATTGTTCGACCACTAACAATCATCCTATCCCTTTCCCTTTCCTAGTTCATCGCTACCAACCTTGCCCACTAGCTTTCCCTTTCCTAGCCCATAGATACCAACCAATCGATCCCTTTCCTTGTGCATCAATTAAACACAAAGGCAATGAGACTCCCAATAGTTTAGGGAATCAAACCTAGACAACCCACCAACAAGGACTCGACCGCTACCAATGGGCCTATCCCTTTTGGGTTTTTTATTTTAACTGTTAATAGTATAATCATTATATTCAAAGTTTTTCCTCATCAGCATAATTGTTTTCTTTATTTTAATTTTTAATAGTATAGTTATTTCAATAGGTTGAATATATAGGTCAACCGACATTTTTTTCCCATAGATCAAAATAATGAAAGGAAAAAACATTGTCATGCATTATTCTTAAATTTCAAATTAAATTTGATGTTTTTATGGTTTTAACATGAAAATGAGTGTAAATTTTTTTAATTTAAATTGTTTAAATAGATATAATTGCTTCAATATAGTTGGTACAAAATCAACCAACACATTTATACAAAGGAAATAAAGTAATTAAAATATATATCTATCAATCCTTAAATTTTATTTAATATTTTATTTCATAAAGGAGAGAAATTCAAAAGATTCAACCATATTAAAATCCTATGAATATTTGTTGTTGTAACTTAGGTTGGTTGGGCTTCCTACAAAATCAATTTTGTGTACTTATAAACCATTAAAGTGTTCTAATCCATATCTTCCAACTTTACAAAACTTAGGAGAATAATATTTTATATTTAAGTTTGTGACTACTACTATTGTAGTGAAAATTTCACTAAAAAGGAGCAAACCTCTGCCCCAATAGAAGGTTAAGCAAGATCGTTGTCAAAGCTAAGCGAGTGAAAGGCCTTGAAGATCCATCAACATATCAAGTAGTTGATTTGAAGAAGACACCGACAAAGGATAGTCTATGACAAAGACTATTGATATGCTTGAAGATCCCCCTGCCATGAGTCAAGTCATTCACCCATATCAACCCAACAAAGGATCACAACCTTTCCAATGGTGACTAAGTTGCATCCCACCATAAAAAAAAATACCAAAACACTTTTGATGAAGACTAAAATGGTTTTGTTGATGGTAGGGAATCTAATAGCTTGGTTTACTAGGACCCATATTCCAATTCAGTAGATGGGCCTCAAGACCAAGCTACCCTCCTCCAATAATTTGGGTTGCAACACTCCATATACCCAGGGGTAGTTGCTCAATGGCACGAGCAACACACTCATAAGGATAAGCCCAAGGACCTTGGAGGAAAAGAAAAAGAAGGATGAGATGAGTCAAGTAAGGACTTATTGACACCATCAGGTCTTGCTAGTCCACATATAGGTCTCCTAGAGTTAGAATGGCAAAAGGAGCAATATGAGCATGGAAAAGCCACATCAGACTAGAAGCATACCCATCAAACAATATCCAATGGAATCCCATATAAAGAAATATTCAAAGAATCAATGATTAGAAGGAATAGGGCAATATTGAAAGTGACACCAACCTTGTTAGATGTTAACTAGAAATGCAAAAATGGGAGCCATCGAAGCAACCAGGTCACTAGAGGAGAATTTCAAGACCAAACCATTACTAGAACCCAATGGAGCAAAACAAAAAGGGGAAAATGCCATAACCACTGGAGTTGACTCTTGATAATGAAAACTACCACCCGAGCTCAAGTTTCCATGAGATAAGGTGAACTCATTAATGACACTTCTAAAAGGAGGTTATCCTACTCGTTGAGACATTTATGGTGATTTAACCCCCTAATAATCTCTAGATCTCCCAAAATTGAATGCAAATTAGTCCCTCTAATTCAGTGGCTAGGGTTATGCATAAGGGATTGGACTCGAAATGTACTTGTAAAAAAATGGTGAATCCTAATCGAAATCAAGGTGAATCCTAAGCAAATAAAATCAATCATCTTCACACCAAAATTTGGGGCATTTGAAGCCCTAAAAAGTAAGTTCATCTTTGGGTCACATTTTGACGTGTTAAATCACATTATAACTTCATACACACACCACCATTAGATCAGGCTCGAAAATAAATTTCCAACGAGTACAAATATGCCTATGTTTGGATATATATTGTGGTGAATTAACCCTAAGAAAACATTGGTCCTAAAAAATTTAGGTGAATGGGCCGACATCGAGGGTCCTCATATTCGCCAATTTTCAATTTTTGAAATCCTAATATTCGCCCAAATTGTGAATATTCGCCACTGTGCATAACCTTGTCAATGGCCAAAAACAACGTAGGCACTTCTACCTATACCCATTCTTGGGGGTAATGTTGAATTTCAAATTTTGATGTAAATGTTATAAATAGTCGTTCTCAAGGCAAGAAAATGAGGTTGAATTATTATCGTGTCTAGCATATGACCTTGAGCAGTTCTCCTCTCTCCATTTTGTATTTCAATTTGGATTTGAGCCTTGGGATTTTGTATGTATGGTCATTAAGCTTCTTTCAATTATGTATTAATGCAATGAGCTTTTGACATAAATACAAGGAGTTGTGACTACACCAACACTTATGTCTTGGTATAAGTATTTGTGTATCTTCTTTGTGGAAGGTTGTGACTACCACATTATTTTTTTCCTAGATTTCACAAGGAGTATTTTGAATTGTAGTGATACATAATTGGGACCATGTTTACTTTATGCTATCATGTTGGGTTCATGTGCTCACTCATCTCACTAAGATGCAGAATGAGAACCATAATATTTGGCGCATAGCCACCCATAGCTTAGTCTAGTTAGGCTAGTTAGGTTTCATTTTCCTCCATTTACTTTTAGTCATTTACTACTTTTCTTCCTTTTTGTTTTCCCTAAAACCTCATAGGTTAGGCTATTGTAGGAGGAAGAGTGTCAAATATTACATCCAGTCAAGGAGTTTGTCTTGGTGAAAAATATCAAAGGTCATCTAGAGGAGCCATGTCCTATGCTTCCTATACTTTCCAAGATAGATGCTCCAAGTGAGACACAAGGCACTAGACCCATCCATAGTTGAGATAAGAACCACATTGCACAGGTGGTCACAAGTACCCAAGGCACATGGGTCATTTTTTTGTCCGCCCAATAATTCAAACTAGCATACCCAATGGGACCTAAATTGTTAAAATCCATCCCTTGATCAAAATTCAAGTTTAGTTTCTAGTGAAGGCCTCAATCCCCAACTTGTTGAAGCACTATGAAAATTCACCTAGAAACTCTATTGTAGAAAGAAAGAACCCAAAGAAATTACCTAAGATGAGGTTACGGTGGGAGTCTTTGTCTTGTTTACAATAGTACTCACCACTTAGTGACTCTACTATACCAAAAGAGAAAATAAATCTTGGACAAAGTGGGAGAAAATAGACATATTATTTCATGAGCTCAAGGCCTACGCCAAGATCAAGTGCAAGAGATATCCTCAATTGCTTTTGCCCCCTCTCAACTTTGGCAATAGACAAAGAAATCAATGACATAACATGACCACTCCTCTCAATCTAAATTAGAGAAGGCTTTTGGAATGGGATGATAACACCCATCACCTGGAATGAGGTCCTGACCTTTTATTTAAAGTCCTTGTCATATTTTATTGAAGAAGACACAACTAATCCAACTAAGCATCTCCAATACATAGTCAATTTGTATGATCTCTATAGCATTGAAGAACAAAATGTTGCACTCAAAATTTTGGTGGTCTCTTTCAAATGAAAAACAAGGGAGTGGTATATCTCCCTCGCCCCTCATTTTTTTATTGAATGGGACCAACTCACAAATCTACTCATGTATAGGTTTTATGAGAAGGCAAATGGGGTATCATTGTTAAAACAATTTACAACCATCAAAAGGGCCCCTAAGGAATCCATGGATGACTTTAATGCTAGATTCCAAAAGTCTTGGTATAGAATCCTAGAAGAAATCTAGTCCATACCAGGTTTTGTTTTTATCTACTATCTAAAGGCAATCAATTTTAAAAATAGACATGATGGCGAAAACTAGGGGAGGCAATTCATTTCTAGTAGCCTACGGGATAATCACCCAAGCTAAGAAAGATCTCATCCAGATTGAAATGTTAGCCCCTAGACCATCTATGTCTCTTTTCTCAGATATTCAACCACCATATCAACCCCCTCTAACCATACATCCCATCACTTTTTAGTTAGTTACTATTTTTTGTCCAACCCCTATACAAACATCTCCATTCATTGTAACAACATCTCTTGTGGTATCTCAGTCCTTGGAAATAGAAAGAATACAAAGTGCTATGAGAGACATGAACAATGAAATTCTATCCCTCAAGTGTCAACAAAATTTCTCGATATTTAGTTATCAAAACTACCCAATGCCCCTGTACTAGTAGGGAAACCAAGGATACCATCCTCTCCCAAATGGATAATAAAGGTACCCACCTCAATCCAATAGAGAGCTCAATCCACTCTAAGACCTTGGGAGGAAAATAGTACCTATTCTTATCCCTATGCAACTAATACCCTAAAATCCAATGAGAGACATGGTCCTTCATCAAAATAATCATATATATCTATATGGATGGCCATACTACTACCATGATCCATATTATCCAAGCTACAAATAACTCTAATAAGTGACCTACTTGATACCTTAGCCCACATATTAGACCCATCTAGTGCAAGCACCAAGGCTAACTATTTAGATCTTGCACCAGAAGCTCCCCTAGTTTCGATAACTAGAGAACTAGAAAAAATCTTGGTAACATGGGACAAAGGAGAAGTCTACACCATCCTTGGATGAAAAAACACCCCACTAGACAACCAAGACTAGATGTAGTCCAATGTTCTCACAAAAGGTCATGGAAGAGTAGTTGAGGAGGCTCAAAGGCAACAAGAACATGAACCAAAAATTAGCAAACCGAAAACAAGTCAAGCTCGAGGGGTAGACCAAGATTGGCCAAGATCACCAACACTAACAATAAACAAAGCAACTCCTACCGAAATTTGTCTCAACACCCAGCCTTGGCATTGAGCAACCCTAACCCTAGTTATCCCAAGCAAAATATCAAAATCCCAACAGTAGAATCCTTCAACATGGTTGATCATTTAAAGAAGTCCATTGTACCTATGTTACTATGGGATGTACTCACCCTATTAGATCAAATGAAGTAGTTGGGAGACACCCTAGAGAAGAAGAAGATCATTGGGAAGTAGAAATAGTAGGTTGTTCAATAGATATTTAGTCTTGGTTCTAGTAGACCAAAGCCACAACCCTTTTACCTAACACTTATGTGCAGGGATAATTGTAATTGCTTGGTTGAATCAGATGCTAGCACCTTGGTCATACCTAAAAGTGTGGTCAATGACTTGGAGCTAGCTCACAAACCAATCAAACAAGAGCTAGTTTAGTTGGATGGGACTCAAATTCCTGTTCTCAATCTCATAAAGGACCTGCAACTCTCACTATATGCCTACCCCAATGTGACTATTATCCAAGAGGTGGCAATAATCAATCTGCCTACATATTTTTTCCTATGCCTCTCCTTCATTTTCACTATAAATATTGGGGGATACCTTTCCCTAGATTGGACCCACATGTTCCTCAAAACTTGCTATAATGCCAAGATGAAGGTTCACTTTAAACCTTTTCACATGCATCATGTGGAACCTATTTAGGCAATCAAGGTTGAAGGAGAATGGGGTTTTCTAGTCATTGAAGAAGATATAGAGCCTAAAACACTAAGAGATAAAGTGTATACTTAGGTATTGGATGACCAGATGGACAAGTGGGATGAGGGATAAGAGACCACTAAACCTGCATGTACCCACCACCCATCAGAACCATGAGAACACTTGCCCCCATAGTTTAACCACATGGATAAGCAAAATTTTGGAGCATTATGGTTTGGGCGTTGTAAATTTTGATGAGGATGTTGTATAGATAGTGGATGACATATTAAGATATGTTAGACCATGTACTATATTATACATAGGTGAATTTTAAATAAATATAGTAAGAGCTAGATACTATAATCATTGGATGAAGTAAATACGTGGCATTTAAATAAAGGGGAAAAAGTCAAAATGTTTATCCAAAATATTTTAGAAAATGCACCATGTGGTTGAATGTATGAAAATAAGAAGGTTGTGTTAGGCAAAAGGACCCATGACCAATGATAATAGCTTGAGGTATTAATTTTCTATGTTACATCCTATGGCCTTCAAGTTAATAAAAGGGCATCTATCATGGCCAATAGGTAGCATCATAATAGACAGCTATGCCATCACTAATTTAGCCACATGGGAAAGATTAAGAAGAAATATTTATAGGATAAAATGAATTCAATACTTTATAAACATAAATATCTATAAAATCATGGCTCCTCTTGGCATATCTCACAAATTGCTTTCTCCTCTTTCATACTGCTAAGCTTTCAAAATCTATCCCACAAACTTTATGCCCAATAGATAAGGTTATTGTTGGGTTCTTTACCTCCTACAAGTAGAATTCCCTTGTGAGTGGCCAAACTATAGTAAATATTTCACTATAAGGGGGTAGAATTTTACCCCAATAGAATGTTAAGGAGGAGCGTCATTGAATCTAAGTAGATGAGAGGCCCTGAAGCTCCATCCACATATCAAGTAGTTGATTTCAAGAAGATACCAATAGAGGATTATTTATTTCAAAGACTACAACTTGAAGCTCCCCCTACCACAAGGTAAATTCATTCACCCAGATCAAGCCAACAAAGGATCATAACCTTTTCAATGGTAACTAATCCACATCCCACCATTAACAAGAATACCAAAACCCTTCTAGTTGTGACTAAAATGGTTTTGTTGATTGTAGGGCCTCAAATAGCTTGGTTTATTAGGTTCCATCTAGCAATTCAATAACTAGGCCTCAAGACCAATCCACCCTCCTCTAGTAATTGGGTTGCAACACTCCATATACCTAGGGGTAGTTTCTCAATGGCATGAGCAATGCACTCATAAGGGTAAGCCTAAGGACCTTGGAGGGAAAGAAAAATGGTGATAGGATGAGTCAAGTAAGGACTCAACAAGACCATGAAGACTTGCTAGCCAACATACATTTCCCCTAGAGGTACAATGGAAAGAGAGGTGATATGAGCATGGAAAAGCCACACTGAACCAAAAGGATACCCATCAAACAAGGTTTGATGGAATCATGTGCAAAGGAATATACAAAGAATAAATGATCAAAAGGAATAGGGAAATATAAAAAATAACACAAACTAGGCTAGAGGCCAACTAGAAATGCAAAAATGGGATCCACTAGAGCAATCAAGTCATTGGAGGAGAACTTCAAGATCAAACTATTTTCAAAACCTGATGGACCAACATGAAAAAGCGATAAAAAGCCATGACCATTAGAGCCAACTCTTGATGGTGAAAGTCATCACATGAGCTTGAGTTTTCATGATAGAAGGTGAATTCATTAATGGAACTTTTGAAATGAGGTTATGCCACCCATGGAGGTATTTATGGTGATTTAACTTCCCAATCAGATCAATATCTCTTAAAATTTAATGCAGCTTAGTCCCTCTCATGTAGTAGCTGAAAATGATGTAGGTGTTCCTACCTATACCCATTCTTGGGGGGAATTTTGAATTTCAAATTTTGATGTAAATATTATAAAGATCCATTCCCAAGGAAAGAAAAGGAGGTTGATTTATTGTCATGTCTAGCATTTGATCTTGAATAGTTCCTGCTCCTCTTCCCATTTTGTATTTCAATATAGACTCAAGCCTTGGAATTTGGTATGTATAGGCCAATGAACCTATTTAAATTATGTATTAATGCAATGAGATTTTAACATAAATACAAGGAGTTGTGACTACACCAATATTTCTATCTTGGTATAACAACCCTCCTTGGTAGAACTCTTTATGGACAATTAACTATGTTTTGGTATGAAAGTTTAATGACATAACTTCATTTTATGATATATTTATGATGGGGTGATTTCATTTTTTTGAGCTTGCAATATAGTACTACTAATGTATTTGTGGGTGCAGGACTAGGTGCTCTCTCTAGTGGGATCATATGAATAAACCACCTATAAAGAGAGATAATTTGAAAAATGATGGTGATGACTTGTTCATCTATAGCTCAAGATAACAAAATACCCTTCATGTAGATGCATTTACAGTTTCCTTGTTTTCATGTTCACACAATTGGAACAAAAATGTGCTCATGTAATAAATCTCCTTATTAGGTTGGTGATACCATTAGACTATCTTAAAGAATACTGCCTACTTAAGGATAAAATAATGGTGTGTAATATGGTTGGTGTGAATCTATGTTTGTTTGAGGTATGCATAGATTTTTTTAAGTGTTAATTAAATAGTAACATTAATACTTTGGAATAAAAATAATATGGTGATAGGTCTACCCAACCTTTCACCCATATTTCTAGTATGCTTGGGTTGTTTACAAGAGAAAAATATCAAGTACCTTTTGAACTAAAAACTCATAAATCCAGAGACCCATCGGATGTCATACACATTGATCTGTATGGATCCATGTTAGTTGGTTACAATGGGCATAGGTAATTTCAACTATTTGTTGATGACTAATCATGGAAGATGTGGATATATTCCTACCACTCAATTCATATATCCCCATGACTTTCCAATGCTTTAAGAAACTTTTTGAAACAAAAATTATCTTATTCAAGTCCTCCACTTAGATCAAGGGGGGAAATATACATCTAAAAAATTTCAAGATTTCTCACACAAAATGGGATCAAGTGACAACTTACTATTGCCTACACTCCACAATAGAATGGGTTTACTTAGAGAAAAAAAATGATTCCATCATGGAAATGGTTTGTTGCATGCTTATAGGAGCTAGTCTAGAACAATAGTATTGGGTATGAGTTCTCTACTACGGTGTATCTTCAAAGTAGAGTTACCACAAAGGCACTTGAAGTGATTACACTTGAAGAGGATTGGTTTGAGAGAAAGCCTTCAATTTCTTGGATATCATAGAAATGCTATATATTACTCCATAAAGGATATCATAATATATCATATCATAGTCTACATTGTCTATAGAAAGAGTTTCTATAAGATATTTGTAATAGAAATAGGAGTAATACAAGTTTACATACATTTGAGCAACTAGTATTGTAAGTGTTGTTATATTGTATATTTCAGGTTTTACATTCATATTTAAGCATATTGTTGAATGTTATTTGACATATTGTTAAGCATTGATAATGCATATAAGTTGTTCCATTTATCTCTATTAAAATATTATTATTGGATCCATTATATTGCAACTTCATTATATTCGATCCTATGATTATTTTCTTGTGGTAATTTATATTAAGTATTAGCATCATAAGATAATAATGGTATCAAATCCACAACAAGGTTGTTTGCACAGGATTTGAAAGTTGTAGATGTTGGACATTTTGAGTCCTTAAAGTTAAAGTTGTCATTGATGTCAAGAAATGAAGTCATCATTAAATATCAAGGAATTTGTCAAGAAACAAGTTATAAAAGTTGTCATTGATATTCTGGAAGAGGCTTCTAATAAATTCAAGATCAAAAGGAACAATGCAAAAGTTAAAGGCAAAGGGCTCCATAATATTTATTAAATATTATGTGGAAGCATAAGTTAAAAGATTTTTATTTAAAACCAATGGTGGGATAAATTAAAATGTTTTTCTTTAAAACCAATGGTGGCAAAAATAAATGGTTTTTCTTTAAAACCATAGGGTTTAAAGAATTAATTTATAAAATTTAAATTCAAAAGAATTTAAATATTTTATAAATTAATAAATTTTCAAAGGAAAATCGAGCGCCGACATTGAGAATAAATCGAGCGTCGACGTCATGCATGGAGGAAGAGATTTAGTATAAAATCTAATGCCTTGAAGGTATTTCATTTTATCCTTTTGCTCGATGATAAAAACGTGCAATTGTGTTTAAGTATGTAAGGAAGAAAGAGCAATGAAAATATTGTTTATGCACCAGTGAATGTAGCCAAGGTGTGGTGAGAGACAATAATCGTAGCCAAGGAGTGGTGCAAGGTAGTGAACGTAGCCAAGGTGTGGCTAGAGATAGCAAACGTAGCCAAGGAGTGGTTCAAGGCAGCAAACGTAGCCAAGGTGTGGCTAGAGACAACAACTATAGCCAAGGAGTGGTGCAAGGAAACAAGCATAGCCAAGGTGTGGCTACAGTCAATAAACATAGCTAAGGTGTGGCTTGAGGCAGCGAACGTAGCAAGGCATGGCCTAAAGCAGGCTAAGGCATAAGGTGTGGAGGCTCCAAGGGAGAACATAGCTCTACGATGGTGATAGCCAAGAGGAAGGCGCTTGGAAGAAGAAGCACTTCAGACGTTAATAAAAATGGTAACATTTTTGTGATATTTAATTTTAATTTAGGCTAAGGTTGAATAAAGGAGAAATAAGGTTGTAATTAATTTGATGAATGAATAAATTAAAAGGGAGTATTTTTTATAAAGTATTGAGGTGAAAATATTTAGTTGTGGGTAAAATACTTTTACCTTAGAAAATGGAAATATAAATTGCATTATCTTATTAAAATAATTATCTTTAATGCAATAATAATTTTAGGGAGTTATAAGTAGAAATAGTTTTGGGTTTTGAAAAACAAAGTAGTAAAGTGACTTATGCTTGAGAGGTGAATATTCAAAACAGTTTGGTGTTGGATATTATTTTGAGATTGGAGAAATAAGGTATACTCATGAATTAATATATGCATTGTATTGTCATCTAATCCTCTTGAGATTAGCAAAGGAATATTATGTTATTGTGGTAGATTATTGAAGGTCATATTTATCAAGAAAAAAGTATGGGTATATTTTTCAAAGTTTAATTTGATTGGTTGTTTTCTAGAAAATAAGTTTGGAGTGAAAAGGACTTGATTAGGGTTTCCTTTTAAGTGTGTTTGAGTGATTGCTACAAGGTTTTCTAGAATAAAGAAGTGTGGTTAAAACCTTGTTTTATAAGCATTGTTTTTGAAGCCATTGGTTGTGTGAAGAACTTAAACTAGGGTTTGAGTATCATTGCTATGTGAATATTGTTTTATGAGCATTATTGTTGAAGTAAGTTGTTGAGAAAATAACTTGAACTAGTGTTTGAAAAGAACATGAGTATCATTGCTATGTGAAGATTTTTTTATGAGCATTGTTGTTAAAGTGAGTTGTTGAGCAAAGAACTTGAACTAGGGTTTGAAAGAACATGAGTATCATTGTTCTGTGAGGATTGTTGTTGAGCATTGTTGAAAATATTTTAAGTTGATGTTTACATGCTTGGACTAGGGTTTGTGATAAAGGGTTGTTTCCTTGAGTGATTGGTTGAGTAGAGTTGGTTGAGCCTAGTTAAGTGAGTGTGTGAAGTGATTGTTCAAGTTCCATAAAACAAACTATTCTATATTCTGATTTGAGTTGAGAAAGTGATTGAGCATTGAGTATAGAACATATTGGGTCTCAAAAAGTTCTCTTTATGTTTCTATGATATTGGACAAGTTATAGTGTGGACTTGTTGAGAAGATTTGAGGCAAGTCTTTGAGAGGACTTGTGGACAGATTTGAGTAACTTTTTGTGGAATCTTACAATACGGATTGAGAGCAAATTTGGATAAGTTATTGAGAGGACTTATTGATTAGATTGGATAAGTTCTGAGTGGACTTGTTGAGAAGATTGAGCAAGTTCTGAGTGGACTTGTTGAGCAGATTTGAGCAAGTTCTGAGTGGATTTGTTGAGCAGATTGAGCAAGTTCTGAGTGGACTTATTGAGCATATTTGAGCAAGTTATGAGTGGACTTGTTGAGAATATTGAGAAAGTTTTGAATGGACTTGTTGAGTAGATTGATCAATTTTTGAGTGGACTTGTTGAGCAGATTTGAGCAAGTTTTGAGTGGACTTGTGGAGCACAGTTTGGTGCAGATTTGAGGACAGTTTTGTGCTAGACTAAAGATAGAGATTGAGCATATTTGTGCTAGACCGAAGGACTATGTTTAGTGCATATTTGAGATAGATCTTTGGAGGTGACAGATCAAAGAGGACAGTGGTCTCCAGTGGATAGAGATCCATCAATTAAGGTAGTGAGGATAGGTCTTCTGAGTGGGGATAAGAGTCTTTAGTGGAGAGAGATCTACAAGCCAGTGTAGTGAAGGCAATAGTCTTCTAGAGTATCACCAGTCAAAGTAGAGGAGAATGATTTCTCCTGTGGATAGAGATCCATGAACTTGATTTAGGGGATCAACATATCCTTTGGACAGAGGTCCATAAACATTGTAATAGGGAAAGGATTCCCAAGATATTGATTGAGAAAATTTTAGTGAAATATTTTATCCATGGAGTAGCCCACATTGGATGAACCACATAAATTGTGGTGTCTCTATTATGTATGGTGTTTTGTGCATTGCTTTGATTACTACTATTGATATTGATCTATACATTGCATAATATTGATTGGGAAAGAAAAGTAAAAAGTTATCTTATACTGTTCACCCCCCCTTTCAATATAAGCTTGTGTTCTTCAGTAGAAGTTAAGAATATTACCACTGGGTAATAAAATCCAATGAAGATAAGTATTTCCACTAAGTTGAAGAAAAACTAGTGAAGTTAAGAATTGTAGACACGGAAAATTGACCCACTTTAGTGGGCAATATTCCCTGAGCCCTCTGGGAGACCCCTTAGACTTGCCTAGGGCAAGGGTAAGGCTTCTCCCCCCCTCTTTTACCTTTTTTCTCTCTCTATGTGAAATCATGCTCGCCCTTGATGGGGCACGACTTTGCATAGGTAAAATCACGATCGGCCTTGATGGGGCACGATTTCACATTTTTAGGGTTTGTTCTAAGAAAACCCTAATTCTTTAGGTTTGGCATGTTTTACATCGGCCCTCCTTGGTTTTCCTGCCCATATCACCTTCAAATCCACTATATAAGGAGGGTTTGAATTCACTTTTCACACACGAAAATAATGCACGACAACATTTGATGATTTAATGCTAACGATTATTATTCGTAAAGTGTTCTTAGTATTCGGTCTGCATCCTTCTTCTTCTTTCGCAAGCAAGTTAACTTTGGAGTGTGAAGTCTGATTGGTTTTTTGTTGCATTGGATTGTTGATTGTTGTTGCTCGCTCTTGGTGGATTTGTGTTGAAGCCCTAAGGAGAGATCAACTATCTGGGAGGTCTCAACCCTTCTTCCTGCTTCCTCACTCTCTTCTAGGTGAAAGCGCTCTGTTGCATGTTTGTTTTCATTCATTGCACTTAGGATTTATTATCTCGCTTTGATCTGAGATGTTTCATCTCACTTCTACGAAATCATGCCTGGGTCTCTACGGGGCATGATTCCGCCTATGCGTTATCATGATCGCCTATTATGGGGCACGATTTCACCTGAGCCATATCTGGGGGTAAACTATTATTCCAGATTTCATAATTGCATTTTAGACTGCATCTAGAGCATAATACTACATTTTGTTATGTGGTTTTATCATTTTATTATGTTGTATTGTGATATGCTTGTTTTCTTCCAAAGGTCAATTTTTGCTTCTATTTATCAAAGGTCAGCTAAAAGGACCTAGGGGGCTTGACTGTTGTGCCTCCAAGCATTGCTGTACAATGGCCTAAGTAGGCCCCCTAACGCTAATCATATTTTTCAAGTGTTTATCAAGTTATCTTGCAGGAACAGGAATTGTTGATAGCATTGGATAAAGGGATAAAGGCAAGGATAAATCATCGGATAAGCTAAGTGTTCTGATTAGTCTTTAGGTTATTTGTTGAGTGCTTTATATTTTTGTTGTAAACCCTAGATCTAATTTATAAGAAATATATCTAATTAATTTCTAGGTATTTGAAAGATAAACAACATATAGTGTGCACTTAGGGTTAATTTTGTTTGTGCATCTCTTCTTGAGCCCTTGCTTAAAGGTTTTCTGTTTGGAACCCTAGGGTTAGAAAAGCATTCAAAGAAAGAATCATTCTAGGGTTAGCTCTTGTCCTCTTGCATTTTGTATTTCTGCATTGTCCTTTATATTTTATAGCATAGATCTAGAAAGGCCAAATCTAGGTGTTTGTCTTGAATCGAATACATCAAACATTCTTGAAAACCAGAGGACTTGGAGCGAGTCCTTAAACCATTCTTGGTGAACCCTTCCCCCTAGCACCGAGTGTAGAGAACAACATACCCCCATGGTTCACCTCAAGGCTTTCTCTTGCGGATCCAGCCTTTGAGAATTGTACGCGGTAGGGCAGTTTTCCCCCTCTACATATTTGGTGAACCCGACGTGAACACCTCCTTTATTTTTAAAACATCTTAAGAAAGATCACTAAATTTGTTTGTGTGGCTGAAAAACCTTAATAACATCTTTAAAAATATTTTTGTTTTTGTTGTTAGCATTCTCTTCTATCCTTTCACTTTTCTAATGGCTCCTTTCCTTAGAAGTCAGTGAAAGCACCTTGAATCTGATTATGTTCCTCCTAAAGATGATCATATTGATAGAGAGGATCCTAACATAGATCTAGAAGAACAAGATAATATGGAAACTGAAATAAATTTTGATCCTTATGAGGGACCTAATGGTGGGTTCATATTTTCATCATTTGATCATATTTGGGGTTTTATGAAAGCTAATAGGGATAAGATATTGGGAGGTATGGAGCGAGAAGCTCATATCGAAAGAGGTGAAACTCCTCCACCTCCTCCTCCAATAAGCTCCCCTATGCTTGACCAAAATAACCCCTTGCCTAAATCAATGCATCCTGATAATTTGAACCAAGCTATTGATACTACTACAACCACCAACATTGGAAGGAATCTGCAAGCCCCTCCAATTAGTAGTGTCACTCAAAAGTATTTTCAATTTCTTCCTCAATCCTCTAATCTCAATACTTTTGCTTCTATCCCACCAAATGTTAGCTATCCATTTTCACAAGGTGCCACATATAACAATAATATTCATGCATCCAACTTGAATCAAGCATTGGTTCCTCAACACACATATGTTCCTCCTTTAGGGAATCTTGGAACAATGCATAACAATAATCCAGAAGTGCAGAATTTAACAAATATGGTAAAGCAGTTGGTTTCAAAAGTTGAGATGATTCAGCCCTCAAGTTTTACTTACAGTTATAAGGAAATGTGTAATCAGCCATTGGATCCTATTGTTGCTGCTAGGCCTTATCCTAAGCATTTTCCCATGCCAGTTTTACCTA